>BSBM01000711.1:4195000-5395000 GCA_027924585.1 Larix kaempferi | reverse complement strand
CATTACTTTTTATTTCCAAACAAACAATGCCCTGCTCACCTTCAACCAAATGAAAAGAGAAGGCTATGATTAGAAAGTACTAATTATGTCTTTGAAAAAATTATATGTTTCACAAGCATGTTGATGGCATGTTGCTCCAATGTGTTGGTAAAAAGCAAGTAAGGACTATACTTTTCAACTTACATTGGTATTCAGGTGATCATTTTGTCCCCAAATCCATTGATCATAAAATTATGCATTATGGTTTTTACTACCCACCATCTTTCATGATGCCCATGCCTTTGTAAAGACTTGTGATCATAGTCAAAGGTTTGGATGAAGACAATAATACTCAACAATGTTCTTGGATCCAATAATTGCTTCTCCAATGGGCTCACGCTCCACTAACGGTCTTCAAATGGTATTCAAGATGGAGGAGACAACGCAACTATAGATTTGGAGAGTTATATGCAACACGAATAGTGCTAGGGTTCACATATTCATTTATTAATGAACAATCTTCAAATTTTAATGGAGTGCCATCACCATTCATCAATGCAGCTATAGGATTCCACCACGAGCTACACCATTCACCACGAGATACAACAACAAAATCTAGTTTGATGGCACACTGGACAGGAGGAGAGACTTCAAAAACACATTGCAGTCTTCAATCATGGGCTCAGGGGCTTAAACTTTCTCTTAAATCATGGGCTCAAACTATGTATTATAGTTTTCAAAACAATTAGGGTTTCAGAGAGAGTCTTCACACATAGAGTTCTTTTAACAGATATCTTATCACAGGCTAGCTGCCAATATACTTTACCAACAGATTTAACCTAGCACTGGATAGAAACACACTCCAAAATGAAATGCAAAAAATCAGCTTGTGCAGAATTAGGGATCCGAGAGGAGAGAAGGGAACGTTTAATTTCTTGGAAGACTAGGCAGGTATCTTGTGTACCTAGTAGTAGGACACAAAGAAGAGAAACATCTATGTAGAAGCCAAAGAGACACAGAATGGAAGGCATACAAGCATGCACAGGTCTACAGGAGTTAGTGCTTCAATACTGGTTGTCAGATAACTCCTGAATACTTGTAATTCAATGCAGTAAAAAACATTTATTTATACATTTGCATATGGCGGTTAGCTTTCATCTTCCAACAACTTTACAGATACTGTCCATTTCATCTTCTGATATTTACAATTTATTCTTGGATTCATAATCCCAAGGATTATGTTTCCAACAGTTATATTACCTTCTCTGACAAGATCAGAAATTCTATCAGAATCAATTGATCCTGCAGTCTTCTTTGATTCTAACTCCCCCAAGCTTGCAAGTGGCATTTTCCCTTTTGGATTAATTTATGTATGTTTCTAAGTTTTAACATGGTTGTTTGATTATGTTTTCACATACTTCTGTAGATTCAATGTTTTCAAAGCAAATAGGACAAAAGCATGATTGCTCTCTAGTATCAAATGCAAACACATTTTAGAAGGAATTTGATTTAATAGAGTGCAAATCTCTAGTCCCATGTATGGTGCTAGCGTCGTATGGGATTGATCTATCTATATCTTGGGTTCCAATAAGCAAAAAAAACTTGTGATGTAACAATTCATGAGTGATATATTTTAATGTTAGTGTATATGTTTTAAAGATATATTTAACACTTACAAATAATATTTTTTGAATTACAATTAGTATAAATTTTAAAAACAAAATATGTGTACATACATACTCAGATCGTTTGATTGTTGATTATACTCATGGATTAGATTTGAATGACACCATTCAAAAACATAAGCTGCTGAATGAAAACAGTCGATAGAATGGTTCATTTGCCAAATTTGAAGTGCTCATTTTACACATGCTCCTGCACCATTGTGTTCTCCTTTTCCATGGCCAGTCTCAAAGAAATTCCAATGATGTCTAATGTTTGATGCTCTATGGAGTTGACATAGCCAAAATAATGATTGTGAAGATTTAATGTCATGCACATCAATTTGACCATATCCATTGTTCATTGAATTCGACTTCACGTTTTTTAGTGATTCATAGAAAACATTTTCAATACAATGTTGTACAAAATGTGTATCATATGTACGCTCATCACTGATATAAAAATGATACTCTTTGATCACATGTCGACTGTCACTCGAGCTTTCAATGCCATCAATATTATGTTAAGCATGTCTATATAGAACATGGACAAATTTAAAAACTTGGTCGGAATGATAGTATTCACTTTGTATCTCCTTTTGTGTAGCAAATGTATAGTTTTCTGCAAAATCAACTACAGAGAAAATTGTTCTCAGTGGAAAAACTTCACAAGACTGTTTGAACTGCCAGTCTTGCCATCGTGCTCTATGTGAATGCTTGGTGTATTTATAGATTTCTTTTTCAAATTTCTTCAAAAAATATGTCATGCATATTTTATCTTCTCACAAATAATTCTTTTGGAAAGAGCATTAGTAGAACTTGTAGCATAATTGATATATTCATATCTCTTCGAGTCAATGACTACATTTGACAACGATTGATCATTATCAATATGATATTTGTAGTGAAATAAAGCTAGATTTCCACAATGATCACATTTTTTTTTCGTTGACACATTTTTTATGGTAAAATAATTCATCGTCTTCTCTCTCACATACAATTCCAGATATGAAAGCATGGATTGTGGAAGGAGGAGGTGAATTTGGCTAAAACATTTTACCAAATTCAAGAAACATGTCATAGTATAATTCAAATTCCACATGATAATGACAACAACATGTGTCACGAACAATGATAGGTCTAACATACCATGGTTTGTGTTGTACAAATGTAATGATTGAAATATTAATTCCATGGTGATCCTATTTGAAATTATTGAACAATGGTAATTGTGTCATTTCCAATATATGTTTTGCATGGGTTTTGTATTCATTTTGTGATACTCTTCATCGTATCACATCCCTTGCATTTGGTGAAACTCGAGAATTTGTTAACCAATAATCATGTACAATAGCTTTGTCACCTTCTCCCATTCTATCTTTGTTGGGTTTTCTACAAATAATCTAACAAACAAGTTCATCATTTTCATATATTTTCAATCGGAATTTGTTATGTTTGTACAATGCTTTTCTTGAAGTTCCTATTATTTTTTCCATCTATATGGCATCAAACACAATATTTTCAAACACAATATTTTGTTCCACCTTTGATTATGTTGTCGCCTTTTGAATACTCAATACGGATGTAGCGTCTTTTAATTTTTTGGACACTAACAAGCATCTCAAAATTTGAGCTTTTGCTGCTATTGATTTTTTTAAGAACTTCTTCATAAAATTGGTTAGCACGATAACGTGCAACGTGCTCTTTTATTTTCTTCCCATATTTGTCACAATCAATGTTTTGCAACATTTCATCATCAAAGTTGTAAATACCTATATATTCCAATTAAATTTTAATTAGCATATTGAATATACTAAATTAGAAACATGAGATAAAATAGATTCCATATTTATTAATTGGGATTAAGAAACAAAATTCAATCATAAATTCAATTAAATATACTGAAAATTTACAAAAGCACACACAGATATATGTACATACTATATATGACTTGATTTCAGTTTCATTATGGTTTTCAATGACTTCTTCTACAACTTGATCAACATTGTGAGATGATTCTCTCTTATTGTTATGAAGCATTTTGGAAATTACAATTCATTATAAAAAAAAATCAATTTAAAAAATGTATAATATATTATACATACTAGGCTTCATTTCCATTTATTGTTCTTGAAATTGATTTTCAATATCCATTTCATCAACATTAGGATGTAAATCTCTATTTACATATTCATCTATTTTCTCTTCCGTAGTTGCAAGCTTTCATCTTTTGGCATGATAGAGTTTCTGCTTTTCATTATGAGCAACTTCATCTCGAGTACGAGTACCTTTTTTTGGAATCGTCTTTTATTTCCCATGATTGTTTAATGGGTATATGTTTTTAAAAATAAACATGTGGAAAGTGAAAGATAATGAGGGTCTCTTTTGACGCATTAAATGCAATAGAAAACTAAAAAAACAAGCATCCCTCAACTTACCTGGATATTTTGAGATACTTACACAATGAATCTTGCTTTGATTAAAAAATATGAAATGTAGGAAATTGAATCATGTTTCCAAATTTTTAAATTTTATCTATTGAAAATGTTCATAACTATCTCAAGTTTGATCTTTTATAGCATGTACTTTTTATTTTTTTTGGAAATGATAAGGTATATGTGTCTGTGAGTGCAACATTTGAGTGCCTAAATGATGGATTAAACCTACAAAATCTAGTAGACATATAGAGAACAAATAGTACTAGTGTGGCACTATTTTCCAAAATAAATTTAATTACTCATATCATATTTTTAAAATTATCTAAGTGATCAAACCTCGAAAACAATATGCCAAGTGTGGGTGTATCTTTTGAAAGTATTAATGCAATGATCACGATATGTTTTTTTTATAGCATGTAGAGGTCGGTGTCTAGTAGTGCAACATACAATATTTTTTAAAAATGCTTGAGAAAAGAAAAAGTTATGAAAAACACACTAACAATGTTTTTTTTTAAGTTGAGTAATGACACAAAAAAATAGAAGAAATATAGAAAAAAAAAATTAATAAAAATTACATATTTGGAATCTACAGAAAAAATGTTGTCTGGGTCTAAAATTTCATAAAAAATATTGTGTAACATATTTTAGCAAGGGGTAAAACACTATCATACTGAGAAAAATGGTGAGATGCCTAATTAGCTATGGTTTCTCATATTCCATACCACAGGTTTGGTTAACCCGAAACTAATTCCAAAGTAAGCACATAGGAAGAGTGATGACACCTGGACATATGACAAGGCTCGGTCTTAGTGCTAAGAAATGAGAGCACATTTCTTTTAAATTCAAATTTTCCTTTCCCACCTATCTAGGTGCCATGAAAACCAAAACACGTGCGAATTTTAGGTCTACAAAACATATAAGTGTTTTAGTTCTACAAAATGTGTATGCGTTTTGTAGAGCTAAAATGCGTACACATTTTGAAGACCTAAAACGTGCACACATTTTGGTAAAAATCAAATTTACGTTAGGGGTAAGGGGGAGGAGGGGGGTTGGAGGATAGATATAGATAGAGATTGGGGTTGGGGGGTATGGTTTTAGGGAGGATTAAGGTATTTAGAGGGAAGAAGATGTTGGCGCAGATCTACTTTGACCACGGTTCACTCAACTAAACACCGACAAACCCAAAGAAAACAACCCTTTCGGCATCACCTACGAAGTATGCGAAGTCTCACCTACCTATGGGAACTGTAGGAACCATATTTTTGCAGTAGAGAATGGGTGTGACAAGGGACTACCAACCATGACATACCAGACTTTGACATAACGCAACAGTTAAACAGTTCACAGGAGTGCATACATATCATTTAACTAACTGTGACATGTGTTCATTGGCTAGGAAGTATCCATATAATTCATACATCCACATGGATTAATGTTCATTCATCAATATTCAAAATGAAATAAAATACATAACATATCATCACATCAATAATACACATTGAACACCAGATGTAACATGGAAACCTTAATGGGAGAAAACCACAGAAGCACTTTATTTATTCATGAGTCGCAGAAAAATAAGCACTTCATGTTTTTACAATGATTTACATATTTCTCCTTCCTTTACAGCGGATCTGCGCACATAGCATGCAAATCATGTGACTATTTTCTCATAGCATATAATATCTTCAACATACATACCAAAACTTGGCTAAAAGCCACTGAACTAACAACTTCAAAATTCCAACATGTTACATATTTATAGGGTGCAAACAGCTTGTACCTCTCCCACTACCCAACTACTCAACTACTCCACTCATAAATGTATGTGGAAAAAAAATTATAACTAACTAACCCAATTCCGAGTCAAAATTCCCATCTTCTTGGATTCTCGGCCGCTAAGTTGGAGTTGATCCTTCTTCATTGGACCACTTCACCTTAACCTTGTTCACACCAAAACTTGCACAAAACTTTACTAAAAAATTTACCTGACCCAACAGGCCCCCAACACTCACATGTGGCTCATCCCAATCCACTTCAAGGTTGTGCTACTGGAGTCTTGGATTTTTCCATGAAATTGGCATACCGTTGCTTCATCTCCTCGACAATGTGTTGAATATGGTCTCTACGCTGGTGCACTTCTTGTACCAACTCACTCGTCATATGTACTTGTGCTTTCTTCTCACTCCATTCTGTTGCTTTCTGAACTTCACTTCTTGCACCACTGATAAATTGTAGTACCTGCTCTGCTTCGCTCTACAGCTCTTCTACTGTCTCAGTGCACCTCTACTGCTCGATTCTCCGTTGATTAATCTCTTGTTGTAGTTTTTTGTTCTTCTCAACTTTAACAATTTTCTCTGCTAGCGACAAAGTCTTCAACTAAATCTTCAGATTCATCATTTTGTTCTGTGTCTCCTCCAACCTGACATTGATGTCTTGCAACTCTGCATCATCTAACAGTGTTGCCCATGCTTGTGTAGCATCTTCAAATAATTTTCTACATTCACCCTCCCAACTTTTTATAGCTCTGATTGCTTTACTGAAATCCTCATTGCACTACGCTGTCACTTCAGGTGGAGTACTTGGTTCTAACTTCGCCTCCAACTCTCTAATCTTCTCTCGGAAGCCCAAAATGGCTTCGTCCAACCTCATCATTTTTTCCTCAGCAGCCATATCTCCAGATACCTTGGCTTTAGGTACTGCGCATCAAGCTACCACGACAATATTTTGTGGTTGCTCCTTCTCTTTAGTGATTTCTTCACACTCCTTTTGCAGTGTCTCGTACTCTTCCTATAAGGTGCTATGTTGCACAGATAACTTTATCATTTCTATTGGAAATATAATCCTCCAGTATTATGCTTTCAACATTATTGTACATAATGTAAAAAGTTTCTGTTGTGGAAGATGAGGATCCTTGGAGACTCCAACGAATCTCTTGAAATCTAAAGTCCAAGAGTCTCTAGTTAATGTATAAATAAAGGTTTTGGTTTATGAATTAATTGAATTCGAGAGTTATTAAAACTGTCAATTGGTATCAGAGCCTGGTTTTCCAATCCTAACTACCTTCCATTACTCCTGTAGCTAGAATTAGGTCCGTTCTTCTCTTTTGTTGGCTCCTTAGGCCTGACTTTTTCCAGATTCTTCTGCCCCAAATGTTTTTCTACTCACCCATTCTACCACATTCATGATAGTTTGGCCTATACAAAGATTTAAATTCCTATTCTATGGTAATTCACCATCCATAGTTCCATCATTGTTGAAGACTATCGCTGGAGCCTAGTTGTATGCATACTGGTGCATTCTCTGGAATCTTTATGCGTTGGTGAAAGAGACTAAGTGCTGGTGCGTGCACTTCTTTTTGGTACAGCGTGGAGGTAATCCATTCTTGCAATTTTTGCTACATATTAATGACCGTTGGAAGCTAGGGAAACCCTAATTTTAACCTAGACTCGAACTCTACGTCGAAGCTTGAATGGAGTTTCTAGAGGCTGCATACATCTGTGGATATCGTGAAGTGGATATTTTTGCATGATTTCGATGAAGTGATTATCTCTCTACATTGGAACGTGAGTGGTGTATGCTACGCCCGTTGGAGAAGCTGGAACAAAGTTCGAGAACCATTGTGAACTGTTGCGTAATCTTTCTCTCTACGTTTCCTCCAAGAGGAGCTGCGATCCAAGGAGTGGATATTTCCACTCTGTCTGTTGTGACCTTCTTCTACCTATTTGAAGATGATGCAACTTTAATTGAAAGGAGATATGACCCTTCTTTTGAACCAGTACGTTGATGGGGAGCTTCATACATGTTGATGATGGTTGATGGGAGATCACGACCTCCATTTGGATGTCGCAACCTTGTTAAAGAGCTGGGTGGAAGCCCCCTCTTCATAGCTGTGTGAGAACATTTCTCTCTATGAGACATTTCATCTAGCTACTGGTATGGTGTTGCGTATTATTTCTTGGTGTGGCTGCGATACGTGAAGACTCCATCTCTCTTCCCGCGACTTGGAGGTAAATGGTTTTAATACATTTGTTGCAACCCTAAGAGAATATTTTGAGATTAAGTGAAGCCATTTATAATTGTTATTCAAGCTGCAAGGTTATTGCTCGACCTCTCTGAGTGCGAGTTGCGTTGAATGTAAGGAGATTCAACCTCCATATGCTGAATTTTAAACATATGTTGCACCTTTGAGTATTGATCTCAATTATTTTTTAATACATAAACCAAGACTACTTATCTCCTGTCAAAAATTGTGCCCTTGCTTCAGAATTAAATGTAGTAATTGTATTTTAACTTATCTCAGATAGATTTGAGTTAGAATAGAGGTTGAATGAAATATAAACTTGTATGTAATAGTGCTGCAAAAGTATGTGTAATAGCTTTCTAGGGAGTGTTGCAGAATAGGAAGTTACATAATTAAATTGTAATAAGAAGCACTTCGTAAATAAGGAAGCAAAAATTTAAATCAGCACCTTTATATCCTCTCTCCCATATATTCTACTTAAAGTTGCAAGTTCAAGTCCAAGGTGCGGAAGATGCATTCACTAGCATCAATAGTTGGTGTTACCCTCACTTCCAAATACACTTATTCATAATGTCCAAGGAAGATCAAGGCTACATTCGTCTACAATGATATGTGGGACGACATATGTGAAGGAAAAACCATTCTCACCGTTGAAGGCACACTCATCAGTACTAATCCAAAACCTCCAACATCGGAGAAAGAACTTGTTGTCTCGAAGACCAGAGACAAGAAAGACTTAGCCATGATCTCTGATACTGTCAATGAAGAGGTGAGCCAACATATATTCCCTGCTAAACCAGATGAAAGTAGTCCATGCATTAATAATGAAGAACCTAGGAATATCAAGCCTCTTCGAGGGGGAAACCTTCTTACAAAATGTACTAAGTACATACAACATGACAAGGTACAATGATGATTAAAATGAAAATACCCCCTTCTTATATATAGGAGACAAAGGTATACAATAACAACTAATAGACCCACTAATAGACACAAGCCGACATAAATAATATGTAATGCACCACAATATAAGGGGCAATGTGCCACTAGATAGGGGGTAATGTTCCATCACTAAGGGATTAACATACCCCTCCCCTTCAAAAATTGTTGTCCTAAACGTTGAAGTAGCTCTGGATGTTGATGTATAAAGGACTCATCTTCCCATATTGAATCTTCCGTGGGTGGGTTCTTCCATTTAATGTGATAATATGGAATTGATCGATTCTGAATCTATCTTATTCTTGTTTTAGTGATTGCTTCAGGATCCAAGATGAATTTTCCTTCCTCATCAAGTTCTAGTAATATCGTTTGAATTGGTAGCTTGTCATCGATTACCTCCTTTAGACATGAAACATGAAAAACTGGATGGACTTGTGAAGATGTAGGAAATTCAAATTTGTAGGCCATACTACTAATAGTTTACATTGCACCTTATAAGGACCGTAGTATTTAGGTGATAATTTATTATCCTTCTTGGTGTTCTTCAGGGACATCTTTTTGTATGGTTGTAATCTTAAAAACACCCAATCCCCACATCAAAACTTCATTCACTTCAGTGTTGATATGCTTGTTGTTTCATTCGATTTTGTGTCAAAGTCAAGTTGTCCTTTAAGAATTGAAGAAATGGTTGTTGATGATCCATGTGTTCTTCCACTCCTTGAACCTTAGATGAGTCTCTTAGTGAATATGTGATGGATGGTGGATGGTGGATGGTGGATGGTATCCATAAAGTGCCATAAATGGAGTCATTTTTGTTGATGTATGGAAGGAAGTGTTATACCACCATTCTGCTAAGGGTAACCACTTGACCCTTTTTTCTTTTTTTATCAGCTGCAAAACATCGAAGATATCCTTCCAAACATTTGTTCATTGTCTCTGTTTTTCCATCAGATTGAGGATGATAAGATGAGCAATGAGCCAGCTAATTACCCAAACATGAAAATAATTCAGTCCAAAAATTGACGGTGAAAATAAGATCCCTATCACTTACTATAATATTTGGAGTACCATGCAGTTTTTGGACTGACTCCATAAAAGTAATGTTGACTGTGTTAGCTTTCAAAGGGAGAGATAGTGCACAAACGTGTGCATATTTAGTAAGTATATCAACAACCACCATGATGACACTCTTTCCTTCATACTTTGGTAAACCTGTGATAAAATCCATTGAGACCTCTGTCCATCATTGGCTTGGAATGGAAAGTGGTTGTAGAAGACCCGAGGTCTTAATTGTTTCCACTTTATTTTGTTGGAAAACCAAACATTCTATCACAAATTTTCTAACAATAGTTTTAAGGCCATCCCAAAAAATATCTTTCGACCTTGTGGTAGGTTTTTAAGAAACCTGAGTGCCCTCCTATCGGTGAGGAGTGGAATTCCAAAAGTACCTTTTGCTTGAGTTGGGAACTCTTACAAAGATATAAGTGATCCTTGTACCATAGCAAGTCATATTTCCACATAAATGTATTAGAGGCATTGGGATCCTACTGCATATTTTGAATGAATGTCCATATTTATTTGTCATTCTTCCATTCATCCCTTGATTTGGTTATCCAATCTGGTTGGATGATGGAGATAGCATAGAGAAATGCTTCAACATCTTCATCTTTCCTGGAGAGTGCATTTGACACAACATTTTTCTTCCCCTTTTTGTAGATGATTTCAAATTCATATCCCAACATCTTTGTTACCCATTTTTGCTTCTCTTCTGAAGATAGCCTTTGTTCCAAGAAATATTTAAGGCTATCATGATTAGTTTTAACCCTGAAATGTATTCCTATGAGGTAGGGGTGCCACTGCTTTAGGGCATGTAGAATTGCTAGCATTTCCTTCTCATAAATTGGTTTGTGTAGATTCTTCCCCTTAATTGGATGAATTTCAAAGGCAAGGGGCCTTCCATCTTGCATTATAACAACACCAATTCCATTCCTTGATGCATCAAATTCCACGACAAAGGTTTCTGTGAAATTGGGTGTAGCCAAGACTCGAGCTCTGCATATGGCCTCTTTGAGCTCTTCAAAGGCCTTAGTTGCATCTGGAGTCCATTGAAATGTGTCCTTTTTCGGTAATGTTGTTAAGGGTGCTTCTATTTTCCCATAATTCTGAACAAACTTGCGATAATATCATCTCAACCTAAGAAATCCCCTAAGGTTTTTTAGGGTTGTAGGCATCTTACATTACTGGATTGCTTTAATTTTTTTAAGGTCTACCTTAACGCTTTCATGAGAGATGATATGACCCAGGTATTCCACCTCTTATACTCCAAGGAAATGTTTGGATGGTTTTTCATATAATTGTTGTTCCTCCAATAGTGTGAGCACCTTATCAACATGTTGAACATGGGCCTCCCAAGATTTACTATAGATTAGTATATCATCAAAGAATACTAACACAAATTTTCGAAGAAAGGGATTGAATATGGAAATCACCAAACCTTGGAATGTCATGTTCCCATTTCTGTCAACACTAGGAAGAAAACAATGCCACATCAAAGCCCCATGGATCCTAGTGAAAATCAGTGAATTGATTAATTAATGGGGATAACATTGGCCAATTACTCTAGGGAATTAAATTAACTAGGAATAATTTAGCCTATATTTGTTTTAATAAATTAAATTAGAGGTGATGCAATTATTATTTGGATATTTAATTGTTATTAAATATGATAATGATTTGGATGAGGACACATGAGGAGATAAGGATAGCTCAATGAGTTGCCAACCAAAGAAGAAAGTGAAAGAAAAGAAAGAAAAATAGGTTGAAAGCAAAAAAGCAGAATAAAGTAGTAAAAGCAAGAAAAGCATCATAAAAGTGGAAGAAAGCATAAAATCAATAAAGCATGAAAGTCCTAAAAGAAGAAAAGCATAAAATAAGGAAAAGCATGAAAAGTAGCTGAAAAACAATGAAGATAGGAGTTTCCTGATTTTTAGAGATAAGGCTCAAGGAAGATTAACAAAAGCAAGAAAGTGAGCTAAAATCCTTAGGAAAGATGTAGAGGCCAATTTTATCCAAGGAGGTAATTATCATGAAGGAAATTAAGTCCAAGGAAAAAGAAACTTGCCAAAGAAACATCCATTTCACTTATTGTTAGAATTTCCTCAATGGCAAGTTCAAAAAGGGTGGAAGAAAAGCTACGAGTCAAAAATTAGTCAATGAGGGTGAATTGGTTGAGGTGGATGACCACATTCATTGTAACTTGAATCCAATGCATGCTATAAAATAAGGTAGTGCACCCCAATGCACATCTTTTGACAGTTATTGCATTTATATTTGAGAGCTATGAACTTTCAATTGACTTGGGATATGTGCCCCTAGTCATTAGCTGGGATATGTGCCCATGCTACTTCTTCTGCTACTTGATTCTTTAGCTAGGATTCTTGGAGGTTGGAATCCAGCCATCATCACTAATATTATAAATTTATTTGAGTGTTTGAAAGTCTGATTTAATTATTTGGAGAAGAAATCCATTTCCATTTAGTTTGAATTCTAGAGATCCTTGTTCTTCAAAATTTTTATTGGATGTAATGAATGTTAGCAAGTGATATGACTGTACTATGATTGATATGAGCGACCTATGAGAATATATTTTCTGTAATTTCTATTATGAACAATCTCCATGTCATTTATGTACTGAATTCCATAAATAATCAGAATTTGATTGGATTTTTGCAAACCCTTCCTAGATCTTGTGGCAATTTTGACTAGTTTTCCAGTTTTAAGTGGTTAATTGACTTCTTCTCCACGAATTTGCATTATGTCAGTTGTTGGTGTTATATAAGAGTTTAAATAAAATTAATAAGGTCTTTTTTCAGTGATTCATGATCCTTTAATTCCCTCAAATTCGATTTGGATGTATTCCTCTTGTGTAGTCCCTAAATTGTCTTTCTTTTCCTAAGCTTCCAAAACACATCCTATTGATTCTAAATAGGTCAATTTGAGTCTGATTAGTGGGTTGGGACTAGACACATGTTGGTCACCATTTGATTTCTCCCGAAGCTTGTGCACCGAATCTAGTTAGTCTTAATAATTGGTTCACCATTATGTATTAAATCTTGGGGATTATCTAATATTCTCATAATATGATCTTGGGATACTATAGTGGTATAGTATCAAATTCCTCTACTCTTGTGGAAATTAATCTCCCAATTCGAAGAATTTGTAGCCATGTCCATGTTCAGTGAAGAAGATTCTGATTGGGATGAGGAAGAAGAAATCATCTACATAGATGGAGTATTACAATGAGATGAGGATGGTTAATTTAGTGATGATATGGAAAATGAATACCAAAGGGATGAACCATCAATGGCCAATCATAAGAAATATTTAGAAAATATGATAGAAGCATGTGAAAACATGCCTCGTTGCTATTAGAAGTAAGGCTTACTGTTATCGGACAATCCACTCGAGCGGACGCGAGCAGGATCTCCCTAGCTTAATGCAAGTCTAGAACAAATAGTACAGAATACAAAACTCATTTCCTAGATCTAGTTACAGATCGAGTGCTTAGATATCATACCTTTCATATCGCAGATCCTTCTCCTTCTTGTTGCTCCAAGTCTCGTGGTCGTCAGATCTCCAGCTGCAAGACCTGTCAAGACAATATGGAAACAATACAAGCAGTACAAGGTATCTAAACAATAACTGATCTAAACTAACAGTTGAGGAAGAAATTTCTAAACATCATCAATGAGACAACATTTATGGAAAGAGATTATATTAACTGTATAAAAAGGTGGGAATACATAGAAAGGATGAAGTTACAACCAAAGCCTCACCGTTGCATCCTCCATCCAACATGTCCAAGCCAAGTCTCCAAGACGGTACAAGATTCCCAATCACTAATATGGATCAAATTAGCATAAGGGTACCATAGACCTTCCCCCCCTCCCATGGAGAGAGTGGGTGTTTATATAGGGCTAAAGAGATAGGGTAGGTTGAGGATTAGGGGGAGATGGTTAAAGGATCTTCCCATAAGGTTAGGAACCGAAAATGCCACCTCACCTAGAGTCTAGGGATAGGCCTCCATATCACTCATCTTCGAGAATGGGCTCGAAGATAATCTTTTATCCAAATAACTAACATCATCACAGGTTGCATCAGGACAACCTCTGACGTCGCATGTTTCACAAGGTTAGACCGCAACGACCTTGAAAAGTAGGTCAGTTAAGCCCTCCAGTCATGGGAAACTTCAAGGATGTGTTTTTACTCTAAAATGGGTTTAGGTAAAATAGCAAAGAGTTTACACAATGGTCAAGATGACGATATTATCACAACGGTCATGATGACAACACTTGGTCATAATGATGGTACTTGCAACGGTCATGATGACGACACTAGGTCATGATGACAACACTTGCAACACTTGTGACACTTGCACAAGGGTGACGACATTTTGGTGTAACACTTGCTTTAAGGGAAGAGATACGTAAAGCTCTTTCTTTCAAATAATATATGTATTACACATATGGATTTTGGCCTAAGGAGGTAGATGAGGAATCATTGAAAGGAAACAAACCAATGAGAGAAGAAGAAGGAAGAAAAAATCAACCATCTAATGAACATGAGAGGCACAATAGTCTCTCAAGTGAAGAACCATGTATATCTGAAGAAGATGAAGGTACAATCCTTATTGATGAGGGTTGTAAGCATGAAGAAGACACCATTGGTTCTGATAAGGATCATCCAGTTATGGATCGGAGAGTATCTACTGATGTGTGCCAAGAAGAAGCATCTACTAATGGTTTCTTAATTTCTGAAGAAGCATCTACTGATGGATGCTATGATGAGGTACCTATTGCAGGTGCATGGGTCTTGAGGAAACATATACTAATGGATGTCCATCTTTCTATGTTGGTGACATAGAGATACCACTTGATGAGGCTAATGCAAGTACAAACTCCATTGAACCTGAAGAAGATGAATTCCTTACAGTCGAGGAAAAGGTCCAAGAATCAATTTCACTATCACCACAAGAACTTCATGAGGTCAATCCACTAATTGATGATGAGGAGGTTTGTTCTCAACCTTCTCTGTTTGAAGGGCCACTCAATATGAGAAAAAGAAAGATCAAGGAGGCCTTACACTTTCTCCATGACACACATGTTTCAGTTTCACAGTCTTGTTGGAGAGCTGCTTCATTGGAAGATTCATCTTTCCTTGAAACCATGGAGAATAACCAGAGAGTAATGTCTACAATCCAAGGTAATTTTTCACACCTTCTTTCTGATATAGATTATTTGTATGAGCTTGTTCATATGTTGCAGGAAACATCCTTGAAGGATGATGAGGATATTTTCAAGCTCAATGCTGAGTTGATGGCCACCCAATATTCTTTTAGAAGCATTCAAATCGCCTTCTTGGAATCTAAGATGGAGATAGAGAAGCTTCACCAAGAGTTGCAAAGATCACATACTCCCTCCTACATTCAAGTCAACCATTCTCTTTCGACTGATGACATTCAGATTTTTATGAAGGAAAATCATGAGATGGTGGTTCATGAGGTGCATGATGACATGCATGTGCTTGAGAAGTTTTGGGATGAAGATGATGAGTTCCAAGCACATACTATCTTCCAAAGAGAAACTAAGCTTCTTGTTGGGGTGAGTCATTCCTCCATTGAGGAGTTAGAAGAGCTCATGTTTTATGGACCAACTTTTGATGGAGTTGATGCATCCATTAGCTTGATGGATGAGGGTTTTAGTTGTTATCACTCAGGATTCTTCCAGGTTGCAGAAGAAGGGATCACTGAGGTAACTATTTCAAATACACTCTTGTGGAAGGAAACTAGCCTTTCCAAACACAGAGAGGGCTATCTCTCACAAAACTCTTTCAGCATGCAAAATATCACTTGAATTGGTTGGTTGTGTATTAATAGTGGTGGCTAGACCATCAGATAAAGGGTATTAGGGATTTCAATTGGTTGGGTTGAGGATAGGTATATCACAGGGCATGGAGTCAAACTTTCATAGGTTTTCTTTCACGACTGACTGATATAACTATAATATTAAGGGTCAGAGGAAAGATAAATGAAGTTTTTTCAATTCAAAGAGATACTTAGCAAATGATAGTAGAAAGGGTAACAAAGTCCATCACAGAATTAGAGCATTACGGATGAATTCTAATTTGCAATTTCATAAATAAAGGATGGAGTATATAACCATATGTATCGGAAGCATCAATTAGACGAATTTCAGATCATGTAATCTTGGTTTAGACACTTAGAAGAAGACAGTCAATGAGAAATACTAGCAGGGAAAATATGCACAGGAATTACAGACATCAAAACACTCACTTCAAGAATCTCTGCTCCAAGATCAAGTCTTTTCATTAATAAAAAGGATGGGTTTTATTACATACTCAGAGTTTTCTTATCTCAAAATCCCAACCCTTGGGTCTTATTCAAAACCTGCCTTTATAGGCTTACAAAAATCAAAATCTTCTCAACTACTTTAGCCATATGTGGTTGTTTATTAAATTTGAAATTAAAATTGTTTGTAATACATCAGATCTAACTATTAGTATTATGGACTATTTATTCAAAATAAAAGTAAAACTGTAAGTGATATGATCGTCTTCCTTCTTCACTCAGGCTGTTCGGATCGACCTCTATTTCTTGAACTAGAGATGAGCTCGTGGGTGACTTTTAGTGCATTGCTAGTGCAAAACGCGGGTTGTTGAACTGCCTGTTTTCCTTTAGATTGATCCATTTCAAGTTGATTTGCAGGGATTGTCATTTTGTGCCTTTATTTTTCCTTCACATTGACTCTTAGTCACGGAAAAGTTGGTTTATGCAGTCGAATATTCCATCTTTTCCCCTTGTTCTGCAATTTATTATGAAAATCAAACTTCAGTCCGCGATCCGATGTCATCACTCCGACTTCCACAATCTGCAACGCAGGAGTCAGAAATAGGAACCCCAAATTCACAACTTTAAATAAATTTATTCCTCTGCAATCCACAAGCCATAATTTGCAAGCCGAAATGTGGGAATTGGAAAGTCGGAACACCTTCTGCATAGCTTCGAATAAATCACGCCTTCGACTTCCGCAATTAGCAATGCAGGAGTCAGAAGTCGGAACCGCAAATTCATAGGTTGAAGAAATTTACTCCTCCGCAATTCCACAATCCACAATGCTGGAGTCGGAAGTTGGAAACCCAAATTGACAACTTTGAAGAAATCATGCCTCCGACTTCCACAATCCACAATGCAGGAGTCAGAAATCGAAACTCCAAATTCACCGCATCGATGAAATCATGCCTCCGACTTCTGCAATCCGCAATGCGAGAGTCGGAAGTTGGAACCCTAAATTGACAGTTTTGAAGAATTTTCACCTCCACAATTCGAAATGCGGGAGTCGGAAGTCGGAACCCTGAATTCACAGCTTTGAATAATTTGTGCCTCCGCAATCCTCAATCCGAAATGTGGGATTCTAAAGTCGGAACCCTGAATTCACAATTTTGAAGAATTTGCGCCTCCGCAATCCGCAATCTGAAATGCGGCAGTCAGAAAATCGGAATCGCAACGCACAACTTTGAAGAAATCATACCTCTGACTTCCGCAATCCGAAATGTGGGTTCGGAAAGTCAATAATTATGCAAAATCTCTCTACGACCATTGATCTAGCTCTATCTCCAATCTCGACCATTCAATTTCTCAAGAGCGAAAGACCTCCTTTTTATCATTTTTTTTACTCTGGCTTGCTCATCCAATCGAAAACTATTAATACTTAGCCATTTTTGTGGAGTTTTTGCTTCTTCTTTTGGAGTAAAAAAGTTAGTGGGTGGGCTTGATATTTCAGTAGGGGGTTCCCTTTCCTTCCCCCGAGGGATTTTTTTTAGGGGTGTTAACAATGGCTCCAACCGGGGATGCTATCCACCCTATGAGGTAGAAAGAACAGTAGACTAGTGTCCTTCTCATTTATTTTCTTTAATTTTTTTTTTGAATAAATGCAAACATAACTAAAAAAATAACTGACTGAAACTTAAAAAGTGGTAATATACAACGAGGGTGGGTTAAGGTACTTTCTTTTACTTGAGGTAATGTCTTAAGAACCATTCGTTTACGGGTCCTTTAACTACTGGTTCACCCTCTTTGTCTAGCAGAATGAAGGCAATGCTTCCATTTTAAGATGCGATTGTATGAGGCCCCTGCCAAAGATGATCAAATTTTTGGGCTTGTTCTTCTCTTCTAGCATCCCACTTCAGCACCAAATATCCCACCTGAAAAATTATCAACCTTGGTTCTTTTGTCAAAATTTTTCTTGACCTTCTCTTGAGATATCATGGATTTAGTATGTACCTTGTCTCTGGTTCTTGTACTTCAATCAGCTTATTGGCTCTCTTTAGCTTAGGGTTTTGTTACTCCTCTTGTTCCTATAGCAGTCTCATTGCAGGCCCTCTGAGGGAATAAGGGAATATCACCTTTGTTCCATACACCAATTTGAAAGGGGAAGTCCCAATGGACCTCTTGGTGGTATTCCTATCATCCCATATGGAAAAAGTCAACTTGGTATGCCAAGCCCTCTTATTTTCCTACTACAACTTTTTAATAATCCTAGCCAATCTCTTGTTAGATGACTCAGCTAGTCCATTTCCCTGGGGGTAGTATGCAGTAGAATGACCTAATTTTATATAAAAATCACTGTAGAACTTGACCATTTTCTTAGATTTTAAATATTGAGCATTATCAGTGATTATTTTAATAGGACAACCAAACGTGGACATGATATTTTCCTCCAAAAATTTGATGATGATTGTGTCAGTGGCCTTTCTTGTTGGTATTGCTTCAGTCCATTTGGTGAAGTAATATGTGGCACTCAATATCCACCTGTGTTGTCCAAAGGAGCTGGGAATTATTTCATCAATGAAATCTAGCCCCACTGTTGGAAAGGGGCTTCTACAGAGATTGGATTTAAAGGAAAGGGCAGGAGCTTCCTTTTTCCTTCAAATATCTGGCATTCATGGCAAGTAGCTACCTTTTTATATGCATCATTGAACATAGTGGGCCAATAAAATCCCGCCCTGGGAATCTTGTTGATATTGGCCTTCTAGTAATGGTGTCCTCCACAGGCACCTTTGTGAAACTCTCTTATGGTCATTCTGGATTCATCTTCCAACATACAGTTCAATAAAATAACTCCAGGTTCCTTCCAATAAAGGCCTCCATTTAGTATGAAAGATTTTGCAGCCTTTATTTTTATTGACTTGATTTGCTCTTTCCAATCTCAGGGGGTGCTTGTAAGTTATGCAAAACATATATAATGTCAGAGTACCAAGGAGATGATAAGATTTTTTTTGATACATGCAGCAATGGATCTTGAGAAGTGCCATCCAACATGTGTGGGACCAATTTCACACCTAGTGAATCCCAATTTTCCTTGGCCATGAGTCTGGCCATCCCCTGTCCTTTAACAAGATTTGTAGGCTTGATTTCTAATTCATACTCCAATAATACATCTATCCATTTTTTCTCTTCGACCTTCTGGATCAGTCTATGTCAATATGTCTTTTACAGCAGCATTAGGGACAAAAACAACAACATGAGAATGCACAACATAAACTCTGAAATCTTTTAAAGTTTTGATCATGGCATAGGACTGTTTTTCCATAATATTGTACTTGAGCTCAACATCTCTAGGAGCCTTGCTGAAGAAAGCTATGGGTTGCTTAGCTCCTTCCTGATTTTTCTGTAGAAGAACTCCTACTATGGAAATTCTTTTTCAAAATCAGGACTGATTAGTACTGGTGCTTCAACTATTTCCTTCTTTATATCTCCAAATGCTTGATTGGCTTCAACAGTCCACTTGATCTAATTATCCTTTTTAAGCATGTTAGTAATTGATTTCATGATCTATGCAAAGTTGGGGATGAATCTTCTTAAGAAGTTTATTCTGCCAAGGAAAGATTGGACTTCCTTTTTACACCTAGGGATCTCAATTTTATGTATGGTGTTAACTCTTTCTGGGTCAATTTTAATTCCATATTTAGATATTATATGACCCAACAACTAACCTTCTTGCATGGAAAATTTTGACTTCTTGGGGTTCAGAGAAATCCCAAACTTTCTGCATTTTAAAAATACTTGGTGTAGATGTTTCGAATGTTATGCATCAGATTTGGAATACACAGTAATATCATCCATATATATAACCACAAACGTATCTCTTTCTTCTGCAAAATCCATGTCCACATCTCTCTGAAATGTGGCTCCCGCATTTAGTATACCAAAAGGCATTTTAGCATACATGAAAGTTCCCCAAGGTGTGGTAAATGTTGTTTTCTCCTGATCTTCTGGTAACACTTTTACCTGAAAATCCATCCAGCATGGAAATTCTTGCTGCCCCTACAACTTTCTACAAAATATGATCCATTTTGGGCAAGGGATAGTTGTCTTTTAGGGACACTTTGTTTAGATTTCTGAAGTCTATACATAGTCTGATTTCTCCATTTTTCTTTCTTACTGGGACTATGTTGGCTACCCACTTCTATAATCTTAATGAGACTATGATTTTGGATTTATATAGTCTCTTCACTTCTTTTCTATGAGAGGGAGTAGCATAGGGTTCATCCTCCTTAGCTTCTTCTTGAATGGTTTTTCACCTATCTTTATCGGTATGGTGTGTTGTATGATAGATGTATCATATTCCTTTAAGTATTCCTAACACCACTCAAAAACATTAAAAAAAAAATCTCATTAAGTCAACATAATCATCTTTAGTACCTGGGGTTAGGGATTTAGATAGCTTGATAATTTTAGGTTCCTCATCATCCCCAATGTTGCAGTATTCTACTTCACTGTGGTTTGGAACAACTTTAGGGTTTTTGGCCACATCATTTTCATCAAAAATATTTTCTAATGGTACTAACCCTTTGGGGATATAGTTTCTTTTCAACTGAAGGATCTCTTTCTCCCCCAATGTTGTTAGGAACTTTGTTGGATCAGGTTCCCATTATTCATTTGCATAGTTTTCTTGAACAATATGTGTATTGGAAAACTCCTTTGTCATCTCTAGAAATTTGTTTATTTGTTGATCATCTTCAAAGATCTTCCAGTGTCTGTTATTGTCAGGGACAGAAGGCCTATGCTTTATATTGATCATATAAGTTTTGTTGGGATAAACAGGGAGTTGGAATCTGCTAGCAGTGCTGGCTAAGGTATCTGTTGTTGTGTTCTTCTCTCTAGGGATGAAGGAAATACTGTGTTCTATATAGAAATTATCGAACATATCCCAAACAACATTCCTATAAGCCCTCATTTTGGGGTGATTGGTCTCATAAACCCCATTAACTTGCTGGATTACCAATTCCGCATCTCCATAGACTTTTTTTTAGCTTTCAGCTCCCTAAGTGCATTCAACCCTAGCAACAAATCTTCATACTATGCTACATTTTTTGAGTTGTCAAACATTAGTTTAAAGGACTACAACTTGGAGCATTTATTTCCTTCATCTTGGGGCATGATCCATACTCTCGTTCTTGCTCCTTCCTTGTTTAGATCCCCATCAAATCTCATATTCCAGAGACTGTCTTTTGGGGACGTGGTTGTAGCTTCAGGTTCCATTTATGACTTCTCATCTCTTCCCTTTTCTACCTGTTGACCGCTGTCTTGTTTGCTTCCAGAGATTCCAACGCATTGTATGTCTTTCTTTTTATTAAACCCATCATTTGCTTGAGGGAGGTCCACGATTTTCATATATTTTTCTTCTAAACCAAGGTCATAACAGAATACTGAAGAGCCTATATCAGTATCTACAACAAATATGGGATGATTTTCAGGCTTACTTTTACTTCTTACTACATAGGACAATCTTTGTTCTCTATATAGTCTTTTGTTTTATCCAAAAATAGGGATGGTGGAATAAGACATATCCATCTGCAGTGTTCCTTTAAGTTTAGATGCCAAAGATCTTGATAAAAACATCCCAAATTTGGGTGGAATGTCTGCCACTACTACATCCATTAACACATTCTTTTGAGGGATTTTTGTCAGTGATACAACCATATCTTTGATCAGCTTTAGGCACTATACCTTTCTGGAATCAAATGAGAATAAATCGTTATAAGGTCTGGTGATTTCTAGTCCTAGCCTTTCTACCATTGATTTTGTCATGAGGTTATGTGAGGCCCCAGAATCTAACATAGCATTATGTAGTATATGATCATGTATATTCAGACTGACATAAAAGAGGGGAACATCATCTTCCTGAGATATTTCAACATGGAGTCCAAACAGAAGGGTGGGATTATCATCATGTAAATTAAGAGTGTTTGGATGCTTTCCCTCTTCTCCCTTCACCATTTCTAGAATCTGATTCTTATATTATGTATTTTTTAACAACTCATTGAAGGGGATTGAGATATTTATCTTAGAGAATTTTTTTTCTAAGTTGAATGCATAATTAGTCTTCTCTATTGTTTTCACATTACTTTCATCCTTCCCTTCTGGGACCCTTCTAGGAGCTTCAACATTCTTTTCAGTTGTTTTATCAGAGGTAACAAGATTTGGATCACCCTTCCTAGGGGTTTTTTTTCTATTGTTGAGAAGTAGATGGATCAGCAGTAGCCTTTCCTTGGTCTACTATTGATCCGCACACACCCAGATGCACGAGGGGGACAACAGTTCAACTGAATGAGTCGGATCTGTTATGACGGAAGCATAAGAAAGAGAATAAGCAAAGAAGGAATACAGTACACAGATGAACACATACACACAAAAAATATGCAGGAATGCAAACTGATATCTCTATTACTGAAAACCATATATATAAGATGTATATTACAATAGTTTACATGCTTATATAGAGAGTGCTGAGACACTTGGGTGCCTTCCCGTTACGTTCAGTTACAAGAGAAGTTAGAAGGGTTTCGATAGTTCAACCGTTACAGTCGACTGGAAGACAGAGAGACAATCTGTCGAAGTTCGACAATCGCAAGTCGCAAGTCTATGCTGCATGTCAACATCGTGAAATTGTTTGAGGTTGATGAACTTGTCGAAGTTGCGGAGTTTGACAAAGCCGTGTCAAATTCGAAACTTGTCAAAGTTGTGTTTACGTCGATGACTTGTCGCAGTTGATGTTAGCATTCGACAAAAATTCCAACTGCGATATGGATCATACCTCCTTCCTTAAGAAACAATGGTCCCCATTGTTTGCTTAGGAAGGTGAGGAAAATTTTTGGTCATTTCAATAGCAGAGTACCATTTTCCTTGTGCTAGGATCTTTCCGGCTTTAGTAACCTGAAACAAGGGAATTGTGTTCGTCCTTGTACAGAGTACTCATTGTCCCACGATGGTGTTGCAAGGAAGAGGCTCCTAAACATCTGGATGGATGTCATCGGGTTCTGTTGTCTGCAAGTTGTTATGTTCCAACCGTGGTGCATGGTATGGTTGAAGTAGATCCACATTAAATACTAGATGAAGACCCATGCATGCAGGAATGTTGAGCTGGAAATTGTTTTCACCAATCTACTGAATAATACTATATGGACCATATCGCAAAGGATTGAGCTTCTTGTATGGTCCAGTCAAGCGTTCCTTCTTTAGATGTAACCAGACCTTATCCCCAATTTTGAATGAATGAGGGATACGATTCTTATTCTGTGGGGCCATAGGTTTCATGTTTTCTCATTGTAACATGTCCTTTGCTTGTCACTGGATGTCGCATATTTGATCTCAAAACTTCAATGCTTTCTCAACTTCCTGCTGGTTGTAGTCGATATCGTTCGACTGTGTCGAAGAGATGATCAAGTCAATAGGCGCTGAGCGTTGAAATCCATAACATATCTCAAATGGACTCTTGCTCGTAGAGTTATGCTGAGCACATTTGTAGCTGTGTTGTATGTATGGAATACTTTCATCCCATGTTCGTCGATGCTTGTGGTTGTACATGCGAAGCAGTTGTACGCCCAAGCGATTCAAAACTTCTATCTGTCAATCTGTTTGAGGATGGAAAGCTGTCAATGATGAGAGTCTTGTGTCAAGTTGCTGCCAAAGAGTCTTCCAAAAGATGCTGACGAATCTTGCATCGCGGTCGGAAATGATGGTTGTCGGTAAATCAAAGTGTTTCCAAACATGTGCGAAGAAGAGCTGAGCGGTTTGCTACGCTGCCATCGTCTTCTTGCATGAAATGAGAATGGCCATTTTGGAAAATTTGTCGACTACTACTAAGATCGCATCATGCTGATGTTTCATAGTAGGATATCCTGTCAAGTAGTCCATAGAAATATATTCCCGGGGTCGACTAGGAACTGGAAAACGTGTGTACAATCCTTGTTGTCGATTAGGCGGTTTAGCAATGGCACAAACCACGCATGATCGAATGTATTTGTTGACGTCGGTTTTAAGTGTAGGCCAAAAGAAATAGTTCTGGAGAACAACAAGGGTGTTTTCTACTCCAAATTTTCTTGCGGTCTTGTTGTAGTGCAAGTCCCAAATGAGCTGTTGTCGATGCGCACTTGTCGGTACACAAAGTTGTCCAATCTTGTATAGCAAGGTATCTTTCAGGAAATAGTCGGTGGTCAACGACTTGTATGTCTGAAGTTGTCGATAGACTGGTGAAAAGTCGATGTCTTCCTGATACAACTGAGGCCAAGTAGTGGTGTCATATCCCTACATACTCATCACTGTAAAAAGGAGAGTAATGGGTGATTGACTTAGACAATCGGCGCCGGCATTAGATTTACCTTTCCAATACTTAATTACCAACTGGAATTGTTACAGGTAATTAATCCACTGGAGTTGTCTGGTTGTTTGTAGTTTCGACTGGGTCGGAGTGAACTGAAGAGGATTATGGTCAGTAAGGATGATCGTTTCCTTGCTAAGGATGTAATGCCTCCATTGCTTGAGAGCTTGCACAATGGCGTATATTTCTTTTTCGTATGTCGAATACCTTCTAACAGTGTCATTAAAAATTTCAGAATGAAAAGCGACTGGGTGACCAGACTGAGTGATCACTGCGCCCAAGGCATAGTCTGATGTGTCCATCTCAATCTCAAAGGGATGATGCAAATCAGGTAAGTACTGGTGTAGTGCAGAGCTTGTGCTTGAGCTGTTCAAAAGCTACTTGTTGTGTCGATGTCCATTTGAAGACAATTTTCCCACTTCCTTCGTCAACCGATTCACGAGCTAGGCTATGTGACTGAAGCCGAGTATGAATCGTCAATAGAAAGTTGCCAAACCAAGAAAACTTCTTAGTTCTTGAATGTTGTGAGGAATGGGCCAATATTTGAGAATTTGTACTTTGTCTGGGTCGATGTGAATTCCTGCAGAGTCAATTACAAACCCCAAATATTTGATGTTGTTCATCACAAAGGATCATTTTTCCATGTTCAAGTAGAGTCAATGTTGCTAGAGAGTGTCGAGGACTTGTTGAAGTTGTCCGACATGTTCTTCCCATGATCGACTAAAAATCAATATGTCCTCAAGATAGACAATGACCCATTTTCTGATGAAGGTTCAAAGAATGTTATCCATGTATCGCATGAAGGTCGCAGGTGCATTGGTTAAGCCGAAATGCATGACTAACCATTCAAACAATCCTTCCTTGGTCTTGAAAGCAGTTTTCCATACATCGGAAATGATGATATCCCAACTTGAGGTCGAGCTTAGTAAAGAACTTAGCACCTTTCAGACAGTCGATGAGCTCGTCTATCCACGATAGAGGGTACCAATTCTTTACCGAAATTTTGTTGAGGGCCTGTAGTCGATTCACATGCGCCAAGTCCCATCTTTCTTTGGAACGAGGACGACTGGACTTCCACAAGGGGAGGAGCTGGGTCGGATATGTCCTTTGTCAATCAATTCTTGGATTTGTTTGGGAATCTCTTCATTTTCGAGAATGGATCTTCTGTAGACAGATGTGTTAGGAAAAGAAGAATCGGGAGCAAGTTCAATAGAGTGTTTTACTTGGAACTGTAGAGGTACTCCATCTGGAACTTGGAATAGGATTTGGTACTCATCAAGAATATCATCGATCTGTTGCTTCTGTCGGGAGCTACACTGGTCAATGAATCGATTGGTTGTTGCAGTATTCCTATAATGTTGCGGCTTTATCATAATCAATGCGAACTTCTAAGCATGATTGATGAGATTCTTCGTCTGTTTAGAAGATATCATTGCAACCGTTGGTGTGGGTCGTTGTTCTGGTATGTTGTACAGTTGATTCTGAATTCTGACAATCACCTTCTACGGCCGTGACTGGTAACTTCCATGGCGATCCCATAGGTAAGGCTTCCCAAACAGGGCGTCGGCTACGAAGAGTGGTGCCACGTCGCAAAGTACTTCATCTTCAAAAGGATTTATCAAGCCAAGCGAGCTTTCATTATCGAGTGATCCTTAGCTCTTATCCATCCTTCATCCAACTGATGTTGTAAGGCTGAGGATGCAGAGTGGTAAAAAGACCTAGTTTCTTCACAAGTTCTTCATAAACTAAGTTCTTCTGGCTACTATTGTCCACAATCAGATGCAATGGATTGTTTTGAACCCATATCTGTGTATGGAATAGGTTCTCTCGTTCCTCCTTGTCGACGATAGTCGAGGTTGTTGGAGTTATCGATGTCGATGTCAAAAGAGTCATTGATTCTGGGTCAGATTCTACCACAGTCTTGTCGAACGCGTCGGATGTAAACACTTTTTCCAAAAAGGTCTTCTGATCTTTGCATTCAGACGTTTCATGCCAGGATGAGTGGTGGTAATCGCACCATTTCCCGGTAGGATGCTTTCTATGTTCCCTTTTGTGAAAAGGTTTTTTGTTGTGATCTGGATTTGGCGGAGTTGGCTAAGAATATTTCGACTTGTCGAAGTCGGATGGTGCCTTCTTGTTGAGTGTTCGTCCTGATGTCGGCTTTGTCGCAAAGCATTCCTTTCCTTTATGATTGGTTTCAAGTTTGTTGGCATAGTGGAATGCATCGGCGAGAGTATTGACATTCATAAACTCCATCTACTGCTAAATGTACTGGGACAATCCGCTGACCTAATTTAGAACAAGCAATTTTTCTTCTTCTTGAATGCCAAGTCTAGCCATGAGTCGATAGAACTCGTCGGTGTAACTCTGTATGGAATGGTATTTCCATTTCCTTAGCTGCTGCCACTTCGTATACTGCTGCTTAAGGTACTTGGGCGAGTAAAACTCCTTTCGGATGTATTCGAGAAATTTCTCCCATGTGTTGATGGGGTCTCCGCTTTTCTCCATATTTGTTGAGAGGTTCTCCCACCAGTAGTGCACAGATGTTGACATCTTTAAGGATGCAATGGTGATCTTGTTGGCTTCTAAGAGTTGATTCATAGAGTAATAGGATTCCAATTGTTGTACCCAATTGTCGACGGATTCCACGTCAATCTTTCCTTCTAGATTCAGTATGTCCAAATTCATTTGCACTTTGAAGGGGCTGATTTTTTCGGAGTTAGTTCTCGTTGGAAATGCTCCCAAAGTCGAAGCAAATCGCATGAGAATATCATTGAACTGGGTGAACATATCAGTTCGTTCTTGATCCAATGCTTTCTCTATGAGCTGATATGTCTCGTCAATTGCATGTCTATTCCTTGTTTCTTCTTCCATCTCTGGAGGTAGTTGTTAGTTTTTCAGTATTTACTTCAATCCGATCTAGGATCTTAACTGAGAGAACAACATGTACAGCATATCAATCATGGACACAATAATGCAAGCACACAAGATACACAGAGTTTTACTTGGGGAAAACCATAAAGGTGAAAAACCCCAATAAATTCCTCAAAGATAGATAGAGCAATGATACAACCCAAGCATAAGAGATAGACATATCCTAGTAGCAGCTTCTCCTCCTCCACAAGTGCGCCACTCTCCTAAGAGTGTGAGAGATAATAGAATGAATAAATAGAGTGCCTCCCGCACTCTATTTATACTTGACTTGACTTGCCTAATAACCTTTACTAGGTCGGCCTTAAATTAACCACATAACATAATGATGACTGGGACGACACCCAATAGGGTGGTCTAATAACCCTTTGACCCACATGGCCGACCCCTGATAGGGTGGTCTAATAACCCTTCGACCCACATGACTTATACAGGGTCGACCCCAACAAGGTGGTCTAATAACCCATCAAGTATAAGTTACGACACTTACAACATAAATGACGACACTTCCGTATAGAGGAATAATAACATCTCTATAGGAATACAAACACTTCCGTATAGAGGAATAATACCATCTCTATAGGAGTACAATATAGATATATGAAATACATTCTGAAGTTACAAATACATCAACACTCCCTCTTAACTAGGAAGGTATTTCTTGACATAGGTCTTCTAGCACAAGTCTTCTTCTCTGGATCATCGTCACTGGATAATCGTCATCGAGTCAGCGTCATCATCACTGCTACTGCTATCTAAATCAATCTCTAAATCTACTCGTCATAGGAAGTTCTACAGATCCAGTCCTTTTTCATACTGGATGTAGGACCACCACCTACAGGTCTTCATCATCACTGGCCATACTATGGAATCCTCAGGACTTATTACGTGCGTCACAAAACCTCGAAAGAGCATCCCAGGATGTTACGGGTACACAACTCCGACCTGTAGGATCTCCCAGGGTACTATTACATGTGACCCCACCACAAAACCTCGAAAGAGAATCCTAGCATGTTACGGGTACACAACTCTGACCTATAGGATCTCCCAAGGCACAAATTACATGTGGTCACCACAAAACCTCGCAAGAGCATCTCAGGATGTTACGGGTACACAACTCCAACCTGTAGGATCTCCAAGGGCACAAATTACATGTGGTCATGGAAAAACCTTGAAAGAGCATCCTAGGATGTTACGAGTACACAACTCCGACCTGAAGGATCTCCTAAGGCGCTATTATATGCCATAGGACAAAACCTCGAAAGAGCATCCCAGGATGTTATGGGTACACAACTCCGACCTGAAGGATCTCCCAGGGCACTATTATATGTCCTCCTAGAGCAAGGTCTCGAAAGAGCATCCCAGGTTGTTACGGGTACACAACTCCGACCTATAGGATCTCCCAGACATGCTCATCTGCACAACATGTTCCATGGCCACAGAGTATCAACTTGATACTCACCATACATCATCCTGATGTACACATGATCATCACTGCATTGTCTTGATACATATCATCTGGAGCAACATCTTGAAGCTCGTCATCCATGATCATCCTGATCATACAATGCATCTACCTGATGCATACCAAGTATCTACCTGATACATATCATCATACATGATCCACCTGATCATACAATGTATCCACCTGATACATACATAGATACATGATCCACCTGATTACACAATGTATCTACTTGATACATATCAACATACATGATCTACCTGATCATACAACTTATCCACCTGATACATATAAAGATACATGGTCCAAGCATCCAACATGATGCATATACAAATACATACAAATGATCCAATTGATCATATCCAGCTTCCAACATGATGCATACATACATAAATGATCCAACTGATCATATCCAGCATCCAACATGATGCATACATACATAAATGATCCAACTGATCATATCGAGCATCCAACATGATGCATACATACATAAATGATCAAACTGATCATAACAAGCATTGAACATGATGCATATACATATACAGAGCATTAACTAGAGCATCGTCCTGATGCTTATCATCCATGATCCTCCTGATCATCATAGCATCATCCTCTTCAGATCATCTGATCGTCCACGAAGCACAGCGGAGATGCACATCATCCAGCATTTACACCACTGACATGGGAGAACACATCTACCACCATTCGGGGAAGGATCCAGCCCTTACTTTTTCACCATGGGAGAACACCTCTACCACCATGTGAAAGATGGCTTCATCCCTTACATCTACACCATGGGAGAACACATCTACCACCATGTGAGAATGGCTCAAAAATTACATCACGACCATGGGAGAACACATCGACCATGTCAGAAAAGTTCATGTGCATCTGCATCTTCCGGACTCATCACTTCCCTTTGGAAGGAACCTCAATCTGAAGTGCACCAAGCCTCTCTCTGAAGTACTCAAACTGCACTCTGGCCAACGGCTTGGTCAATACATCTGCAACCTGCTCATCCATCGCAACATACTCTGCTTCGGCTATACTTAGTGCTATGCAGGACCGCTTCCTGCTAAACCAAGAGATCACACTTGATCCCATACTGAAGCAGCACCCAGATGTGTTCTTCCTATCTGCATCACTGCCTGCCCAATCTGAATCAACATGACCTTGCAGGTTAAACCTTTTGATTCACATCATACTTGAGCCCATAATAAACTGTACCCTTCAGGTACCTCAGAATATGCTTTACAGCAACCAGGTGAACACTCCTTGAATCCGTGAGGAACTGGCTCAATGTGTTCACCGCAAAGCAAATATCTGGTCTCGTGTTCGTCAGGTACATCAAGGAACCAATCATCTGACGATACATAGTGATATCAACCGGCTCAGATGAAGCATCACACAGAAGCTTCACGTTTGATTCCATAGGTGTGGCCATGGCCTTGCAGTCCATCATCCCGAACCTCTTCAGGATCTCTACTACATACTTCCCTTGTCCAAGGAAGATTCCATCTGCACTCTGCCACACCTCCATGCCTAGAAAATAGTGCATCATCCACAAGTTCTTCATCTCAAACTCAGCAGCAAGCTTCCGCTGCGTGTCGGCAATCAATCTATCTTCACCTGTAATAAAATGGTCATCCATATACAAAAGTAGTATCACTGGATTGCCTTTCTCAACCTTGTAGTAAAGGTTGGAATCCGCTTTACTCTTGGTAAAGCCCAAACTGGATAGAAAGCTGTCTATCCTACCATATCAAGTTCTGCACGTATATATATGACTCCCTGTCATGTGTCTTAGAACCAAGTGGCTGCTCCTCATACACTTCTTCTTCAACTACACCATTCAAGAAAGCTGTCTTGAAATCCATTTGGTGTATCTTCCATTTCATCACTGCAGCCAGAGAAAGTACGGATCTAATGGAAGTGTATCTGGCTACATGAGCAAAAGTCTCTATGCTACCACCTGCAGCATGCTTGATCTTGTAGATCCATTTAGAAGTCACAACAGACTCCCCTTCAGGTCTTGGGACTGCATCCCAAACATCTTCATGATCGACTAGTACTCCTCGATCATGGCATTCTTCCCAAATCCTGGGAACTTCAATATCTTCAATATTTTTAATAGATAACTTTGTTGCTGAACAAATGTTGTAGTCCTTCTTTTGTAGGTGATGGTATATGATCGTTCCTACACAACAAGTTAAATTGAATGATTAGAAAACATCTCATAGTTTTCAAAACAAATTCTTACACATAAAGAAATATGTCATACAATCATGCAATTATCTTAGCCAATGCTTCAATACAACATTTATCCATATCCCGTAACTTTCTAGATGCCTTCCAATCTCTACCAGAACATTGTTAAGAGTGTGCACAACTCCCAACATGTCAGCAAAGAGGTTTCATTCTAGATAAGTAGCAATGGAATGTTGTACAATGCCATAGGCCACTTACCCATGTATATTAGTATAATGTTCATCAATGCAACTATTCTAATATGCATAATACAAAACCTAATTCTAGGAACATGAGTATATACATTATTGAACAATATTATTTAAACAATAAAATATGCAAGGAATGATAATTTAAATACTTATCTTTGTTTGTTTGTTGGGTTGACTCCCTCTCACTCTTTGCTTCTTTTCTGCAACTCCATTCTGATGTGGATTGTGAGAAGTGGTCAACTCCCTCTGAATATCTGCATCCTTGCAGAAACTACTGAAGTGTGCTCCCTCTTTACCTTTGCTTCCTTGCAGGAACAACTGGAGTGTGCTCCCTCTTGATCTTTGCTTCCTGGATTACCTGTCCTTGAACTTATATCCATCACTATGCATGCTTATTAGTATCATCATTGTGTTATCCTCGAGGTCTCATACATAATCACACATTCATTAGTATAATCTTAATACTATCAAAACACAATAATCTTAAACATGTATAGTCGTGATTATTTCAAACACAGATAATAAACATTAGTATTCAAGGTTTCAGGAAAGTCTTCTTTTACTCATGCATATTCTTATTTGATCATAGGACTCTTCTAGTTAGTTAAATCATCAATCAAGATAAGAGACATAATATGCATAAACCCTTGATTAATTACATTTCTAACTTTATGAATAATCATAACCAATCATACCAAGTATACTTATATAAGGGATCCTAACACAAGGTAGGATTCTAACTTGATATAGGAAAAACATACCTGGATTGGTATGTTAGCTAGTTATGTCTAACATACCCACATGATGTCTTCTTGTTCTCTTCAATGACTTGTGCTAGTAACCTGCATATCTCATAGGTTAACCATTTATAGAACCAAGTTATACATACCTCGCAAAATAGATCTTCTAAGTGATTCATGACAATGGATGAATCTTTGTCCTCATGTCATCATGATCATATGTTCTTGAACTAGAACATGATTTGTCTTTCTTGGTGTACCTTTCATGTTAGCGGACAACATAAACCTCATACAACACCATAATGCATTTGTACAATCATAAGTGTCAACACCCTAATCAATGAATATCTTCTATCAAGCATTCATAGTTTTATTAAGGTGATACGACAAATCTAAATTTAATCAAGAGTGTACTAACCGTAATAACATGAAAACAAACATACCATAAACTTAATCATGAACAAATCTTGAAACATACCGGGATGAGTCATACCTGTTGAGAATGCTTGTAATCTTCTTATGTAAGGCCTTAGCCTCATCTCCCTCCGAAACAGGAACTTCTTCACTTATGCAGGTGACCAATCCATTCTCTTCTAGGATTAACCCAATCCACTTGATTTGCAGGAACTGGATCTGGAGCTGGATTAGGGTTTGCCAGAGAAACCCTAAAAAATCAAACTTTGAATTTCAAACTTCCGAAAGGATAGAAATATGCGCTTTGATTTGTTGATCAAGCTGGTATACTCATAATTTGAAAACTGCAAAGTTTCACCCCTCAAATTTGCCTTTGAAACTTCTGGATTCACTAGACATGACCTCGAACTAGGGTTTGATAAAGCCCGGCCTTCTGCCCAACCAAAAATTCTGATCTTGGTATTTAAATTTCGATTTTGATGAGTATCATTCAGCCGTAGTCTCCGATTACAAAAATTCCAACTTTCTCCGAAACCCTAAATTCTGGAAGCCATGAATGAAGGTGCTCAAAAATAATTATGTTTTGACAGAAATATGTACCTGATTGTTTCTGGTGTAACTATGAACTTTTCGATCCACAGGGTCTGAAAATTTTTCTTGGAATAGCCCGACCTGTCATATTTCCAACCCCACAGGTATGAAATCAAATGGATTCTCTGAGAGAGAGTTATTCCAAGTGTCGCAACGTGACCTTTTTATGGGATGAAATAGGAGAGCAAAATTGTACGGTGTGCCACGTGTCACTGGTTCAGTTTCGGCCTCTTAAAAAGTTACCTGAGAAAGCTCAATCCGTCCACTACCTGTCACATTTTATGAAATTTCATTTGGAACTTCCTATCCCAATTTATGACCTTTTTTCCAAGGTCACCTGTTTTTGATTGAGATCTAGAAGAGGCCGAAACCCTATATTGTACAAATCATAAATCACAAAGTACAACGAATTAGAGGTTGTCCTTTGGATACACGGTACATGGGGATCTTATCTTCTCCCTGTACGATTTTCCAATCCTAAAACCTCGCCTAAATTTATTTATAGCGAAAGTGCTACGATGACAGGTTTTTTCTATATCAAGCCCTAGCATCGTAAGTGCAACAAGTGTCATAAATGCCATACCATGCCTTCTTTCAGGCTAGCTCTGATACCATGTTAGTTTTTCAGAATTTACTTTAATATGATATGGGATCTTAACTGAGAGAACAACATGTACAACATATCTACAGCATATCAATCATGGACACAATAATGCAAGCACACAAGAGACACAGAGTTTTACTTGGGGAAAACCATAAAGGTGAAAAACCCCAATAACTTCCTCAGAGATAGATAGAGCAATGATACAACCCAAGAATAAGAGATAGACATCTCCTAGTAGCAGCTTCTCCTCCTACACAAGTGTGCCACTCTCCCAAGAGTGTGAGAGAGAATAGAATGAATAAATAGAGTGCCTCCCACACTCTATTTATACTTGACTTGACTTGCCTAATAACCTTTACTATGTCGACCTTAACTTAACCACATAAAATAATGCTAACTGGGCCGACACCCAATAGGCTGGTCTAATAACCCTTTGACCCACATAGCTGACCCCCAATAGGGTGGTCTAATAACCCTTCGACCCACATGACTTATACAAGGCCGACCCCAACAAGGTGGTCTAATAACCCATCAAGTATAAGTTACGACACTTACAATATAAATGACGACACTTCCGTATAGAGGAATAATAACATCTCTATAGGAATACAAACACTTCCCGGTATAGAGGAATAATGCCATCTCTATAGGAGTAAAATATACATATATGAAATACAATCCGAAGTTACAAATACATCAACAGTAGTGTCTACTTGGATTGTTGAGTTTGTGAGCGTGTTTGAACCGACATAAGTCAGGTAACTTCGATGGAAGTGTCTACGCAAAACTTAAGCACGAACAAAGATGATGTTATCTGATACCAATGATCCGTGCACACCCAGGTGCACGAGGGGGACAACAGTTCGACTAAATGAGTCGGCTCTATTATGGAGGAAGCATAAGAAAGAGAATAAGCAAAGCAAAAATACACTACATAGATGAACACATACACACAGAAAATGTGCAGGAATGTGAACTGATATCTCAATTACTGAAAACCAGATAGATAAGATGTATATTACAATAGTTTGCATGCTTATATAGAGAGTGATGACACGATTGGGTGCCTGCCCGTTATGTTCAGTTACAAGAGAGGTTAGAACGGTTTTGGTAGTTCAACCATTACAGTCAACTGGAAGACAGAGAGACAATCTGTCGAAGTTGGACAGTCGCAAGTCGATGCTGCATGTCGATGTCGTGAAACTGTTTGAGGTCGTTGAACTTGTCAAAGTTGAGAAGTTTGTCGAAGTCAGAACTTTTCGAAGTTGTGTCAACGTCGATGACTTGTCCCAGTCAATGTTAGCATTCGACAACAATGCCAACTACGATATGGATCAACTATTACCTTTCTATTCCTAAAATTATGCTGTCTCTGAAATTCAAAAATTGCATTCTGGAAACCTCTTTGATATTGATCAGACTCTAACTCTTCTCTGCTGCTATCTAACTGCAGAGATGATTGATCATGTTCTTCTTTAGTCAAATAAAATTGGGGTTGCATCTGATCAAATAGGTGGATCTTATCTTCAGTATGTCCACTTTCCTCTTCTTTTGCTATCATGTTTTCAGCAAAAGGTGGTCTAATTGGTGGATTTTCTTCATTTCTAGGGTCCCTTGGATCTCTTGGTCTTCCCTGTGGGGAAGGAGGCTTCCTGTAGTTCATGTTCTGAGCCAGAGGCTCTTGATTTTCTCTACCAGGGGGTTTTTTATCTAGGGACATCCTATCCACCACTATTTACATGGTTTTCATCATCTATTCAAACTTGTCCATAGATTGGGAGGTGGAAGGCTAGCCTATTTCATTGAATCTCTTTTTCTCAGTTTCATTCTTGCACCTTATTTTACCCGAGGCCATCAGATTAGCTTCTAATTTAACAACATCTTTCAACACATCAGGCAGGGTAGCATATCTTCTTTCTCTCAACATGAGAGAAAATTCATTGTCAAGACAATTAGCATAGTGAAGTTTGGCTACACCCATATGGGGTTCGATTTCTATAGGGATAGAATTGTACATTTTCATGAACCTGGATGAAAATTCTTGGACAATCTCAACATTATTTTTCTTCATGTTTTCATATTGAGTGGGAATTTGGAGAGGATTTTGTTTATCCTTCCATCTGGCCAGGAAATCCTGTTCCAACCTCTCATAGGTAGCAATACCTCCATTTGGAAGGGTTTTGAACCATTTCTTTACTTCCCCTGAAAAAATTTGGGAAAATAACCTAATCTTGACATCATCTTCATCTATCTCTTCAAGATCTATGTTGTTAATAAACGGTCCACATGTTGTTGTGCAGTACCACCCCCTTCCCCATCATATATCATGAGGCATTGGGCATATCCCACAGGTAGATCGTGGAGGTTGGAAGGGAGGGCTAAAGGGGAAAATCTGGAAACCATTGCTCTCAGGGTTTTCTTGGAACCAGGAGGAGTATTTGAAATAGTTTTAGAAGAAGGTCTAGGTATTACAACATTGTGACCTAGAGTAGGAGGGGTGATCAGGATATTGGTCTGCTTGATGGATGCTTTAATGAAGAGGAACAAGTCACTGTTTTATTCTTTGGCCTCTAAACTCTCCCTTAAAGCACTCAAACAATGGGTTTGGAACATTTTCTGATCAAATAAGGTTTCTTTTAGATCTGTCTCAGATTTAGACCTAATTAAGGAATTCTAAATTTAAATCAAAAGAGACGGTATCTAGTCTGGGCTCCTTCTTCAGGTAAAGAAAAAGATCTGGTCAATGGAGGAATACCTTTTTTTTCTTTATTTGCTTTCTGGATGATATTTTTTGGATATTATACGAACTGTGTTTGTTCAGGATCCGTCTGAATTCTAGTAGATATCCTCCGGGAAGCCATAATTCTTTCAAGAAACTCACCAAGTGTCTCTTGTGGGACTGAAAATTTGAATATTGGAGTCGCCAGGGAAAATTATCACAACCTTTATGTATTGAATATTTTGTTTTCCCTCAGAGATCGAATTTGATTCCTTTTAATTCTTATGGTCGCCAGATGTCAATCAATCAGGATTATTCCAGGTTGCGGCAGAAGGGATCACTGAGGTAACTATCTCAACTACACTCTTGTGGATGGAAACTAGCATTTCCAAACACAGAGAGGGCTCTCTCTCTCACAACTCTTTCAACATGAAAAATATCACTTGAATTGGTTGGTTGTGTATTAATAGTGGTGTCTATACGTTCAGATAAAGGGTATTAGGGATTTCAATTGGTTGGGTTGAGGATAGGTATATCACTAGGAATGGAGTCAAACTTTCATAGGTTTTCTGTCACGGCTGACTGATAGAAATATAATCTTAAGGGGCAGAGGCAAGATAAATGAATTTTTTTCAAGTCAAAGAGATATTTAGCAGATGATAGCAAAAAGGGTAACAAAGTCCATCACATAATTAGCGCATTACGAATGAATTCTAATTTGCAATTTTAGAAATAAATGATGGAGTATCTAACCATGTGTATATGAAGCATCAATTAGACGAATTTCAGATCATGTAATATTGGTTTAGACACTTAGAAGAAGACATTCAATGAGAAATACTAGCAGGGAAAACATGCACATGAATTACAGACATCAAAACACTCACTTCAAGAATCTCTTCTCCGAGATCAAGTCTTTTCATTAATAAAAATGATGAGTTTTATTACATACTCAAAGTTTTCTTATATCAAAATACCAACCCTTGGGTCTTATTCAAAAACTTCCTTTACAGGCTTATGAAAATAAAAATCTTCTCAACTACTTCAGCCATATGTGGTTGTTTATTAAATTCGCAATTACAACTGTCTGTAATACATCGGATCTAACTATTAGTCTTATGGACTATTTATTCAAAATAGAAGTAAAACTGTAAGTGATATGTTCGTCTTCCTTCTTCACTCAGGTTGTTTGGATCGACCTCCATTTCTTCAACTGGAGATGAGCTGGTGGGATACTTTTAGTGCGTTGCTAGTGCAAAAATAAGGTTTTTAAATTGTCTGTTGTCCTTTATATTGATCCATTTCAGGATGATTTGCTGGGATTGATGTTTTGTGCTCTTCTTTTTCCTTCAGATTGACTCTCAGTCGCAGAACAGTTTGTTTATGTAGTCAAATATTCCATCTTTTCCTCCTATTCTGCAATTTCTTGTAAAAATCCAACTTCAATCCGTGATCCGTAGTCGGAAATTGGAACCCCAAATTCACAACTTTGAAGAAATGTATTCCTCATCAATCCACAATCCGCAATTAGAAATGCAGGCATCGAAAAGTCGGAGCACCTTCTACATAGCTTCGAATAAATTACGCCTCTGAATTCTGCAATCCACAATGCGGGATTCAAAAGTCAAAACCACAAATTCATAGTTTGAATAAATTTACTCCTCCGCAATTCTACAATCCGCAATGCGGGCGTTGAAAGTCGGAAACCCAAATTGACAACTTCGAAGAAACCATGCCTCTAACTTCTGCAATACACAATACGAGAGTTAGAAATTGGAACTACAAAGTCACCACTTCGACGAAATCACGCCTCTGACTTCCGCAATCCTCAATACGGGATTCGGAAGTCGGAACCCCAAATTTATAGTTTTGAAGAATTTGTACCTCCGCAATCCACAATCTGAAATGCGGAAGTCAGAAGTCAGAAAATTGAATTCACAGCTTTGAATAATTTGCGCCTTCGCAATTCGCAATCTAAGTCGGAACCCTGAATTCACAATTTTGAAGAATTTGTATCTCCGTAATCCGCAATCTAAAATGTGGGAGTCAGAAAATTGGAATCCCAACACACAACTTTGAATAAATCATGCCTCCGACTTCTGTAATCCGCAATACGGGTTTGGAAAGTCGGAACTTCTACAAAATATCTCTATGGCCATTGATCTAGCTCTATCTCCAATCTCGACCATTCAATTTCTTAAGAGCAGAAGACCCCCTTTTTATCATTTTTCTGACTGTGGCTTGCTTATCCATTCGGAAATTGTTAATACTTAGCCATTTTTTGGGAGTTTTTGCTTCTTCTTTTGGAGTAAAAAAGTTAGTGGGTGGCCTGAGATTTCAGTTGGGGGTGCCCTTTCCTTCCCCCGTGGGATTTTTCTTAGGGGTGTTAACAATAGTGATGAGATTCTGGTCCATGATACTACATCATTTCTTCCTACTTATTCCATGTCAATTGAGGGGGAAGTTTGGGTCAAGAATTTCTTCTTGATGGTGATTGAGGAGGGGCAGAATGCTCCCAAATTCACTGCAATTGATTCAATGATAGAACCATCCCATTCCCAACAGTTTCATAGGAATCCCATGCCTACCTTTGATGCCTCCAAACATAAGGGTGCATATGGTTCCCATTTGAATTCATTGATCAGGGTACATTATGATTGCATGCACCTTTTGACCAGTGGCAGAGAGTTGAGTCATTGAGAATATTCACATAGGGAATCACCTTACTTTCCAATTGGATCATTGGGTTGGAGTGTATCTTCTTTTTATATTTGGGAGAAAGACATGTTGACACAGTTCTGTCGACAAGGGTTCACTTCACACTGCTGTCAACAGATACCAACCAAACACCCTTAAACACGGCCTAGAAAGGTTTTACCCTTTCCAGCAACACTCGCAGAGTGAGTGAAGTCTCACCCGAGATGATTAAGCGGGTTGCAGGAACTAGATTTCTAAAGTGGGGGGAGTACATGCATCTATTCTCACTCTACAGCTACAGAAACATAGATTGAATCTTTGCATCATACTTAACAGTTCATCCATTCATTCATCTTTTGCATGTTCAGAGTATAATCGACATTTGCACTAACATGGTAAAACTAGCATTCGCATCAACAAAACTTACTAAACCACAAGGTTTTAAACATATCACAACTAGCATTCACATTCATCATTCAAAATGAACAGAAACACAAGAGATAAACATAGCTGAACATATTCATGCATTTACTCATCAAAATCCCGCGGTACAACCTTCCCAGGGATAGTTCCAAACCACTTATCACAGATCCATACAACACTTGCCGAAAACAGAGCAGAACATTACACAAATCATCCGCTTATCCTAAGATCCTATGATGATATCTAGAGATAAGATTCCCGTAGGCTTACAATCATAGTCTTATTTATATCCAACTAAGGTGGTTACAAAATGGTCCAAATGACCCATTCTAACTAACTAAACCAATCTTGCTCTTTCATCGACTCCTTGTTCTCCGTGAATGGTCCTTTCTTCCGCGGATGGTCCTTCTTGTCATTGTCAGCTTGCGCACTTCATGCGGTCTAACCCCATGTCAATAGGCCCCCAACACAAACTTGTGGCTTGCCCTCGAGCCACCTCATCTGGACACCTCTGGTGTGTTTACTTGGGAACGAAACTCATCATGTGAAATTCAAATCTTGTCGACAGCTTCTTTTGTCGATACTTTGATTGTTGTGTAGTCTTGTACTTGTTGTTCCATTGGGTGCTCACTATTCATCTATTGTGCCTGTTCCAGATTCTGCTTAACATGTGTCATTCCTGCTATTGTATATGTTGCCAATTGTACTACCTTTGTTTTTAACTCATCTAGGTGCGTCGTCCTTCTTTGTTCCTTTTCGCATGCTTTAGTTACCCGTTGTTGGAGTTCCTTCAGCTCCGAGGCCTTTGTCATCTATGTGAGTAAGGGCATCACCTTAAGCAATCCCTTCAATGTTTCTAGCTGAGCCTCTTTCTGGGCAAGTTGCATGTTTAGTTGTTGCAACTTCTCGTCCTGAACTAAACTTCCCCAAAACTCTGTAACCTCTTCCGCAATTCTCTGGGCCACCCTTTCCATTTATGCAATCTCTGTCGTAGCCTCTTCTATCGCGTCCTTGCGATTTTGGATCTGCTCCGGTGGTGTGCCTGGTGATGCCCTTGCCTGTAACTCTGCATTTTCTTTCCTCAGTTTGGTGATAGCCACGCTTAACAAGATAGCTTTCGCTTCTAGTAGTATACCCTGATCTATCTCTGAGGCTTCACATGCCTTGGCTATCGCCCTTTCTAATCGACCTCTATAATCTATAGCCTTCTCTTTTGCGGCTATTGGTTTGGATTTCTCTACTTGGAGACGTTGTGTTACACCCAAAATCTACTCATCACAAGATTCAGTGTATACACCCCTGAAGATACCTGGACTAAGTAATCATCCTGGGAGTATTTGTACCCAATTGTGCTAAGTTTTGAAGGGTCGTCACAGGCTGCACACTAGCAACATGCGATGTCACACCTTGCTCCATTACAGGGTGCGACGAAGTCAGTTAGATGGAAAAAATAGCTTCTTTGAGGTCCATCTCGAAGCTTGCTGACTTGGGACCCTATCCTTGACCTCTTGGAAGAGTTGGCACTCGGTTCCTAAACCTTTGGAGAGATCCCTTAAGCCTCTCCTACCATCTCTCAACCTATCCTATCCATACCCTATTCATTTAGTCCTATATAAATGAAGCTCACTCCCATCCAAAAGGGAGGAAGGCTATGGTATCTACATGCTGGTGAAATCACTTTTAGAATATCTCCACTCACCCATTGGGGAACTCAAACTTTCTTGGAAGTATATGGCAAGTGGCTTTGTCGCAGAAGGGCTACATCGTTAAGCCTTGGTTGTGGTTCTATATCTCTATTATGTACTCCTCTATTTGCAGTAATACAAATGCTTTCCATCAATATTGTTCATGTGTGTAATGATATTGAGTAGTTTACCTGCTTAACTGTTTACTTAGATCTCTTATTGTATAGATGTCTTTTACTGGTTTCTCTTGTCTCTTGTCTTGACAGGTCTTGTAGCTTGGATCTGACGACCGTGAGATGTGGAGCAACATTCAGGAGAAAGGATTGCGAAGTGAAAGGTAAGGCATCTAGTACTCGATCCTTAAGTAGATCTAGTAAATGCATTGGTGGTCTGTTCTATTTTTTCTACACTCACTTTGAGCTAGGGAGATCCTGCTCGCGTCCGCTCGAGTGGATTTTCCGATAACAAATCTGGCGACCATACTGGGGAGTATAGAATTTGGTCAGTAGTTGTCAATCTGAGAGTCATTTTCAATTGATTGCTTGACACAAGCCTTTTTATTTTTTCCATTTACTTCTTGGAGTTGATTTCACTATCAGATCTCCGTATTGAAGACTCTGATCTTCTTCCTCTGAGTTTATACAACTCATTCCCAAACCATTTCATGGTTCATTACTGAGAGATCTGATTCATTTTTGAATCTATACTTCGCCTGTCGCACCTGGGTAGTGGGAATAGAGCGACACTGTGTCATTCTGGGTCTCTGTTCTTTACCTGTTAGTTACTCGTCACATCCCTTGCATTGGAAAACTGCGACATCGTCACACTTCCTGTGTAAGCAAATTGCGACGTCGCACTGTGTACAAGAACAGAGTGCGCCAATTTGTCAAATTTTGGCATGCGGGTATCTCTTCTCCATTTGACAGTCTGGAATTTGGTTTGTTATATGAGCTCTCTCTGTGTTGCAAGATCCAGCTAGGGATCCCACCTGTGATTTGTGTTTTGAGTGTTTGGTTTTGTTTGGATTGATTCTGGGCTCCATTTTGGACAAGCTTGAAGACCGGTAGTGGTGGATACTCTTGTCTCCTCCACCTTCATCCGCTCACCCTTGCATTCCCTTCCTTCCATCCCTGATCTGATTATTACATTAGATCAGCTTCCAGACCTCGTTCTCATTTTGTTTGAGCTTTGCTTGCTTGGTTTGCTTGCTGCTACTTGATTTTGAGTTAAGTGTGTCTTTTAGCTTGATCGAGTGCTTGTCTTTTCTCAAGTTTTATGAGCGTACTGAGTGCTGCAAGTAGTGTTTTTTTTCAGTAATTTAGATCTGAAAGCTCAGGTGCTATCAAGTTTATTCTTTGGTGCATACTTTGAAAAGTTAAAAAGTGCTTCTTTCCCTTCATTTCTTGAGCATTATTGAAGAAAAATGTTGTGCATTGGAACGTTTTCATTTATGTTTTGGAAAAGTTGAATGAATGTATGATCTATTGTGTTTTTCTCGAACTATGAATCGCTCATTTTCTTGAAAGACTCAAAGTACGCTTCGATTTTTGAAAAATTGATTCCATGCTAAGGAAAGATAGATGCATTTTTAATTTATGTTTCTTTTAGACCATTGAAAGTGAAATTGAAAAACTTGCATATTCCATTTCAGAATCCTCTCTTTTCATTACCTAGTGTCGTTTTGATTTGAAAAGAAAAAGAAAAGGAAAAATGTTTTGATTTGGATAGTATTGTTGTGATTTTTTGTGTTTCATCGAAAAAGGAAAAGAATACTTTCATAGTCAAGTTTTGTTTGAATTGGGATTGTGTTGCATTGAGTTTGTTTTGGCAATACTATTGGAAAAAAAATTCTCCTTCCCTTAGCTAGAATTCATTGAAAGAAAAGAATATTTCATGCATGTGGCCAGGGCTTGCATTATGCTTCCGATTATGTACTCACCTGATGCATTCACCTAACCATCCAAGATAAAATTAATGATAAAACTAGGTAAAATTTTTAGCAACTTGTGTGTAAGTTAGAGACGTGTTCCGGCGTCATTAAGCGTGGCAGCTGTCGTTATTTGCTAGCACTGTATCCCGAGGGTATTGTAGTCTTCCACATACTTATCGGTATATCGAGCTCCTTCACGTACCCACCAAGTACCATAATCCATACTTGGCGTATATCGAAGGGTGTATCACGTACTCGGTAGTATATCGGAAGGTCTCTTGCCGAACGATTGTGCATTAGACAACACCACTATGGATTTGAGCTCCCACGTACCTTGCGTATATCGGGAGACACCACTAGGATTCCTGAAACCAACTGAGTTAACCATTTGGCCATCTTGGCAAAGCAATACACCGAGAACAGCACTCGGGGAGATTAGCACACACATACTGTCTAGGTAATCGGGTATGCAGGCAAGGGTATGGTCCCAATCCTCCTTATCGCATCATATTGTTGGACCCTATAGTATATCACGGTTTGCAATGCCTTGATAATCCCGTGAGGTTCCAGGCTTTTGAATCCACTCTGTCACATAATTCTGCTTGTTGCCTTAGTTTGAGTAGGTTTTTCTGGACTGCTTTTCTTTTAGCATACCCTTAGGAGAAACATTGTTTCATCCATCCTGGCTGATCATCCTGACACTCTGGTGGATTTTCCCTAGAGAAGATCCCATAGGATCTTAAACTTATCACCTGAATATCCCCTTAATCCGGAGGTTATTTCGAGGGTAAGAATGGATCATCGTAACGTGGTCATAGCTACTGAAGTGGAAAACCCCACTCTGAATGTTGGAGGACTTTTGTTTCCTCAAACTCCTATGGATTCACCTTCCCCTCATCCCCCGTAGGATGAAATAACACAAATCCCCGCTTCACAAGACCTTTCTCCCATCTTCCCGGGAGAACCTGGATCGTTGGAATGGATAAACCGACCCCAGGACGACCCCGCAGCAGCTGTTGGTCCTTCAGCATCTTATTGGACATCTTCTACAAGCCACCCAGTGGCTCATTTTGCCATCTCATCCCCACCCAATGGGACTACTCTGGACAACACTTTAGTTTACTTTCGTGACCAATTAGCTCACTTTCGTTCCATGGCTGAAGAGTTTCGGCAGTCAAGTCTCCAACGACGGGTTCAAGACCCATCGTTACCCCCTTACCAACCCATCCCAATTCATCTGATATCTTTTGGATCACCAAAAAAACCTTCCCACCACGAGACCACTAATAATACTGGTCCTCCCCCACCTCTTGCTAGAGGCAGAAGACCCCCACCTAACCTTGGTGGAGGCCCACCTCATTTTACCAACAACATCCCTCACCCTTCCGGGGGTGGCAGGAATGGTCCACCACCCCCTCCCGGTGGAGGCGGCAGGGGACCACCCTATCATGGTGGAGGAGGACATTTCCCTTCGGGTGGTGGAGGTGGTCCACCACCCCCTCCAGGAGGAGGTGGTGGAGGACCTAATTACTATGGTGGTGGCGGTGGTGGTGGAGACCCTCATCCTTTCGACAGCGGAAGTGGTGGGGCACCCATCCTTCTGGCGGCGGAAGTGGTCCACCACCCCCTCCAGGCGAAGGCGGTGGTGGGCCACCTCATTACGGTTATGGACCCCCACCTCCTCTCGGTGGTGGTGGCGGACCTCCACCCCCTCCCGGTGGTGGAGGTGGGCCCCCACCTTATTGGAACGGACCACCTTATGGTGGCAGACCCCCTTATGGTCCGGGACGCACACCCCCCTATTACTAGTTTCCTCCTGGTACACCTTACGGTCTGTTTGGTCCTTACACGCCTTATCCATATTATCAATACACGCAGCTTAACCCACAGCTACCCTTCCTAGCTACTTTGGACTTGCCTGACCTATCCTGTTTAACCAACGATCTTATTTACCATGGATCTAACTGGCCACCAATTCTGGTGAAACTTCCATCTAATATCCCCAAATTTGACGGCAAGCCGGGTGAAGACCCTAAAAACCACGTGATGACATACCACTTATGGTGTTCATCTAATTCCTTAATGGACGATTCAATTCATCTTAGATTGTTTCAAAGGACTCTCACCGGTTTGGCTGCCAAGTGGTACATTGAGTTGCTACCCCCACTCTTTTCCTAATTTTGGTTCTCTTGCCATGAACTTTTTGACACATTTCCAGCTGCCCATACGGTATGAAACTGGTACCGAGCTTTTAACCTCACTCCGTCATAATATCGCCACTCATATTTCAGATCATATCCACGAGTGGCGAAGGATATGACGTCTCATTAAAGCTCCTATTCCAGATCGGCTCCTAGCAAACTAGTTCACAAAATACCTTATCCCTACCATAGCAAGAGACGTTGCCATGCGAGGTGATGTCACTGAAGAACAAGCCATCACAAGTGCACACGTACTAGACCTAGTCTACACTCAATCTGGCACTTTGTTTGATATCTTGCCTGATGCACCCCGCGACATTAATGACCCTGAGAAACCACATAAGGGACTCCAAACTGATGGAACCATTGGTTCCCTTAACACATATCCTGCTTCTAGCACTGTTGGATCATCCAACCTTCATGGTTCCTCCCCATTACCGACTCAAGCTGGCCACAACACCACCAAATCCACCACTCCTGCTCAAACTGAAGAGGTAAATTCTGTCCAATCAGCTTCATCTCGAAAGTCTGGCAGTAAAAAGAAGAACAAGGGGAAACCCAAAAAGTCTTTTTCCCAGCAGGAACAAAAGAGCACTCCTGACGATACCAAGCAGAAATGGAAACTAAAGTATCCTTGTTTACTGTGTGGAGATGACCATTTCTCCAAAGAATGTCCCCATAGAGACGAAGTACAAAAGTTTCTTCGGGGTAAACCAACTCCGACAGTCCTCAATGATCTGTTTCCTACTCAAAACCAGCAGATGATTGCTCAACCCCCCCCAGCCCAGGGGGAACCATCCAATACCGCGCATTTTCTCATGGTGCATAATGAGACGATCAATTTGAACACTCGCTCATGATCTTACGAACCGGTCCCTTCGAAGGAATCCACTAGAAGTAATGCTGAAAAAGCTTCCGACTCCTTAACTAATGTCACTGTACCATCAACTTCTCTCACCATTGAGAATCCCTCCTTAGACTTGATATTGCGACCGCCCAAGAGTACGATTCGAAAAGTTGTTTTCAATCCCAACGCTGGGGTGGCACAAAATTACAATATCGTAGAAGACTTGGCACAAGCTCCTTGCGCCATGTCTACCCTGGAAGTTTTACAGAATTGTCCTAATCAACGCAAAACTCTCCTTGTAGCCATCGGTGCAGTCGACCTTGATTCCTCGAATACCATCATGTTTCGACTTGACCACTTCAAGCCGAGGCTCTCTCACCAGCTCGCATTCCAAGTTTCTGTGAACATTGCTGGGAAGATTGTCCATCATACCCTTTTGGACAAAGGTGCCTCCACTTCTGTCATGTCGATCGCCTATTGGAGAGCCATAGGCTTGCCCGAATTGAATCATTCTCCCACCACGTTGAAAGCATTCGACGGGCGTGGCTTTCAACCTCATGGGCTCTTACAATCTCTTGCAGTTGAGTTGGGAGGAAAGACCGTAACCATTAACGTGGAAGTGGTCTCGGCCCCAATAGATTATAATTTCTTGCTTGGTCGCAATTGGTTTTATGGCATGCAGGCGGTAGCCTCTTCAATCTTCCGCATAGTACAATTTCCCCATCAAGGATGAATTGTTACTATCGACCAATTGGATTTTTGTGCACCCAATGCTACTACTCATCCTGGTGACCATGTTCCTTCTATTGGACAAATGTCAAAACAGTAAGAGAGTATAGGGGTTGGCCTTTTGAAAGATTCATCTCTCATGGGTGTTTTTCTGATGACGGACCCCCCTAATCATGTCGCTACAGTGAACATGATCTCCACAGATATTTTATCTCACTCTACCGATGCTTGGCTTGTACCAGATGAAGCCACAACACTCCTGTTTGGAGATATAATGCCTCTTTCACATGCTGAACGTATTTACGAGGCTATCCAATCAGCACCGGAGGACCATTTAACCATGGCCTCTCCATCCTGTTCTCTACAAAGAATGTCATCTCTACCTGATCTCTTACTTCAGACTTTTCATTCAGACGAATCCATCATGGAATTTATGAATGTTGACGACGGTCCGTGGGATGATCTCCACCATAGGTCATCTTTTCTTCCTCCTTTATAGTACATAGAGGACAACATCCATACCCTCTTTTCACCAGATATCTACCCGTTCCCTCATTCCCCCATTCTTACATGTCTTACAGACACGGAGGGAAACTTGGCCAATATTGAGCCAACCCCCCTGGTAGACATCTCGATGAAACCTGGTATAGTGGAACACATTCGCATAGGCCAGAAGTGTTCCCCTAAAGAAATATTCGCTGGCACGGCCTTATTCAAGCAATTTCGAGACGTATTTGCTTGGTCCTATGAGGAGATGCCTGGGATAGACCCCGCGATTGTTTCTCATGAAATAAAAACCTATCCCGACATCAAACCTGTACGCCAAAAGTTGCGACCGGTACATCCCCGAAAGATGGCAGCAATCAAGCAGATATTGAAAAGCTCTTAAAGGCCAGTTTTATCTATCCTATCCCATTAACAGATTGGGTCTCAAATGTCGTCCCTGTGAACAAAAAGTAGGGTACCATTCGCGTCTGTGTCGATTATCGGGACCTTAACCGGGCTTGTTCGAAAGATGACTACCCGACTCCCTTCATCAACCAGATTATCGACAATTGTGCCAGAAGCGTCATCTTCTCATTTATGGATGGATTTTCTGGTAACAACCAAATTGAGATCAACCCCGCCGACCAACATAAGACAGCTTTCATCTACCCGTGGGGAACGTTTGCATACCACAAACTCCCGTTTGGCCTTAAAAATGTTGGCGCCATGTTTCAACGAGCTATGTCGTATGCCTTCCATGACATTAAGGACTTTGTGGAACCTTACCTGGACGATCTCCCTGCTCATTCAAAGTAGCGCGAGTTCCACATTGATCATCATATGGCCATTTTCCTCAGATGCAAACGGTACAATATCTGTCTGAATCCTCATAAGTGTATCTTTTGCGTTGAGTCTAGATGCCTCTTAGGATTTATCATTTCGAAGGATGGGATCCACATTGATCCCCTAAAGGTGGAGGCCATCATCAACCTGCCACCCCCAATTGATGTGACAGAACTTCAAAGTATCCAAGGGAAGGCGACTTATTTAAGATGTTTTGTTTGCGATTTCGCAGAGAAGACTCAGGGGTAAATGAGACTGCTCAAGAAGGACGTCCCATTCATTTGGGATGACCAAGCTCAAAAGTCCTTTGACAGTATCAAACATGCCATCACGCATGCCCCCGTGCTCCAACCGCCCAATTATTATCAAGATTATATCTTATATCTCGCCGCTTCTGCTACCACTATCGCCATGGTTTTGGTACAGGAGGATCAAAACGCCCAGGAACATGTAATATACTATGAAAATAAGGGTCTTGCTGATGCTGAAACTAGATATTCACATGTCGAAAAACTCGCATTCGCGGCGATCATCGCCATCCAGAAGTTCTGGCACTATATCTTGCTCCGCACCACCACCATCATCACAGACTCGAACCCCATGTACCACGTCCTGACACGTCAGGTGCTTGGGGGCAAGTATTCATGCTGGATCGTGATACTGCAAGAATTTGATCTTCTTTTCGAGAAAGCCAAGTCAAAAAAGTCTTTGGTGTTTTCCAAGCTGATTTGTGACCTTCCCCGTCCTGATGCAGAAATTGAGCATGATGACTCTTTTCCTAATGAATCATTGTTTCTCATCAGTACGACAAATCTCATTATATCTTCAAACCCAACACTTCAACTGTCTCGCGATGACCGTCGTAAGATACGTCACCATGTGAAGTATTATTTAATCATCAATGATACTTTGTATCGTCGTGGCGTTGATTCAATTCTTCGATGTTGTCTCACTCACGATGAGGTTGAACGCGTTCTCAATGACTGTCACGCCAGGGCATGTGGCGGTCACCTCTCTGGGATGGCTACAGCCCAGAAGATTTTGCGCGCAGGATATTTTTGGCCTACTATCTTCAAATATTGTATTGAGGCCGTAAAAAAGTGTCCTCCTTGCCAACACTTCCATACGAAGAAGCGCACCCATCCCGCCCCATTACACCCGGTTATTGTCGTGGGCCCCTTCGCAAAATGGTGCATCGACTTTATGCATTGTAAGCCTACCTCGGCCGGGGGGCATAGTTACATCATTGTAGCTATGGAATACTTTACAAAGTGAGCCGAAGCTATGCCTACATACCAGAACGACGACAAAACCGCCGCACTCTTCATGTTCAATCATGTAATAGCGCGTTTCGGAGTTCCTCAGGCGATTATTACCAATCATGGTTCCCATTTTCAGAACCATATGGTTGATGAACTGAGCAATAGGTTGGGTTTTTGCCATGAAAATTCAACACCCTACTACCTGCAGTCCAATGGACAGATCGAGGCCCTTAACAAAGTCTTGAAAACTATGGTCCAAAGGATGGTAGGTACACAGAAATCCAATTGGCATAACATGCTCTTTTCAGCATTATGGGCCTACAGAACCTCCGTTAAAACCGCCACAGGTTTCACTCCTTTCCAACTAGTCTATGGATTGGAGGTTGTCCTACCTATAGAGTGCGAAATTCCGTCTCTACAACTCGCTGTCAAACTTCTTCCTAATACTACTGTTGAGGAAGAATGTCTCGTGCACTTAGAAAAACTTGACGAGTCCCGTCGAGATGCCGCTCTTGCTAATGAAGCACACAAGAAATGCATCAAAGCCCAATACGACAAGTTGGTTGAACCTCGTATCTTTAACGAGGGTGACCTGGTCCTCACTTATGACCAGAATCATGACAAACTAGGAGCAGGAAAGTTTGAATCCATGTCGCATGGACCTTATATTGTCAAACGTGTTTTGGAGAAGGGAGCTTAGACTTTCTTGTATATATTGTACATGGCGTGTTTTTTGTGTTTTTGTGTGCTGTGACGCTTTTGCTTTTGAGTGTCTTTAGATCTTGTTTCCGCTCCTTATACCATGTTCTGTTTGCGTGTGCAGATAGCAACGTGCTATGGATTCGCTGACGGGGCTAGCCGGCATACCCGTAACCTTGCTTCGGCAGCCTTGGTACTATATTCCCCAACAGGTGAGCTCATTAGCTCAGGAGTAAGTTGCCTAGGGTTTGCGACCAACAATGTCGCAGAGTATCAGGCAGTAATCGGAACCCTAGCTAACGCCATTTCCTTGGGTATGAACCACATTGTCATCCACATGGATTCTCAATTAGTGGTTTCCCATCTTAACCGGGTTTACGCCATCCGTGATCCCACCTTACTCCGTCTCTTCAAATGAGTACGACTCCTAGAAAGGTCATTTGAATCCATTCAGTACCTACACATTCCACGAGAGTTAAACACAGTTGTTGACTCGATGGCCAACTTCATTTTGGATTTGTACATCACACACACATAATATTCATAATATGTAAAAGCATTCACAACATGTAAAGAATGCAATGTATAAAAGCAAACATGTAAACAAGATCACATCACTCATCATTTTAAAAACACATAATGTATAAATCGTCGAGAATGTCTGTATATATATATATATGTATATATATATATGTATATATATATCGCTCAAAAGTAGTGCTGGTACAAAATCTGAAGCACGATGGCTTTCAGTGAGTCTCTACAAAACCTGAAGCATCATAGCTTTCAGTAGTACAAAATATGAGGCCTCTAAGCTCTCAGTACAAGTATAATAGTGTCAGCAGGCCTGACGCCTGACCCGTACACCACCCCTAGCACGAAGAGCCCACTGTCGCTGAGTGAGGAAGCAATCCACGGTCCTCGCTACCTTGCGGAGTAGGGCATTGAAGCGTATGGACGCTCCAACCCCAAACCTCTGCATAGGTCTTGGCAGGTCATCTATCACTGGCTCAGGAACCTCCATTGTCAACTGGGACAAGTTCCTGTATACCTCCTCCATCTCCTTAATGGAAACATGAGCACCTGGGGGCACAACTACTTCCCCACCTCTGTCTCTCCTCGCCAAAAGAGAAAGTCCTACTGGCTACGGGCCCCACATCTACACACACATGTTATATACTTGTCAGCACTACATTAAAAAAATGATAAATATACAAAATTAAAAGTACAAGGGTTTTGTTCTCACCTATGTCACCCCATGCTGCATCCTCAGGCAGAACCAAGTCAGGATCCTCTCTGAAATCCGTACCACTGTATGGGAAGTCCTCAACCATGAGTAACTGTCCTTCTAGCCAGCTGAAGAACTTGGGACCAAAACTGATGATAGGTCCTCCACCATGACGAGTCATCACCTCAGCCCATCTGAGCATGTGGGGATCTCGAGGCTCCCTGTGATCTAGTACTACCTGTGGATGCAAGAGAGTGATCCACTCCAAGAGGAACAACACCACGATCGATCCATAACCAAACTACTTGAGCTCTCCCTGCCGACACTTGGTCAGCTGAGCTCGGAGGTTTGCGAGGAGACCCTCGCACTAGTTGAAAACCATGGGGGACATGCAGTCCTCCGCATAAAGCATATGAGTCCGAGTAGCCGTGTGTGGGGCTTGGCTACCCGCCACTCTAGTAATAGTAAACAATATGGTATGCAGTGGGAGGCTCACCACATCCCTGATAAGAATCTTCCCACTGGAAGATCGAGCAGTAGCGATACAATGTTGTGACACCATGTCATCAACTGTGCAGTCACTGACCCGTGTTCCAGTAAGAGCTACAGGTTCCCCTCTCTGGGACAAACCAGTAAGGAAATAGATGTCCTCGACATCTATTGTGAGGATGTGCTCACCAATCACAAAATATTGTTGGGCTGCATCCCAACTCTTGAGCATGTGTGATAGCAATGGGATTTGGGATCTCATCCCCTGAATCTCAAATAACTTGAGCAAACCACAGTTCCTCAAGGAATCCATGCATTGTGGATCATTAGCAGCTTATTCATCTTCTACTTTGTGTTCTCGTTCCCGCCACTCTAAAACCATGTTGACTAAAACAACCTGCCAAGAAGGGCATTTAAACACTGTTAGATCCTACTTCAACCTCTTCAAGTTCTTTTTTTAGATTAAATTTGATGTTTGGGAAGTGCAACTCCACTGTCACACTGTACTTTTGCGTACAGTGCGATGTCATCACACTTCATCCATTCGGGACTTGCGCCGAGTCGGCCTTGTCGCAGTTCCCGAAAGGGCCAACTGCGACAAGCCGAGAGCACAATAGCCCTCCATGAATTCATCAAAAAACCCAAAAATTGAACCTAAAAACAAAATCTAATCCACTGGAAAGTTGATGGATGAAGTTTAGGCTTACCTGCTCCTGACGGTGGGTGAAATGGCGAATCGTAGCTCCCAGAATCGGCAAAGGAAGTTTTGGCTCCAAATTGGTACTTCTCCTCCCAAATTGGCAAATGAAACAATGAAATCTATTTTGAGCCAATTTTTCTATTTATAAATAGAATGGAATATTCCTTTTCAAATATTTTGATGCTCTTGGGCCATTTATCATAGTTTTTTAACATTTTTGTCATATTTGAGGCTATTTGACGCATTTTCTAGTGTGTAGGAGTTGTAAGTAGTCTTTTGTGTTGTTTCTTGTATCACAATGGTCATCACTGGTATGAACATTCCCTTGAACGTTTTGTCGTTATTTTTGCAACGGTTAGTCTATAATTATTGCGTGATGATGAGTTTACTCTTCATTTGTTCTCGACCTCACGGAACTATGAGAACAAGTACCGAGTTATGATTTATCACTTTTCCGGGCTCGTTAAAATTCCACGGAAAAGGACACCCTCCGGAGTCTGTCGTTAAGCTCTTTTCAGGCTCTCGAAAAATGAAAAGATTGCCAAGCGAACTTGTCGCATTCACGCTTGTTAAAGTATTTGAATGGTCGTTTTCCTGGTGATAGTTTACCCCTTTTTCAGACCAGGAGGCAGTAATTACGAAAAAGGTATACTCCAACCAATCATGACTGGAAGAGTACTCTACCGCGTTGTTTTACCCTTTTTCAGGCGATGAAGCTAACTTTACGAAAAAGGACCGTTTGAGTCTCCTTTATTTCTTTTCAGACTCCCTAAACATGAAATGACGACCGATTTTACCTTCTATGGACTTGTTAAAATTTTCACATTGAAGGGCCCATCATGGGACGAACCCCTCCTGTCCCAGGTTCGAAAAATATTTGGGATTGGACTCATCTATGAGATGAGCTATACCGAGCATCTGGTTACCCTCATCAAGCTCGTAAAAAACACATGAGGCACTCATCGTTCATGATGGGGAAAAATGAAAGTGTTTGTGTTACATACCTTATTAGTGGCAGTATGTAGTAGTTCTTGAACATGGCACTCATCTGCATTTGCATACAGCACTTGGGTCATCTGTTTGTCTTCGAGTTCCCCTTATTTCCTAAGTATTATCACTCCTTTGAGTCATTCAAAGAAAATCTTCCATCATCAGTCGCTTTGAGAATTTGTGTTGCACTCGTCGTGTCAATACTGCCAAGTCATGCCATGCCCAAGTTCAAGAATATGTCTATCATTTATCAGTACACCCGCCATCACGTCGGTCTACTCTGAGTCAGTCTTGCATATTACTGTACCATCTGATCTACCCTATACATATTTGTCGTGTTTCATGTTGATTGATGGGGGATTCATCATGGCCCTCCTTCAACGGATTCATCCTTGTCGACTTCAACACATAATCCGAGGATTGAATATAGAAACCAGTCAAGTACCTTGGCCCTACATGCCTCAATGGCAGGTTACCTTGCTTTCATCATGAGTTTACATCATTGACTCTTGATTGAAATATTTCGTCTTGCATTCGACTTCAAATCATTTATTCACGCTTGATGATATGTACTGTGATACCTTGGGAATCATTGACATCAATGGTGATCTCCCTCGCACTTGTTAATGGGTTACATCAATGGCCGGTAATCAAATGGTTTCTACCATGTTCGACATCAAGACATTTGTAATCACATGGATAGATTCATATCATTGCGGGTTCAGCTTGAAGACCCTATGGAGTCATGTTTTACCTAGGTTGCGATGGATTTTGTATTGAGTTATATCACATGGATCCACTTTTGTATTGGTCGAGGTTGTGTTATCATCTCATCATGGATCTACGCTTGTGTCTAGTAGCCATGATTGTGTTCAGTCGGTCATTATTACCATGGATTTGCAATGTATTGGTCGGCAGCCATGTTGTACTTCATATGAGATTGTCAGTTCAGATTCAGTTGTACTGCAGCAGTGTCCTTCGTCCGACGAGTCTATAGCCATTACTTCTATTAAAGCACTTCACCTGTCTATCTTCAATAGCTTCATGCTTTGGGGGGCATTCTGTTACAACCAAAATCTACTCTTCATAAGATTCAGTGTATACACCCCAGAAGATACCTAGACTAAGTAATCATCCTGGGAGGATTTGTACCCCATTGTGCTAAGTTTTGAAGGGTAGTCGCAGGCTGCACACTAGCAACATGTGATGTCACACCTTGCTCCATTACAGGGTGCAACGAAGTCAGTTAGATGGAAAAAAATAGCTTCTTCGAGGTCCATCTCGAAGCTTGCTGACTTGGGACCCTATCCTTGACCTCTTGGAAGATTTGGCACTCGGTTCCTAAACCTTTCGAGAGATCCCTTAAGCCTCTCCTACCATCTCTCAACCTATCCTATCCATACCCTATCCATTTAGTCCTATATAAATGAAGCTCACTTCCGTCCAAAAGGGAGGAAGTCTATGGTATCTACATGCTGGTGAAATCACTTTTAGAATATCTCCACTCACCCATTGGAGAACTCATACTTCCTTGGAAGGATATGGCAAGTGGTTTCATCGGAGAAGGGTTACAGCATTAAGCCTTGGTTGTGGTTCTATATCTCTATTATATACTCCTCTATTTGCAGTAATACAAATGCTTTCCACCAATATTGTTCATGTGTGTAATGATATTGAGTAGTTTACCTGCTTAATTGTTTACTTAGATCTCTTATTGTATAGATGTCTTTTACTGGTTTCACTTGTCTCTTGTCTTGACAGGTCTTGCAGCTTGGATCTGATGACCGTGAGACTTGGAGAATCATTCAGGAGAAAGGATTGCGAAGTGAAAGGTAAGGCATCTAGTACTCGATCCTTAAGTAGATCTAGGAAATGCATTGGTAGTCTGTTCTATTTGTTCTAGACTCACTTTGAGCTAGGGAGATCCTACTCGCATCCGCTCGAGTGGATTGTCCAATAACATGTTGTGCCTCCATCTCACTCGTGCGCACCTGCTCCTTATACTTCACCATCTTGTCATGCATTACGGCCTCGCAGTCGCAGATTTCTGCACTTGATGTTGTTTGAATCCTATGTAGTGATAACATCGACAGTAGATTGAAATTTACTAAGATTGAATCTGACTTCCTTAATTCCATGTCCAAAGCCTCATCACCTGTTTCCATGGTATGTGGCAAAATTTGTACTATCCTTGGTTGTGTGCCGACCTCTACTTTGAATCTTCTCATCAACAAACTTGGTGGAACATCCCCATGTGGTATGCTTGACTCTACAAATGCATTAGCTAGTGTGGATAGCAGTTGGGTTACCTGGTGGAAGTAGTTGGTTAAGTGCTGTGTGATTTTTGCACGGTTTTCTTCCACGACCTCTGTTATTTCTCTAGGAGCCTGTTAATTTTCTCCGCAAGAAGACCACCACTTGTGCTTCCTTCTCCAATGTCCATCCTATGCTTTGTTCTCATTTTTCCGCGTTGTGCCTCTAGTTCGGAATCCGTCGGTGTGGCTGATGAGGCTCCATCATGGCTGTACATCTGCGATTGTTCTTTCGCATGATCATCTTCTCATGTGCCCTTTTATCGACTAACTGAGCCCTTTTCTTCCACTAGCTGCTCTAGTCGAGTTGTCTACTGTCCATTCTCTAAATTCGATAGTTCCTCTTTTGCGGCTGGAACTTTCCATTTTGTTGGCCATCCTCCAATGATGGCATCCAATTCTTCCTCGGTGAGTTTGTACTGCGTTGGCAGCCACTGCTTTTGCTTGTCCATGCGTGCTTGGATGTAAATTGTTTGTGATTCAACCAATAGCCTTGCGATTGGTCGATACTTCCATGTTGCTTGCTTCGTTATCCACGGTAGTGCTTGCGCATCTATCTGCATCCTATCCAAGAAAAAGTAGAATTGTATAACATTAAGTGCTTGCAGTTCTTTGTCTATTCTTTCCCATAAATTTTGGTACCCCGCCCCTTCTCGGACTTTGGCTTCTATTGTCTCCATGCCTTGATAGTGCTCTGGCTCCCTCCATCATGTTAATGCAACCAATATCATGATCCATGAATATGTGAACTCCTTCCCTTTCTCTTGTGCGTCCAATGCATTCTCCCTCAATTGGTTTAGCAAAAATTTTGACCAGTTGATTCGCATTCCTGCAAGACATAGTTCCGCGGAGGCGATGATTCCCGAAGTGCATTATTTTGTCTTGTTCTTCCGCACCATCTTAACTGCTAATATATTTGCTCTGACCTTGACAGCTTGGTCCTGACTCGTGTCACTTAGGTATCCTCTGGAGTTTTTCTCTACTCCATACTTCATCTTCAGCGTTACTGTGAGCTTCTTGTCATTGTCCTTCCCCTGGAAAAATTGGGAAGGATCTTCGTCGTCCTTGGGTAGTCCAGTGATTCATGCAATGAGGTCGGCTATGACCGAAATCTTCTCTTGCATCCATAGGTATCCGCCATGAAAACGGGCTAATAATTGCTTGACACATGTGTTTACCTGCACCAGTATCCCAAAGTGCGGTATTTGGGTGAGGCCTAACAACCCTGATTTCTCCAATCCCAACCCCCACGCCGCAGGTTCTTGTGTGGTTGGACCTCCATCGCCATGGCGGACGTTGATGTATGCTTCTGTGCTTTCTGGGAAGTTCACGAGGTCATGGTCGCTATATTGAAGCTTGTGAAAGTTTGTCGTGATATTCCTCGCCTGTGGAACTCCCTTCGGTATCAGCGATATCGCAATGAGATATCGTTCATTCTTTCCCACCCAAACTGTAGGCGTCCCTTTCTTGCTGGGCGGTACATACCCTAATATCGTCAGGACAGGGTACCCTCCTTGCATATTTTTTTCCTTTTGATCAGTGCCTGAAGTGCCTACTCCTTCTTCCTCCAAGTGTGTTGAATTCTTGGTCCCTCTCTTCGGCTCTCAGCGGTGTCTGCAGGCCAATTGGCGCTTCGCTTCTTTCTAAATGGTATCCTGGACATGATTTCTTGTTGCTCCTGTAGAAATGGCATTGGTTGTGGCCGTTTGGTGCTTGTGATCGAAACGTAAACTTCCATGCGCAATTTTGCAGGTTCTTGTTGAACACATAGTGCATCAAACTATTGCTTTGCCCTACATTTATAGTGTTGAATTGTTGCATCCTACCTATTTTCGACAATGATTACCAAATCCGACGCCGATTCACCAAATCCGCTGCATGTGTCAGGCATTAATTGTGTCGGTTTTTCATTTTTGCAGTCATCCATCGTGGCTTAACTGCTGCATTTATGACTAGATTTGACCCTTTTGCGCCGAATCTTGTCACTCTGCGATTCCCTTGTCGACATATGCTCCCTTGTCGACATATGTTGAAATTCATCGTATCTGCTGTACGTTGCGGTAAATATATATATATATTTACAGAGTCATGGTTTATTCTACGACACCAGTCCTTTGCTGGAGTCACTCTCGTTCATTTGTGTCGCGCTCTTGTGATCTTAGGTTCAACTAATATGGTGGTTTCTTACTTAAATCGAGATAGATCCTAACTTCACCGGTTTTCTTATCTTGGACCACCATCGGGCTGATCCACTCTGATTCCTCCATTGGTTCTATAATACCTGCATCTAGCATTCTCTCGAGTTCGTCTTTCACCCGCTCCTTATACCTCGGATTCAACCTGTAAGGTCTCTGTTTTACTGGCTTCGCATTAGGTTTCAGTGGGATTTTCATTTCGCCTAAGTCCCCAGAAATCCCTTTCATCTCCAAGAATTTCTTCGGGAACAAGTCCTGAAAGGCATGCAATAGGTCAGTCATCTTGGCAATGGTCAAGTCATCCCTGCAATAATCCCCTATACTCACAAACTTGGGATTTTCCTCCAACCCAATGTTCACTTTCTTGATTTGCAATGGTTGTTGAAACTTGTCGGAAGGCATTCTTGGTGCCTCAACACTGCGACTTCCTTCTGATTCTGGTATATATGTATCCCTCGGGTCATCCTCATCGTCTGGTTCTCCTGTTATGTTATAGCATTCCATTAGCATTCTCAATGTCGCAATCCACCGAAATCCCATAGGTTTCTCTGTCGGAACTACTTCGAATACTTTCTCACGGATCTCGTGTAATGCGATGTGGATGAAGGGGTTTTAATCAGAGAAAATGAACATTTGGAAAAATCCAACAGTTAGGTGTTCCCACAAGGTTTTTCCACGTCACAGCTCTGCTGTGATATACCAACTTCGCGGTACTTCATCCAGTGTGTGAATGAATGCGTGGACCCATTATTGTTTCTCCCGCGGTCCCCATTGGTTTTGACATTCATTCAAATGCTCCTTTGGATCTCCTCTTCCTTCGTACTTCCTTCCGCATTATCCTGCAGTGTCTCCGAACCTAACCTCCATTAGGTGTCGACATAATGGTCAGTTGTTATAGTGGACTTATGTGCCACCCACCATCGCGCCGGTGTAGCTTTCAGAGCTTCCCCCAAGGCCAGTGGGCGTTGTGGTTCTGCCACTTTTTCTTCAAACTCAGTGAGAAATGTAGTCAAGTTGGGAAACCCCTCATATGTTGGCAGTGCGCAGTCTTTTGTAGCAACCCATCATAGTGACTGGGAGATCCATGTACACCTCCTAAACGATACTTCATGTAGCTGATTCTGCCAATTTTCAAGTTCCTCATCTGAATCTGACAATGCCGAACTGACACTGCGCCATCCTAACTCTCCATCTGCAGTAGGATTGATGTAATCTTTGGATATGTTGTAGAGACTGTACCATCCCTCAGGGTATTCATCCCTTTTCATATCAACATATCGCTGCCCTTCTGCGGGATCAAGAGGTGCGACTACCCTCATCTTGTGGTTTTCGAACAACATGGTTCATTTCTTGAAATTTATGATGGCCTGATTCTCCGTGACCCAGTCTATCCCTAGCAGCACTGTATAGGGGCTTGTGTTGTCGACAATATCTATCATGTCAAAATCTACGAATGTTTTGAGTCCTTCTATTTCAACTAGGACCTGGCATAATCGACCAATCAGAGTGACCTTGCTTTAATTCACTAGTCGCAGTTGTACCGGGGACCATGCCAACTACGGTTTCCCCGTTGTTTCCCAGGTCTATTTGGTCAAGATGTTTACATCTGACCCCAGGTCTAATATGATGGAATTGACATCAAATGCTCCGACTTGCGCAGAGATCCTCATTTCTCTTCTCGTCTTCCTCTTATGTATTCGATTGACCGTGCGCTCCTATCATGCACTCTCCCTTCGATGCAACAAGCTATATATTTCTGCCAATGCGTCTTGATATTTTTCCAACTCCAAGCAGCTTTCCAAGAAGGATCTTAAGGTGTTAGCCTTTATCTACGAATTTGTTGTCTCAAATGTCAGCGACATGTCATAAGTAACTTATTTTTGGTGAAGAGGTGGTTGCCTCATCTATTTCATTGGTTCCTGCGCTTTCAAGAAAATATCCCTTTCTTCTTCCGCATCAAATGTCACCTACTTTCTTCCTATTGGTCGGACACTAGCCTGTGACCAATCGGCTCTTGTCACAGCTCCTCCTCAGGTCACTACTCTGACAGTCGCAGTTTGACTTCTGACTTTTGTTGATATCTTCTGTACCACTGGTGGTGTATTCTGGTTCTGATTCTGATTCGGTGGAGGTGGGGGTAGGTTCTTAGTTTGCCACTTTGTGAAAGCTAAGGACAGTCTTCGACACCATGGTTCATAGCGCTGCAGTAATTTCACTGTGGTGTTGGATTCGAGCAATCCCTCTGGTAATGCCCATGTTGACCACAATTATAACATATGATTGGTCCTTGACCTCGTCTGGTAGCTCCTCCTCGGCCAGCAATGGGACCTCGACCTCCACGGAACCCCCCTCTAAAACCTCCTCGCGGTGGCCTGTATGGTGGGTACTGCAGGTGACCATATTGCGGTTGTTGATATTGCAGTTGACCATATTGTGTAGGTTGATATTTCAGTTGTGGATATTGCGGTTGACCATACTGCGATCGACCATAATGCACTTGATCATACTGGGGTTGCAGGCTATAGTGAGGTTGTTGTTGATTATACTGCGGTTGATGCTGTACCGTTGGTTTCTCTTCTCCCTTCATGTAAAACGTATCCACAGTCCGTTCTTGGAGTAGGTCGTAATCCCTACACTCTTTTTCATCGTGGCCAACCGATCGACAGACTTTGCAATACAAATTCACTGGCTTTAACACCATCTTCTGCATGTACACGCATTCTTTTGGTCGATGCCCTCTCATTTGACAGACGTGACACCAAGGTATCCCTCCCTAACTGAGGGGATTCAGTGCACCTGACTACAAATACTCTCAAAATTCTAGGAACTGATCCTTATGGCGTCCTTATGTTTTACATATACTGCATGATATATCTTCGCGGGCTTCTTTTCCCTTCTTCATATCTTGTAGCTAAAGCATCAAATTTTCCAACTACGCTTGTATCCAATCCATGCCTATGCCTGTTTAGCCGATTGGTGAAGCCTCTAGATTCATCGCAATCTCCAAAACTTCAATTTGAGTCGCTACCTTCTGTTGCATCAACTGTCCATGGATGTGTGGCACCAACCTTGTGATAAACCATTCTTTATGTTGCATATCGCTCATCCCGAAACTCACCTTCGCCATTAACATTTTATACCGTTGGTCAAATTCCCATACCGGCTTGTTCGGATATTGCTTGATTTACTTGAGCTCTGTGATGTATTGTGACTCTGATTTTGGTTTTCTAAATTCATCAATCATTCCTGCCTTGATCTGTGCCAGTGTTTTGTCTGGAGTTCCTGTCGATACCTTAGTAAATTTCATAAACCAGTCTAGCACACGACCCCTGATGGTCGTCGCTAGCTGTCCCTTTTTGATATTTTCATCTTAGACCTACTTGATAGTCCATACCGCCTCACACAAGAACCAGTACTGTTCGGGATCCTCGGTCCCGTTACCCTGGAAAGTAGGCATTTTGTTGGTTGTGGAGCCAGATCTTCTAGTCTCATAAATGATATTGTATTAGCCGTGTTTGTACCCCAGTTTTATATGATATGTAGGTGGACTGTAGACTCACCCCAGCGGGGGGGGTGTGGGGGGGTTTTCGCCAGCTGTTTTGCGGGCCCATGGTTTTGGGTATTCCGTGGTATTTTCCTATTGTATTTCCCTTATAAAATAAAGACATTGTAATACGGCTAGGGTAGATGATGTATTAGGTTTTATGCATTGTAAAGATCTCTGAGATCAGGAGAGAGACTGTGAAAACAGAGAAGAGGAAGTGCAGCGGTTGTGCTGCAGGTTGTATCCCTTCACCTTGCTGGACGGTAATAATAATAAGGACTAGCAAATTCAGTGTGGACGTAGCCCAAGTTGGGTGAACCACGATATATCTGTGTCTCTCTTGTAATGTGTATGTGTGATTATATTTTCATTTCTGTTTATTGTTATTGCTCTGCGATCCTGTTTTTCTAACACATTTTTGCATCTTCACCTGCCATTATTTTGCTCCTACTGTTATTATTTACCGATGCGCTACTCTTACCGTTGCACCTAGGGAATCTCTGTGAATAACTTGTATTTCTTCCAGCAAAGTTCTAGGTAGTGCGTGGAGTTGAAGGTACATTGTAGCTTACGATCCATCCCTCTTCGGCTTCTAGGGTAGCCTGTACACCTTCGTCTTCGTCGTAATAAGGTCGCTTCATCCCTTGTCATCCTGTTTCGCAATATTCCATTCTGGTCCCCTCAGGAGACTCTCTCTCAGTCCTCCTCTTATTTTATGGTTTCCGGAATATCGTCCCATGTCTCAAGGTACCACAATCTTCCTCAGCCTCCCTTAAAAATTCGTCGTCACTCATGTCCATCTACCCCACATCTTTCTATCGGATCCGCATTCACGCAATACCCACAACCTTCGCACACTGATCTTCTACTCATCGGAATTCATCCTCAGTATGCCCTTTTCATAGACGAGCATCTTAATCCACAACTTCAACGATAGTAGGAATCTCCCTCTAGGTCCTTTGAAAATTTTCCTTTCTGCATCGCTATATGATTTGATTGTATCAACGGCAAACTCAGTGATGTATCCCTCTAAGATACTGTCTACCCAAAAATCGACGGCCTTTGATACCCTACTGTCGACTCGTTTTAACTGTTGAATCAGTTATGGAGTCTAGTGGTCAGGATCACTTCTTTGGTAATGGTTCTTCTGAAATGTCAACTACGCTAACCACTCGTGCAGCAATACCGGGAATTCGCAGAAAAACACCTCGTGGATATCATAATAGATATGTTTTTGCAACTAGCTGCTTACCGTCTGCCCAGGTTTCTCATTTTCTCCTTCCGTGAATTCTTCTGTCTTTTTGTCAAACCAATCCTAAATCTCCGATTTCGTCGAGTGCCACAACATGTCCTCTTCTTTCTTCTTCAAGGTCCTGGAAACAGAACCATTTGTTGTCACAATTATGTCGACGGGGGTTCACTTCGCACTGTTGTCAACAAATACCAACCAAACACCCTTAAACACCAACCCATAATGGTTTTACCCTTACCAGCAACACTCGCAGAGCGAGTAAAGTCTCACCCGAGATTATTAAGGGGGCTGTAGGAACCAGATTTCCGTGCCCTGCTCAACTATAGAGGTGCGAAAATTCCATATTTTCGTGGTTTTCTCAATTATGGGGGCACGAAAATTACAACCATTTCACACCTTGCTCAATGTCTAGGGCACAAAAATTTGACTAAGTGATTTTTCCCTTGGATCTAGGATCTATCATCTCGAGAATCCCATCATACCTTCGAGATCTAATCTTGTTTTTTTTTTAAAGAATGTTGGGAGTTATGATATCCATGTTATCCTACCTAGATCCACATCCTCCTCTTAATCCAAACTCTTCTCCATGTTGGTTGAGCTCCTTCACGCTATATCAAATCCATTGCTCTTTGGTTTTAAGGATTAGACACATAGAGACTAAATCTAAACTATAGTTGTAGATCTACTTGTGAAAAAGTCCTTATGTTCTCAACGTTCTCAAAGGTGGCTTGTTTAAAGGAATAGGAGGATATGTTGTCGAAATGTTGTCAGGTATAATTTTCCATTGTATTACTTCCTCTTTGGATTTCTAATAAATTACTTGGCCTATTCTCCCAAATTGTATGTTTCATGTTGAAATGTTTCAATTTGTGTTTAATTAGGTAGAGAGGTTTATCCTAACATGTTTGTGTAGGAAAGTATATCTTCTCCTCTTCTTTTTCCACAGGTTCTCGTACTTGGATCATCAAGCAAAAGGGTTGTATCAACAAAGAGAAGTAAATACAATCATTCAGATCAAGGTAAGACATCTATATTTATCCTCTTTCTTACGATGAATGCTTGCATGAGTGTGTTGAATCTTGGAGAATAGAACCCCATTTGTTTTATTTTTGTCTTGGATTGGTCTAACGGATCCACTTTAATATCCAAGAGATTTTCGTATTATCCGTAGGAAGAAAATCTTATCACAGAAACTGGAGACTCCACTGGGGACTTTCCCTTGTTCATTTAGCCTTTGAATTTTTGAGATTTGGATCTTTTTCCTTTTTAGACTACTTGGAGCGTGATAATTCCTAATTTCCGTGCTTTCATAGTCTATTAGGGAGCAAAAATTCCCTGTAAATTGCAAAAGTTGCTTGGTTTTGGCTTGATTGGTGTTTGAATTTTTCTTTCATCATGTTTCTGTCATTTGATATTGATCAGCTATGTGTGATTCTGTTTTGATCTCTGTGTATTGATCCTCTTTTACCTTCATTTAGACTTTGGATTCAATTTGTGATATTTGGATTTGTGTTGTCTATCGAGGGACTGTCATAGTCTCCCCTACCATTCTATCACCTTCTCAAAACTCTGAGTTTGGTTTGATAACTTGAAATCCTCTTTAATCTTAGTTTGAAGGTTCAAAATGTCTTTGCAGATTGCTTGGTTTTCCTGGATTTACATTTGCTTAGTTTTGGACCTTTCAGTGAAAAGTGACAAAAAGGATTCAATCCTTTATATGAATTCTTGATTTGAGTATTGCAAAGACATTTATTTTCTTGCATCTGATCAGAAACAAAGGAAATCATTGTACACTTAGTGCATTATTAAAGGATTATTGAAAATCAAGGCTTAGTCTTCTATATTCAAAAGATTTGGTGCATTGGTTGTAGAAAGTCTATGCTTTGTTGAGCTTTGAAGTTGCTTGGAAAACTTTCATAATAGTTTTAACTCCTTTGATTCTTTGCTTGAAATCATAAATTTTTTCATTTGAAGAAGTTTGCTTCTTTTAGCTTGTCATCTTTTACTCATTTAAAAAACAAAAGGAATTTATTTTTTTAGTGTTGCTTTAGGAAAAACCAGAAATATTTGCATTTGAAGAAGTTTGCTTCATTTAGCTTGTCATCTTTTACTCATTTAAAAAAAAAAAAATGAATTTGTTTTTTAGTGTTGTTTTTGGAAAAAGTTTGGATTTGTTTGGTGTGAAAGAGTGTTTCATGATTAGTTTGAAATATAATTGAAAGTGAAATTTAATCATTCATTTTTTGATAGGATTGCATGAGCTTGTTAATATTTGGGGAAAAAGAAAAAAAATCTTCCTTTCTATATCTAGAAGTTCATCGAAGAAGAAAATACTTGCATAATCATCCACTTTGCATAGTTTTGGGTCGAGTCCACACACCATAAGTTGCACTTCCATCTCCCGATTAGGTAAAAACAACCTCTAAAATTAACCAACATAACTCAACACATATTAACCTCGCTTGAGGAAATCAAAACAATTTGTTAGTTAGGTAGGACACCGGGGATAGGAATCAAAACAACTCCCCCTTGTCACTTTACATTCGAAACATAGAAGTTGTCCTTTAGGGAGCTAAAATCGTCTTGTATTTTTTGACACGGTTATAATCCAATTTGTTGAGAGGGCCTCTCGTTCCACGGGGGTAAGAAGCAAGGATTGGTTCCATACGGACTCTGTGAAATGCCGCATTCCACTTAGTACCTAAGGAAAACAATATGTTGTCTTCTTTGTATTTTTTTGCCTCCATACCGGTGGTGCAAGGGTCAAAAGGTTGAAGCTTCGGTAAACCTTCCCAGACGTGTCATGAACGAGGTAGCTTAGTATCCAATCCTCTAGGGATATTTTACCTGAGATCCCTTTCGGTAGAGGGATATCCCTTGGCCTTTATCAGTATCTCATTTCGTATTGTCCGCCTTGGATTTCATCACCCTGTGAAGGATACGATTTGTTGAGGTTTCCTACTCTTAGTTAGGTGAATGCTTACTCCTTTACCTTATAGGAGGTATTTTTCTTTTATAGGTAGTGCTGCTTGTTAGATTTTTGGCCACTTTGTTGTAGCTTGCTTGTTGTGACGCTAGTTGCAGTAAATTTTTTTGAACTTGTTTTTTGGCCCATGTGCTTCTTGTTCTTCTAGATCCCCTTTCACACGCTCATTTGATTTAGGTTTTTTGAGCTATTTTCGTGATACCTATCCCATATCACTTACATTTGTTCCATGATGGATCTACGCAGATCCCGTAGAAAACAAGGATCGATACCTGAACCGACCACCCTTAGGACCAGTCGACCACCAACTCCACATACCCAAACTCCTCCCACCAGGAGAAATCCTAGCAAGGAGGTTGTCTCGGGATAATCTAGTGCAACACCACCAGTCACTACAACACCACAAAGCACCGCAACATCACACATTAGTGTAGCACTAGATTTTAATGTCATACCAGAGGTTAGTACTTATCCAGAAGTAAGTTTTTCCCCTGAAGTTGGTGCCACATCAGGGATTCCATCCCAAGATGACATGCCTAAAGGATATATCAAAGTCATTGAATAGGTCAATCCTTTTCCTTCTACGGCTATCCAATTAGTTGGAAATTTTAACCAACCTTTCATCCAGTTGGTAGCACCAACTGTTGTACCTACTTCACCCGTAGTACCTAATTTCCAATATAAATCCTCCAGTATAAGGACATTAGGATTCCAACCACTAAAATTCTCTTAGGAGAACAAATTATAGCATCCATACGTGAGGAAATCACCATATTGTCTCATCAATGTGCATCAACATACATGGTTAGGAAAGACATAGTGTGAAGTATGTTCCCCCCGGACACAAGATTTTCATCACCTTCTACTTCTGAATTGGTGGACCCTTCTAGTCCCTGAATTCAACGATCCTCTCCATGTGATTCCACTTACACCATGTCCTTTGTAGGTCGTTATGGGCCCACAGATTGGGTGTCTACTCGACCCCTACCTGATGACCCGACAACGGTATATATTTTTGGTCCATCATCATCTTTATGGAACACTACTTTGGGGCAAGCACTCAATTATTTTCATATTTTTTCATCACCTATGCAATCAACTCCAGAACATACCCCTATAACTTTCCCACTTCTATTGCCAAGTGAAATTATTGTTCTCTCATTAGGGATCGTTTCTAGTCAATGGACTAATCTTAACATCCCTTATGTACCTGTACGGAATGCATTAGGTGCACATTCATCTTCACAAGTTGGGAAAACTTACACAACAACCCAACCAGCCCAATCCATTCCTGTGAATGCTTCAGTTGGGAGCTCCCAAACCACTTCTGTTGGAATGTCGGTCAGAACTGGAGGTCAATCTTTAGCAACGATCTATACCATATCCGGATTCCAACCTTTTATCTCTGGAACAAGCAACGTGTTGATGCCTCGGATATCGTAGCATCAATCAGAAAGGGATTCTCCCCGAGAGACGGTCCCAATTAGACTGTCTCCCGTTTGGTGTAGGGAATCCGTCCGGTTAGCGGTTCCGGCAACCGTGGTTTTGGACTTTAAATCCGATTTTACCGGTTATGGCCTGATCCACCTTTCTTTTGGATTTTATGTGTTTTATATGAAATGCACATGCCTAAACTATACTTAGTCTAAATGCAACTGAAACAGATCTAAATCTAGGAACAGAAACACATCTATCTATCCCTGCAGGGGAACATGCTCAAGGGGAGAGCAATCAGCTGTAGCAGATATCGTAAGTAACGAACAGATAGCTATTATTTCTCACGGTCAAAGCTACAGCGAGATGAGGATCTTGAGAAGATAGCTTCCCATTCAAAATGGAACGCATCTATTGCTCAAAAAGAACAGAGGAACGTTAAAGGATAAAGAAACAGATCTGAAATGAGGCTTACAGAATATATCTATTGCTTATGAATATAAGAAATCAAAATTATTTAATCTACACAACAAGAATAAAGAAACAGATCTAGATGCAACGAAACTAGAATTAAACTAAAAGATCCCTGCAAGGAGCAATTAAAAGCTTGAACAATGAGCCATACGAATTATCCTGAAGAAAGAACAGTTAGCCATTCGATCTAGAAGAAAAATCTACAGCAATGATAAAAGTATCAGCAGATAGCTCCTGATTTAATATGGAACGCATTCATTGTCCATGAAATAGGGAGAACGCACGAATAGATAAGAGCAAAATCATTAATCCAAAGAAATAGTTCAGAAGTCAAGAATGATCTCACATTGCAGAATTGCAGTCATTAGAGTAGTCCAACATAAAGCAACCCAACATTCCAAGCAAAACGTTCATCTCCCGTGGCTTCTATTAGAAAAATTCAATTTACAGGGGCCGATACAAGATAGCTCATATCATTTGCCCAAAATTTTCATTCCCTGCCAAAAGTCCTTTCTAATCTTTCCTAGCTTCTATTTATAGTTACAAATTTGCCCTCTGGGCTGACACCTAGCATTCCCCCACCTGTCATTTACAGGGATTTCTAATATAATCGATCACCAAAAAATGGTCACTTCATTTACAAAATATTTTGACAAAAAGAATAGGGACAGCTGTCCCACAGCTTACGCCTTACATATAACAGAAAATTTGCTAAACTCAAAGCGTTCCCTGCTGGGCACGTGTCTGGCTGAAGCGAGTGGCTCACTGAATTCAGTTTGCTTCATTCCTGTGCGTGAGCTTCCGGTGGCAAAGGGTCGCCCAAATTGATTGTCACTGGTGCTGCCTGGGAAGAGGTCTTCGAATCCCCTGCTGATGCTGCCTCTGATTGGGAAGGGGGAATGGGACTGGCCAGACTTTCTGCCATTGCTGGGGAAGAGGCTGCTGGGTCTACTGATGCTTATGCTGCTGCTGCAGCTTTCCTGACCTCCTCTTCTATGTAGCTATGCCACACACCTGTATCCCTTATGATTATGTTTGCTGCAGCAGGGAACAGGATTTTCTGAGAAGTTACATTCTTCCCGAGCTCTATTTTAATGCTTTGTACTTCTGCTTCAGCAACTTGGTATGTTTCTTTCAACAGATGATTGTGAAGTGTTGATGAACCGATGTAATGTTGGAGATCATCCATGGCAAGGACATCAATGCTTTTCACATACTTCATCTGGACGCCTAGCTCTTCTTTCAGTTGAGATAACCGCTGCTCCTTTCCCGAGAAGTCTTCTAGGGTCTGAGGGAAACTCAATGAGCAGTTATCATGGACTTCTTTGAGCTTTTGGTACAGGTTGTTGATTCTATCTGTGGTCTTCTGCACACTGGCCATCAGCTTATTGGCACAGTTCCGGACAAACTCCAACAAGGCTATATCTTCATTAAAATCTTCCACGGTCTTGAAAGGGAGATGCGGGGGGAAACCTCCTTTCCCTTCCCTCCATGCCATCTGACTTATGACATTTGCCTTGACACGGGTATTCTTAGCTTTGAGCCTGTGGGCTTCCGTATTGACCTCGTTTAGCCTACCCGTCATGGCCTTGAGTTTGCATACATCATCAGTGATTAGCTCTTGAGAGCCACACACTTGCTGTAGGATATTGCATGACAGCTCGTGGAAGGGGGACATGTCCAAGGTTCTGCTTTCTGCTTGCTTTAAACGCTCAGCTAATGCCTGCTTGTCTGTTTCTAGCTGGGAGGCCTTTTCTTCTGCTCCACTCTTCTCCGCTTCTGCAATCATTATTTGGAGTGCTAGCTGGTCCTTTTCCTCCTCCAGGTAGCTGTGCTTGTTTGCCAACTCCTTGTGCTCAGCGTACAAGCAATTGTATTTATTTACTATCAGGTCTCTCTGGGCTTGCTCATTAGCCACATTTCGTTGCAAGCTACGTGCTCTTTTCTTTGTCAATATATTTTCTTTGACTATAACCCCTACATTGGCAAATGATGCTTGTGCTGTTGCTATAACTGCGGAGGCCATGGCAATGGGATCCGCATCTGTGTTCTGCATGACAGCGACCTCTCGGTGAGTAACTATGTCGTCATGGAAGGGACTTTTAATCCTCTCTTCTGATTGGAGGACCATTGTTTTTCTTTTCTTATCATAGACAAACTCATTCCATTTGGACACCGTACGTTTCCCAGATGGAGTGTACGGTACAATTGGTCGGTTTATGATGTCTATGTCTTCTTCCATAGGTGGGGTCCGGACTTCCTGAGCGGGGTCTGTTCCTTCGTTTTGGGTACTAGAGCCACCTGCCTGAGAGGTGTCTATCTCCATGTCCTGCGCACCGGACCCACCTACCTGGGTATCTTCTCTTGCCTTCAATTCTTCCTCCGCCTTCTTCCTTGCTTCAGCTTGCTCAATTTCTGCTTCTTTCTGCTTTTGGGCTTCTTCAGCCTCCTTCCGCAGTCTTTCATTCTCAGCCTCTTGTAGCTTTCTTGCCTCCTCGGCTTCCTTTTGCAACCTTGCCTCTTCTCTTAATCTGAGCTCTTCCTGAGCTCGGGCATCCTTGGCTTCTTTCTCCTTTTGCTGGATGGTCTTCTGGGCTTTGGTTGAGCTAGAGCTCGCTCCCGTACTTTGGCGACAGATCCGTAGCTCAGCCATGTTGCTGATGCCTCTGAAAGCTTCCTCCTCGGCATCGGGGTAGTGGGAATATTCGAAGTTCGCATAGTTCCCCTTGCAATGCTCGGCCACTTTACCCTTTCTGTCGTTCCTGTGGAAGATGACCTCACCGAAATGGAAGGCCTTCAACTCTTGAACAAATTCGTCGGCAGAGGCCACCCCTGAAAACTTGTAAGCACCTATGCAGAAAGGTAAGGGGGGGAAGGAAGCCTTGTGTATCTTGTGGAGGAACGCTCCAATCCCATCCAAGAAGAGTTGTCTTACTGCTTCCTTGAGCACCACATAGTCTGTGGCATACTGCGGCAATATGTATGGGGGCTTAGTCCCTCCAAACATTCTCAAGTAGGTGCCTTGTTCTGAAAAGTAGAAGTCCCCATAATCCTCGAGGACTTCCAAAGCGTTTTGCGACAGGCAACTTGGTTCTTCCTTGAATATTTTCTCGTATAGGGGCATGATGAACCCCTCACAGATGAGTTTGTAGCTGGGCTTGTAATTCTGAGCCCACAACATCTTGAATGCGATGTAGACCGGGGCTGTGGTCCTATCCCATGTACACCCCAATCCGGGGAATTCTATCTTGGCCAAGATACAGTCTATCAGGTACGAAGACATGAAGAATTCAGCCTTCTTCAAGGCCAGCCCGGGCTTAGCAGCACTTATCATTGAGGCCAGACTATCTGACAAGATAGTGGCCCAATCAAAAACTGTCCCCTGAAATGCCACATAGTGGATGATAGGGACCCACTGAATCTTGTATAATGTGCCATCGGGCATGCCGAAGATTCTACACAGCATCAGGGCGATCAATCTATAAGGAGCTCTTAGATTCTGTATGTCATACTCCTCACTCCCTTTCTTCCTCAAATGTCTCCCTTGCACCAGTAGCTTCTTGGCCATCTCGACATTGTCCATCTGGCTTAACCATTCATCAGTCAGAGCTTGCTGGGCACGGGGGAACCTGTAGGCTGCCGCCAGATATGCGGGTTGAAATGAGGCGATAGCCATGTTCCCGCTATCATTTATCACTCTTCCTTCAGCATCGGCATGTTGGAGTATCCATCCGATTACTTCAGCGCAGGGGAACAGCTCAGGGTGGGTAGCGGCCTTAGTTATGCCTGACGCTCTGATATTTTGATAGATTGGTGCTTCCTCTAGCAGCATATCTGGGATTTCTTGGTCCCGGATCATTCTGTGGATGTCTCCCCATCTGATTTCCGGAGGGACACCTGTGGTGCACCTAGTGTCCTGGAGCGAGGTTTCAATCTTAGGAGGGGCAGGTTTCTTTTCTGTCATCTTCGCCTTCTTCTTACTGGGTTTTGGCATCTTGAATTATCCCTGATAGCATCCATATACAATTCATCATGAGTTTGAGCAACAGGTTGTATGGTTTTAGCAGAGAGCAAAATCGTTTTAATGAGATAAATCAGTGAAGCAAATACTTAGGAAGTAAAACATTATTTCAATCATAAGACACACATTGAAACACTTGAAGCTCTTAAAAGATGAGTATGGGATAAACTATGTTGCGGACGCTATTGGTTTTATTGGACCGATAGGTGATTCGCGGAAGCAATCGGCTTCCGGTTCCGCCTCGCGGAAGGAGAAGTCTTTCGCTATGGCTGCGGTTGGAGAGGTCGAAGGCGGGGAAGACGCGGGTTGACTCGGTGAGGGCTATGGATGCTATCGTCATGCGCGGCCACTCGCCGAGTCAGTACGGGAGATTTTAGTCCGGGCGGAGGTAACGGCGCCGGGATATGCTGACGGGGAGTGCTGGGGCGGTTGTGGCTTTAAGCTTCGGCTCGTGTGTAGGGGCTAAGGCCTATGGAAGGGGCCCGGGTTTTGAGTCTGAGTTATCGGCCCGGGACATGGAAAGCCCGTAGGGTTTCGACGACTTAACCCACGACGAGGGGCGCGACCCGGGGTTTAAAACAAAACAAGGCATGGTTAACCGCCCGCACCCACCAACATAAAATATACATTTTTTACGAAGGCCCATGACGATTTTGTGAAACGAAAACTCCGTTCACTGTACCTGACGGGCAAAACATAGCCCTCGACGGGTGTTTTGCCCGTCACAATCCCACTAAAACCCAATATTTTCCCCAAAAGGACAACTCAGTAGTGAAAAACAAGGTGAAGATCCTACCTGGCACCGTGGGGATTGCTTGAGCAAGGTGGCTGCGAGCACGAATGCGCGAGGTGAGCTGGAGCGTTTTGCACGGTATCGCACGTCGTTGGCCGATTGACAAAAACAATGGTGCATTGGTCGAGCCCCCCCACCGTAATTTATAAGAATGGGCACGTGTGAGCCTTTAATTCGGTAGGTGGTGTGGTTAAAACGGGGTTTAAATTCGCCGCGCGTAGCGGTCACGTCAACGCACCTCGGTTTCCGTGCGACCGCCATTCGCGGGGCTAGTTTGTGATTTGTATCCGCCGTTGCGGAAGGATTCAACGAAAGCTCCCGACGTTTCGGGGCTTAATGCGAAAAGGAAGCTCGAAGCCTTCCGCGAGAGACCGCCGCGTAGCGGACGGGTAACGCCAAAGCTTCCGCTCTTTCGGAACAGTATAGCGAATGCTCCCGGTATTTTCGGAAGACTTTTGCGAAAGCTTCCGCGATCCAAAACTTCAAGGTCTTGTTGATTTTCGGGAAGGTTTTGGCGAAGGCTCCCGCTAGTTTCGGAAAGCTTTTGGGAATGGCTTCCGCCGTTTCGGAAGCAAAACTTATATTTTCCGCAAATTCACCCGGGATCGTTTCGGAGTCCTTTTGCCGGTCGGGGTAAGTGATTGGCTTCCGCTGTTTCGGAAGGGTAGCCCGAAGGCTTCCGCGTTTCGGGAGCAAAAGCTGAAGGCCCTCGCGACAGCTTCTTGAGAAAAATCTAAGTCCTTTTCATGGTTTCGGAAGGCGATCGTGAATTCTCCCCGTGGGACTTATGGAGATGGCTTCCGCTGTTTCGGAAAGGTTTCATCAAAAGTTTCCGCCTAGTTTCTTTTGGGAAGATATCGCGGCGGCTTCCGCTGTTTCGGAAGGGTTCCCTGAACTCCCCCGCCGTTGCGGAAGGATTTTATGAAAACTTCCGCCGTTTCGGAAGGGTTCAACGAAAACTCCCGCCGTTTCGGGAGGGTTCACTCAATTTTCCGCCGTTTCGGAAGGTTGAAACTAAAATTCTTTAAGTCCTTTGTTCCCGCATTTTCTAATCAGAAGGAAATCTAAGTCCTTTTCGGGAGACTAAGGCGAATGAGTCCCGCCGTTTCGGGAGGAAAGCCGGAACCTTTCCGCGGTTGCGGGAGGTTTGAGTGAAAGGCTCCGCCGTTTCGGGAGCTAAGTCGTTTCGGAGCTGGAACCGTTCCGCAGAAGCAACGATTGAAAATTTTCTAAGTCTTTTACTTCGGAAGAAAATGATGAATTCCTTGGTGTTATTTCGGCGAGTTTATCCGAATGGCTTCCGCCGTTTCGGAAGGCAGAGGTGAATTGTTCCGCCGTTTCGGGAGAACAACTCGAATTTCTCCGTGGTTGCGGAAGGTTTGGGCGAAAGCTCCCGCCGTTTCGGGTGGTCTCACCCAATGGCTTCCGCTACTTTCGGCAAAGAAAACCTAAGTCTTCTTTTTGGAAAGGTTGGACGCTTGACTTCCGCGGCTTCGGGACTATGTCCGGATCACTCCAAAACGTTTGGGCAAAAAACTAAGTTATCTTTTGGCTCACTGGGGAGAACATGGTAGGATTGACGGCAAGCTGCTCAGCAGGGAAGCAAAATTTTATGCTGAAAACAGGGCTGACGGCTGGGATGGCTTCTCAAGCAAATTTCTACAAAAGTATAGGAGGGGCCCCAACATGTACAAAATTTTGGGGAGGGGTGTTGCTGCAACAACACAACGCTAGCGGTCAACATCCACCAATAGGACCATCTTTCTCATGGGGACAACAACAACAACCTCCTGCTGGGGGGAACCTACGGTAGGGAACCAGAATCCCTCTGGCGAGAAATCGAATCAAATTCAAATATTTTTTACCGCCAAACCTAATTTACATCCTAGTCCACCTTACCCTAGTTTCGTTAATAATCAATGGATCCCACCCCCTCCGACACTGACTTTCAATCAAGGCGTTGTAAACAATCAATGGGTTCCACCTCCCCCAACACCTCCCCCTCAGAAAGGGGTTGTTCTGCCCCTTAATCAAGGAGTTGTAAAAAATATGTGGACTCCACCTCCTCCAACACCACCTTTTAATCAAGGTGACGCAAACAATCAATGGATTCCACCCCCGTCTACACCTCCATCGATTAACCCTATGATGTAGAGTTTTCAACAACCAATTAATCCTATGATTCTGAATCAACCCTCGGTCAATCCGATGATTCTGAGTCAAACCCTGATCAATATGGTGATTCCAAATCAACACTCGATCAATCTGATGATTCTAAATCAACCCCCATTCAATCCAGTGATTCTGAATCAAAAACCAATCAACACAATGGTCCCCAATGTGCAAAGTTTCCAATAGTACCCCGCAAGTCACATGTATGGGTATAATTCACAACAACCTTTGTTATAGGGCTCTACGGGCATTCCAGCACCCCATCAATATTATTCTTACTCACAACCCAATAAGCAACTTCCCTTGGCATGTGGTCTCCTCCACAACCCCAACATTGAAGTGGTTCTCTTGGCTCCTTTGGATCTCTTGGCTTGTCTCCCATCATCCTAGTTGGCTTAGTCACAACCTGTGATGGTTGCCTTTGTTGATTCTGGAATTGAGGAGGCTTGAACCCCTTCTTCCTTTAATCAAACTTTTCATTTTTCCTATCCTTCCATGCCTTATGGAATTCTGGTTTGCTTCTGTTTTGATCAAAGCAATACTTGGCCTTTCTTATGGCCTCCTTAGAGTTCGAGGTTCATCAAACTCAATTCTATCTTTATATGATTGGGGCAGTCCACTTAGGAAACGCTGAATTTTCACCTTATCATCTCAAATATACCTGACATACCTCAGCAGCTCCAAGAACTTGTTTGCATATTCTTCCATGGTCAATTGTCCCAATCTCAACTCATGGAACTCTTTGATCTTATCATCATAGTACCTGTCAAAGAGGTACTTCTGCTTGAAGTATTTCTTGAACTGCTTCCACACAATCTTCCTTTCGTTGATCTTCCTCACCTGCCTGATGTGTTCCCACCATATAGATGCTCTTCCATTCAAGTTGAAGATGGAAACCCTTGCCTCCATATTTCCCGAGTAGTCTTGGACTTGGAAATATTTTCTCACCCCAAGAAGCCAAGCTTCAACTTCTTGACCAGATTTTACCTCTCCGTCAAATGTAGGAGGTTTTGCCTTCTTAAATTCCCCATGCGAACTGTTCTTGCAGTGCCTCTTCCTCTTGCTTCTGCGGGATGAAGAGCTCGAACCCTCAATGGATTCTTCAGAGTCAGATGATTCATTAGAAGAGATTTCTGGAGTATAAGTCCGGTCTGTAGAAACTCTTCTTGAGCTACTAGCCCTCTTACGAGAATTCCTTCTAGAACTACTCCCACCCCTTTCTGGATTTGATGTCTGATGCCCAGAGTTTATTTGCCTTTGGATGTCTGTCAAACTCTGCAACATGGCTGCATTCAACTGATTTTGTTCTTCCTGAGCTTTAATCATCCTTTCATTATCTTCTCTACAGCTTTGCAATTCCACCCTTAGGCTTCTCATGGTGGCTGCAATACCTGGAGGAGTCTCTTGATTTCTTCTCCCATTAGATTATGTTTCAACATTTTCAACATGTATGTTCTCCCCCATGGCATCTGTCTCAGGCTCATAGGGATCTTGTGCATCATCCATGATGTTGATTTCCTTGGCCCAACCAAGATCCAAAACTTTCCAACTGTACTATCTACAGTCATGCCCTGATGTAATTGTGATTCTGCAAAATGTGTTCATCAACACAATTGTTAGCTGCATTATATTCTCAAAAATTCATAACTTACTTTCATGCACGTGGGAAATTGTTATATTGAAAATTTGTCAGATCATAGAATTTTCTCACAATCAACGACATATGAGGGGGGCGATGATGGGGGTCAAGGGGGCTTGCCCCCTTCCGCAGTTTCGGAAGACATTTGGAATTTCTTTCCGCAATTTCGGAACAATTCGCCGAAGTCTTCCACAATTTCAGGGCGATTTGCTGAAGTCTTCCGCAGTTGCGGGACGATTCGCCGAAGTCTTCCGCATTTGCTGGACGATTCGCCGAAGTCTTCCGCAGTTGCGGGACGATTTGCCGAAAACACTTAGAAAAAATTTTCTTCCCTTCCCCAGGCACTTCCGAAACTTCGGGCCAACTTGCCGAGTTCTTCCGCCGTTGCGGAACAACTTGCTAAGTTCTTCCGCAGTTTCGGAAGAGAATTCCTTCCACTGTTTCGGAGCAATTTGCCGAATTCTTCCGCAGTTTCAGAGCAATTCATCGAATTCTCCCGCTGTTTCGGTGAAGATTTCTGAGCTCTCCTCAAAACAGACTTAAACAAACATTTTCAAAAACACTTAAAACAAATTCCGAGTTCATTCTTTTCTTCTTCCTGTGATGACTGCTGCTCAGCAGGAGGTGATCTTACCTCTATAATTTTATTCAACTTAGCCAGTTCAGGCCCAATGCTGAGATTTGGCCCATAGAGGTCCAATGCTGCAACCAGCAGCTCTGATACCATTCTGTCACGTCCCCTCCCATCATACCAGTGCGATGGAGAGGATCATGACGCTAAAACCGGGCATCTGGCCACATGAGCTTTTAAATAAGCATTCACATAATATAAAAGAACATATGGAAATGTATAATTATAAGAAAAACACAGCGGAAGTAATTACAATACACATCCATCATACATTCACAATATTCATCAAATAAATAATTGCAAAGTTAACACAAGAGAGTACATATCTTATAACAAAGTAGTCCCAAGCAACTGGCTATGCAACTGCAACGTTCCACCCAACCATAGGCCAGTTGTGCTTATCAACCTCTTGATGCAACTGCCACCCCCCGAGCTGGGCATGATTTCTACAAGGAACCAGGGAACAGTAGACTCGCACATAGCCAAGCATATACCAAGATGAGCCAAGCCAATCTACAATTGGGTTTATCAGGCTGCTAGGAAATGGAAAGGAAGAATTGCTAAGCTAGTGATCTCAAGCACAGAGCGAGGGATACCTCTACAAGATCTATCTAGCTTGGCACCCACAATGCCTACACACCCCACTCAAGGAAGTATTCACTTCACCAATGCATAGTCCCTTAGGCCATACCTTCCAATCTAGAGTGTCTAAGGTGTGCATAGAAGAGCAGCCAGCCCTCTTGATCTTCTTGAGAGGTTATTCCCCCCCCCCCCTAGGTTTATCAAGCCAATTCTGTCCACTACCACTCCAAATCTCTTGCTCACAGATTCAAACCAAAACAAGGATGCACATAATAGCAGAACCAAAATTTTTGGGCATGATAAAAACGTTTTTACAGTGAGATGTCCAAAGATGGGGTTTCTACCAGCCCAGAAAAACGTGGGAAGACCCAAAAATGAAAAGGCAATTGGGGATTCAACCCTGGAGAGCAAAAACCGTTTTCAGAAAAATTCCCATGGGTATTTTGGGGCAAAAATGACCTCTATAAACCCCCAAAACGTGACTCCCTTTCTCCCAGCCACTGTGTAACACAAAAACGAGCTCCAGACTATGGTAAAATGCAGGAAATTGGTAAAAACGTGATGGGGAAAGACCCAGCTAGTTCAGACTGCGTGAGAGAGGAAAGATTGTGGGTTTAGCATGGCTTTGGGCACCATTTCATGGGTGTTTTCTTTCCCAAGGAGACAAAATACAATTTTCCAGGTTGATGGCTTGCCCATACACGAAATTGGCTGCCATACCTCTTCATTCCCAAGGCATTAACTGCCTCAACCAATTTCTGGAAGAATTAAATGACTGGGTCCCTAACCCAAAATGGGTAGTTGGTGGTTTATGGGTTTTCTCATTGACACATGGATTAACACCATTGGCTCAAGGGTTTGAATAATTTCCATCCCTATTACTTGTAGAATCATGCCCCCATCTCTTTGTTTCATTGCATAGTTAGTTGTGGATTTTTCATTAAAATTCGTATTTACATGATGTCTTAATTTACATTGTGCCTATCTAGCACAAGAACCATAGGCATCTATTTTTAAGTGCTGATACATAAAACGCTAAATCAATTGTGGGGCCTTGGCCTTGAGCTCCTCACCATGATTAAATAACAATATTTACATCATTTACGATTTAAATGCGAAGGGGGTCAAAATGGGGACGTGACAATCCCTACTTGGATGATTTACCAGCTCATTCCATTCAGCGCGAAGATCATCCTGACCGGCTTAGAGTTGTCTTTATACAATGTCGCCATTACAAGATCCTCTTGAATCCTCACAAATGTGTGTTCTTTGTTGGGTTTCGTAGTCCTCAAATATGGTATTGGAGGCCATTTTATACTTACCTTCTGCCACCAATATCCCAGAACTCCAAATTTTGTAAGGGAGAGAAAAAAATTTACATCGCTTTGTTTGTAATTTTGTCGAGATTACTCAAGGCTATATGAGATTAGTTAAGAACAACGTTCCATTTGTTTGGGATGATGAATCTCAACAATATTTTGCTAATTTGAAAAAGGCCTTGAACAATGCTCTTGTGTTACAACCCCCCAACTACACACGGTTTTATATCTTATATCTCGCCGCCTCCACCTCCACCATTGTCATGGTGTTAGTGTAGGAAAATGATAGTGTTAATGAAAATGGGATATATTATCTCAGTACGAGTCTTGTTGACTTTGAAATCCGATATTCGCATGTGGAGAAACTGGCTCTGGCAACCATTTTCGTTGTCCAGTTATTTCTCCATTACATATTACTCTGTAAGACAACCACTATTGCCAATTTCAATCCCATGTAGTATATTCTCACACGCCAAGTGCTTGGGGGAAAATACTCATGTTGGATCATTGTCCCTCAAGAGTTTGATTTGGGGTTTGAAAAGGCAAAACATAAGAAATCATTGGTCTTTGTTGAGTTGATTTGTGTACTTCCCCATGTTAGTGAAGAATCGGAGACCCTTGACTCTCTACCCGATGAGTCTGTGCTCCTCATTGGCACATCTAATCCCTTGTATAGAGATATTGTTTTATATCTCCAAACCCAATGCTTTCGGTTTAATCTCACTCGAGATGAGTGGCGTCGCATCCGACACCACACCAAATATTACCTGATCATTGGTGATACTTTGTATCGTCGTTGTATCAATTCCATTTTACGTCAATGCTTGACTTTAGATGAAGCCAAACGTGTACTTAATGACTATCACTCTGGACCTTGTGGTGGTCATCTTTCTAGGATGGATACAGCTTAGAAGATTATGTGCGTTGGATACTTCTAGCCATCTATCTTCAAAGACTGCATTGAAGTAGTTAGGAAGTGTCCACCACGCCAATTCTTTCACTCAAAGAAGCGCTCTCATCCAACTCCACTACACCCAGTGATTTCCATGGGCCCTTTCACCAAATGGGGCATTGATTTCATGCATTGTAAACCTTCCTCAGTTGGGGGTATATTTACGTCATCGCAGCAATTGACTATTTTACTAAGTGGGCTGAGGCTATGCCTACGTAAGCTGAAGATGGAAAAATGACAGCACTGTTCATGTTTAATCAAATCATTTCCAAGTTCGGAGTCCCTCAATCCATTGTAACTAATAATGGTTCCCATTCCAGGAATCGTATGATGGCTGAGTTAAGCGCCAAGTTGGGTTTTTGTCATAAAAAATCATCCCCTTATTACCCCAAGGCTAATGGACAAGTAGAGGAAATTAACAAAGTCTTGAAGAAAATTATCCATCGCATGGTGGTAACTCATAAATCAAATTGGTACTTGCCTCTCTTCTCAACTCTATGGGCCTACAGGACCTCCATTAAAGAAGCAACTGGATTTACACCCTTCCAACTAGTCTATGGTTCGGAAGCAATACTTCTGATTGAATGTGAAATTCCATCCCTCAAACTAGCCATGTAACTCTTTCCAAACACCATTGTAGAGGAGGACTTATTTATGTACTTGACCAAGCTTGATGAGACTCGTCCCTACGCTGCACTTGCTAACGAAACTCATAAAAAGTGGATCAAGTACCAATATGATAAATATGTTTAGCTTTGTAATTTTAATGAAGGTGGCCTAGTTTTGACTTATGACCAGATAAATGGCAAACTAGGAAAAGGTAAGCTTGATTCTATGTGGTATGGTCCCTATATTGTGAAATGAGTTCTAGAGAAAGGGGCCTACGAGCTGGTTGGTTGCGATGGAGTACCTTTAGGAGAGCATTGCAATGGGATCTACCTAAAGAGATTTTATGCGTAGGGACATCCTGCATATGCACTTTGTATATAGTGTATTTATTGTGTGATTTTGATCTCTTTTTTCCGTGTTAGGATCTTATCCCATCCATGACTATTTATCCTAATTTGTGCTTTCATGTGTAGATGTTGGTGTATTCTGGATTCATGGGAAGTGCTAGTTGACACACCCAGAATCTTGTTTCTGCAGCTTGGGTAATCTATTTCCCTATTGACGAGTTGAACTCCTCGGGTGGAATCTACTTAGGTTCAGCAACTAATAACATTGCAGAACACTGTGCAATAATCGGGCTTCTTACTGAAGCATCCTTTGGTATCAACCACCTTATAGTTTATTTGGATTTGCAACTCATGGTGTCTCAGCTAAATCACATTTACACCATTTGTGATCCCATACTACTTTGTTTGTATCGAAGGATACGGCTTCTTGAAAGATCGTTTGATTACATTTCATATCAACACATACCAAGGAAATTGAACACAATGGTTGATTCATTAGCTAACTACATGTTAAACTAACATCTAGCTCATACATAAAGAAATATCATCATCATTAAGAACATGTAAATCATGCAAAGTACAAATCAACATAAGTAAATAGTTGAGATATAGGTCCATGTATATATCATGTAAAAGTTTAATCATGTCACAGAAATATCAAAATGTGCTAAAGAACAAAGTTGGGACTATCACCCGTACAAAATCGAGACTACTGCTCGTACATCATAAATGCCGCTAATACTAAAAGATCCACTGACTAGACATAGTCACGATGAGCACGATGCTCTTGGTAACACACTACTACTCTAGCAACACGGTATATTAGGTGACCTATATGCTCTAGTACACCCACAGTATGCCTCTACATGTGATACGGTATTTTAAGCAACCTCGTAGGAGGAACCCCCATGGTAAGTCTCTCGACATTCCTCTCTACATCAGGGATTCCTCCTTCCTTAGCCTCATATGCTCGGTACTCCTCTCCTCATCGTCGCAGTGGTGAAGATCCTGCTAGCCTTGTTGGTCCATGATCTACAACATCATATATGTATATATTAGTTATTTTACACCCAAAAAAAAATCTAAATCTAAAAACACAATTAAATGTCACATACCTGACTCATCACAGTCACCATCCTCTGTTAAATCCAAGTCAATTTCGTCGTGGAATTCAACCCTGGGATAAGGGTAATCCTCGATCATCATAATCTTCTCCTCTAGCCAAGAGAAGAAGTTGGCACCGAATGATAAGAGTTTTGGTCCACCTAACCGTCCAACATAATCACTCCACCACCCCATATGTGGCTCGGATGGAGGACAATGGGGTTTGTCTATCTGCGGGTGTAGTAGTAGCACCATCTCTAAAAAGAAGGTGACTAGAATTTTTCCATACCCGAACTACTTGATAGCCCATGCGACACTTGGTGACCTAATCCTTAATGTTGACCAGAACCCCCTCACACTAGTTAAACAACCTTAGCTCCATGCACTACAAAATGTAAGTCATTTGGACCTTTGTAGCATGATGAGGCCCCAAACTCCCATCCACTAGATTAATGGTGTACAAGACCATTCTCAAGGGAAGGTCTCTCACGTCAGATATGAGTACCTTCCCGCTTTTCTTGTGGGATCCTTGTCTGCAATACTGAGCTATGTGAGACATCTGTATTCTCCTTAGTACTGTGGTGCCCAGCTATATTGACTCGTGCCCTTATTGTATAGAAATCGGTCAAGAAGTATATGTCCTCAATCTCTATCTAAAGGATATTCTCTCCTATATGAGAATCTTGTAGATCAGGGTCCCACATTTCTATCAAGAGTTTCAGAAGTGTCACTAGCTTCCTCATGCCGCCTGTCTTGAAGAACTTAAACAATCCACACTACTTGAGTGCGAAAAAAGGTAGCATCATCGTTGAGGGCATATCGATCATCCCCCTCGTTCTCTCTCTCTTTCTACTCAATCATTGTCGCTCTTGCCTCTTGGAAACTCCTAAAAATCATTAAAGGAAGTTGGGATTAGAGCCTTGAAGCATTTTTTTTCCCAATGGAGGAGAGGCAAACCCATCAAAATCCACCTTTATGTATTTTCGCGCCTTGTCAACGGCCTAGGGTGCACAATTTATCATTGTTTGTGCGCCCACAACTGCCCAGAATGCAAAAATTTCACACTTCGCGATATAGCGAGGGCACGAAAATTCTTGAGCGGAAAAAATGTTCCCTAAGGTGCTTGCCTCTCCCCCAAATCAACATGAAATCCAAAAAAAATAACATGAAATGAAAGAGTAGAGCAAGAGGACCAACCTACTTCGAATGGAGGCTCGATTGGTGCCCTGGATCTCCTGAAATATTCAATTGAAAATTGGTCCCCAACAAAGGTAAAAATCCTCTTGAGTTGAAAATGACAAGGTAAAAATGATTTGTTTTACATTTTACTCTCTTTTATACTTATGGAGCTAGTTGTTTTTTAGCTATGTTCACATTTATCACCTTTGTCTAAGACCTTTTCCATATATCTTGTATTTTCTAATGTTGTTTTATAGGGTTTTGACCAGGTTTGAGTAGGTTCATTAAAGATGTGTATGCCAGAGGGATCATTTAATGACCTTTTGAGCTCACTTTTTTATTTTTCGTGCTCTAGATCTAAAACATGAAAAATATTATAAACGCTTTTTATACTTTAGTCATGCTTGTCAAAACTAAGTAAAAAGTTTTGAGCTTAGTCTGCTTTACTTGTGCTCATACATACGATGAGAAAAGTATCGACCTAGTATTATTTTGTCTCTTTTTCAGACTAGGATGATTAATTCATGAAAAAGGAACCCCGTGGAGTTTCCTTTAAGTTATTTTCAGACTCCCAAAATAAGAAAAGATTGACAAGTGAACTTGTCTCTTTCACTCTTGTAACAGTATTTGAAAGGTCATTTATTCGGTGATAGTTTACCCCTTTTTCGGACCGTTTAGACTATTTACGAAAAAGGTATGCCTTGGTTAAACCATTAACTAAGACAGTTCCTCTAGGTATCATTTTATACATTTTTGGGCCCGGGGACTAACTTCACGAAAAAGTCATCTTGGATTCTTCTTTAGATTATTTCAGACTCTCTAAACATGAAAAAATCGTCGATTTTACCTTCTTTGGACTCATAAAATCAAGCATCGAAGGACCCTTATGGGATCAAACCTCTCCTTCCTTGGGTTCGTAAAACATACAAGTTTGGACTCATCCAAGGATGATTTATATCGAGCATCTATTATACTCCTCAATCTCATTAAAAAATAAAGAGGTACTCGTCAATCATGATGGGGGAAACTGAGGGAATGGGTCGAGTTTAATTGTTATGGAAGCCAGTGAGTCATCACCTTTTAACATGGCATATGTTTGCATCTTGTCTTACATTTAGGTATTCAACTTGTCTTTGATTCATAATCGAAATCGTGAGTCTTCCTCTCCTTTGATTTATCCAAAGAACACCTCAATTGTTGTCGTGTTACATTTTGATTATTGTGTCTTTGTGTCAATGCTGCCAAGTCATACGTCATGTTGTTATATGTTTAAAGGGGAGTGTTAATCTGAGTCATCCTTCTGCAATATCGTCAACTTTTCATCCTTGTGTCAGTATCTATTCATATCTCTATTTATCATCACTACCTTGTGACAGTGTCATGTCTTTGATGTGGGAATCATTATGGCCCTCCTTTGACGAGTCTATTCATGTCAACGTCAGCTCATCTTCCGGGAATTAGAATTAGAGACCAATTTAGTACCTTGGGACCTACATGCCTCAATGGTATGTTTCATCGCTTTCGGCAGTAGGTTTACATCATTGGCCTCTGACTGAAAGATTCCACAAATGTTTAACTTCATCTCATCTATTCACATTTCGATGGAATGTACTATGATACCTTGGGGATCATTATCATTATCGGTGATTTCCCTCGCACTTGTTAACGATTTATGTTATTGACCGGTAATCAAGTGGTTTATACCATGTTCGACTTCAATACTTTGTAATCACATGGTTAGATTCATATCATTTCGGGATCGGGTGGAAGGCCCCGGGTTATTTCATATGTCATACCCAAGTTGCGATGGAGAATGTTTGATGTACTGTCACACAGATCCACATTTGTATTGGTCGTGATTGTGTTGTTATTACATCATGGATCTACACTTGTGTTTTAGTATCCATGATTATGTTCATACTATTTGTCAATGGTCTTGTCCTCATTTAATGTCAACATGGATTTACAATGTATTCGTCGGTAGCCATGTTCTCAGTTAATATGTTTCGAGCATGGGAATGCCTTCCTCAGGATGATTAGAGTATGTTGGTTTTCTACAGATCTCTCTCATCCTAAGTTCAAGTTGTCTTTGAGAATCTGCAAATGTTGATGTATATGTAAATTCGGAATGTATTTCATCTATGTATTTCATATATATTTATTGTACCCTTATTAGAGATGTGTTATTCCTCTATAAGGAAGTGTCGTCATGTGGATTGACAAGTATCGCAAGTGTGTGTACTTGTCGATGGGTTATTAGACCACCATGTGTGGAGTCAGCCCTGAAATATATATTATATTGTGGATGTATCTAGATAGACAAGTCGGCCCCATAGTGTAACTGGGCAAATAGGTTAAGTATAAATAGAGATCGGGAGATCTCTATTTGGATCATTTGGAAAGTCACACTTCTCTCACTTAGAAAGTGGCGGACTAGTGAGGAGGAGGATCATCTGCTACTAGGAGATTATCTCAGTGTGTTTTTGGTTGTACTTTGGTTGAGCCATTGCTCTCTCTATCTCTGAGGAAGTTGTGGGGTTTTTCACCTTCGGGTTTTCCCCACGGAAACTCTGTGTCTCTTGTCTCTCATGCTTTTGATTCTTGTGATCTTGTCATGCTTCTTGTGATTGTTATGCATTGATTTACTGTATATGTTATTCTCTCAATAAAGATCCTAGAGTATTGTGAATTAATGCTCAAAATTTAACATGGTATCAGAGCTAATCTGAGAAGAAGACATTTTACAGTGACGAAAACTTGAGTTTCTTGTTTATTGGGTTTCTCTCCACAGATTTTGGAAAAGCGGCATAGTATATTGACTCTACTCATTCAAGGAGAATCTATCTGTCCAATCAGAATTCAATTCTGAGCATTTTTTGATTTGGCCCTAAAAATTAGGGTTTCCACAAAAATAGGAATTTCTGGAATCTGAAGACATAGCTGGAAGCTCCTTGCAAAAATCGAAGTTTAGAGCTTTAGATCGATATTTTTGGCTGGGTAGATCTCCGGGAAACTCAAACCCTAATTCAGGGCTCTCCCAATGAACCCGGGAGGAAAAAAAGGCAAATCTGAAGGGTAAAACTTTGCTGATCTCAAATTCTAAATGCACCAGGTTGATCAGCTCATCAAGGCGCATCTTTCTATCCTTTCATAAAGTTGAAATTCACATTTTGAATTTTTAGGGTTTTTTTGACAAACCCTAATCCGGGACTAGATCCAGTTTTCAGCGTTTCAAGTGGTAAGACCTAAATCTTTTCTATTTCCATTTGAAGTACTCTTTAAGATGTCTCACCACACCAAGCTTGAGGATAAGCTTGAAGGGGCTGATAACCTCCAAGCTTGGAAGTATAGGATTGGGTTAATCCTGGAAGAGAATGAGTTGGACTCATATATAAAAAAAGACATCCCTATCCCAGAGGATGAAGAGGCCAAGGTATTGCATAAGAAGAACTTGGTCAAGGCAAAGAGAATCATTGCTGATTCTATTAAAGACCATCTCATACCCCATGTGTCTTCTCTAAAGACACCCAAGGAGATGTTTGACTCTTTGACCAAGCTATTTGAAGGGAAGAACATAAATCGGAAGATGACCCTGCGGAACCAATTGAAAGTAGTAAAGTTTCAGAATGGAGAAACCATTCAATCTTATTTTTCTAGGGTCTCCCAGATTAAGGAACAACTGGAAGCAGTAGATGAAATAGTGGAGAATGGTGAAGTTGTCATGACCACTCTGAATGGCCTACCTAGGTCATGGGACTCCTTTATTCAAGGAATCTGTGCAAGAAAGAAGTTGGTATCCTTCAACAGACTACGGGAAGAATACTCACAAGAAGAAGCAAGGCTTGTGGCACGAGAAGAAAAGATGGGGATTGAAGATCAAGCTCTTGCATCTCACACCAAAAGAAGCAAGCCCAAGAAGGAGCACTCTCGCTACAAGAGATCCTATCAAAAGAATAAGAAGGATCTAAGATGCTTCACATGCAATGAGAAGGGTCACTTTGCTTCAGATTGTCCCAAAAACAAAATGGATAATAACAACAACTCCAGCAAGAAGAAGAAGGGAAGAAAAAGAAAGTTCCATGCTCATGCTGCCGAGGATGATGAACCTCCAAAGAAGAAGGCTAGGGCAGAAAGTGATGATAGTGACAATGACTCATCAAGTGAAGAAGAGTATGTTCTAATCTCTGCTCTCACAAGTACTATCTCCCATGGTTGTAATGATTGGTTGATTGATAGTGGGGCTTCCAAACACATGACTGGGTTTAAGGAATCTTTTGTGAATCTATCTGAACATGAATCACCCCATAAGGTGAAACTTGGGGATGATTATCAATACCCAGTCAAAGGAAGTGGTGAATCCTCCTACAACCTAGATTCTGGAAAATCTTTGAAGATGAAAGAAGTCCTTTATGTACCTGGGCTCAAGAAGAACTTACTCTCCATATCTGCATTGGATGCAAAAGGTATGATGGTTTCATTTGTGGATGGCCAAGTCCTAATGTGGCCAAAGGGAAAGACCATAGATGATGCAGTAGTGATTGGAGAGCAAGAGGGAGGTTTGTATAAATTGAAGGCACAACCTGAACATGCCATGGTGCATGAATCCATGGAGCCAAGTGAACTTTGGCATAGAAGACTTGCTCATATGCACTATAGGGCACTTCCAATTGCAAGCAAGGCTGTAGAGGGTCTTCCTGAAATCAAGACCAAACACGAAGGTGTTTGCAAAGGATGTGCAAAAGGTAAGAACATTAAGAAGGCTTTCTCAAGCAGTGAAAGCAAGGCAAAAGATATACTGGAGATCATCCACTCAGATGTATGTGGTCCTATGTCATCTAGTTCTCTAAGTGGGTATGTTTACTATGTCTCATTTATTGATGAATTCTCCAGGAAGACTTGGGTATACTTCTTGAAGAACAAAGATGAGGTGTTTGATAAGTTCAAGGAATTCAAAACCTTGATGGAGAATCAAACTGACAAGAAGATCAAAACATTCAGATCCGACAATGGTGGAGAATTCACCTCAGGTGACTTTAAGAAGCTTTGCAGTGATTCAGGGATTAAGAGGGAGTTGACTGCTCCTTATAATCCTCAATAGAATGGAGTTGCAGAAAGGAAGAACATAACAATCATGGAAGCAGCAAGGGCAATGCTGCATGACCAGGACCTACCTATGCATCTATGGGAAGAAGCAGCTAGAACAACTATATATGTGCAGAACAAAACACCCCACAAGATATTGAACAACAAGACACCAGAAGAGGTCTTTTCTGGTAAGAGACCTGAAGTAAGCCATCTCAGAATATTTGGTTGTCCAGTATACACTCATGTCCCAAAGGAAAAGAGGACCAAACTAGATCCTTCAGGAAAGAAGGGTATCTTTGTGGGTTACAGTGAAAACTCGAAGGCTTACAGAATATACTTTCCAGGGTTCAAGAAGATTGATGTCAGCAGGGATGTAACATTTGATGAAAACTCAGTATTCATCAAATCAAGGAAGGCACCTATCGAAGTTTATGAAGAACCTAAGGAAACTAGATTTCAAGACACTACCATGACTGAAGCAATTCCAGAAGTTGTTCGTAAGTTTGAAGATCCGCAAGAACCTGTAGATCCACCCCGTGAGGTTAACTCTCACAAGAGGAAACCTACATGGGCTATAGAGTTCATTCAAGATGCAGAAAGATTTGGCATTCCAGAAGAAGAACACAGAGCAAAGAAGAGAACCACATCACATACCAACTATGTTGCTTTACTCTGTGACATTATGAACAAAGAACCTTCCAGTTATGAAGAAGCGGCGGAAAAGAAAGAATGGAAGGATGCCATGGTCGAGGAATACCAATCAATAATGAAGAATGATGTTTGGGATGTTGTCCCAAGACCTAAATAGAAGTCTGTTGTGACTTCCAAATGGATCTACAAAATCAAGCATGCTGCAGATGGCAGCGTAGAAAAATACAAAGCAAGATTTGTAGCTCGTGGCTTCTCTCAGAAAGAGGGAATAGGTTATGAAGAAACTTTTGCACCTGTAGCCAGGTATACTTCCATCAGAACAGTACTTGCCCTGGCTGCAACGATGAAATGGAAAATACACCAGATGGATGTCAAGACTGATTTCTTGAATGGTGTAGTTGAAGAGGAAGTATATGTGGAGCAGCCACTTGGTTTCGAAATACATGACAGGGAGTCATATGTGTGCAAATTGAAGAAATCCTTGTATGGCTTGAAAAAAGCTCCTAGAACTTGGTATGGTAGGATGGATAGTTTCCTATCTAGTTTGGGCTTTACCAAGAGTAAAGCGGATTCCAACCTTTACTACAAGGTTGAGGAAGGGAATCCTGTGATTCTACTCCTGTATGTGGATGACTTATTTGTAACAGGAGATGACAGATTGATTGCAGATACTAAGAGGAAGCTTGTTGCCGAGTTTGATATGAAAGATTTGGGAATGATGCATTATTTCCTAAGTATGGAGGTGTGGCAGAGTGTAGGTGGGATCTTTCTTGGTCAAGGGAAGTACACAGTAGATATCCTGAAGAGATTCGGGATGATGGATTGCAAGGCCATGGCCACACCTATGGCATCGAATCTGAAGCTTCTATGTGATGCTTCATCTGAGCCGGTTGATGTCTCTATGTATCGTCAAATGATTGGGTCCTTGATGTACCTGACGAACACGAGACCAGATATTTGCTTTGTTGTGAACACATTGAGCCAGTTCCTGATGGATCTGAGGAGTGTTCACCGAGTTGCTGTAAAGCATGTTTTGAGGTACCTGAAGGGTACAGTGGATTATGGGCTCAAGTATGAAGCGAATCAAAAGTTTAACCTGCAGGGTTATATTGATTCAGATTGGGCTAGCAGTGTTGCAGATAGGAAGAGCACATCTGGATGCTGCTTCAGTATGGGATCAGGTGTGATCTCTTGGTTTAGCAGGAAGCAGTCCTACATAGCACTGAGTACAGATAAGGCAGAGTATGTTGCAGCCTGTTCAGCTAGTTGTGAGGCAGTATGGCTACGGAAGCTACTGTCTGAGTTATTTGATCTCCCGTTGGATGCTACTGGTATCTTTTGTGATAACAAGAGTTGTGTGAAGCTGTCCGAGAACCCAGTGTTTCATGACAGGTCGAAACACATAGAGATCAAATATCACTATATCAGGGATATGGTGCAGAGAGGAGCTGTGAAGCTCCTGTACATTGCGATGGACGAGCAGATTGCAGATGTGCTGACGAAGCCACTAGCCAGGGTGAAGTTCGAGTACTTCAGGGAGAGGCTTGGTGTTCTTCAGATTGATGACACTTCGAGGAAGAAGTGATGGACACATTTGCTGAAGCCATTCCAAGCATGTTGGAAGGAGGATCCTTCACATGGCTGTGGATGTAAGCGCTGGATGATGGGCATCAGGATGATGTTCTGGTTTCTACTTTGTATGATCAGTTGGATCATTTTTATATGTATGTATGCATCATGTTGGATGCTGGATATGATCAGTTGGATCATTTATATGTATATGTATGTACGCATCATGTTGGATGCTGGATCTGATCAGTTGGATCATTTATATGTATGTATGCATCATGTTGGATGCTGGATATGATCAGTTGGATCATTTATATGTATGTACGCATCATGTTGGATGCTGGATATGATCAGTAGGATCATTTGTATGTATTTTGTATATGCATCATGTTGGATGCTTGGACCATGTATCTGTATATGTATCAAGTGGATACATTGTATGATCTGGTGGATCATGTATGGTGATATGTATCATGTATTTGTATTTGTATCAAGTGGATACACTGTATGATCAGGTGGATTATGTATGATGATATGTATCAGGTAGATACTTGGTATGCATCAGGTAGATGCATTGTATGATCAGGATGATCATGGATGACGAGCTTTAGGATGTTGCTCCAGATGACATGCAGCAGGATGTTGCAGTGATGATGATCAAGATGATCATGTGTACATCAGGATGATGTATGGTAAGTATCAGGTTGATACTCTATGGTCGTGGATCAGGTTGTGCAGATGAGCATATAATTTGGCCCTAGGAGATTTGCAGATAGTCTTTCGAGGTTTTTCCTATCGCATATAATTTGGCCCTGGGATATCTGGCAAATTCTCTTTCGAGGTTTTTCTCTGGGAGGACATATAATTTGGCCCTGGGAGATCTGCAGATAGTATTTCAAGGTTTTTCCTATGGCATATAATTTGGCCCTGGGATATCTGGTAGATGCTCTTTCGAGGTTTTGTCCTATGGCATATAATATGTCCCTGGGAGATCCGATAGGTTGGGTTGTGTGCCTGTAATAAGTCTTGGGATGCTCTTGCGAGGTTTTTCCATGACCACATATAATCTGTCCCTGGGAGATCCTATAGGTAGAGTTGTGTGCTCGTAACAGCCTGGGATGCTCTTGCGAGGTTTTTTGGTGACCACATATAATCTGTCCCTGGGAGATCCTATAGGTAGAGCTATGTGCTCGTAACAGCCTGGGATGCTCTTGCGAGGTTTTGTGGTGAGGTCACATATAATATGGCCCTAGGAGATCCTATAGGTAGAGCCGTGTGCTCGTAACAGCCTAGGATGCTCTTTCAAGGTTTTGTGACGCACGTAATAAGTCCTGATGATTCCACAGTATGGCCAGTGATGATGAAGACCTGCAGGTGGTGGGCCTACATCCAGTATGAAAAAGGACTGGCTCTGTAGAACTTCCTATGACGAGTAGAGTCAGAGATTGGTTGAGATAGCAGCAGCAGTGACGATGACGATGACGATGATCTCGAGAAGAAGACTTGTCTAGTAGATCTGTGTCGAGAAATTCCTTCCTAGTTAAGAGGGAGTGTTGATGTATATGTAACTTCAGAATGTATTTCATCTATGTATTTCATATATATTTATTGTACCCTTATTAGAGATGTGTTATTCCTCTATAAGGAAGTGTCGTCATGTGGATTGACAAGTGTCGCAAGTGTGTGTACTTGCCGATGGGTTATTAGACCACCATGTGTGGGGTCGGCCCTGAAATATATATTATATTGTGGATGTATCTAGATAGACAAGTCGGCCCCATAGTGTAACTGGGAAAACAGGTTAAGTATAAATAGAGATCAGGAGATCTCTATTTGGATCATTCGGAAAGTCACACTTCTCTCACTCAGAAAGTGCCGCACTAGTGAGGAGGAGGATCATCTGCTACTAGGAGATTATCTCAATGTGTTTTTGGTTGTACTTTGGTTGAGCCATTGCTCTCTCTATCTCTGAGGAAGTTGTGGGGTTTTTCACCTTAGGGTTTTCCCCACGGAAACTCTGTGTCTCTTGTCTCTCATGCTTTTGATTCTTGTGATGCTTGTCATGCTTCTTGTGATTGTTGTGCATTGATATACTGTATATGTTATTCTCTCAGTAAAGATCCTAGAGTATTGTGAATTAATGCTCAAAATTTAACAGCAAATTGGTAAAAAAAATTGGCCATTAGACTTTTCTGACTCACACTTTAGGGGGCACCTGTTATACCTCATTTTACCATATTTGGTCATGCATGCTTTATCACCATGGGAAGCATGAATTCCATGACCTCCTAGGTGTGTTAAACCCATTTTCATATGATAAACTCATTATAAATATAAGTTGGAGAAGTTACATAATCTCATTAAGTTGAATGCCACTTCACCTAACCACTTCCAACCATCTTAGAAGGAATTTTCGCACCCTGCTCAACTATAGAGGCGCAAAAATTCCATATTTTCGCGCTTTGCTCAACTGTGGGGGCAAGAAAATTACAACTATTTAGTGCCTTGATAAGTGTTTGGGGCGCGAAAATTTGACTAAGTGATTTTTTCCTTGGATCTAGGATCTATCATCTCAAGAATCCCATCATACCTTCGAGATCTAATCTTGTTTTTCCTTGTAAAGAATGTTGGGAGTTATGAGATCCATTTTATCCTACCTAGATACACATCCTCCTCTCTTAATCCACACTCTTCTCCATGTTGGTTGAGCTCCTTCACCCTATATAAAATTCGTTTCTCTTTGGTTTTAAGTATTAGACACATAGAGACTAAGTCTAAACTATACTTGCAGATCTACTTGTGAACAAGTCCTTACGATTCTCAAGGTTCTCAAAGGTGGCTTGTTGAAAGGAATAGGAGGAGATGTTGTCAGAATGTTGTCAGGTATAATGCTGCATTGTATTACTTCCTCTTTGGATTTCTAATAAAGAACTTGTCCTATTCTCCCAAATTGTATGTTTCATGTCGAAATATTTCAATTTGTGTTTGATTAAGTAGAGAAATTTAGCCTAACATCTTTGTGTAGGAAAGTAGATCTTCTCCTCTTCTTTGTCCACAGGTTCACTTACTTGGATCATCACTCAAAAGGCCTGGATCAACAAAGAGAAGTGAAGACAATCATTCAGATCAAGGTAAGACATCTATCTTTATCCTCTTTCTTATGATGAATGCTTGCATGAGTGTGTTGAATCTTAGAGAATAGAATCCCATTTGTTTTATTTTTGTCTTGGATTGGTCGAATGGAGCCAGTTTAATATCCAAGAGATAAATTACCCAAAATTACCTGCACAAAAAATATTTTGGGCTATAGCAATCCCATATAAATGACCACCATAGGATCCACCATGTAAATCATTAAGCATTATTTCTACCTCCTCATGGGTTAGACAATGTTAAGACCTAAATGTGGGCACATTTCCCATTATATGGGTCACATTATATTAGTTCTGATGTTGGTTTGGTCCATTATTTGTAATTATCATTGGTATGGTTATATTAGTTACGTCGGCTTGGGTCAGTTAATTGGAATTGTATCTCTTAGCCTCCTATATATAGGAAGGAGACCTTTTCATTTGGAGTATCATGTCTTGTCTTGTCTTATGTACTTAGTACATTGTATAAAAAGGATTCCCCCTCGAATGGGCTTGTTATTTATCTATTTTTTTCATTAAATGCATTGAGTACTCTTTCTGGTTTATTTATGCTCTTTTCATGCTCTTTTTTAAAATTTGTTGCATAACATTTGGTATTAGAGCTCTTTCCTCGGGACTTGTTTCTTCAAAACGAGTAATCTTGGAATTTTGCTATAATTTTTTTAGTGAAGTTTTAGATAGTGAAACTCAAAACCCATATAGGAAAAAGTTAGAGTTATATGTGGCCCAATTTTTAGATCTTGATCCATTAGAGGTTTGGAGATATTCTCTATGGAATCTAGGATTTCTTACTAATCTAAAATAGGTGTTATGCGAAAAAAGGTCATATATGGGGCATGCGAGATACAAATTGAGTGAGAAATATTACATCAGAAATAATATGGACCACAATATCTTTGGTTAATTTCTCATACTCGTATCCAAAATATTTGACACATGGCATACCGTACAACTTCGCTCTTCTGAAAGGACCAAAAATAAGAAATGTTGGGAGATTCACAACAACTTTTTACTGAAGCATCATAATTAGGTCAGACCTACAACATTGGAAAGAGGACACATCAGGATATAACAGGCAAAAATTTCATACCCATAAGAGTCGAAATTTCAAATTTACCTCAATTCCAAGTCAGCTAAAAAATAGTCTTCTAATTAGGGTTTGAAAAAGGTATGTCATTTTAAATTTGAATAACTTTGAGTAAAAGGATATATTTGAGGTGAAACCTAGGGTGTGATATCTATTTATATTGTTCAAAATTCCACCAAAAGGAAGTGAAAAAATCACACTCCACTCAATCCACTAGAGGACTCATCGCTGACATACAATGAAAGGGAAAACTTGTCTTTTAGAGAGTCCAAGTTGGAAGATATGATTAAAGGATCTATCAAAATAGTTGATTTAGTTAATTTAGAGGGGAATTTGGTGAAGCACGGATAATAATATGGAGGGAAATATGAAAAAGTATGTGAAAACAATTGATTTAGTTAATTTAGAGGGAATTTGATGCAACATATGGAAAATATTGCTAAGCTCATACAAAATTCAAAGGATACTCCTTCTCTGGGTGATGATGTGTTCCAAGATACTTGGGAGGATAAATATAAGGTCCATATTGAGAAAAATTCCATGAATAAGAATATTCCAAGAGGAAATTATACTAGTAATGGAAGTAACCAGGGATGGTCCCCAAGGGGTATCCAACTCCCCAAGATTGACATGAGGAAGTTTGATGGAAAAGACCCCATAACATGGGTATTCCAGATGGAGCATTTCTTTGATATAAACCAAGTTCCCAATCTTAAAAATGTATCTATTGCATATTTATATTTAGAACATAATCAGTTTGTGTGGTACCAATGGCTTTGTGAACACAAAAATAACTCCATTATCCCTTGGTCCATTTTTATAGAATAATTGATATCATACCATGATGATGTTAAGAGAAATTCATTCTTTACCCAATTGATAAATATAAGGAAAAAGGGACTAGTAAGTGAGCACATTCAACAATTTCAAAAGTTGAGTATCAGAGTGGAGGAAATACCAGATGATAAACTATTGGAACTCTTTATTGGAACCTTTAAGGATAACATTCAACATGAGGTGTGTCTCTTTGAACCACCCTCCTTACAAAAATGTTTCATGATGGAAAGGTAGGATGGAAGGAAAAAGATGGCGATGGATACCAGAAACAGATAAAAAAAAAAAAAAAAAAAAAAAAAAAAAACACCTCCAACACGTACAAAGAGAATAATGTTCCTTCTTTTAACTCGTATCAAAGGTTGGCCACTCAGCAATTGGATGAAATAAGAGAAAAAGGTCTATGCTTTAATTGTGACAACAAGTATAGTAAGGGACATAAGTGTGGTAAGAAGAAATAATTCTTCATAGGCTATCAAGAAGAAGAACCAAAAGAACAGGAACCATCTCAAGATGAAGAAATAGAAGATACTAATTCCGAAGAGATTACTCCCACCATATATTTCCATGCTTTGGAGAGAATTAGCACTCCTCAAACTCTCAAGATTGAAGGATATATCAAAAAGAAAAAGGTAGCATTGTTTATTGATTCTAGTAGTACTCATAATTTATTAACAATAAAATAGCCAAAGTTAGCAATTGTTTTGCATATCAAGCACTAGAGTTTCAAGTAAGCTGCGAAGCTTTGTGAGAGTTGTTGGGGTTGTCCAGTCCCGAATGGCTTGGATCTTGGATAGTTCCACATGCACACCATTGTCATCCATGATGTATCCCGGATGTTAAATTATCTCCTTTCCAAATGAGCACTTCTCTAGATTGGTTTATAACTTGTATTGTCGCAGGGTGCTAAGGACCTGTTGAATATGCTACAAATTCTCTTCCCACGTTCTGTTGTAGATGAGAATGTCATCGAGATATATGACCACAAAATAAATGGTGAATGGTTGAAGAATATTATCCATCATCCTCATGAAATTCATTGGAGCATTAGTCAAGTTGAAATGCATGACCAACTAGTTGAAAAGGCCTTCCTAAGATTTAAAGGTAGTCTTCCAAACATCGGTCAACTCAATCGGTACCTGATAATAGCTAGACTTCATGTCAATGTTACTAAAATAATTGGCACCTTTGAGTTAGTTGAGAAGGTGATGAAGCCTAGAAAAATCCTTGCGTCAACAATAAGGGTTTTCCCCAAAGGAAGATCCCAATTAGACCCTTCATTTTTTGGAATAGGGAACATGTCCGGTTTATGGGCCAACTACCGTTCAAGATAGTCTTGGAATGAGTTTTCTAGCTGCGGCCTGAACCACCATTTAGGATTTTAATTAATTTTGAATGAGATGCATGATATTAAACCTAAATGAAAAAACGTATGCTAATGAGATATGCTAGTTTAACCGATAGAGAGAAGCCTTACATAGTGATCGAGGTATTTTTTAACGATTCTAATATTAGATTGAAGTATAGTATCCTAGGCGATTATTTTGGATTGAAAAAAACATGTATATAGATAGGTAGGCAAATATTAAATATGAAACATACAATTTACTACTGAAATGTGTAAATTTTGGTGAATATTATGATAAAAAAACATATTTTATGTAAATATAGGCGATATTAGAGACCAAAAATGACCAAATAGCGAATTTATTTTTTGAAAAAAAGCCCGAAAAATAGCCAATTGGCGAAATTTCGCCCTTAAAAATTACCCTGATAGTGATGCCCATGTTCTTACCTCTCGTCTTATCACTTCTCTTACTCTCGATCAAACAAGCAAATGCTCTAATTAAATGCATATTTTATCAAACTAAACTATCCTTGCAAGGAGCGATATTAAAAGGGAGCAACATAAGGCAACTGCGTAATACACTTCTACAGGACATAACCATTGAATATAAAACACATTTAATAATTAAAAGATAAAATTAACACATTAGATAGCTTGAGTATTAATATTTATCACATCCAGTGCTCATAGAAAGCAAAGAAAATTGTGCTCATTTGTATATACAGTGAATGTTTCAAAAACCATTAGAATAATCCAATAGAAAAAAGAACAATCTTACTGCATTTTATAGACAAAAGGAGGAAATCAATTCCATGCGTTCATCTACACATTTTGGCACAGTCTCTACTATAAGATTCCACCCAAAAAATTGCCTTGTTCATTATCATAAATACTTCTTACATATGATTTCAGCAAAATCTTATCAAAAGCAAAAAGCCCCCTTTGTCCCTTATTATTATCCTTTTATCTTTTCTACCTGGTGTCGATGGGTGAATTTTTAGTTCACCTTCATTTGGTTACAACCTTTTTTCTTCCAACACATTTTTCATATTTTCAGTTACAATTTAAATAAAGGGGAAAAAATACAGAAAATAAAATCATTACATTATGAGGGTGAAACTCCCTCTTGAGTTTGTATGTACTCATTCCAAAGGCCACATTCGTAAGATATAGCATTTAATTGTTGTGGCTCTTGTTGGAGTATTAGTTGATAACTGCCACACCTATGAGAATATAATGTGGACTAACCACCACCCTGGATAATCGGACCTTGTGCTTGGTTTCAAATGTTTACCAATATCTACAAGTTTTGGTGTAATGACAAACCTTACATGGTATCAGAGCTCAGTGAACGTAGGTTGAGCAGGTGCTTTCAGTAGTGCACCAGAAGCCTCTAGATTTCCACAACAAATCCTGGTGCCATTGCATTGAATTCATTGGATAAATCCTTTGAGGTCTATCCAGGTGTGAAGGATCCAGAAAAATGTGCCTATTGTCCCAAATCAATGCTCAGTTGTAGTCTATATCCAAAAATTGAGAGTTTTTTGCAGGATATTGAAAGCTTTTCAGTGCAGCAATAGTAGCAATTCAGGTTGTATTCGCTCCAGCAGTTCACATGGAGAATTTGAATTTTCCTTTGTCTCCTAGAATCCTGACACCCTTCAATTATCGTGATTGGAGGGTTGATATGCAGATGGTGTTGCACAACAAGTCACTGTACAGGGTCACAAGGGAAAAGGAGGTCGAACCTCAAGTAGCTATTGAGAAGGCCAAGTATCTGAATAGATTGGATGAAGAATTTGGTTTCATGTGTATTCATATTTCCAGATATCTACTCTTCCACCTTGATGGATTGAAGACTCCAAGAGAGGTTTGGTTGAAGCTGGAGACCCTCTTCAACAAACAAGATGACCTGAGGGGCCATATTCTGAAGAATGATTTAATTTCTCTTTAACCCAACAATTTCGAAACTATACATCAATTCTTTTATAAATTCAAATCTTTGGTCATGCAATGCAAACAATGTGGCATTGAGAAGAAGGATGAGCAGCTGGTGCTATCCATTCTGAGCAAGCTTGGTCATGAGTTCTCCATTTTTGTTTATACCTTCCATTCATGGAGATTGTAAATCCCTAGTTGGAAAATTCCCTCATTATATGCATTCACCGAATATCTCATCCAAGAACAAGACAAACTGATTCAGATGGGCACTTTGCAAGCCTCCAAAAATTAAGCTCTTATGGCTGGGGAGTCAAAAAGTGTGAATGCAAAAGGGAAGAACAAGGGTAAAGAGAATAAGCAATTTGAATCAAAGCATAATCCAAAGTCTAATCCATCAAGAGGATCCTCCTACTCCAAGAAGGATAAGCAAAAGGGGTTTGAGAATACCAAGTGTTCCTATTACAAGAAAGGAAACCATCCAGAGAGATATTGCATGAAGAAGAAGATAGATCAAAAGACCAAACTTCTTGAACAACACAACATTTCCCTCCAAAAAGGTGCAAGGGAGACTGATTATGGAAGTGAGACAGATGATCATGAGAGATACCATTCACTGAAGGTTGGATTCACATAATCACAAGACTTCCTCATAGATTATGGAGCCTCCAACCACATGGTTTCCTACAAAGAATCATTTTCTTCTCTAGATCTCAATGATGGTTTGATTATTCACATGGGAGATAATTCTCATATCTCTGATGAAGGGAAGGGAACAGTACATATAGAGCATGAAAAGTTCAAAAATGTTCTATTTGTTCCTTCTTTGTAAGCAAATTTGTTGTTTGTTTATCAGATGACTCACACAGGTTCACCGAATAAAGTTGTATTTGGTCCTGACATAGTTGAGATTGCAGAGATATCTTCCGGGAAGATTATAGAGAAAGGGTTTGCAAACCATGCCTCAAAGGAATATGAATTCTCTCACTTTTTTCCATACTCTCTGCCTACTCCATTGGAATCTAATGAAAATTAATCAGAACAATGTCTCTTCTAATGAAGATGAGGACCAAGATCTTGATGTTGAGTATGAAGTTCAAACAGATCTAGATCCAGATCTAGTACCTTCTCCCAATCTATGGACAAGGCCAATATCGGCTCACAAAGTCCTTGAAGCTGATGGGAACATAGTTGGGGATCCATCTCACTATAGAACAAAAAATCTCAGTATCATGCAAACCTTGCACTATGTCATACAGATCCACTTCTCTCAGAGAGGTGCTACATTATGGTGGGGTTTGATCCACAATCCTTCGAAGAGACTTTCCATGATGTATCTACAACCAAGTACAAGGCTTGTTTGGTTGAAAAAGGGTACTCAAAGGTTCATGATTTGGACTACAATGAGCCATTCGCTCCAGTATCAAATCTGGTTTATGAAAGACTTGTTTTGGCAAATACAACTTCAAAACAGTGGGAGGTACATCAGAGGAGCATATCCAAATCCAACACTTGCATTACTATTCTACATAGGAGCAGATTGCCAATATTTTTACAAAGTCTTTCACTCACAAATTTTTTGCACATGTGAAGGTTGCTTGAGTTCCCTACTGTTCACTTGATGAGGCAGGGTATTTTTCCCATGAGGTTTTTCCCCATTTCCTTCTTTCATGGACAGTTATTTTATTTTCATCATTTATTTGATGTATGAGTGACCTTTGGTCTTAGTAACCAGGGCTTGGGATGCACAAGTATGGATTAAGGGGGGGTATTAGGATCATTAATACTCCATCCTTGTCCTACCTAGCATTATTTATTTTTTCCTAGTAGTTTATGATGTCATTTTCCCCCTAGTGGTGTGCAGATGTCATCTAGGATCCATCAGCCAACTAATGTGCCCTGAATGCATCATTTTAGGACCACTTAAGTCAGTTCCCTGTATTTTAGGAGCCTACTCATTGTTCCAATTCAGTCCACCTGAGTTAGCTAACTCTTATGGGGGGTTTATGCTCTGATTGCCACTAGTTGTGGCCTCATGCGCCCTTTTCTGAGTGATTTGCATGAAAAACTCACTAATGCGCCCTCCTTGGTCAGTTAATTGATTGTGTCTTCATTTAACTGATTTTAGGTTTAGTTGAGTTGAGTTTGGGTCTTCCGTAGCACTCCAATGGTGATAATTCCTATGCTAGACGCACTGAGACTCGAATTCTCCCAAGTGATTTGAATTATCTCCATTGTAACATCATTTTTTATTATACTGATTATTGGATCATGTGACATTATTTTTTTACTATCTGAGTTCTCATACATGATTAATTGTCTTTTCATTTTTACTACAATTTTCATTGTAATTCATCTTTTTTGTTCTTTCTATGTGAGGTATACTCAACTCCATGATCTGCTATGATTTAGAATTTCACATGGTATCAAAGCTGAGGTCTTAGGTTCAATTCCCCCAAGCTACATCGGAGGGGGGGTGTTGGAGAATCAGTTGATAACTGTTGTACCTTTGAGAATATAATGTGGAATAACCACCACCCTGGATAATCGGACCTTGTGCTTGGTTTCAAATGTTTACCAATATCTGTAGGTTATGGTGTAACGGAAAACCCTACATCTCTAACAACCGTAAATCCAACTCATGAAAAGATAAGTCTTTGAGTAGTGCATTAAGGCCTTTGGTTGTTGTATTGTTCCCATTATCCAAGAGTTTTGTTTTCAATGTTTCTATCCCAATACGTTCATGCAGGTCTCCTGAAGTGGCATCTTCCATATTACAAATGGAAGCTATATCTTCATCCTTGATAGTTCTTAATTCAATCAATCTTTTTTCCTTCGGCATAAGGTTCTCGAATGGACCAGGAGAAGGAAAATGGCACTTTTTGAAAGCTTTGCCTCTATTCTGATGTATCCCTTCACACCTTGAAATAGAGGCTACTACCTCACTTTACAATTTCTATTCAACCTTTTGGAAACTATCCAGAGTTGTGAAATCCATTCTTGATTCATTAGTGGACCTCTTAGGAAAGTGAGGAGGAATTTCCTTTTAATTCTTCTTCTAGGCAGTCAGCTTCTTCATTTTATCGTCAATATCTCCTAACTTCTTACGAGTGCCAGTGGTTGTCTCGATTATTTTCCTGAATTTGGACACCATTCCCTTTAATTCAAATGTTTTCTCTATGAGCAACTCCTGCGAATGGAACAATTGTTCCTGAAGGGTAGCTACACAATCATAAAACGATGTCAAATCTTCTTTCTGCTCTTGGGCCATGTTCAATGCAATTTTTAATGATTAATTTTCTCACTAAAGCTCTATTACTTGAGCCTGCAAGGATCCCTTTTCAATAGTAATATCTTATATCTATTGATCCAATTGAATTTTTTTTATTGAATTTCTCGCAATTGGGACTTCAAATCTATCTTTTCTCCTTCCAATCTAACTACCTGAACATTAAGTGAATATCTTTCTAACTCCATACTTTGAATGGTGTTTATGGATTCCCCTTTTTGAAGTTCAAGGGTGTCATGTTGGTGCCTTAGTTTAATTCCTTCATTTCTTGCCTGCACTAGATTGTCTTTAAGCTTGATTACCTTGGCCTTGTTGCTTTCCACATTATCTATCAACTTGAGGATGTTATATTCACTAGATAGGGTTGCATCTATGCCAACAAATGTTGTGAACTTCGGATCTTTATTTGTACCTTCGACCACCCAGACTTCTTGTATTGTAACTACATCAGGTTGTGAGGCAATATTAAGCCTCTTCTTTGTCTGCTTCATAATGGTCTTTCTCTTTGATTCATAAACAATGGTCTCTAACTTAGACAAAGCATGTTTTTTAGATGGGGTGAATGAGGTGAGGCCTAACTCGATGAAAGGGATATTCCCTCCAATGCATGTAAATTCCTTGCTAGTGTCCGTCGTAATATCAATGTCCAAGTCTTGACCTCCATTTCCCAGTTCTTCGTCTCCTTGTTGACTTTTATCTTCCATAACTTTCTTGAAATATTCTTCTTCTTCTTTCTTCTTTTGGAGTTCTTCTTGTCAAGCTTATTCATGTTCATCCTTTTCTTTTCTCTTGTGAGTTTCTTCTTGTTCCTGTATTAGCTCGGCCCTTTTCCTTTCTTGATCTGCAACAAACTTATCTAGTTTCTCTTTCTCTAGCCTCTTATGCAGTTCTTTTTCTTTTATGTCCTCTTTAGCCTTCCTAGACAGATATTCCTCTTACAAAATTTTACTTGTTTCATCTAGGAGGGCTTCTTCTACCGCTTTCTTTCTTGTAGCTTCCTCCAAGTTTTCTTGTGTTGAGGCATCTACTAGTTTGCTTGAGCTTGCCTCCTTAACACATTTCCTTTGGTTAATTCTTTTGTCAAATTCTACAAGGTTTAGAACTCATCTATACACCTCCTCTTCCTTCAAGAATTGGTCTTCATATTCATAATAGATTCTAATAGATGCACATTGTAGAGACACATTTTGATTACTATGGCATTCCTTACGAAGGTTTTCTCACCAAAGTGAAAGGAGTCCATGAAATAATAAAATCGTTTCTTATACAAATAACCAGTGTAAATAACACATATGCTCCATGAATGGACAAATAATATATAAAAGATGATATAAATATGATTTTTACAATGAGAATGTAGCTGCATATATAGGGTTTATATGGTGACTATTCACCAAAGGGTTATGTCCCTTAGTTAAATGTTATTAATGTTATGTTTTATTTTATTATTTATATTATTATATGTTATTCAATATTTTAATCTTTTATTTGTTACATTTCCTTCCCCTTAATGGAATCTTTGTCCTCAAAGCTTATTGAAAACAAGGCTTACATCTTATTTCTTGCTTGTAATATCATCTTTCGATCTTTGGCTTAGTAATTGCGACACTTGATGAAACGAAACGATATGAGCTACGAATTCCTAAGAAAAAAAATTTCATCGTTTGAGAAGTGGTCCATCCAATCTCTATCTTCATTTGTTGATCGCTTTGTTGGATGTAACTTCTTTTTATTTGCTTCGTTTGTTGATTTTGTGTTCTTTCTTTTATGAAATCATAACTCCTCTGTTTATGTCCATTTTGACCCTGTCATTGGTCAAAATTATTTTTATAATTTGGGTGTCGATAAGGGGTAGTTGTTTTTTTTTTTTTTTACTATATTGGATTCCTTTTGAACTGTGAAGAGGACTGGATTTGTATTTTCTTATTTTTCCTCAACTTGGATTTTTTAGCCTGAGGGTTTTGATGTCCTTTGAATTTGCTCCAACTTGTTTTCCAACGAATCTTTATCATTCTTAAGGTTCCTGATCATTTCTTCTTGTGATTTCTCATCATCTTTAAGCTTATGAATCTGATACAATATATCTTGTTTATGCTTCTTAAGGTGACCATTCTCTTCGATATGTTTTATTAGGTTCTTCTGAAGATCTTGATTCTCCTCTTCTAGATTTTGATTGTCTTGTGCTTTATCCTTCACCTTCATGATTTGAAGAAGCAATTTCTGATTATGATCTCTTAGACAGGAGATATATTATTCTTTTTCCATGGCGACTTTATCAAATTATTTATGTATCTTCTGTATTGATTTCTTATCTTCTTGTGAAAGCACCTTCGAGATGTCTTTGAAGTCTTCAGACAACACAACTCCTGAACTTGATTTCGGTGTAACATCTTGGAATGTGACTTTCTTCTTTTTGTAAGGAAAGGTTAAGAACTTTTTCCTTGTATTGAACATGAAGGTTCCCAATGTATCTAACCAAGGTGATCCTAAAATTATATCAACCTTGTCTTGATCCACTGATATCACTGAAATGACACTGAATTGAGTTAGGACCTTATAATCATCAACAGATAGTTGTAGGTTCTTAAGCTCATATTTTTCATCAGAAAGAATCATGTTATTGTCAAATATATCTGATTTTGAAAGCGTTAATTGGTTTTTTAGGTCAACGTTTATGCAATTCTTCTTGGTAGTCGGGGAAATAGCGATACAGACGGACTTTCCTTGAATAAGCCCATAAGTTTTTAATATGGGATCTGCATATTTTTTTAAAGTTTGCGGGAATCTTCCTTGTTTTTCATCATGGGACTCCATTTTATTATGCTTATTATCAAAATATATATTAGAAAGACATCTTTTATCTTGTATAGTATACTATACTCTTCAATAATTAAATTTTCCCCGGAATATATTATTACTATTATTAAAAAAATTAATAATTATTATTATTATATATATATATATATATATATATATATATATATATATATATATATATATATATATTTCCATATGGTTATTCTTGTAAAATATCTTATTGTGGTGTTCTTTTTATCTTCTTTTCCTCTTAAGACTTCTTGTAGATTGAATGTAGATTGGGCGGTTGGGAGGAGTGATTGTTACCTTCTTGCTCCTTAGTAGCCTTAAGAATTCTTATACACTTCTAGATTTTATATTCTAATTTTATCATTAGCTTTCACGAATGCTTCCAATAAACCACGTATTGTTTCTTGTTGAAAAATAAGCCATGTATTGTTTTTGCTTCCAATAAACCATGTGCTGTTTCTTGTTGGTGTTATACCGTATTTTGTCACCTTGTGAACATTTATACTCTTTGGCTTCCCTTACCTACATATAGACTCAAAACCAAACTTGTGGTTCCCATTGAACCCCTTTTTTCCCTATTTTTTCTCCTGTACGTGAGCTACTTCATTACACCTTGCGTATACGCGGGTTGCACCACTTTAGCCAACGTACATCGACTTTTGGGTAAATGATAGTAAAAACTCTACTTTTTACTCCAAAAAGAAACCACTGTGACCTTTGTCCCTCCATGTATCTCAAAACGACTCAATTCGACCTTTCATCTACCTTTGGAGGGTTATATATTGAGCTCTTATGGTGCATGGAAGGAGGATAAGGAGAGAGCATCAAAACTTATTGGATTTTTTCCATAGCTTGAGTCTACATCCATTGATCCTAGTTGTTGTCAACATTTTATGTTCACCTACCAAACTCTTCCATTTCTTGTGAAGGACTCGTTCCTTTACTCGTGAGTTTTCCATTACATGGGGGATTGAAGTGGTGGAGGCACAAGTGGAGGGACCGAGTTCTTGGTTCAGATGAGTTGTCGACAAGAGGTTGTATATTGTACTTCTTGTTCATATTAATAGAAATACTCATTTTCTTGTCCAATTGATATTGTAAATGGTTTATTATCATTGGGTTCATTTACTTATGTATATCATGGATTGCGTTATTGTTTATGCTAATAACTTTCATATATTATATGCACTTGCTTGTGTTTATTGTTGAGACTAAGCTATAGGTTCAAGTGTAGATATTTGAAAGCTCAACGGGGATCTACATCAAACGTCTGATTGAAGGTTGGTATTTTATTCTACTTCTTAGCATTTACATTTATATAGCATACATTGGGAATTGAGTTGATTTCTGGTAGTCATCTGTCTGTTGTGATCTACCCCAAGTCATAGAAAGTTTTTCTTTGTAACAGTTGGAAAATAAACCATCTATTGTTTTTAAGAAACCATGTATGGTTTCTATATTTTCTTTTCTCTTTTCCTCTTTTACTTCTTTGTTTTTACTTTTCTTTTTATTTTTTATTTTTATTTTTTAACTTTCTTTCTTTCTTTCTTCTTTTTATGTATTTTTCCCACTCTCTTTTTTTTTCTTTTCTTTATTTTTTTCTTTTTCTTTTCAAATGTTCGTATTATTCTTCTTATTTTTTTACTTCTTCATTTTTAATTTTTTTTACTCTATTTTCTTCTTTTACTTGGTCAAAGACCACAATTTTAGGGAAGCCCTAGGATAATGGTTAAAAACCACAATATGGCCAAAGGCATGGATCATGAACGTAGCTCTAATACCAATGAAACAATAAAATCGTTTCTTATGCAAATAACCAGTGTGAATAACACATATGCTCCATGAATGAACAAATAATATATAAAAGATGATATAAAGATGATTTTTACAATGAGAATGTAGCTGCATATATAGGACTTATATGGTGACTATTCACCAAAGGGTTATGTCCATTAGTTAAATATTATTAATGTTATGTTTTATTTTATTATTTATATTATTATATGTTATTCAATATTTTAATATTTTATTTATTATAGTCAAAATATTTTATCAAATATGGGACGTCTTTGACCTTGTTCATTTTGTACAATCTGACACTATCAATGGAAGCGGAGGTCATGAAGCTTTCTTGTTATTATGTAGGAAATGGCCAATGCCATTCACAAAGGTTTGCCTTAAAATTTCCTTTAAGATAATAAAATACGTGACATACTTGGGTAACAAATATGGAGCCTTCAATCCTCCACAAATACATAGATATGTGACCTCATGAGCTAGGTAGAAATCCCCTAACTTAGTGACTATTGTAAGAGCTTATTCATACATGCAACCCCGATTCTTTTCATACATCAATTTATATAAGGGAACTGTGAACGCTTCGCAAATCTGCTTATAATAGCTTGCATGCTTTTGTTCCCACAAAATTCGATAAGATACATAAATGGGAGATTCATTTTTAGATTCCATCTACATCCTAAACTAGGAAAGGATGTAGAGTCATGATACAATCCACTAAATATGAAGACATGAAATTATACCTTCTTTGCTTTAAGGCCTTGTTGAGCATCTTTGATTGCTTTACCATATTTTCAGAGATAATATCTTCCCAATTGAAAATAGTGCCATGCATGGTAATGTGATATATCAAGGGAGCCCAATCAAGCTTATAATGAGTTGAGTTGGGAATCAAATAAAGCTTGCATATAATAGTAGCAACAATCCTAAAAGGGGTCTTTAAAAATTTTGTTTCATATTCCCCACTATCCCTTTGGCACGGTTGCTTTCCTGGTAGCAACATTTTCTTAGCACACTCAACATAATCAATTTTTAGGCTCGTGATCTACTCTTCTGTCAAAAATATTCTCGGAGCTAGAAGTCTATATGCTTTCCCGATGTGCGCAGGCTAGAACAAATCAAAACCTTTCCCTATAGCGCTTGTGATAATACGAGATTTAGTATCAATATTTGGGAGGACCCACTCTATTACTTCAACACAAGAAAACAGTCCAGGCATTGATGCATCCTTATGAATGCCTGACTTTTTTATGTTTTGATAGATCAAGTATTTTGTAATGGTGGTATTTGGGACGTTCTAGTCTCTGATCAAATGGTATATCTCACCCCATTTGAATTCAGGGGAAATGCATGTGATAGACTCGGTATCATCGAACTGAGCCTCCAGGGATGCTTCCTGAACTTGTTCATCATCTGATGCTACCTTCAATGCATTCTTGGATGAGCATTTAGAGCCCCTTTTTGACATTTTAGACTTTAGTATGAGAGTGGAAACATCATTATCTTTGCTAAAATCCATTGAAACCATGAAATGACATGCAATTTCAGTCAAACGAGCAACAACTAAATATTTGCAATGAACGCATAAATCATCCTTATGTAAATTAATAGATGGTTCATCAATTAGGGTTTGAAGTCCTCGATCCCTTCACTAGGGATTAAATCGGTGTGCTTGCTAGCACACAAAGGGAGAAGACATAGTGGACTGTGTGCAGTCGAGACAGGGTCAGGGGATGTTGACGAATTCTCAAAACTAGGGTTTAAGGTAGGGTTCTAACATAAGTGAGTGAAAAATCCAAGAGTGTTTATTTAGGAAAAACTGGTGCAGGTTGATCCCTAGGGCATAAGACATTCGATACAAGTTAGGTGGCTTGAAACCCTTGGGATCAAAGAAAAGAAAAATTGACTAATAGAATCACTAAAAGGGAAGGAAAAATGGGTGATCACGAGACCAATAATACAAGATGAATTATGGGCCATTCCCTCCAACCACAAGATTCCAAGTGGGGACCAACAAATTTGATACCACCGATACCGAAACAAAATGGCACTTACCTAGAGAAAAGATGGCAAGTGTGCAAGATCGATTGGTAATTGATGTCAAGTGTATTGAGCAAGGAATCTTGTCAAAGTGGTGCAGGCTCGAACTTATTCACATGGTGACAATGATAGGGAAAACAATGTTTTCTCCTATTAAAAAGGTCTTCAAAACCCCTAAATTTTCAAATGAGGCTTAAAAGGTGAAGTCAGCATGTTTTCAAAAATCTTGTCGGTTTATTTCGGCGAAAAAATGTGAATTACCCCTACGTGTTTTGATGTTAAATTTTATTTCTTGTGCAATGATGTGTATCGACAGAAAAGGTTGAGTCAATACGACTGTGTTGGCGAAAAATCACAAGTCCTTCCTATTCGATTTGGTGCAAAATTGACAAGTATGTCGATATTGGGTTTTGGTGGGAAGAGACGAGTTGATGCAATTATATCAACAAAAAAATACAAGTCACATCGGTATGTTTCGGTGCAAAATCAACAGGTCCTCCGAAATTACATCTTACAGGCACTGAAAGTTAAGTCATATCGACACAAGATGGAAAGAACCTGATCTGTTTCGGTAAACATTCGAAAGTTTTAGAGACACATTGGTGGATTTTTTAAAACATTTATGAAGTTTTCGGGTGACACAAGTCAAGTTAATTCGATTTTTCGGAGGTAAATCTAAAACTTTGCGGAAATTTCAGTGAGAAAGCAAAATCTTGGTCGATGTTTCAACAACTTATCAATTTTTTTGCCGACATTTCAATGCACTCAAGAGAACTCGTCGAAACATTAAAACTTAAAGAAAAAGAGGTTGACTAAGGAAAACCAAATATTGGCTAAGTGTTTTCTCTTCTTGTAAACAAGACAACCTTATGTAGTACTTGACTTAGTTCAAGAGGGACCCAAATGCTCTAGACAAGTAAAGACGAAAATTAAGGAGGGGGCCCAGTCTTTTCAAAAGAAAATACTAGGAAGGGTGGTTGCAGTTGCAATAATTGGAGACAGATTGGGAGAACTTAGATGTCTGAGAAAATAAAATGATCTCTTAAGTTTTATGACAATTTAAGATGGAGTAAAGGATCTACTTTGTTTACAGGGCACTTCTTATTGTGAGAGTCTTGGTATCATTTATGAGCTCAATTCTAGTTTAATATCTGAAAAGATATCACAATGATCAAGAATTGTTTAACATATGTTTTAAGGGAAATGAAAGCTTAGTTGGGACTTCATAGCAATCTTTCAAGGCCAATTTATGAGGTTCATTTACCAAACCAATCCTTCCATGGTAAGCTAGGTGAGACACCATAGGGTAAGTAACAAAACCATCCATATATAAATATGTGTTCCTCACTCCTATACCATATGCATTTATTTGATGCATGAGCATTTCTTATGCTTTACTAGCTTTAATAAGAAAGTTCCCCTATTTCATAAGAGGCAGGAATCTAGGATCTTCCATCCATAATGTCCTTTTGTGTGAGTGATGAACAATATTTTATTGTTATAACATGCCCATGGATGGAGAAGAGCCTCTCAAATACTATTTAGAATAGCCTCTTGATCTTATTTGAAAATTTCATTTCATATGTTCATGTCTTCATTCGATTCTTCAGATATTCATCTTCGTTTGTTGTGGATGTATTAAAATGGGAAAGAGATGGTTTTATTGATCCTTTAGAGCATTATATCAGGTATAGGATCATTTTGATTTGCTATACATCTGCAAGATCTTACTTCCTTCCCATGGGTCAACCATAGGTAGACAATTTAAGGACATGGTTATTTATGTATTTCAGTGGATGGAGCCTCAAGATAGTAGCCTAGAAATATTTATCCTAGCATAAATATACATGATTTACTACATTTTAATTTTAACCTAATCATGTGATAAGTTTTCAGAGAAACTGAATAAATATGATATAAGACAGCCAGGTTGAAATCCTTTCAAATGATAATGCTTGAAAATGCATCATCGACTCTTAACAGTAAGAAGAAACTTAAACTTCGAAGTATTTCCCACACACTAGAGATTTTAAAGGAGTCAATCAGCTTAAAGATATTTGTGTAATTAATGATATCGTAGCTTTTCCACCCAGCACTCTAATTGTTCAACTCAGTTTTATTAAAATTTCAAAATAGGGAATCAAATAACCAGTTTTATTACAATAACAAATAATCAAAAGGTAGAAAGCAAAGCAACGAAGGAAATTTTTTTAGCTATGTACAAAACTGGTCTTCCTAAACTGAGTGAAGTACTACTTTAAAGCTTAGTTATTCACATGGAGAGATTCCATTTCCCCTTCCAAAATTTGTAATCTATAAGTTTCAGGGCCAAGTTTCTCAACGATAGTGTAAGGACCAAACCATAAATATTGAAATTTTGTACGTTTTCCTTTTTCCTCATGAGTTTGATCCCATTTCAGGACTAGGTCACCAACTTCAAACTCTTTGTTCCCTACTCGTTTGTTATCAAAAAACTGGTGCAGGTTGATCCCTAGGGCATAAGACATTCGATACAAGTTAGGTGGCTTGAAACCCTTGGGATCAAAGAAAATAAAAATTAACCAATAGAATCACTAAAAGGGAAGGAAAAATGGGTGATCACGAGACCAATAATACAAGACGAATTATGGTCCATTTCCCTCCAACCACAAGATGCCAAGTGGGGACCACCAAATTTGATACCACCAATACTGAAACAAAATGACACTTACCTAGAGAAAAGATGACAAGTGTGCAAGATCGATTGGTAATTGATGTCGAGTGTATTGAGAAAGGATTCTTGTCAAAGTGGTGCGGGCTCGAACTTATTCACATGGTGACAATGATAGGGAAAACGATGTTTTCTACTATTAAAAGGGTCTTCAAAACCCCTAAATTTTCAAACGAGGCTTAAAAAGGTGAAGTTGGCATTTTTTCAAAAATCTTGTCGGTTTATTTCGGCGAAAAAATGTGAATTACCTCTACGTGTTTCGATGTTAAATTTTATTTCTTGTGCAATGATGTGTATCAACAAAAAAAGGTTGAGTCAATACGACTGTGTTGGCGAAAAATCACAAGTCCTTCCGATTCGATTTTGGTGCAAAATTGACAAGTCTGTCGATATTGGGTTTCGGTGGGAAGAGACAAGTTTATGCAATTATATCATCAAAAAAATACAAGTCACACCGGTATGTTTCGGTGTGAAATCAACAGGTCCTCCGAAATTACATCTTGGCACTAAAAATTAAGTCATATCGATGCAAGATGGAAAAGACCCCAATCTATTTCGATAAACATTCAGAAGTTTTAGAGACACATTGGTGGATTTTTTAAAACATTTATGAAGTTTTCGGGTGACACAAGTCAAGTTACTTCGATTTTTCGGAGGTAAATCCAAAACTTTGCTGAAATTTCAATGAGAAAGCAAAATCTTGGCCGATGTTTCAACAACTTATCAAATTTTTTGCCGACATTTCAATGAACTCAGGAAAACTCGTCGAAACATTAAAATTTAAAGAAAAAGAGGTTGACTAAGGAAAACCAAATATTGGCTAAGTATTTTCTCTTCTTGTAAACAAGACAACCTTATGTAGTACTTGACTTAGTTCAAGAGGGACCCAAATGCTCTAGACAAGTAAAGACAAAAATTAAGGAGGGGCCACGGTCTTTTCAAAAGAAAATACTAGGAAGGGTGGTTGCAATTGCAATAATTGGAGACAAATTGGGAGAACTTAGATCTCTGAGAAAATAAAATGATCTCTTAAAGTTTATGACAATTTAAGGTGGAGTAAAGGATCTACTTTGTTTACAAGGCACTTCTTAATGTGAGAGTCTTGGTATCTTTTATGAGCTCAATTCTAGTTTTATATCTGAAAAGATATCACAATGATCAGGAATTATTTAACATATGTTTAAGGGAAATGAAAGCCTAGTTGGGACTTCATAGAAATTTCTCAAGGCCAATTTATGAGGTTCAATTACCAAACCAGTCCTTCCATGGTAAGCTAGGTAAGACACCATAAGGTAAGTAACAAAACCAGCCAGATATAAATGTGTGTTCCTCATTCATATACCATATGCATTTATTTGATGCATGAGCATTTCTTATGCTTTACCAACGTTAATAAGAAAGTTCCCCTATTTCATAAGAGGCAGGAATCTAGGATCTTCCATCCATAATGTCCTTTTGTGTGAGTGATGAAAAATATTTTATTGTTATAACATGCCCATGGATGGAGAAGAGTCTCTCAAATACTATTTAGAATAGCCTCTTGATCTTATTTGAAAATTTCATTTCATATGTTCATGTCTTCATTCGATTCTTCAGATATTCATCTTCGTTTGTTGTGGATGTATTAAAATGGGCAAGAGCTAGTTTTATTGAGCCTTTAGAGCATTATAGTAGGTATAGGATCATTTTGATTTGCTAGACATCTGCAAGATCTTGCTTCCTTCCCATGGGTCAACCATAGGTAGACAATTTCAAGACATGGTTATTTATGTGTTTCAGTGGATGGAGCCTCAAGATAGTAGCCTAGAAATATTTATCCTAGCATAAATATACATGATTTAATGCATTTTAATTTTAACCTGATCATGTGATAAGTTTTCAGAGAAACTGAATAAATATGATATAAGACAGCCAGGTTGAAATCCTTTCAAATGATAATGCTTGAAAATGCATCATCGACTCTTAACTGTAAGAAGAAGCTTAAATTTCGAAGTATTTCCCACACACTAGAGATTTTAAAGGAGTCAATTAGCTTAAATATATTTGTGTAATTAATGATATCATAGATTTCCCACCCAGGACTCTAATTGTTCAACTCAGTTTTATTAAAATTTCAAAATAGGGAATCAAATAACCAGTTTTATTACAATAACAATTGGGCTAAAATGAAATAATCAAAAGGTAGAAAGCAAAGCAAGGAAGGAAAAAGTTTTAGTTATGTACAAAACTGATCTTCGTAAACTGAGTGAAGTACTACTTTAAAGCTTAGCTATTCACATGGAGAGCTTCCATTTCCCCTTCCAAAATTTGTAATCTATAAGTTTCAAGGCCAAGTTTCTCAACGATAGTGTAAGGACCAAACCATAAATGTTGAAATTTTGTACGTTTTCATTTTTCCTCATGAGTTTGATCCCATTTCAGGACTAGGTCACCAACTTCAAACTCTTTATTCCCTACCCGTCTGTTATCAAAACATATTTTAATAGTTAATTGATGAGTGGTAAAATTACTTTTGTCCTTTTCTCTTACCTCTTCGATTTTGAGCAGGGTGTTAATTCTTTATTGTATAGTGTTAGATTTTTAAGTGCAATAACAATATGGATCATTGAAAGTTAAACAAGCATAGCATGAAAAATAGTCAACAAAAACTTTAACCTGGAAAACCCTCTCAGGGCAGATAAACCTAGTAAAATTCTTCTATGTAGATTTTGTAGAATGTACAATAGTATCCCTCATGCAAAGACCCAAAAACAAGAAGACTCCAAAAATGCAGCTATCCACTTGACTCTATCTCTCCTAATGATGCAAGCTCAATGTGTGAGTGAGGTGACCAAATGAGGAGGTTGAACTCCTCATTTATACTAGACAAAACATTTGACATTTTTACTAATTAGGTCGGCTTGACTCTCCTAATTGAGCCAACCTGTACACTTTACAATAAAATATGATTTTCTAGATATTTCCAGGTCGACCTAATAGTTAGGGTCTACATTGACTCTTTCAATGACTTTTACATAATCAATTACATCAATAATAATCCCCGTAGGATGTAGAATACAAATAATACAAATAAGAATATCTTCCAAAGTTACATTCTTCAACATATAGTATGGCTATTAGATCCTCTAGAGGCTTGGGCTAACTGGAGCGAATGAAATAGAATGTTAGGATGAAGAATAGCTTCTTTTCCATAAACTAAAGTGTAAGTTGAAACCCCTAAATCATTCTTCGGTGTGACTCTATCAGCCAACAAGTCATTTGGGAGAGCGACATGCCAATTTCTTTGGTTTTCAATAACAACTTTCTCAAGTATTTGAATGAGATTTTTGTTCGTGGATTCTACTAACCAATTTCCTTGGGGATAATGATTGGAAGAGAAATGCAACTTAATTCTCTTTTTTATAGCAAATTCACTTAATTTGACAAAAGATAAATAGGAAGTATTATAAAAAACTAGGAAAATTTGAACCCCAAACTTGGCTATGATGTTTTCTTGAAGAAATTTAATAACATCATCTTCATTAACTTTGCAAAGAGGGATAGCCTCACTCCAATGTGTGAAGTAATATGTAGCTGTAAGAATATAACAATGTTATAATGAAGAATTCAAATTTATTTCTCCAATAACATCCAAGCTCCATTACTGAAATGGTTCTAAAATTATCACTGGTTGCAATGGCACTGTTGACTTTGCTTGCCTACTAGCACTTTTTTGGCAAGGGAAGCAATAATTTTGAGCCAATTTGTGGGTTTTGATTGAGGATTTGTTGGTTAGTGAAGGATTTGATGGGGGGAAATAAGAAATGTGGTGATGTCACTAGGGAATTAACATGTTGAGGAATTTTTTAATATTAATAGGTTGCCCCCTCATGTGTGAGGGCAGGAGCTCATCGTATGATCGATAGATATCATAGGTTCTTACTTTTCCAGGATAAGAGGTGTGACGGTAGTATGGAGAACAATAGCTGCATTGAAGGGTAGAACAAGTGCTTCACTAGGACTACAAGGACCAAATCTGCAGATGCAACATTCAAAATGGATTAGATACATATGATCTCAAATATATGGACGAGGCGGGCATACCCATGCTCGTATCAATATCTCAAGATATACAAATAATAATGAGGCCCAAAGGAGACCTGAACTATACATAAAGGACTGGTGTGTACATCATAATGGTCCAAAGGGGACGCAAATATCGAATGTAATCATGGTCCAACCATTGATGATCTAAAGAACTAAACCTGGAGACAATGGCATTCATCTTGAATGCAGTATCATAGCAACTGATGCTCTACTGGAACTGAAGGAGTCCAATAATTGTATGGACTCAACAATTGAGAGTCGAGATCTTGGAGGTACAATGGATTCCATCTAAACTGGATACACTAGGAAGCATATGATTGGAAGGATTCCAAACACTATTTCCAACGCATCCCGGATATCTGCAGGAACATACTACTGGAAGGGTTCCAAAGAGACTCACCAATGTACTAGAGTCAAAAGACATATGGGGTCTACGATCGAAAACTGAAAGGACCAATATCTTGTATGAATCTCAACGGTGTGATGATGAAGTTGAGGTCGAACACGCGAGAAGCAACCGTTCTAAGGGGCACTAAGGACTCCCCTCATGTGGTCTATAGGAAATCACCACTGATGGTGATGAGGCTAAGGTACGGGGACCTTGGGGTCTATCCTCTGGAATAGATGTGTTGGTGTCGATAGAGGGAGACCTACACCTACCAAGGAAATGAGATTGTCTTTATAGGAGTGTGAGGGATACAACTAAGATGTGATAGAACTGGACATGGGAATGAGACACTGTTGGGGAACACGAGGGTCGTTGAGTAATGGAACTAAAACTTCCTTTGTTAAGTATGACAACGGAGCTTACCAAAAAACATACGAAATAGAGCTCGAGAGAGGGGATCATAGCCATGGGATCAAGAACTATGACTGCAATGGGGGATACTCAGAGTGGGAAACTGATAAGTGATATCAGGGAGACTAGAAGGATGACACATTGCAGAGTACTCTTGAACAAAGGCGACCATACTGGGGAATGATGCCATAATATGGGACTATATGTGATCTATAGGGGTGTCGAAAGACATCGTTTAGGCCTTCTTCATGGTTTAATGAGCTTGAAGAAGGGATAGAAATGTGTTCAATATGGTATTGTCTTGTGGATTCCATCAAGCCCAAGACAGTAGATGCTCGCTAGTGTTTTCAATTTTAGAGAGTCTGAAAATAGGAAGAAGACTCTAGGGGGTTTACTTTTCGTAAGTTAGTCACCAAATCCTGAAAAGGAGAAAAAGTATGCAATGGAGAACTCTTCTAGCCAAAGGGGCTAAAGTATTTCTTTTTCATAATTAGTCCATCTGGTTCGGAAAATGGGTAATATGCATAGTGAATGGATGTCTTTCAAATACTTTAATGAGCATGAAAGGAAGCAAGATTGCACAACAATCTTTTCATTCTTTAAGGAGTTAGAAAAGGGCTTAACAAAAATGCATGAGTGTCTTTTTCGTAAATAGTCTCCTTGCCCACAGGGGTGTAGCTCAACCGACGATTCGCTTGATATGAAGGACATGTTGTAAATGGAGGTCTCGAGTTCAAATCACCCTAGCTTACCCGTGCCCCATGCTTGAGAACTATTGTGGAGCACCTAGGGGTATAGTGGTAGCGGGATTGGATCCCTAGGCCTCGTGTCACGCGAGTACCAACCCAGTCCCCAGTTGTAGTACAAAAAAAATAGTTTGCTCGACCCGAAAAAGAGACACCTATGTTGGTCAGATGTGAAAGGAATGCAAGGAGGAAGTGTTCAAATAAGAGAATGGGTATGAATGGACCAAAGAGAGGGTGGGGTAGAACACTGATGGGGCCTCCTTGTAGGGGAATGGGTGGTGGAAAAATAATGCAATAACTGTAGTATGGAGGGAGCGTAAGACTTGTGAATAGGCCGCAATAGAGGAGGATGTATCGAGGTATAGGAAGGCATTGGCTTACATGGTGGCATGCAAATTGAGGTCGGCCATGAAAAAATGGCCCAAAAAAACTTGGTGATTATGAGAAACAGTCTCTAGAATAATCACGGGCATGGAATGTTGAGGACTCTGATATGGTCAAAGGGAGAAAAAGGGCCAAAATGGGCTATAAACTAGTGGGAACCCACTCTCCACATATCATTTTTGTTATATTTTCTACTTTTAATCAATATTATCTAGGATCTTATCTGAAAAAATAACAAGCACAGCATAACACAAGAGACAAATATTTTCCTCAGTAAAACCATAAAGGAGAAAACCCCGCAACTTCCTCAGAGATAGAATCGTCACCAATACAATATCCTAAAATGGAAAACCCCAAAACAAGATAGTCTTCTGCAGCTCTCTCTCTTTGTCCTATGTGAACTTGTCTTCTCTCTCTCACTTAGGCAAACTCAAGTGAGTGAGTGTGTGTCCAAATGAGAGAGCCTTGCTCTCTGTTTATACTTTACTTTTGGGGTGACCTTTTAACTGACTAGGTCGGCCCTAACTGAACTGATTGGGTCGACTTCTCTATGAGACTTAATAATACAATAACATTTGACCTTTAGTGGATCTATTGCCCCGACTTACAATGGAGGATTTTACCTCAATGACCTAGAATGACTAAGCATAATAATGACATCCCCGAACGGAGGAAAAAACATCTATGTCGAAGGTACAAATAAAATGCATTAATAATAACAATATAAAATACAAGGGAATATCTTCCAAAGTTACAATTACAACAACACTCCCTCTTAACTAGGAAGGTATTCTCTTGCCACAATCATCAACCCTTTTGGACACAAGTCTGGATAACGTCATCATCGTTGGATCATCATCAATGCTGGAACATCATCGTCAACACTGGATCATCATCGTCACTGCTATTGCAATCCTCATCATGTCAATCATCGATTGGTGACATCTCTCGAATCTACTCATCATAGGAAGTTCTACAGAGCTAGCCCTTTTTCATGTTGGATGTAGGCCGAGCCCTCATGTAGGTCTTCATCATCTCTACGAGCAAGCCATCAAGTAGGTACAACCCAGGACCAATCATTACATCACCACAGCAATCACTTGCGTCTCCTACTATCGCCTCATCGTATCCAGATAATCTCATCATCACCCAGAGCATAGCCCAGATGCACATCACATGTCCCACAACCGTCAACCCGTGTTTACTAGCATGGGAGGACAAACCTGCCACTATGTGAGATCCTACCTAGGCGCACACACAGTGTCTTATGACCAGTGGACCTCACATCATCTCCAGTGTGGGAGGACAATCAGGAGTACACCAAGTGCATTACATCCCAAGGACCACTTACGCCTACCACCATACGAGAACCTTGTCTACCAACATGGGAGGACAAACCTACCACCATGCGAGACCCAACCCTTACATCTACCAACATGGGAGGACAAACTTGCCACCATGCGAGAATGGCTCAGCCCTTACATCTACCAACATGAGAGGACAAACCTACCACCATGCGAGAATGGATCAACCCTTACATCTACCAACATGGGAGGACAAATCTACCACCATGCGAGAATGGCTCTAGTGCATCTTCGTCTTTCAGTCTCATCACTTCCTCTTAGGAGGATCCTCAATATGGAGAACACCAAGCTTCTCTATAAAGTACTCGAACTTCACTTTGGCTAACGACTTGGTCAACACATCGGCTATCTGTTCGCCTATCACTACATACTGGAGCTTCACTCCTCCTCTCTGAACCATATCCTTGATATAGTGGCACTTGATCTCAATGTGCTTCGACTTGTCATGGAACACCGGGTTCTCTAACAACTTCACACAACTCTGGTTGTCACAGAATATACAAGTCGTCTCTAACTGGATATCAAACAAATCAAATAGTAGCTTGCTAAGCCATACTGCCTCACAACTGGCCGAACAAGCTACAACATACTCTGCTTCGGCTGTACTCAGTGCCACACATGACTGCTTCCTGCTAAACCAGGAGATCATACCGGATCCCATATTGAAGCAGCATCCTGAAGTGCTCTTCCTATCAGTGGCACTTCCTGCCCAATCTGAATCAACATAACGCTGCAGGTTAATCTTCTGATTCGCGTCCTACTTGAGCCCATAGTCAACTGTACCCTTCAGGTACCTCAATATATGCTTTGCAGCAATCAGGTGAACATGTCTCAGATCCGCCAGGAACTGGCTCAAGGTGTTCACATCAAATCATATGCCTGGTCTCGTGTTCGTCGGGTACATCAATGAACCAATCATCTCACGATACATCATGGCATCAACTGACTCTGATGAAGCATCACAAAGAAGCTTCAAGTTCAATGCCATGGGTGTGGTCATAGCCTTGCAGTCCATCATTTCAAACCTCTTTAGAATCTCTATTGCATACTTCCCTTGTCCAAGGAAGATTCCATCCGCATTCTGCCACACCTCCATTCCTAAAAAATAATGCATCATACCCAGGTCCTTAATCTCGAACTCTACGGCAAGCCTCATCTTCATATCTGCAATGAGCTCATCCTACCCTGTTACAAACAGGTCATCTACATAGAGTAGAAGTATCATTGGATTTCCCACCTCAACCTTGTAGTAAAGATTGGAATCTACTTTTATTCTTGGTAAATCCCAAGCTCATCAGGAAACTGTCCATCTTGCCGTACCACGTCCTGGGTGCTTGATTCAATCCGTACAAGGCCTTCTTCAATTTGCACACGAGTCTACTTGTCATGTGTCTCAAATCCTAGTGGTTGCTCCACGTACACTTTCTCTTCTACTACACCATTCAAGAATGTTGTCTTGGCATCCATCCGGTGTACCTTCCATTTCATCACTGCAACCAATGCAAGTATAGATTTGATGGAAGTGTATCTGGCTACAGGTGCAAATGTCTCATCGTAATCTATGCCTTCTTTCTGGGAGAAGCCATGTGCGGCACAAATCTTGCCTTGTGTTTCTCAATGCTGCCATCTGCAGCATGCTTGATCTTGTAGATCCACTTGGAAGTCACAACAGACTTCCCTTCTAGTCTTAGGACTATCTCCTAGACATCATTCTTCATAATCGATTGGTACTCCTCAATCATGGCATCCTTCCATTCTTTCTTCTCTATTGCTTCCTCGTAGTTGGAAGGTTCTTTGTCGATGATGTCATACAGTAGGGCCACATAGTTGGAGTATGGTCTAGGTCTCTTTCTTTCTCTGTGCATCCCATCTAGAGCGCCATACTTCTCTGCATCTTGTATTGCCTCTCGTGCCCATGTTGGTCTTCTTTTGTGGGAGTTCTTCTCACGAGGTGGATCTACAGGTTCTTGTGGTTCTTCCATGTCGCGGTCTTCATGATTTTCTTGAATTGTCTTTTAAATCATCCTCAATTGTTCTATGGAACACGTCTCGTCTTTATTCTCTTGTAGGTGATGGTGCACGATCTTTCCTACAAGTCAAATTTAGTTGTATGATTAGAAACATTTCATAATTTTCAAAACAAATTCTTATGCATAAGGACATAGGTCACACAGTTATGCAATTATTTTAGCCAAGGTTTCAACACAACATTCATCCATATCCCGTATTCATACGGTAACTTTCTAGATGCCTTCCATCTCTACCAAAACATTATTAAGAACGTGCACTACTCCCAACATATCAGCAAAGAGGTTTCATTCTAGATAAGTAGCAATGGAATGTTGTACAGTACCATCGACCACCTACCCATCACATGCATATTAGTAGTGTATTGTTCATTAATGCAAATATCCTAATTTGCAGAATACACAACCTAAATCTAGGAACATAAGTATGTGCACCACTAAGTAATTATATATACAAGAAATGACAATTCAAATACTTATCTTTGTTTGTTTGTTGGGTGGACTCCCTCTTGATCTTTGCTTCGTTGTAGGAACTACTGGAGTTTTTGACAGAGTGTTCTTCTTCATCGTCTAATTCTGAGATCCTGTGCCTTTCTTGCTTATGATCGGAAATGTTGAGCAAGTGTTCTACACTTGTTCTTTGTGCTGGAGTAGACTTTGTGTGTCCTTTCTTTTGTATCCTCGCCAATGTTGAAATGGATGAGAGGCTTCCATAGAGCATCAGTCTTTATTTGTTTTCTGGAGTCCAACTCTGTAGTAGTTTCTCCTACTCCTTTCATGTAATATTGAAAGTCATCTCTAGCTTCACCTTATGAGGTGGAACCTTCTGAATTGTAACGTACCCTCCCATCTATCCAATTCCAGGAAGGGAACATGATGCCAATCTGGGGCTTTTACATAAACCCGACCCATTCACTAAATTCACAGCAATTAAAAAATCAAATGTGTGCAGATGCAATTTAACACAGTCAACAAATTAATACATTTGCAGAAGTAATTACACATAAGAAAATACTCATCTTAATGTAATGTTGTCCCAAACAACTAGCTATGTCGCTGCAACGTTCCACCCAACCATAGGCCAGTTGTGTTCATCAATTCTCTCAATGCAACTGCCACACCCGAGCTGGGCATGATTCTACAAGGAAAATGGGACACTCTTACTCATACACAGCCAAATAATCATTCCTCCAAGCCAAGCCAGCCCACAGCTGGGTTTATCAGGCTAACTCTGAACCCTCTGCATTTATGGATACTTGCACTCAAGCTCAAGCCAAAGCAACAAATACCCATTATCCATACCCCAACATACTCTTTCTACACACAGCAAAAACAATCATTGGGCAGGGATACACATTTACAGCAAAGGTATTTTACAAAACAGGCTCCATGGGTTTTTCCCCAAATCGTGGCTCACCAAAACGGACTGTGGGAAGGGAAATTCGTCCCTAGGGAGCAACCCAATTTCTCCCACATGTTATGAGCGTTTCAAATGGCCAAAACGGCCCCATTGAAACCTCAAATCGATCTGTTCTCTTCCCCATTGATAACCAAAACAAAAACGCCCTTCCCAGCTTTAAAGATGAAGGAAAACACAGGAAATCCATGGAGAAAAACGCCCAGGTAGCTCCAAAAACGTGAGAGAGGCAAAACTGCTTGATGGATAATGGCTTGGGGAGCAAATTCATGGCTCTTTTCTTGCCAAGGAAGCCAAACATGATTTTCCATGCAGGGTGGTTGCCCATACTCGAATTTGGACAGCCATACATCTCATTCCCCAAGGCATTAACTACCTAAACCAACTCTTGGGAGAAATGAATGATTGGGTATAAAAGTCAACATGGGTAGTTGAGGGTTTGATGGGTTATCTCATTGACACTTGGCTTGACTTGATTGGCTCAAGGGTTTGAATGTTTTCCCTCCCAATTCCTTGTAAGATCATGCCCCCATCTCTTGTTGCATTGCATAGCTAGTTGTGGGTATTTTATTAAAATGCATATTTGCATGACATTCACAATTCCACTGTGCCTAGCTAGCACGTAAACCATATGCATCACTAAATCGATGGCGGGGCCTTGGCCTTGAGCTCCTCACCACGATTTTATAACAATATTACATTATTTACATTTTTTAATGCAATGGGGTCAAGATGGGGACGTTACATGAATGAATCCTTGTAACTGGTTATCTTCATTATAATACATATTCTTCATCACTTGAAGAATCGTCTCTTTCTTCTTCTCTGGTTCTTTTCCTTGCGAGTTCATCATCTTCAGCAGTGTGAGCACGATGTCTCTTCATGTTTGTCTTCTTGGAGGGACCTCTGTTTCTGGGACAATCTCTGGAGTAGTGTCCCTTCTCATCACATGTATAACATCTAATGTTGGATAGATCTCTTCTGGGCCTTCTATGTCTATCATAGTTCTCCCTCTGATTTTGATGGTGTTTCTCCTTCTTGTTGTGATTCCTTCTGGCGTGTGTTGTGAGAGCTTGATCATTATTTGCTCCCATCTTCTCTTCTCATGCCACAAGTCGAGCTTCTTCTAATGTACATTCTCCCCATAGTCTACTAAATGTGATCAACTTCTTTCTGGCACATATCCCTTGAATGAATGAGTCCCATGATCTTGGGAGACCATTCAAGGTGGTCATCACGATCTCTCCTTCTTCTACCTTTTCTCCAACAGCTTCAAGTTGCTCCTTGATCTGTGAGACCCTTGTGAAATAAGATTGCTTGGTCTCTGCATTTTGAATCTTCACATTCTTAAGCTGGTTCCTCAAGGTCATCTTTCGATCGATGTTCTTCCCTTCAAATAGTTTCGTCAAAGCATCAAACATCCCCTTAGGTGTCTTCAAGGATGACACATGTGGGATGAGATGATCCTTAAAGGAGTCTGCAATAATTCTCTTGGCCTTAACCAAGTTCTTCTTGTGGATAGCCTTAGCCTCATCTTCCTTTGGTGCTGGAACCTCTTCATTTACATACTCGTCCAAATCATTTTCTTTAAGGATGGAACAATAAAACACTGTTTTTATGGAAAACCCAATGTAAGTAACGTAAATGGTCCATAAATGGATCAATAGTAATGTAAAAATGTAACGTATGGTAGATGATTAATAGTTACATAGGTTTGGGTTTTATATAAACCCGCCATGCACCTTTTCGTAAAAGCGCATGACTATTGACTTTAGATAGTATTTAATTATAATAAATTAATATTAATATTAATTTATTAATTTATTGTTACATTGCCTTCCTCTTAAGAGAAACTTTGTCCTCAAAGCTTCATTGAAAGCAATGTTTGATTTTACTTGAACTGTCATCTCTGGATCCTCTGCGACACTTGATGAAATAAGACGATATGAGTTATGGATTCCCCGGGAGAATTGTCGCATTGTATCTGTTGTGGTCCATCCCAGATCTAGTTTTATCGGAGCTTTGAGATCATTTTATGGGATGGGCCATTTCAATTGTTGCTTAGTATGTCGATATTTTCGCCTGTCAATATAATTCTCCTATGAGTGCTCGTTTTGACCCTGTCGTTGGTCAAAATGGTGATTATAATTGGGATGTCTGTAAGGCATATGTGTTGTTTGTTTTTCTTCTTTTGAACTGCGACGAGGACTGCCTTCACTTCCTCGACTTGATTTTTGGATGCATCTTCCTGGATTTGTGCTTCTTGGTTCTCCAGTAGATTTTTATGATTATGAATCTTTTCGATTATTTCATCTTGCGAATTTTTGTCAATTTCTAACTTCTTGATTTAGTTCCTGATTACGATTCTTTAGACACTGGTTTTCTTCCTGCTTTTCCGGTGTTCTTCCTTCGAGGTCTTCACCAGAGTGTTCCCTCTTGCTATTGTTTTTTAGTTTTTTAATTTTTTAATCTTTGTAATCAGTGTTTTGTTATGATTTCGTAGTCGAAAAATCTCTTCAGTATTGCTTGATAATACATTGTTGACTTTTGTCAGTTCCAAATTATGTGTCTTCTTACTGTCGTCATACTGCTGCTGGAGTTTTTCTTGTTGCTATTGACGATGACATAACTCTGTTTCCTGATTTTCTAACTTTCTCTGGACGTGCTCCAACTCACTATTTTTGTCCATGATGAGTTTGTTTAAAAGCTTTATTTGTTCTTCTAACTCTTCATATTGTCCATCAGTTGATTCTTCGTCTGTAGTTTGCAATAAGGGAACTATCACTGAGAAATCATGTAGCGTTATTTTCTTTTTCTCATGGAAGAAGGTGATGCACTTCGTTTTTGCATTGACGGAGAATGTTTCTAGTGTTTCCAACCAGTTATAACCCAACATTATGTCGATGAGATGGTCGTCTATAGATGCGACAGTGAATTGAGCTGCAAAATGATAATCATCGATTTGTAATGGTACTTCTATTTGATCTTCGTTTGACTCATTCTTCATTGATTCTTGAACTTGTACTTGATTTGCGACATCAATGTTTATAAAATTTTCCTTATTGGATGGACAAATAGCGATGGCAATTGGACTTTCAGCATGGCCATCGACAGTTTCCTCGGAGCGTTGAGAAATCTTTTCTCTGCTTTAATAAAATCTGCCTCTTCCATTTTGACCTTCTTCGTTTTTTTTTTCCCTTTTTGTATAAAATAATAATTGTATTTAATATAGTTATTAAATAATTATTATCATTATTATTGATAATAATAATAATAATAATTATATGATTGTTTTGGATGGGAGGCAAAATAGGGGTTTTAAAAATGATTTATAATAATTATTATTATATATAATAACAATATTATTATAAAAAATTGGATTGAATAAATTATAATAATAAATATTATTATTATAAATTTATATATCAAAGGTTGTGAAGAATAGAATTTTAAAAAAACTAGAATAGTTTTATAATTTAACTAGAATAGTTTTATAAAACTAGAATAATTTTATAAAACTTGTATTTTTGTTTTTTTTAACTTTTCTTTTCTTATTTTCCCTTCTTTTTTCTTTTTTATCTTTTTCTACTTTCCTTTATTTTACTCCTACTTTTTACTTCTTTTTTACGGTTTCCTTTTTTGTTGTTTTTACTTTTTCTTTTCTCTATTTGTTTCTTTTCTTTTTACTTCTTTACTTCTTTGTTTATTTTCTTCTCCTTTTTTTTCACTTTTTTCAAAAATAAAAAAATAAAAATAAAAAATCTCAAGTACTTAAGGAAACCCTAGTTTTTAATGGAAAATTTTCAAGATTCAGAGAATCTCTGAGATGATGGCTAATAGCCGGATAGGCAACGAAGCTCTGATACCACTGGAACAGTAAAATACTGTTTTTACGGAAAATCCAATGTAAGTAACGTAAGTGGTCCATAAATGGATCAATAGTAATGTAAAAATGTAATGTATGGTAGATGATCAATAGTTATATAGGTTTGGGCTTTATATAAACCCGTCATGCACCATTTTGTAAAAGGGCATGACTATTGACTTTAGATAGTCTTTAATTATAATAAATTAATATTAATATTAATTTATTAATTTATTGTTATGAAGGACAAGAGCAATCCTATACTTCCATGCTAAGATGTTATCAGCTCCTTCAAGCTTGGTGTGGTGAGACATATTGAATGAGTATTCAAATGGAAATAGCAAAGCTTTTAAGTCTTACCACTTTTGAGATGCCCAAACTGGTTTTGGCGCTGGTTGCCCTAGGGTTTGTTAGAGAAACCCTAATTTCCAAACTTGCAATTTGGAACTTCTGATTGGACAGGAAGATGCGCCTCCTCAAGGCAAGTTGTCTAATGTACTCCTTTTTTCCAAATTTGTGGACAGAATCCCAAAATAATTGATGCCCTAGTTTTCTTCCGACCGCAGTGACAGGGCCAAAAATGAAAATTCTTAGCTTTGACTTATGCTTCCACAAGAAAATGCACCCTCCTAGGGCAAGTTGAATTGACCCTCTTTTCAGGGTGATCTGTGGAGGAAAGTGCCCGGAACATGAAGCCCTAGTTTCTCCCTGCAGCAGTGACAGGCCAAAAATTGAAAATTTTCGGAATTCGATCTTGCTTAGACAGAAAGATGTGCCCTCCTAGGGCGAGTTAGCCTAGCCTTCTTTTTCGAATGATCTGTGGAGAGAAGACGTCAAACTTAGAATCCCTAGCTTCTCGCAGCTGCACAATGTCTTCTTTTCAGGTTAGCTCTGATACTATGTTAGATTTTCTAGTTTTAATCAATATTATCTAGGATCTTATCTGAAAGAATAACAAGCTCAGCATAACACAAGAGACGCAAAGATTTTCCTTGGGGAAACCATAAAGGAGAAAACCCCGCAACTTCCTCAGAGATAGAATCGTCACCAATACAATATCCCAAAATGGAGAACCCCAAAACAAGATAGTCTTTTGCAGCTCCCTCTCTTTCTCCTGTGCGAACTTGTCTTCTCTCTCTCACTTATGTGAACTCAAGTGAGTGATTGTGTGTCCAAACGAGAGAGCCTTGCTCTCTATTTATACTTTACTTTTGGGGTGACCTTTTAACTGACTAGGTCGGCCCTAACTAAACTGACTAGGCCGACTTCTCTAGGAGACTTAATAATGCAATTACATTTGACTTTTAGGGGATCTATTGCCCCGACTTACAATGGAGGCTTTTACCTCAATGACCTAGAATGACTAAGTATAATAATGACATCCCTGAACGGAGGAAAATACATCTCCGTCGGAGGTACAAATAAAATACAATAATAATAACAATATAAAATACAAGGGAATATCTTCCGAAGTTACAATTACAACAACAATTTTCACTGTTGAGTGTTGAGAGTGTGTGGAGGGGGCCAGGAAAAGGATTACTCATTTCTCCATATTGGACCAACGGATTCGACTTCTACGACTTCCAGGTAACTCCTCATGTCGTTCTTGTCAATTTTGATGGTTTATTTTTGGATATTTAGCCTCCTAGGGACCCCGGCGAAGCTCATTAGGGCTTCCACAGCTGGGTTGTGTTTTTCAAGAGGAAAAGCACGCCATGGTTGGTGCCTTTAGGTAAGAAAGGCATGCAATGTGCCCCAAGGGGTCTTTTTCCTTGCATGGTATTGAATGGGTTCTTGCGGGCTTGCAAGATGCCATGAGTGAACTAGCAAGAGCAAGAGCTTGAAGACCTCTTGGGGGCCATCAACGATGAACAGGTTGTGCAGGATAGTTTGGCTCAGTGCAGTTTGCTAAATTTTGTCGGGGTTCCTCTAATGCACACTACCAAGCTAGTTGATTTTTTGGGATCAAGATGTCGAGGCGTTTGTGATATAGGGTGAGTGGATAGAGCTTACCCTGGAGGATGTGTACTTCATGACAGGGATCCCGTGATTAGGTGTAATTGCGAACACTCAGTTGAGATGTCCACCGGATGTCTCGATGCAGGATATGCTAGCTCGTCATTGTAATGGGACAGCAGAGGTGCATGACACCTACATTCCCATATGTGACATCGAGGGCCTTGAGACATGGGTGATGGTGGTCACAGTAGTGCGGGTGCTTGGGTCTAAAGAGATGCAGATGATTTCAAGTGCGCAATTGATGTTGGTGGAGCTCAAAGTTTTTGAACAGACATTGCTCTAATAAGCACCTCCCATGATGAGGTTCCTTGTGTTCCCAGACATCTTTAAGGCATGTTTAAAGGTGTAAGCATATCAGAAACATGCATTTGCAGTATCAACGCTCCACAAAGGGGCTGAATCCTGGTTTTAGGCCATCATGGACACATAAACATCATAAAATTTAATGTCATCAGTTCACTAACATCTTTTCCCTGCTTGGTTTAGTATTAAAGTTTTGTTAAGAGAAAATTTTGCGTTGTCCTTCAGCTATGATGAATTTGGTATAATATTAGCAAGTTTGGAATCCGGATAAACTGTTCAATTGATATTACATAATACAATTAACTACAATTTAACTTTAGAGCATGTGACCTTCAATTCTATCTCTACCTATCTTTCAGAAACAACAATTGTATTTTTAAACAGAAAGAAATCTTGCAAGAATCGATATTCCTAGTCTACGATATTTTATAAAGAAGGATTCCCTGAGCAAATGCAAAATTCATGCGCAAATGTGAATCAAAAGTCAAATACCTAATAAGAACAACACAACTTCTAAGGCCTACTTATCACACACAACAAAAATGGCATCATTATGAACTGAAACTAAAAAGACATTCAAGAACATCTATGCTAATCTATGCTAATGAGGTAATGTAAGCAGAATGGTTAAGAGCCAAATTTAGAAGGCTCTATGCTAATGCAACACCTACAGTATCATTTCAATAACGGATTAAATATTGATTTCAACTCATTAACCTGACATCATGGTTTTGTTTATAATCATTTCATCCATTTGTATTCCAACTCGTTGAGAAGGTAACCATTAGATAACAAATTTTGCATGCCACCATTTTGTTGATTAAACAAAAAATAGGGTAAGTACAGAAGGGTTGCAATAAATCGTTGTCACCCAACTTATACACTCTCAACTTGAACACTATCTTGCTCAGCCACTTTCAAATACAAGTGCAATGAAACTTTTGACAGCAATGAAAACTGAATTATACGTAGGATCATACAAACATCTAAACATTTCTTAAATTATGTAAGGTTCTATTGTAATATTTTAAGGCTATGATTCAAATTTCTTAATTTGTTTCTACTATGCAGGCATTGCAAAAAATCTGCTATACCGTAAACTCCACAGAGTGCATGTATACCTCAAATAGGCTTTTAGATTGTATGCTAGCAAGCAATACAAGATTGTCTAATAAAGATAAACAGGACCCTGTTTTAAATGCTGATGAATGATCCTGTCTTGTCCCAATGAAGTCAACAGATTCTCCTTACTGCCGCAAACTTTCCACAATGTACGAGGCATAAAGGTCCCTGAAATACATAAAAAAATCATCTTAACAATTTTATGCAAACGGAAATGCTCTTCAATAAAAAAATGTCATCGTTTTGTCATTTGGGAAATCTATCATAAGCATTTATGTAATTTGGCAAAATTAAAGAAATGATAGTATTAGAAAACCAAGAAAGAAGAAACTAACATAGAATATTGTATAGCTTTTTCAGCAGCTTCTGCAGGAAGGAAATCATTTACAGCAACTTCCTTGTTTTCATTCTTTTTGTCTGCAACACAAGTCAAGGCATCTCCAAAGACAAAACAACAATGCAAGATCTTCTATTATGCACATTGTCATTCACAACAGAGACAACAATTTCAATCATTTTCATCGTCTTGCATCAACAGCTCCAAAGATACAACTGCATGTCTACAAACAACTGCATATACAAGTATAAATATCAGGAAACGGGAACAACAGGAAATGGGTTTCAAGAAACAGGTACAGAAAGAGTCCAAGAGTAATGGAAACTTTGGGGTAGTCTGCAAGGAAACCACAGGAAATGGGAGAACTCTAGGAAACAGTTTCAAAAAACGGGAAACAATTTTTTCAAGAGAAATCTGCCTTAAAAACACTGTTATAGTACTCTTCATTTTGTTGGTCTGTTGCTTTTGAAAAAACAGACCTTAGAAGACAATTTTTTTTACTTCAAACAACTTATGTTTTATGTGTTATGGTTGGTTAGTGATTTTAGGGTTTACATGTTAGGATTGGTTAGTGCTTTTAGGGTAAGCACGGCACCTTTTTTGGTTTTTATGGTTTTGGAGCTTTAAAACAGAAGATAAAAACTGCTGGAAACTACCAGCAGTTTCTCGAAACACTCGGGAAACTTCCCTAAATGTTTCCAGAAACTACTAGAAAACACTGAGGATTTCTGGGTATGCCTGAGCAGTTTCTGTAAGGGCCTTCGGCAACTGGAAAAGTTTTGGAAACCAGAAACAGGTTTCCAGCCTGCCAGAAATGGTTTCAAAGATCCACTGACAAACAAATTGATATAAAAATCGTTCACATATTATGGAAAACGATCACATGTGCAACAGAGATCCACTGACAAACAAATTCACATAAAAAAAGTTCACATATTATGGAGAACGAACGTTGATCACATGTGCAACAGATGATTAGTGCTTATGTTATCTAAAACCTACCTGTAAATGAAAATTTAAAAATGATGCCTGGAATTATTGTGATCAATAAACTGAGAAGATGATTTTCCAACGTGCTCAATGAGTTATTCACAGTACTCATTAGTAGTGATATATTTAGCTTATCCAATTGTAACAAGCCAATTTTGTTATTACAGGAATGACTTTACAGTTTCGCCAGCAAAATGCAATTTGGAGTACACACCTACAAAATGCCATGCTCTACATTAGATTGTTACATGATTTTGCAGTTGGACATTACCTGTAGGAGACAAAAATTTAAAGATTTCACTCACTTTTTCACTTTCAGAACCTTTTACGGTCAGTCATGCAAACCCATGGGTGTAGCCAGAAGTCAACATGTGCAAGCCCTAGTTGTTATTCCTTCTGTTGATAATGAAAATGGCATATAAAACAGATTGGTTGATTGAACAAAAATAGAAATGGCCTTCATATTTCTTCAATGATGAATGGAATTGACACGCATTTTGGTGAGGGAAACTCTTGAGAATTATGCTATTCTGACTCTCCTCTATATCTAATCGCCATGATCCAAACTTGTGCACCTAGAAGAAATAGAGCATCCACAGCAACAGCTAAGATGTATTAATTTCGCATACACAGAATTGAAGCAGTATAGATGATTTCCAAGAAGTAAGAATTAGGAAGAATATCAACAATGATATGAACAGCATGAAGGTTTTACAACACTCCTGTCTATCTATGAACCATCACAAACACCAACACCAACCCTTGTTCAATCCGAGTCGCATCCCATGTATTCATATCTCAACATTACAATTGTGTACAATATTTGGGAAATGAAGAGGCAGAGAGAAAGAACACAATGAGCCATTATGACTGTTGGGCTCCCATTCATAACTGTCAATGAGTTTGACTGCTGTACATCCTCATCAGTGCCCCTGCACCGAAATAAGTTGGTGTATAAATGCGCCCAAGGTTGGGCACTTGGGTTAACATTTGGGTGTGTGCAACCAAAATATAAGTGTGTCCATAACACAACCGTTGCACAACCACAAAGCATGCTCATACTTTACATCTTCTAGGCTGACCTCTCTTTCTAACATGACTCGGTCATGAACTTAGTCAACCTTTAACTATGTTGCGAGTCAAACCTCATCGCTTAGAACTTGTTAGTCCCCAATAATTAACAATTATCCTATTAGTTGAGGAAACTTCTCATGAATCTTCTCTAAGGTGTCACCTGCTAACTTGGGGCAATTATCCGTTCATCCCAATCTAATAAAGTTTTAGGGTTCCTTGTCCAGTTCTTCCAGTTTTGTGCCAACTTCAACAAATATTCTTCAAGACCAAGCACAATATGCTCTTCTTTATCCCCGTCCAATATTGATGGCTTGTAGCTTCATGCAATCTGTCTGCATTGAAGACTAGATGAATGACTTGTCCAATTCTTCTAGCACCGTACCAACTTCAAAAAATAATTCTTCAAAAGCAAGCACAATTGACCCTTTTTTCATCACCATCCACGATTGACTCTTTTTCATCACTGTCCAACATAGATGGTTTGTAGCTTCATTTGATATGCATTGAATATTAGATGAATAACCATGCACGCTAGTGAGTACAACTTAAACATGTTCTGTCCAATCAGCTCAATGATAATATAGGGGTAAGATATGAGCAGCTTGATATTTATCTCTTCATTTTAAGCTCTTCTTCCAAAGGTAGAGCCAGACTTTTCAAATATAAAAGTCATCTAGACTATAGAGTTTGGCATATTAATAAATTCAGTCACTTAATAAATAAAGTGACTTTAGGTCACTTTATGTTTAATGGTTTTATTAAAGTATGCAAGTCATTTAAGGATTTGTGCAATTAGGGTTTGAGTAGTTAAGGTTTATGTCATCTCATTATTATAATGAGAAGGTTGTTCTCTTCATTTGATAATATAGAAAAACCATTTGCTCTCTTTCAATACTCTCTTTGTGTTCTTGGTTTCTTTGTGTTTGGTTTTCATAATATGATATTAGAGCCACGGTGAGAGGAAGTTGAAGCAAAGCAAGAGAAGGGCTTAGGGACTGCCAAGATCAATGACAGACCAAGATATTCCATTCAATACACACCAAAAAGCTGAATGGCTTTCAGACCAGCCGTAACTAAGTTGTTTTTTTTGTTTGTTTAAAAGACAAGCATCATTATTTTGCTCGATTTAAAACTAGGTTCAAATTTTCAAGAGAGAATCAGTTTTATTTCGATTTTAAGCCAGATTTAAATATTTAAAGCCAGATTTAAATATTTTTCTAGGTCAAATCAAAGATTAAAAAAACAAAAAAGAGACGTTGGAACTTTGATTTTCAGGGTTCTAAGCAGATTTTTTTGGGCAACTATTCTTTTCCATTTGTACAACTGCACAAACAGACCGTACGACTATATGGACATGTCATACGGACAAATTCATATTACCATACAGAATCTGTACTGCAGACCAGAAACTTTCTTGGTTTTGTTTATCAGCTTCAGATTTCTGAAAGTTTTGCTGTAATTTCTATTTTGATTTTCAAGCTGAATTTTTTTAATTTTTTCAGTAATTTCTGCAATTTTAGAGAGAAGTTTCTATATTTCAGCAGTAGTTTGGCAGATCTGTGCATTTTACTGTGGTATTTTCAAATTTTTCTCTAGTTTTTGTAGAAATTTGACTGATCAGTGGTAAATTTGGTGGCTTGGGAGAAAACCCTTGGTTTTCTGGGCATCTTTTTAGCAGTTTGGTCTCTCTATTTCAGAACTTTTATCTACAAAATTATTTTACAATTAGCTAGTTTATCCAATATCATGTTGGAGGGTAACCATAAATTCTCTGGTAAAAATTACAAGACATGGAAACAACATATGTTAGCATTTTTTTGTACAGATGTCTCGATTAACTTGTGTCGGGGAAGGAAACTCGATTGACAACAACACGCAAAGACCAAATATGAGGAACGAAATAGAAAAGTGGTAATGATAACCGGTTTTGTGATCCGGTTTTGTTTCCGGTTCCGGCCCGGTTCTGGTTCTCAGGATCGACCAGTTCGACCACTGGTTCGGTTTTTGTAACCTTGTGTACAACCACCTGAAGTGGGGGAGAATTTTGAGGATGAATCTCCGAAAACTCCTAGTCACAAAGTCATTGTAGGTTACCCGAAGGGACCAAACCAGCAAAATGGCAGTGTTGATGTGGAAGACAAGGCCTGAGAAGAGACCAAAATGGTGGCACAACACCATTGGAGATGTTTGAATAGATGAGATGAGAGCAAAAGGAAGACCAACAAGAGGCAAGAAATTTGATACAGTCAATTATGCATTGATGGATAACATTCAAGATTTACATGAACCTCGGGAATATGAAGAGGCCAAAAGAAACCCGGAATGGGAGAAGACCATGCAAGCCAAACATGGCTGATGAAAAATCAAACATGGAAGAAACCCATTGGTTGCAAATGGGTGTATAAGTCAAGTGCAAAGCAGATGGGACATGTTATCACATATATAGTAGCCGGGCTACCATACATTATTTTTCTAATTCCAGTACACTATTCAGCCAGTTCCCTTACATTGAGATGCTGAGATGAGCATCTATGTTTCCCACTTGTCTGATGCAATAGGAGTCATCAACCACAAGTTAATTTCATTTGACTCCATTATCCCAATTCCCAAGGCACTGATCTTTCTCCAAGTCAATTCGACTTTCCTAGATTGTTGGATTAACTTGTGGTTTGATCCTTGTTTGGTGGACTAAACCCTTTGATGTCATCATATATCATGATCAAGCTTGTCACTTGTACTAGTTAGCCCCAATTCAACCCCTAAACTACCCTGCATTGAACACGGTTCCCAAGGCAGTGGATTTTTCTCACATTGAACTAGTACTTTAATCTTGGATCCTATTTCAAATATCATAAGTCACTCTCACATCAACAATGAACCAAAGCTATACTCATTGAACCCCTCACTTGTCTTGTGACTTCATCCTTAGGTCTAGGATAAACCATACACCTTACTTCACTTAGTCTTGACTTGATTTGGTGTCTTGGTTTGATCTCTCCTGTCGGGAGCAGATCGGGTCTCCCCCTTTGTTGTCTGGGCTAGATAACATAAAATGAAGGTTACCTCGACTGGCGTGACAACCATCTATTGGAGGTCAAGGTGATCATGGTTGCACCTTTTAAGTTGTCCTTCCCTATTGCCATCCATTTATGGATACATCCACAAGGGTAACTACAGTTTAGGTGATAATAGGACACTTGACAAGCATAAGGCAAGATTGGTTGGAAAGGGCCTCACACAAAAGGGAGGAATCGATTATGAAGAAACCTTTGCTCCAACAACAAAGATGAACACAATCCATTAATTCTAGCCATGGTAGTGCAGTTTGGCTGGAAACTATACCAAATGGGTGTGAAGAGTCCCTTCCTTAATGGAGATTTGGAGGAAGAAGTATACAAGTACCATCCACAAGGTTTTCAAGTTCTTCGGAAAGAACATATGGTATGCTAAAGAAAGCTCTATGTGGCGTGAATTAGGCACACAGAGCACGGTACATCAAAATTGACAAGTATTTGGGTGAACATGGGTTCCAACGAAGTCCTTCAAATCCCAATATTTACGTCAAAATCATTGGAGATGATGTAATTATTCCAGTGATATATGTAGATGACATCATCTTCACAAGTAGCAAGGCAGGCGCAATATCACAAGTAAAAACCAATATATGCCCCCTTTGACATGATTGACTTAGGCCCCCTACATTACTGCTTAGGTGTAGAAGTTTGGAAAACAAATAAACATATTTTTGTTTCACGAGGCAAGTATGCCAAAAGTTTGTTAGACATGCAAACATCTACACCAATGGAGAAAAGGTTGTGTTACGTGGTACCAATACCAACGCACCTTCCGATGTATCCCCAGGGAGAGAGGGTCATTTTTTTCAGACCAGGAGAGGTATTACCCAACATGTTTCTGAGTGGAGGTTATGGCCAGACCCTTTGGTCCTTCTCTTAGCAGTACTATGGCTTAGTTGCATTGTTGACTGCCTCATTAAAATGCTTGTAGCCCTAAGGTGGGTGTCTGGGGCTCCTAGGGGTGGGTCACTGGGTCACATGACCCCACAGTTGTTTCATTACTTCGGTGACAATTTTTTCAGCTTTGAGGCTCTGGCCTCTTTTCCAGGTCACCTCAGGCACCCTCCTGGTCCCTTTGCAGCCTAGCACCCTCTCTCCTTGGGCCTCTTCCAGAGATGACGTTATCATCATCACCAGGTCGTACTGCTTGTTTTTTTAGGGGGGCGTTGAGAGATTATCAACACTATTGGGGTTAGATGGGGCATGACGTCCCCCCTGCCTACTCCAGTCTTCAATTTGGAGTAGTTTGCTCATTTTTAGCTATTTCAGTCATTTTGGGTCAACTCTGGGGAAAATGCCCCAAGTTACCCACAGATTTGATTATTTTATATTATTTTATGTTATAATTTTAAATTGACATGTTATGATTTCAAATTGACATTTTAAAGGCATGTCGGCTTGATTTTATTTTAAAAGTGGGTGTGAGATCATATAAATAACATCTCCTCACTTCATTTTCAAATTACAACTTATGGGACAAAATTCATTATGCTACTTTTTAACCCAAGATTAGCCTTATGAAGTGATGCGCACCTCTTGGAGGGATGACTCTTTGATCTTTTGGATGAAAGTTGGTTCTTAATTGCTTTGCTAATGCTTTGTGGATGCTAGAATGGTTGGAAGAGCTCATGCTCAAGTAAGTCTATTCCATTTTTAGTCAGTCTTGATGAATGATAGGTAAATTTTGCTTCTTGAATGATTGAATGGTAGCCCTAGGGCTGCATTCTCTTTGAATAGGACCTTTTCTCTACTTTTCTATCCCCTTAGCATAGTAGAAAACGCTCCCAAGAGGAGGTTTTTACGAAGTTTAGCCTTGGAACTCCAACTTTGCCCTAGTTTAGGCTCTTGAAACGAACCCTAGAGGTTGTTTCAAGAATCCCTAACCTATTTGACAAGGAGAAATACCTCCAAGAGGAAGGCTGGTCACCTTCCTCTAAGGCTAGGGTTTGGGGTAACATCCATTAAAACCCTAAGTTTGTCTATCTTTTCTACCTAAAACCCTAGTTTGTACACTTGTAAATATTAATTTTAGGTTAAATTTATATATTTCTTTTGTAATTAGGCTTTTATTTTTTGTTTTTGTACATAATTTAAAAACCTTAAATCTAAAACCCTAACCCTTAAACATGTTTTCTGCCCTAAATCAGACCCAGGGTTTTCTTCCTAACCCTAGCGACCTCCCTCTCCTTCACCTTCTAGGGTTTGCTCTATCCCTTCCTAACCTCGCCCTTCCTTGTCCTCTCTAAACCCTCACTCCTCTTCTTTCTCAACTCAGCCTCCCCTCTTTTCCTTCTTTCCACCTTCACCCTCATCCTTTCCTACCTCGCTCCCCTCTTTTCCCTTTCATCCTTCCTGTTTCCCCTTCTCCTCTTCTTTCTTTTCTCTCCTCTTCTCTTCCTTCTTCTCCCTTTTCCCTCCTTCCTCCATCTCCCTCTTCCTTTCCTCCTCTCCTCCTCTTCTTTCGCTTCTTTCTCCTTTCTCCTATTTTTCTTCTCCCACAGCTTTTTTTCCTGTACCTTTTCAGCCCTCGATCTCCCCTCCTTGAGGCTCGGCCTCACTCCCTTTAGGCCCCTTTTTCCCCCGGACTTTCCTTAAGACAGTTCGGTCCCTATTTTGGGGCTTGTCCAAGGCTTTAACAGCCTGAAATCAGTCCTTTCCTCTGCTGCAAAACAGGTCTGCAATATTTGCAAACAGTCAGCGCACATGACAATCCCTAACCTGGCCACATCACCTACACAAAATGACAAAAAGAGGATTAGTAATTGATTACATTTTACTACAATTTAAAGGCTGCACTGTTGATAAGGAGGTCTGAAATAATACTAATTTACCACTGATATACAGTCTAAAAGGTTGTGTTTAATGCACAAAAGTAGATGAAAAAAAGTGGTTGAAAGTAGAAGTGGCATTAATTACATCATCCACATCTTTTGGATTGTCTTACTATGGTTATAAATTGCTACTGTAGTGACTGTCAAATCGCTGCTAACGCTCTCATACACAGTCTGAAACTGCTCTTACTTGGTTGGCATAAAAGTGGTTAAATGTTGGAAGCCACATTGGAAACATTTATTACACGCATTTGAATTTACCTTGCTGCTATCTACAAGTGTTTTGGACTGTTATCATACTGCTGTTAACACTGGCATGCTGTATTGACTGGCAAATACTATACTGCTGCTATCAGTCCTAAAACTTTGTCATTGGAAAGATATTGATCTATCATATACTTCTGCTATTATTGGGTAATATTTGATTAAACGTTAATGCTTGTTAATGGTGGATGACTTCTTTTGACCACTAAAGTGATATTGAATGATTTTTGCCATTGTCCCATTGGATACAGTAACTTGGATACGTTGCACTAATACATTGCAAACACTTTTCTTAACTAGTATGACTTCTGCATTCATATGAGTACATTGGTTTAAGGCACTGGTCTCTAATTTGGTTGTCTAGGAAGCATAGTTGTTTTTGTCATAAGTATTTGCAGGGCATCAAGGGCTCTCCCCTTGGAGGTTATGACACTCCAAAGTAGTTTGGAGGAGTGACTAAGGTGACAGTGGTTACTTTCTCCGCATTTTGTTCATCGGATACTAGCCCTGCTAGTTCATCCAATAACAGGCTGAAACTTTCAACCAAGTATGATTCAAAGGCAGTTGATGAATCAATCTACGGGCAACTAGTGGGGAGCTTGATCTATCTTACAGGCCCTAGATCTGACTTGAGTTTTGCAGTCAACTACACATCCGGATTCATGACTATTCCAAAAGTAGAACATTGGATAGGAGAAAAAAGAGTGCTACAATATTCAAAAGGAACATTAGATTTGGCATTCCATATGGCAAACACAAAGAAACTCTGTTATGTGGTTATACAGAATCAGATTAGGTAGGATCAATGGATGTCAAGAAATCCACACCAAACTATGTTTTAAGTCTTGGTACTGAAGTGGTTACATGGACCAACAAGAAGCAACATATTGTCTCCCTTTCTTCAACCAAAGCAGAATATGGAGCAGCAATGAAAGGAGCATGTGAAGCAGTGTGGCTCAAACAAATGCTTGTAGATATGAAGATCCAACAAAACCAGCCTACCATATTATATTGTGATAATCAGGGAGTTCTTCTGTTGGCAAAGAATCCAATCTTCCACGAGCATACCAAACATATTGATGTCCATTGTCACTTCATCCAACAACTTTCAAAAGATGGAACAGTCGAGCTACAATATTGTCCTACAAAGGATCAGACTACAGACATTCTCACCAAGTCTTTAGGTCTAGATAAATTTGTAAAATTCAAAAACAAGCTTTGTGTATTTTCTAGATTGGCCATTATGGGAGGGTGTTAGAATATAAAGGTCATCTAGACTATAGAATTAGGCATATTAATAGTCACTTGGTGAATTTAGGTTGCTTTAGGTTTAATTTTTTATTAAAGTACACAAGTCATTTTAAGATTTGTGCAATTAGGGTTTGAGCAATTAGTGTTTATGTCATATCAATATTATAAAGAGAAGGTTGTTCTCTTCATTTGATGATATAGAAGAACCATTTTCTCTCTTTCAATTCTTTCTTTGTATTCTTCATTCTTTTATATGTTTGGTTTTCATAACAGACTCTGCTTATTCTGCAAAATTGATGATCTGCATGGTGTTGAAAAATGTTGAGCCTTATGCTTCCACTGACTCTTGTAGAAAGCTTCTCAAATTTGTTAAAATGATAGTATGTAATTTTTACTTGTGGTTATTGTTAAGGTAAGAGACCTCACAAATTTGTTAAAATGATGGTATGTAATTTTTACTTGTGGTTATTGTTCAGGTAAGAGACCTCATTATAGTAATACTAGTTTATGGTTTAACAACTGACCTAGTCAACACTATTTTATTATATTCTAGGTGGTTATGGCCAACCTAGTCATTTATGTGGGCCCATAACCCCCTCGTGTGAGAAGGTGCCAACCTCTTAACAGATACACAACCCATGCCTTATTTGTACAAAACATTCACTCATTGAGTGATTGAATCTTTAGCCTACGATCACATACCTCCTCTATTTCTCTTTTTCATGGGTTCATCTTCTCTTCTCTTTATGTGTTATGGTTATGTTGATTTAAGGTTTGTTGGTTGGTTCCATTCAATCCTTATTTATCTCTTGTTATCTCGACAAGGTATCGAGGCAGGTGTGAGCCACTTCTCCCTTATTGAGCTATTCTCTCTTCAAGCTTGGCATTTTTTGTTAATCTTGGGCAAATGAATGCATATTAGTCAATTTAAAATATATTTGATTGTCAACTTAGACAATCTAGGAAAGTGGATGATTGAGTAACCACTACCCCTGTTGAGCTTTGCTACCCATGTCAAGATTGTACCACCCTTTCAGTGGTAAATGAAGTATACTTTGAAGCTATATATGAGGATATATAATAATGGTTTCTTCAAATCCCAATTGTGTCTTCTTCCATTTTCATTGAAGATGATCAATGAAATGAGGGAAATAATCTTTCTTCTATGTTCTCTATAGCCTTTTGGGGAAAAGATTCTGATTGTGTTAATCATGGTTATAAAGAGTCAATTTTTCTTATTCATGAGAAAAACATTTACCCCATTCCTCAAAAGTTTGAGTACATTAAAATGATCTTCAACGATGGCCAATTGACAATGGATGAGATCTTCATCAGATCAATGTTTAGTCCATCTCAATTCACACAAAATTGAAGACCACCAAGTATTCTCTGCAGAAATGTACACTCTACAGATTGACCAGTAGCTTCTCTCGGTGCAATGCTAAGAACAATTGATCCAAATGCTTCAAGTAGTCTTCCCAAATACTAAAAACTAGTATAGCATCATCAAAGTAGACTATCACAAATGACTCAATGAGTCAAGATGTCTGAGCACTTCTTCATCATTAGTCATGAATGTTGCAAGGGAATTAGTAAGACCGAACGGCATCGACAATGAGTCAAACAGTGCTTGGTGCATCTTAAAGGTTGTATCCAAGAATCCATGTATCATCTAGCTTGTCAAGATGTCTAAGCACTTCGTTCATCATACTCATGAATGTTGCAAGGGAATTAATAAGACCAAAAGGCATCATAAATGAGTCAAACAATGCTTGGTGCATCTTAAAGGTTGTATCCGAGAATCCATGTATCATCTAGCATGATACGAATCTGGTGGTAACTGGATTTCAAATCAATCTTACTAAATTACTTAGCTCCCTAAAGCTAATGTATTTGGTAATCAACGCGAGAGAATGGATACCAATGCTTAATGGCATCGAACCTCCTCTTGTACTACTTAATTTAAAGCAAAATCTCTAACATCAATTTATTTCTAACACCTGATGTATTTATTTCACATACGCGGCCAACTAATAATGGCAATATGTCTATATGAAGCTTATCAAAGAAATATAAAATGAATTCATAAAACATACACGGTTGACAAGAGGAATTGGGTAGAATATCAACTTTGAATTCTCACTATAGATATTAAGTTGTACAACAATGATATTGACAACATGAAGCTTTTGCAACATAATTCCCAATCTATCAATTATCATTAACTTACCAACACCAACCCTTGTTCAATCAAAGCAAGGTCAAGAAGATGAAGAGGAGGTAGAATACGACAAATTGTTATGACCTTGGGCTTCCATTAATAACCACTCAATGAGTTCTCTACCCATGTCGGCGAGCCTGGGTCAAAATACGTCATGTGCAACTACACCCAACGTTGTTCTCCTAGGACCAAATTTGGATGGGCACAAAAGAAATATAAGCATGTCCATAACACAATTGATCATCACTTTGAAGCACACCAAATTCGTCACCACAATGTGCGCTCACACTTAGACATCTTCCAAGATGAACTCTCTTTCTAGCACAATGTAATCATGAATTTAGTTGATCATTGACTCTGTTATAGATCATACCATGCATAATAGCATGGTTATAAACTTATAATTAGTAAATTTGACAATGATAATTTTTCACAAGTCATCTTATTGGTTGGTGGTGGTTTCAATGATTGTCCAACCTCTATTTTCTTACATAAATCCTTTATAACAATGGTTATAATATGATGTATTATCCACTAGGTACAAAATGCAAGGAACCCACGATGCTCTAGGGGTTGTCTAGTAATATGTATTTATGGAAAGTAGTATTAAAGATTGGCTTCCAAACCTAGAGATTACAGCACAAAAGACTACCCATCATAGAGAAGGTTAGCATGTATGCAACCTACTCAAGCACTAGGCGAAATATTTAGCCACAATGCTCTATATTTCAATGTGTTTTTGTTGTAGCTACATGAGGTATCCTCACTAGCTAAAGCAGACCTACAAAAGAAATAAAAAAATGTGTTTTTATATTTACAAAAGAGAAGTCGGCTCAATAAAAGAGACAAGTCGGCCCGGTTGGAAAAATCACTCCAAAGTCATGTATAAATAGAGGGGTCGCCCTTCTCATTTGCTACCACCAAAAGCAAGTTCGCTCAAGCAAAGGAAAGCTCGATTTTGAGTTGTAGAAGACATTTTTGGAGCTCCTTCTTTTGGCATCTCTTCTCTTTGTGATCTTCATCACTCTTATCTTTGTTGTACTTGTATTATGTATTGAATCTCTGAGTAAGAAAGGCTTGCCGGGTTTTTCCCGAGTTTGGGTTTTCCCAAGGTAAACTATTGTATCTCTATTTTTGTTTATGTGCATAGTTACAGTGATCCTATATTTGTTTCTAAGTTGAAAGAGATGAAAATTATACTGCTATAATTGAAAATTTAACATGGTATCAGAGTAGTGTTGAAATAGACTGTCGCCGAAAACTAGGGTTTATTGTTTTCTCATCTTCCATCCATAGATTAGGCTTCACCCTCAGCATTATTGAGCTCGCCCTAGGAAGGTGCATCTTCTTGTGGAAGCAGATTTTCATTTTGAGAATTTTCAATTTTTGACCTAATTACTACAGGGGTCAAGAATTGGGGTTTGTAGTTTTAGATTGTTCTGTCCACAGATCAGGAAGAAAAGAAGGCTCATTCAACTCGCCTTGGAAGGGCGCATTATCTATGGAACAGTTTTCTAAGAATCCAAAGTTCAATTTTGACCTCACTCCTGCTAGGATTTTTGAACTAGTTTGTAGTTTTCCTTCTCAATAAAGATGGCAAGCATCAAGGTTGAAGATAGGCTTGATGGAGCTTCAAACTTTCATTCATGGAAGTCTAGAGTGCTCATTGCTCTAGAAGCAAATGACCTTCTAAACTTTGTTGTAGAAGGAGTACCAAAACCAGAAGAAGAAGCAGGAAAGGCTCAGTGGAAGAAGAGTGATGCCAGACAAGAAGGATCCTAATAGATTCAATCAAGGATCATTTGATTCCTCAAATCTCTCAAAAGAAGACAACTAAAGCCATGTGTGATACCTTTAAGAAGTGGTTTGAGAACACAAATGTTAATAGGGCTCTTGCCTTGAGACAACAACTCTCAAATGTCGAGATGTCGAAATCAGATTCTATTGCATCCTATTTCATGAAGATCTCAAAAATCAAGGATCAATTGGGCACTATTGGAGAAATTATTGCAGATAGAGAACTAGTCATGCTGACTCTAAATGGCCTCCCTCAATCTTGGGAACCATTCATTCAAAGCATAACTGGAAGATCTAAGCTACCCAAGTTTGAACGATTGTGGGAAAATTGTACACAAGAAGAGACCAATATTGTAGATAGAGGTAGTACTAGTGCCTCTCATCATGAATAAAACCAAGCACTCGCTACACATAGGAATAGGAAAGAAGACCTTTGGTAGAAAAGACAAAGGTGAAAGATTAAGTCCAATTCTAGAACAGAAGAGGAAGAAAGATCTTTCACACATCCAATGCTTCAATTGCAGAAAGTTTGGCCACTATAAAAATCAATGTAAATCAAAGAAAATAAAGGAACATGCTTCAACCACTGATGTTGATGAAGAGACTTCACCAAAGAAGTCAAGGAATGCAGAAGATGATGACCGTCAAAAGGAGTATTTCTTTTAGTACACCAATGATTGCATTATCTCTGGATGAGGAGATTGTCATTAGTGTTGTATGAAGATCCAGGTTGCAATTAGCTTCCAAGTAAGAAGACAAATATTTAAGGACTCCAGTGATCCTTGCAAGGAGGCAGAGATCAAGAGAGAGCCCACAAAAAACAATAAAATATAAGTATTTGAATTTGGATTATCATTTGTAATTAAATTCTCTTGTAAATCAGATCTGAATGTTCATAACAATTGTATGCAGATTTGTATTCTTAGAATCAGGAAGTGTGTTATGCATGTTATAATGTAGCATTTATATATGACTAAGATTGACAAGCAGTAGGCTCTTATAGTACATGTTATGTATATGTTGGGTAAGTAGCCTATAGTGTTGCACAACAAACCATGAGCCTTTGTTGGAACTAGTCTAGGATGAAACCTCTTTGCTGACATACTGGAGCAGTGCACGCTCCTGACAGTATGTTCTAGTGGAGATGGAAGGCATCCAGATAATCATCAAGTATGTTTGGGATATGGATGGATGTTGTGTTGAAGCATTGTCTAAGATGCTTACATCACTGTGTGAATTATTGTCATTGCATTGAAATATAATTTGATCTTCGTGATTAAGCAATGTTGTTGACTATTTGAAAAAATCTGACTTGTAGGGAAAGATCATATGCTATGGCCTACAAGAGAAGGACGATGAGACTTGTTCTGAAGAACAAGTGATGGATGTGTAGTCAGCCAGATTAAGATCTCATTGATATTCGGTGTTTGAGATGGAGCAGGATGCTCAGAAATGGCTTTTGTGACAGAGGAAGCAGCTACAGTGGATGTGATGACTATTCAGCATTAACAACAGACATATGTGGATCTAGTACATTTAGTCATATGTGGACCCATGACTCACAGGTCCAGGAGATCTCATATGAACAGTGACATTCATCCTTCCGATGAACATAAGGAGTTGCAGTGAGTAGCAGCAGATAAGTTCTCTGAAGTTCATTAGTTACTTCAGTATGCTACCTGAGATGTGGGGACTACATCAATAGCAGTTGGCTTCCAGTTGAACATTGCTTGTGCCTGAGTGGAGAATTAGCATGCTCTAGGACAAGAACCACTCAGTTGACCTCGAAGGAGGTGCAGTATACATATATCCAGTTAGAGCAGTGGCTCAAGATTCAGCATGTGTAAATGACATGGGTTGCTAATGATGATTCCTTGATCGTGATGTTGTATAGTAGTGACCAGTTCCTCACTGAAACAAAGAGATTTATTGATAGGTACAGAGGGAGTTGGCCTCTGATTTCAAGATGAAGGATCTCAATCTGATGCATTACCTCTTGAGATTAGAAGTATGACAGAGATCGAGATGAGCTTAGTCCTGTGTGGACAGGAAATCCTGTGTAGACCGAGATGAGCTTAGTCTTTTGTGGATAGGCGGTCCTATGTAGACCGAGATGAGCTTAGTCCTATGTGGACAGGCGGTCCTATGTAGACTGAGATGAGATTAGTCCTGTGTGGACAGGTAGTCCTGTGTGGAAAGGCAATCCTGTGTAGACGAAGATGAGCTTAGTCTTGTGTGGACAAGCAGTCCTGTGTAGACCAAGATGAGCTTAGTCCTGTGTGGACAGGCGGTCCTGTGTAGACCGAGATAAGTTCTGAGTGAACTCATGTTCCTGTGTGGAGAGGACTCTTGTGTAGAGTACGCTTGTATTCCTGTGTGGGATGTTGTCATGTGTGGACTATATTGACCTTTCTTATGATGACGAGATGTACGAGACAAGCCATGACGATCAAATGATGCTCAGATGTGTTCCAATGTGGATACCTCTCTAGCTAAGAGGGAGTGTTGTTGTTGTAGCTACGTGAAGTATCCTCACTAGCTAAAGCCGACCTACAAAAGAAATAAAAAAATTGTATTTTTATATTTACAAAAGAGAAGTCAGCCCAGTCAAAAAGACAAGTCGGCCCAGTTGGAAAAATCACTCCAAAGTCATGTATAAATAGAGGAGTCGCCCTCCTCATTTGCTACCACCAAAAGCATGTTCGCTCAAGCAAAGGAAAGCTTGATTTTGGGTTGTAGAAGACATTTTTGGAGCTCCTTCTTTTGGCATCTCTTCTCTTTGTGATCTTCATCACTCTTAGCTTTGTTGTACTTGTATTATGTACTGAATCTCTGAGTAAGAAAGGCTTGCTGGGTTTTTCCTGAGTTTGGGTTTTCCCAAGGTAAACTATTGTGTCTCTATTTTTGTTTATGTGCATAGTTATTCTTTCAGTGATCCTATATTTGTTTCTAAGTTGAAAGAGATGAAAATTATACTGCTATAATTGAAAATTTAACACACTGCTTCACCTTACACCACTAGAGAAGGAATTATGAGCATCCTAAATCTTCTATAAGAAAGCCCACTCCCATTATCAACACCACTTACAGTCATCTCCATTGTTGGCATTAGCTTGCTAGTGATTCAACACTTTTGTTGGCATTATATTGTTAGTGATTCCACACTTTGTAATAATTCTATAGCAACATGAGGACTATCCTTAGTGCCTCTAAAGCCCCCACATTGTAAGAAAGCATAATAAGGTTCTAGAGCCTATCCCTCACCCCATCATCCATGATATCTGATTATGTCTCCCTCAAGAATTCATACATTTAAGAGTCCAAGCATGTATGTATGTCCAAACACATCCATCCATATATATATCCCAAAGAGTTAGCTCAACCGGTTATTGCCAATGTTGTTGGACATTGATTAATTTTGTGCCTGCAAGTGCATAGTTCAAATCCCCTTGTGCTAGGACCACTAGTCTATATGAATGGTTTACTAGGGATGCCATCCATGAATGTGGGGAAGCACAGGGGTGCTCCCATGAGCTTTTCCTTAGAATATACACGCTTGTATATATCAATGTTTTACTAGGGATGCCATCCATGAATGTGGGGAAGCATCCTTTGGGTTTGCCCATGAGCTTTTCCTTAGAATATATATATATATATATAACAACCATGTTCTTCCCATAGATAATGGGATCAATAAACTGTCATTGGGAGCATCCTTACCATGCTCCATAAATCCTTACACACAAACTAGGAGAAAGATGTCATGGACATGATCCACTTACTCCTTATGACGCAAACACCCCAATTCATTGAGTTTTCAATTTCAGCTACATCATTAAATAGTCACCACAAAATGTTCCATAAAGGGCTTATGGAATATAGGAATTCTTATGATACATCATAAGCCATTTCAATTAAATTGAATTTTAGTAGAATAAGTTTCCAAAATAAGGGAGAGATGGATGCTAGGGACCAATTTGGAAGATCTGGAAGCATTTTTATGAGTAATATTTTATGGACTATACCAATAAATAGCTATATGAAAAATGACAAAGCCCCCATTTACAACATATCTAAATAGTGTACAGGCCCTACAGGACACTGAAGTCCTTCGGATTAGGAGGTGTTAATATGTATGGAAAGACTACTCGTCTTCTAATATTAGGGTACTTGGATGACCTATGCTCAACCAAATCCTAGTGGTTAAATGTAAAATTCATCAGTCAGGACTATTGGATTGGTTCCTATGTTTGTCACAGACCAAAGACTGAAACGTGTTTTCTGGTATTGCTGAGTTGCTCAAGGCTTTTCGTCATGGGTTGCAATTGTTGTGAATATGTAATTCTTTTTGTTAGCCCTCTTCATTGGAAAGGAGTTGGTCATGGGTTGCAATTATTTTTGCCAGTCGGAGCACTCTTCATTGGAAAGGACTCAATCTTGGGAGATAGGTAGGTGATCAAGTAATATGGCATGGGAATTTAGAACACCATAAGGTTGACAGGAATATCCTTTTTACCGAAAGGAGACGTTGAGGTATTTTCAACAACATGTTTCTCCTTTTCATTTGGGGGAGACTATAGCATTCAAAGCAGAATTGGGAACTTTGGTTTCAATCAATCCACAGGATGTAGAATAGACGGTGAATGGGTGTACTGTGAAGGCACTCCTTGCGTAAGGTCACTAGTTTGAAATTCCATGGGTACAAGCCTTACAAAAAAAAAGTTTGGTTTCAATCAAAACTGGAATTTTGAAATTTTCAATAATTATTTAGACTGGAATTTTGAAATTTTTAATAATTATTACCTGGCTCATTGATTATGTATACTGATATACTCTATATTTGTGTGGTAATGTAATATATGATGCATTTTCAAAAAAAGAGGGGGAGAATTATGAGTGGGCAACTTATAGAAATAGAATTTTCACCTCTTTGTGGGCAACCAAAATGGAATTGTAGCAGCTACAAATTTCAAGTTTATTTTGGAAGACATAGCCTTCAAACGGTTAGTTTACATGTTGCTCAAAGAAAGTTTGACTCTAGCTATGAGAGGGCCACATCAATGTCAGGGAGTCTCATGAAGGAGAATCGTCTCATAGCCCCTTTTAATCTATTTTTTTGACACTTGTCGATACTTGGACTAGGCAGGTGCACTACTTAAGTTAGACACTTGTCATTACTTGGAGTAGCTGGGTGCACTATTTAAGTTGTTACATAAAAATATGTGGAAAAAGTGCTTGGCACTTTTGGGGCACACTACTTGAATTAATTGCTTACTTGGAGAAACATGTTTGGGAAAAGTTATGTGGAATGAGTGTTTGGCGCTTGCGGGGCACGGTACTTGAAGTAATTACTTGGAGAAACATGTTTGGCACAAGTTGTCATGTAATCACCTACCCTTAGCACATATGAGGCACATGAGTTGGTTAGGGTTAAAGTGGACATCGTCAAAGTGGGGCGCTCCACTTGTGAACCCAATCTCTTAAGTGGCTTAGGTGGACACACTACTTAAGTTGTAGTTACTTGGATACTTGGACAAGTAGGGTGCACTACTTAAGTTGACCCATTCTCTTAGGTGGACACACTACTTAAGTTGTAGTTACTTGGACAAGTACGGTGCACTACTTAAGTTGTTGCATAAATATATGTGGAATGGGTGCTTGGCACATGTGGCGCAAACTATTTGAGCTAGATAATTGGAGAAACGTGTTTGACACAAGTTGTTGTGTAATCAACTACCTTTAACATGTGTTAAAGGCACCTGATTTGGTTAGGTTAAAGTGGACATTGTCAAAGTGAGGCACTCCACTTGTTAACCCATTCTCTTAGGTGGACACACTACTTTAAGTTGTTGCATAAAAATATGCGGAAAGAGTGCTTGGCACTTTTGGGGCACACTACTTGAACTAATTACTTACTTGGAGAAATATGTTTGGCACAAGTTATGTAGAATGATTGTTTGGCACTTGCGGGCCACACTACTTGAAGTAATTACTTGGATAAACATGTTTGGCACAAGTTGTATGTAATCACCTACCCTTAGCACATATGAGGCACATGAGTTGGTAAAGTGGACATTGTCAAAGTGGGGCACTCCACTTGTGAACCCATTCTCTTACGTGGACACATTACTTAAGTCGTGGTTACTTGGATACTTCGACATGTAGGGTGCACTACTTAAGTTGACCCATTCTCTTAGGTGGATACACTACTTAAGTTGTAGTTACTTGGACAAGTAGGTTGCACTACTTAAGTTGTTGCATAAATATATGTGGAATAGGTGCTTGGCACATGTAGGGCACACTGTTTGAGCTGGTTACTTAGAGAAACATGTTTGACACAACTTGTCATGTAATCAACTACCTTTAACACATGTGAGGCACAAGATTTGGTTAGGTTAAAGTGGACATTGTCAAGGTGGGGCACTCCACTTGTTAACCCATTCTCTTAGGTGGAAACACTACTTAAGTTGTAGTTACTTGGATTATGATGGTGCACTACTTAAGTTTTTGCGAAAACATATGGGACTGAGTGTTGGCACATGTGGGGCACACAGAACACTATTTGAGTTAGTCACTTGGAGAAACGTGTTTGGCACAAGTTGTCATGTAATCACCTACTCTTAGCATATGAGGCATGCGAGTTGATTAGGGTTAAAGTCGACACTTCCAAAGTGGGGCGCTCCACTTGTGGACCCATTTTCTGAGGCAGAAATAGTCTAGAGTTTTTACTTGTAATTCCCCTCTCTTATTCTATAAAAGGGAAAGAGGGGCACACTACTTCCAAGTATGAGAGCTAGTGTGAAGGGTAGTGTGATGTGATAACTAGGGTGTTTTAGTTACAGTGTTTTGCTCTATGAGCTTGTGAAAAAATGGTTGGTTTTGCATTGTAAGCTTGAGAGAGCTGATTTTGTTTTATTTAATATACTGTTCTGATGCAATAGGAAGATATGTGATTGCTGATGTATGTTAATTATGATGATCTGCTTTTTCCAGCTCTGATTTCAATTTACATCTGGGTTGGCGCTGAGCTGATTTAGAATGCTACTCTCATTTTCAGATCTGATTTATATTCTACTCAATTCTGGGCTGGTGCTGAGCTAATTTAGTAATTTTCAGATCTGATTTATATTCTACTCAATTCTGGGCTGGTGCTGAGCTAATTTAGTATTTAGATCTGATTTCAATTTTCAATACTTCTATTTCTTAGATCTATCAGCTGTTTGGTGCTATAATGATCTAACCTCTTGATCAGTGGTGTTTACACTTGAATATTCTTACAACATTTTGATTTATGCAGATTTGAAGTTTTTATAGGTGTTTCAAAGGTTTTCAGATTCAGCTGCAGGGTTTAAATTCTATGAATCCAGATCTGCTGTCATGAGGTGAAATTCTAACAGAAACTAGGCCAGTTTCCCAACAATCAAATGATGACACTACAAGGCTAGATAAGGAACCATCAGGGTTAACTTAGGGGATGGACCAACAGGAGACTATAATAATTGGTACACAGAGTTGCAGTTTACCAGACTCCAACATTCCCAAGAATTACATGGATGGGAATGCTTTAAGAACGTAATCAAGAGGAGGTAATATATACCTAAATAAATATTTATGAAAGCAGCACCTACATTACTATCAACGGCATAGCAAGTTACCAAAGTAGACACTATTTTCACCAAGAATAGCATTGCTTCATATCCTGTCATCAGCAGCAAACATACTTGTTCATGCTCATCACCAAAGCTAAAAGTTATGATTAAACTAAAACAAGTAGCTTTAAGAACAAGGGATACAATCTTCAAAGAAGCGACGTATTTCAGCAAGCCTATGTGGAGGAAGTTCTTTGATATCACGATAATGACGATACTCAGGATCATCGGCACACACAGCAATAATCTTGTCATCATTTTCACCCTGCAATCCAGAATGAAATGGAGGATTTTAGTGGAATTCATAAAAAAAATCTGTAAACTATAATTTAAAATATGAGTTTCACTAGACCAGCCCAAAAAGAAATAAAAGGAATAAAAACAATACTCGCTCCATAAATAATTATAAAAAGAAAAGTCTAAAATAGAATTAACCCATTACAATAATACACTGTAGTTTTGGGGAAAACCACATGTAACCTTTTAATTCTAAAGTTGATGTGTAGTGCACACAATGTACATTAATTGACACCATGGAAGGGAATGTACAAACTACAAAGTTGATGTAATTTCTTTGATTGGTCTTTAATTATTTGAACCTTTTCTTTCCTGAAAAAAATGATTTACCTGAAGGTAATGACAAGTAATGTGCATGTTGTTTATTCCTTGTTTGCAATGCGCAAAATCATCCTCACTTTAACATTTCATCCTCTAAAAATCAAATCACAATAAACAAAAACGGGGCTGAAGAAATGCTGATATCAAGGTGCAAAACTGTTACATGAACCTCAAGAATGACCTGCAGGCATGTGATCTATATGCTTGAGAATAAAGGAGCATCTAACAATTGATAGCTACAAACAAACTAGGCAGAATGAATCCCATGGAGGGAAAGCTCCTAAATGATTTGGTGAAAGTTGAGGAAAAATGTTGAATAGTTCACAAAGAATTGTCATATGTACACCTTGCATTGGCATAAATGCTTAGCACCTATTTCTAAATTGCCTCTGGACTTTTGAACCTCTCAAAGGCACCGAGGAGTCAGACAGCTCAATCAATAGTGATGAAGCATCAAAAGAATAGGCGATGTTCTAGGTAAAAGCCCACATTCTTTACTCTAGGAAAAAGTGTTCTAAAATGGAGCCATGTATAGTCATTCTCTGTTTTAATTTGCAAGTGCGATGTTTAAACAAAATTCTGATCATAACCTCATACCTGATCAATCATAGGCATCAACCCAATAGCTCTGGCTCTTAGAAAACACCCTGGTACTATTGGCTCCTACACAGGAATAATGAAACATACCAATTAAACACAATCCTCTTTCAAATGCATTGCAAACAGACATCATGTCTAATTATGCCATATATACCTGCATCAATATAAGCACATCCATGGGATCACTATCTTCGCAAATAGTGCGAGGGATAAAACCATAGTTGTGAGGATACACGACTGATGAGTATAACACACGGTCAACCTGGACTCCACCAAATATATTACAAAAACAACAAAATTATCATTTTATAAAAAATAAAGACACTTTATTCATGAAGATAATAATTGTGTCACAAATAAACAATTATTGATAACTAGACAATATTATTTTGTTAGTAAATAATGAATGCTAGTGTTGATCTAATCAGCATTCCATAAAGGAACTTTCTCGATGAATCTATATAAAGCCTCGGGGAAACCGTTCTTATATATTTTTAGATGATTAAACTTTACCATTATGAGTCCAGTTTTCTTGTCAAGCTCATACTTAACCTTGCTACCTTTTCCAATCTCCACAACCTGCATACAGTCCCTTCAGAATGAATTTTATTGCATTATATTGTCTAGTTCCATACCAGTAAACAGAAATGCAGGGCTAATAATGAAATCACAGATTCAAAAGTAGATAAAATAACTTGTAAGACAGCTATTTCAAGCAAAAAACAGAACATCAGAGAACAAATACAAAGAGACAACAATTATAACCATTACTCTAGTCACTTCAGTAATTAAATTTTGTGTAACTTTACACGGTGTAATGAGGTTAACATGTTTAAGTGCTAGCTGAAGCCTGAGACATGCACATGATGTCTTTCTGTTAAATTTCACTGTAAGTAAAGTAACTGAAGAAGAAATCCATAGCAAAGTAAGCTGCACAATGATCATTGAAGTGAAACACCTTCTAAAGGCTCAGGGAATAAAAGAAAATAATACAACACAGTTAAACTAACACCTTGAAATAGCATTCTCCAAACATGTGGTTCACATTAAATTTCCCTTGAATGTATACACCATTATAATTCATTCAACATTCTAACTACAGAATGTATTGTCATATTTATAGCCTGGAGATCCAGAATAACACTGATAACGACTTAACAATATAAGAGCAGTACAGAAATTTCAGTATCAAGGTACTACAAATATTCTGAAATATGCTATACCCAAAAATAGTGTGTTTTAGTTTAGCGCCCCTTTTAACACCACAAAAAAGTTCATATACCAAAATTTTCTTAAATATCTAAAGTTGAGGATATCCAAAACACTTTAGATGTCCTCTTCCATGGTGGCTGCCCTTTTCATGTCCCATTCTTTTGTAAAGAAAGGAAATTTTGAATCTAAAACTAATTTGTATGGCATGGAAATAAAGATCTGAAGTTTTAGAAACTGAACTCACACAATTGAAAACTGAAGGAGCTCCAGGTCCTGCAAGTCCCATGCAACCACAATGTCAATGGCATAGTCAGACAGAAACAGTAACTTATAAAACTCTACGAATACACATTTGGAACAAAAAAATAGTCCATGCAGCTTTGGAAAGTGTAATCAAGCACACCTTGGTATTCATCAGTGTTCCACCAAGTTTTCGGGATGTGGGTGCGGGGAAGCGCACATTGAGGACGTGGAGACCACCTCAAGGTCTTTAAAATTATTAAAAATATATAATTTATATAAATCCCAACATATTAACATATAAATTTCTCATCCCATCATCATTTACATATTAAAACTTAAAAATAAATAGTAAATTCATCATTGTAAACATGGTTGTCAATTCATCATTGATTCATGAAACATTTATCATTTGAGTATTTAAATTTCACACTGATAAATTCTAAGTTTATAATACATGCACATCTTCCATTAGAACTTTGAATCATAAACATAAACAGTAGATGAAAATTTAAAATATTAAAATCATAAAACTGAATCATAGACATGTCACATGAACTTGTCTTAAACACCTTCAAATTTAAAGAGTCAAAAGAGTAATGAATCAAAGACTCAATCTACGGTCATCAATGACAGTGTCTACTTCTAGAGTCAAAAGTTAAATTGAAAACTAACAATGGACAATGAACACTGAAAATAAAAGTAGCGAAAAGAAAGTTGAAAGCATCAAGGAGGAAGTTCCATGGACTGGTCCTGACTCCTCGTGCATCTACTGCATGAAGCCATCAAGGCCATCAATAGGAGTGTCACTATTTGAGTTAGAGTCACTCTCATAAGTGACCAATGGCACACCAACCAAACCGTGCTCCAACCTTCAAAGTTCAAACCCCTTGCTCCAGCCTTTAAACCCCCTACTCCAACCTTCAAGCAATGAAATCGCTCATGCCTTGGCAAATCACTCCTTCCCTTTGGCAAATCGATCCTCTCTTCTTCGCTACCGGCTGCTTCTCTCCAAGGAAATCCGTTTGCATAAGATAAATGTTTCAAATGTGAGAATAAGGGACGTGTTGGGATTTTAACAGGGGTTGGGTGGGGTAGCTTTAGGTTTATTAGTTAAATGACTTTTTTTAAGTTACAAAAAAAATTGACAATCGCGTGGGGGTGTCTGGGCATCCCCCTTTTCGTGAGGGGGACGCAAATCCCCCCACCTCTCCAAGACGTTCCTTGTGTGATTCCTTGAGTTTCTAAAAAAAAGGGGCGTGGGGAAACGTTTCCCGAGGAATCCCCAAGCCCTCAGAGCATGGGAAACAAGGGGAGTGCGCCCCCAACCCAGGGGGACGCGCCCCCGTAGAACACTGGTATCCATCCTTTCCTCAAATAAGCAGACCACAAAAAGGACAGGCGTTCACTTAGACCTTGATGACATTCAGATTCTCCTAATGTTTGACAAACCAGCAATGTCTGGAAATTCGTGAAGCCTGCCACTTTGTGATTTAAGCTGAAGGTTTTAATAAGAAAAATAAGTTGTAGAAGTACTTGATCCCAAAACTACATCAGCATTATTGTAGCAACAAAAGCTCGAGGAAGACTTTGGAAGTCCTGCACAATGCTAAAATGACAGCCTAAACTGGAGCCTGAAGATACCTCAGTCCATTTCTAACTTTTTCATTTATACTATATAGTCTTGAGAATAAAAACTCTAATCCAGCTTATTAGCCAGTCTCATAAAAATTTACTAGAAAGGAAAGTTTTCCTAGCTGAGTTTTAATTATGGTCTCATTTGACCATCTTATAATAAAAAGTTATAACTCTAATTTAGCTTAATGTCTGGTTAGTCTCATAAAAGTTTGCTTGGAGGGAAGTCCCATGAACAAGAACCAAAGGATTTGACATGATCAATGCAATTTTATTCTAAACACAATCAGAACCCTACTGTTTAGATGTTTTTTTCGAAAACTAGTGGGATAGTGAGCAAGATACAGCTTATACAGCTCATTAGGAGCTTGCCAATGACATTTGTCGTCCATTCATGAAGCAATCATCTTTATGCGAAGAAGTCAAAGTGCATCTTTGGGGTTGTTACCAACTGAGTTGCACTTCAGTTGGACTTCAGAGAGTCACCAGTGTTGCACAATTATTTGTGCTTATCAGAGTTCAGAAGTTCCAGTCTCGGCCTTTTATGGGCCATCTTTTTCATTTTTGTAATGTATGACCATGCCCCATGGGGCTTGTAATAAAGTGTGCTAGTATGGTGATCTTTTAGTGACTCGGTTCCCTAGGACTTAACAACCAAACAAGGCATTCCAAGGAGTTTTTTCCATTGTCAATTATGCTTTGCCTTTAGCCGAGTATAATCGATGAGTTTTTCTCCTACACCTCCAAAGCTGGAATGCCCGAATTTGGCGGTTAGGCCTTGGAGGGTTATTAGAGTCCATTTTATAACATATATAAACATGCTAGACACTATAATAAAGTCATACGGTCATATACCAGGTCCCTAGGTGTTTAAAATCAAGTTTTAAAAAAATATTATTTTCGCAGTTGTGGACGATTTTTTTTAATTTTTATTAAAAAATTAATTTTTTCAATTAATTAAACCATTTTTCCTATGGTTTAATTGAAAAAATTCAAATTGTAATAATTAAGTGGTTTGTGGGTGGATTTTGATCAATGGAGGCTCATTTTCTAAGCCAGAGCACCCGTTTAACCCATAAACCCACTTTTCCCAAGTTTTGAGTAAGTATTTATCTCAAAAATTGATATTTACTCAAATTCTCCAAAAAAAGACAAAATAAATATAAAACAGACATATTTATTAATAAAATGACAAGTTCCTAAAACAGAGGAGGATGTCCGGAGTTGGTTCGGAGTTAAACTAAAGTGACTGGATAGTCAGCTGGCAGTTAACTGAGCTCCGAAATAGACAAATCCAATCAAGCCAGTTAAGATCTAGTTGACAGAAGTTGAAGAAGTGCGCCCTCTCCATGCATGGGCGACTTGGCATAATGGATGGTGAGGATTTGAGGAGATCTCAAGGAATTCGATACCTACCTGTCAAAGAGGTGGCACAACCTCCTTTGTTTGGCTTTTAGTCAGCTTTCAATCAACAACAACCAAGTCAGAGTTAACTCTCCCATCAACAGATGCGCCCTCTCTGCATGCATTTTGCTATATAAGAAGGAGCTAAGGTCCATTGTTATTGATATGAAGGTGGAACCTCTGCTCTCATACATTGTAATACTTTTATGAATATTGAGTAATAAAAGGCTTTGGAGGCTACCCTGATGTTGTCTGCGGTGTGTACTGTCTTGTGCTTTGCTAAACAATGAGGTAATCTGTATCTTTGTTTCATACTAGTATATGTTGGGATATATTTGTCTTTGTAAGGAAAGTACTTTTCATAAGGATAGTAAGTAATACTTTGTAGATTATTTGCTATTGTAGATGATATTAAAATGCTAGAGGTAGTAATATTTCTTGCTTGATTACGTTATGCCTCTTGTTTCTTTCAATTGTTTACACAAATACGTTTAATCCCCTTTGCTAGTGTTGTATTCATTTTGTAGATAGCTCAAGCTGGAGGAGTGGATGAGCATGTTAGCTCTTCTTCACATTCAGTAGATCTAAAACAAGGAAGTCAATACTACCGGTGCATTAGCAAGCAGACTCCATAGTCCAATTTTAAACGCCCAAACCCCCAAGGGTTCCATTCTTTATCCAAATTTCTTCATCTAAAATCGATTACTGTTTCTTACCTATTTAGATCTAGATCAAAAAGTTCATTATTAAATAGATTTAAATCATTTTTGCAATCTAAAAACATATTAAGGGTTCACACATTGTTAGATCTAGGTTGCATTCTTTTCAAATTTCAAGTTCAAAGTGTAGATCTAAAAAGTGAGTTTGAGAAGTTTAAGTGTTTCTAAAAGATATATCTAGCATTGTTAGGCTTGCAATATTTGACTTGCAACTTGAAAGAGGGCAGCCAAAGATCCTAGCAAGAGAAGCTCTCTAGCTTGTCTTACTAGTTATTTTTCTTCTCTTTTTGTTTCATCATTCAAAGCGAAATTTTTGGTATAGTTTGCATTTAGAAGTAGGGCTAGTTTAGAGTTGTTTTTAGACATTTTTATAAGTTTTTTAGCTCACTGGTTTTTATTGCATGCATATCAGTTTTCAAATTAAAAATTCAATTAAAATCAGTTAGAGACATAAAAATTACCCAAAAAATTAGTTTTTTGCATACTAGTTTAACTAGATTTCATTTTGGCAATTTTTAGCATTATCAGAACACTCTTAAAGTGTTTTGATTGTCTTTTTCTAACCAACATAGCTTGCTGGTCTGTTTAGTTTGCCTAGCAGGTTGGAGCTAAAAAACTCATAAGATTAGCATTTGGAAGCTTCTTGAACCATCCTGAGAACCAATTTCAAAGCACTACTTTTCTTGTTTCTCAAAACTATTGTAAACTGACTTGTTCCCCCTATTGATAAAGGGCAAGCAGTATTCATTTGAAAGTTTCCATTTGAAACTCAAAATAAAAAGAGCTTAGCAGACAATTCCAGTGCCTGGCCCCAATCCCCCCAGGGGGGATTCGCATTTTTTCACTCTTTTGATTTTTTCATTTTTTTTCATTTTCTTTGTTTAGACTAGTTTTCTTTAAAGCATTAGTAATTAAATCATCACAAAGTACACAAAGCGTCCTCAAAGGACTTACTACAATTGTTCAATCTATTTTTCATGCTTTGTGCTACAACTACAATTTGTTCTTAAAACTTAATCTTAAAATTTACCCCTTTCTCTACCGAAGTACTCCATCACTTTGTGGTCTAAAGAAAAGATACTCTTAGGTTTTAACTTAGATAATCATCCACTTTCAACACGTAATAAAACGAACCAACACTCGAAATCCGAAGTATGCTCTTGACCATTGCAGCTTAAACTGAACAGATTGGCTCAATCAGAAAAGGACGTAGAGTAACTAGTTTTAATAGGAAAATCCAATCTAATTTACCTTTGCAGATTCGGGAGGTTGCATGGGTGTACACTGTGGAGTCAACAGGCTACTTCAAGACGGTTCATCCTCGCCTGATTGGACACTCGGTTAAGCCGCTATAGCACTCAGTCCAAGAAGTTAGATTTGGTTGGGGCAAACCAAGAATTTTACCCATTCCTCTAATACTCATCTAATAAATCTAAAATAAACCAACAACCTTGCAATACTTTCACAAATCTACATAGCAGCAATCGCACTCATTCTCGGCACTGGTCATTTATTTCTTTATTGCGCTGAGAGGCACTCTACAGTCCAGTATGAGGGAGATCTTGTAACATGTGTGTGTTTGTCGAGTGTTTGTCGAGTAACAAAATAATACGAAGTAAACAAAAAAGAATAATAAAAAGTAAAAAGTAATAAATATTATGTCAGCCATAAACAAAAAAGAATAATACAAAGTAAAAAGTAAATATGAGACTTAAAGTAGAGACTTTAGAGCTTAGGATTAGGTGATAAATATTATGTCGGTCATAAACAAAAAAAGAATAATACAAAGTAAAAAGTAAATATGAGACTTAAACTAGAGACTTTAGTTTTTACTTTTAATACAAAGTAAAAAATAAATATGAGATTTTAGAGTGTTTGTTGAGTAACAAAATAATACAAAGTAAACAAAAAAGAATAATACAATGTAAAAAGTAATAAGTATTATGTCGGACATAACAAAAAAGAATAATACAAAGTAAAAAGTAAATATGAGACTTAAACTAGAGACTTTAGAGCTTAGGATTAGGTGGCTCATGTATTGCACTCAAGGAGCTATTCAATGAGAGGTTTGCACCTGGGGAGATTTGATCCCTCTCGGCGCTTGATAGAGCCTAGGATTTGGATCTATGCTGGTGGTTAGGTCAATTTATAAAATGTCGTGAATGCATCTTTATCAATCATGTGTAGTGTTGAATGATTAATCTAATATTTGCAAATGATGCTTTGTTGAATTATTTTACATCTCATCATTTTAACTCCTAGAATAGACTTTTACTTGTGTTATAGTTTAAAAGCCTTAGTTTATTTTCATAGGGACCACCCCCCTTGGCTTCGCTAGGAGTAAGCCTAGACGGAGGAATCGAGTAATCAGGTGACAGCACTTGACTCTCACTTGCCCCCAAGGACACACCGAGCGGCTTGAAGGTTTCCTGCCGCGTCCCCCCCCAGGTGTGTATTAGGTGGCAACAGGGGCTACAGAGGTGGAGTACTTGGCCATGTGATTAGAGAAGAGAATGTGAAAGATCAAAGCAATATTGAAAGACTAACTTCAATATTAGAGGGATCTTATTATTATCAAAGATTTTATTAGAAGTATTCAAATGTTGCTACCTCCACTGATTTACACAGGAAGAATAAGTTGATTGGAATGAAGATAATGAGTGAACACTCTTTAACCTTGAAGATAGAGTGACTAACTTCATGTAGATGCTTTAACTGATTTCTCTTAGAGAAGAGAGTGTGAAAGATCAAAGCAATATTGAAAGACTAACTTCAATATTAGAGGGATCTTGTTATTATCAAAGATTTTTGAGAAGTTTTGCTACCTCCACTGATTTAAACAAGAAGAATAAGTTGATTTGAATGAAAAGGTTGAGAGAGTGACTACCTTCATGTAGATGCTTTCACTAATTTCTCCAAGACCTTTTGTCTTGGAGTCTGATACATCATGTATTGACCTCCTTGCTGTCTACATGCAAGAAGGCAAGCACACCGACTATAAGATCATGAAATTAACCAATCAAGAGAACCTTCTGCCTCTTTATGATCAAGAGATGTGAGCCAGCCTCCACGCTCTCCACAAATTGGCAGCTTCGCATTTGGATAAAGGTTTGTTGATAGGATTCTTCTTTATAACAGACTTGCCACTACCTCCATCAAAAGAACCTCAATTCAATTGAGGAAAACTGGTTAAGATGGTTTGAATTTATTGTTTTGCAATTGGTTACGGTGAGAGTAAGAATCTAAGATCAACTTACTTGCTGTTGCTTTATAAAGCCTTCCCAATGAGAATGAACTAAATGCTAGCCATCACTGCCAACTGGTGATTGGAAATTAAAATGACAAACTGAATATACTGGATGCTAAGGTGGCAACTTTGTTTGACAATAACATTACTTTGAATGTCCCTAGCTGCAGGCACTGGCTCAAAGACAATCTTCTGTTCCTCAAGGACAGAATTTTGGCCAGCCTAAATTCTAAGTTCTATATAAGAATATTGGAGAAAAGTAATAGCGTTCAAACAACTGGTAATGGGAGCTTTCTTTATGATTTATTTGAGAATAAGGAAATCATTAACTTAGAATAGGAGGCTTTATGCCTAGAGGGATGTATGTCAGAGTGCCAAGTTCAAGAACAATTATAGCACCAGTTTATTGCAGCCTTTACGCACCTAATCTGTAATGTGACCGAGTAGCATTGATTTCATTATGTCAACTGGATCTGGCTCGGGAGGTTAGCGAGGAGAAAATAGAAATGTTATCCTCCCCACCCAGGTTCAAATCCCACTTGTGACATATTTCATCCTTCATGAGCCAATTGTTGCTGAGGCTGTGAGCCATGAGAAATATCTCGCTCTTGCTTACAAGCAGGAAGGTGGTGTGAATAGTTACATGGAAATTTAAAAAGCATTGATTTCAATATGGGCCAACCCAAATCTGAGGGTAAGGATTCTATTTATGCTGGGCTAACTAAATATGTCAGTTACAACTTACAACTATAGATGTGAATGACAAGGTCAGCCAAGTGGCTGATTGTTACATGAACAGAGCATTTCTAAATTGCAAAATGCAGCGTATGCCTAATTCCTAAGTTTCTTTGGACTTAAATGTTTAGCCAGGTCACAACAATTTGTCTCATAGCACAAGTTACAATCCTCAACTCAATATTCAAAAGAAATTGTTAACAAGGGGTTGGTAGAAGACATAGCTGCTAGGTGGGTGGTCAGCAAAATCAGTGAGAACATTGGCTCTGCCTTGCTGAAAATTGGTATAATACAGTGCACCACTCATCCATCGGTATATCTCCTTATGATTATGAACTTAAGAGAGTCACATCTCATAAATTGGCTTCAAGATGGTTGTAAGGTACTGGCTGTCGGGAGTTCTTGGAGAAAGTCAAAAATATTTCATCCACCTTAAAGGTCATCTTGAAGGTTGACCAAGAAAGGATGATGTTGCAAGTGAACAAGAAGAAAACTGATCATGAATTTGAGGTATGAGGATTGGTATATCTATGCTTGAAGCCTTACTCGCAGAGCAGCCTCAAGGGAAGTGGCAGGGAGAAGTATATCCAAGGTTTTATGGCCCCTAGAGTCTAATATAAAAAAGTAGGAAACCTCCTCCAAAAATACAGAATGTATTACACGCTATGGTTCGAAGAAGACTTTGGCAAACAAGTCACTGCTATCCCGGAGTTGCCTCAGTTGGATGATGAGGAAAGGTTGATCATTGATCCAAAGTAGATGATGGACACTATAAAGAATGGTCAAGAAAACAGGTTCTCAATGAAAATTTGGTGAAAAATAAAAGAACTTGCCTGTTGAGGATGCCTCCTAAGAGGTGGAGGACATATTCAAAAAATCCACAAGTTTTTCAATGCTTCAAAGGTGAAGCAAGTTAGGAAGGGAACTTGTAATCTCAAACTTGCGTCAGTGCTGTTATGACAACAGAGATTTAAGAACATCCAGATTTTTTGAGTTTTATATGGAAGTGCCCACTTCAGCTAAGCACACCTCTTAACTCTTATGTCCACATTTAACGTTTTCCATTCAGAAATTAGAGTTTTATGAATAAAATATCTGCTTCGGTATAGCATTAAGTTAGTATGTATCGTAAAAGCTTACTTGCAAGGAAAGCCTTAATAATCTAGGATTAGAATCTAGGTTACTTGCAAGTCTCACCATTTGGGATTTTGATTTCAAGTCTATCATAAGAAGGCATTAATGATAAACTTTATGCACAACATACGAAATGGTATGCACTTAATTCGTACGAGAATCCAATTCTGTTTTGAACTATGTTCAGCAAGCTTCGGGTATCGTAAAAGCTTACTTGCAAGGAAAGCCTTAATAATCTAAGATTAGAATCTAGGTTACTTGCAAGTCTCACCATTTGAGATTTTGATTTCAAATCTATAAGAAGGCATTAATGATAAACTTTATGCACAACATACAAAATGGTATGCACTTAATTCGTACGAGAATCCAATTCTGTTTTGAACTATGTCCAGCAAGCTTCGGGTTTCTAGCTTAGCTAATGTAGGATTTAGCTTTTATGTAGGTCTAATTTCATTGATCATTCTTTACTTGTATAAGTAAGAATTGATATCAATATTCCACAGTATTTTCATCATTTGGATGAATTTCATAGTTCAATACCAGAAATTTGAGACAGCAGATCTTTCCTATATTCTATCATTTTTCATTTATTTATAGGACCCAAATATCTTCCAATGAGCAGTCTGTTAATCTGCATCCCTACCAAGGAACTAAAGCTATAAACAGCAATAAGTAGTGTATAATTAACCGTTAAACAGGTAACAAGGAATAAACCAACCAAGTAATTAACAATTTCTCCAATTGCCTTCTAAACTGCAGATCCTTCCAAAATATCACATCACTCTTAGTAAAAGAGCAGCCATTATTAACTCTTAACTGCAATCTTATGCACAGAGATTCCAACACTATTATCCCAGATAGTATTACATGATTAAACAAGGAACCAACTGCACAGCACTAGATGGTTATTATTTCTAGCAATGCCATCACCCATAATGCTATTTGATGCCGATCTATGATATGATCAGACCATTAATGAAAAGAAAATATTTTATTCATGCAGCATATATTGGTGCAACCATAGGCCACAATGTCTATATGGAATAAACACCCACTAATGAATCCATTACAAGCTCAGGGTTAGAACTGCCAATTAATTTTTGGCATCAATGCTAGAACAGATATAACGTGTTTAACCTTATAATAAAATTTGGTTCTTCTACCAAAATTTTGGGGAAGCCAAATATTATTATAATAGAAGTCAGAATATCATAAAACAATATGCCAGATCAAGAGAAGCATCGGGATCATAACTGAGACCATGTCATAATACTCCTACGAACCTTGCTGATATAAATAAGCACTCACCAATTTCAAGGTCATGCCATGGATGTGCTGCAACTGATCGCCGAGTCAGGGAAGAAAGAATGCGTTCATTCAACTTGACGTGAGGAAACCCAGAGCTCACATTACCATCTCCGTGAGGAGTAGCCATGGCTTCACAGGAGCAAAGATCTCTTACCTGTTTTAGAAAGACTCCAATTAAATCATTGCATATGGCCAATATTATAATTCAGCAATATTACTGTTTTAGAAAGACTCCAAAAAATCATTGCATATGGCCAATATTATAATTCAGCAATATTAATGAGAACCAAATTCTTCCATAATTATATAGCATTAACCCATACTAGTACACAATGCCTCCATTATTGTTTTCATTATATTGTTTTAACTATTGTTTAAAAATTACTCAACGCTTATTTCAACACGACTTTGATATTTTTGAAGAAACTTTTCAAGTGCAGAAGGACTATGATCTTTTTTGAAGAAAACTTCAAGTGTAGAAAAGGAGACAAGTAAGCGTGAACTAACTGCCATGGACTTCCTTCTTATATGAATTAATTTGGATGTTTGAGATTATTTAAACTTATAGTATAATTAATTTGGAACATAAGATTATACCTGATATTCTTTGATCGAAAACATATTTTTATTAAATAAAAAAATATGCTTATTATCAAAACATTACTAATTTTTCTCTGAACTTGAAACAATTTTATCCCTTGGATCCAAGTGTAGTGACTCAAAGTCAAATCTACATGATTGCACCAAGTGTAGCCAAGTGCTCTACAGTCTACCTACTTGAGTTTTTTGGTTGAAAACATATTTTTATTAAGAATATATATATATATATACTTACTATCAAAACATAACTAATTTTTCTCTGAACTTGAAACATTTTTATCCCTTGGAACCACGTGTAGTGACTCAAAGTCGAATATACATGATTCATGAATGCACCAAGAGTAGCAAGGTGCTCTACAGCCCAGTAGGGGTGAGTAGGGGAGATGTTGTCACATTAGCCTAATGTTCCCAAAAATTTAAAAAAAATGATTAAAAAAATTCATGTCCACTCATAACTTATCAAAAATAAAAAGTAATTAAAAAAATTCATGTCCACTCATAAAATTAAAAAAATTAAAACCAGCATAGATCCATCTTAAACCCAGATCTATTAAGCACAGAAAGGATCCAATTTTGTGAGGTGTATGTCAAGCGAAGCAATAAACCAGAACCGACCAGGGAAAATGGGAGAGTGGAATAAATTATGATATGGAAGAGGATACAACGGAATGTACATTCCCTTATTTTAGTAAGAATGAATACTCACTTATCCTAGGATACATTTGATTCTGATAGAGTTAATATGGAACAAATCCAGAAAGAAATTGGGGAAAAAATCCAGAGATACCAAGAATCGGAGCCGGTCCCCAAGTCCAACAATCAGCCTTGAGCATATAAACCCCCCATAAATTGGTGCAATGAATCTAGAATTGAAGCCCAACACTTAGTTAATCTAGAAACACTTCTAAATCTAGAAACACTTCTATTAGGGTTTCAACTTCCAGGAAAAAAACTTCGAATTGGGAGGGCGATCCTCCCGGTGAACTAACCGTACCCCAAAGTTCAAACCGACACAGGTGATCTTTCAAAAACACTATAGGGACAACCGAGAGAACCAACGACTTAGTATTTCACATTCTTAGGCCATATGTAATCCATTAAGCATTGGCAAAAAAATCTCTTAAACATAATTGAAGATATAATGAATTATGAAAATTTTATTTTTCCCATGGGGCCATAGGATAGGCGTTTGTCCGGCTGGCCCTGCTACTGATCGGATAGGCCGGAGGAAAAGGAAGGCAGGTCACAAGCATCGTTTCCATCGTTTCTTAATGGTTGCCTCTTTGGAGTTCTCGATTCTTAAAAAAGTTCTGAAGGTTTAGAAATGTGTAAAAATTATCCTTCAAATTATACATATCACTTAAAATTCAAATAATCACAGAAAAATACATACATGTAACTTAAAATTCAATTAATCAAAGAAAAATACATGAACATACACAGTACTTATTTTGCTTTCAAATTGAGTTTTTAGGCTTGGTTTTGTTGCCGTTTTAAAAGAAAAGGTTCGAAGATTCACTCCAGAGCGATTCGACCAGTCCAAAAGGTTCTGTGTCTAGCCGAACTTGAGCCAGGTTTGGGTGAACCTGGCAATTATGGTCAAAAGGGCCATCTTATTTGTGGATTTCTATATATTTGTATGAAAACAATACAGAGACACCATAAATGCTGATAAAATAAAAGAGTTGAAACATTAAATATTTACTTGCATGGATGCAATTATGACCAGAAACATCCTAAAGAACATTTTAGCAGCAGAAAGCACTGAATTAATATTAAATGAAGTATTCTTTGTTGATTCGATAGGAACAGTATGGTGTCAATTAATCGTATGAGCAAAACTCCTAAAACAAACAACATCTCCATTGAACAGACCAATTCAGTAGGTGTATACATATGAAAATAAAGGAAATCCAGCGGACTAAATGTTCATTGTTGATTGCAGTAATGCAGTTACAAGAACGAACGTTTGGAAGATCACTTTAGCAGAAAGCACTGAATATGATTGAATGGGGCATTCTCCGCTGTTTTGATGGGAATAATAAGGTGGAAATTAATAATATGAGCATAAATCCTAAAACAAGCAAAATCTCCATTAAACAGGCAATGCATATGAAATAAACGAAATTCAAAGGACGAAATGCTGATTGCGATAACAAAACTACGAACATTATAGTGGATATTGATCATATGGGCAAAAATCCTAAAAGAAGCAACATTTCCATTGAACGGGTCAATTCAACAGGCATATACATATGAAATTAAACGAAATATCCAAAGGCCTCAATGCTGATTGCATGTCAGAATTGAGGGATGTTTTGAGCTGAAAACATGGCAGAGATCTTTTGAGCTGAAAACATGCCATTTCACGAATATTATAAAGAAAAAAGTAGTATATTTCAAAGCACTTTCGAAGGGTAAACAAAAATATCCGACGAGTCGTTAAAGACCTTCATATTGCCTTCCTACAAATTTAGGAAAAATACAATACAAAACAAAACAAAAATTATTTTCGCTATTAAAGACATCAAAAGAGAAATAAGCTTCGACAGAGATTCGGTTTCTTAAAAAGGCCATTCGAGGAGTTAAAAACGTAAAAATCAAACAATAACCCTGCAAAACTTAATGTCTCTTCAACGCGGACAAATTTCTGCTCATTTTAGCGGTGAAATAACGAATTTTTTTCTAATTAACTTATGATTGAAAGAATTAGTCAGTTTTAAGGAGATTTCGAAAGCCAAAATAAGCCCGAAGTCTCTACAAGAGTAGCTGAATAATCAAACGGTGCTTAAATGAATACACTTAAAAGTCGTTTCAACGATGAAAAAACAAATAAATGGAAAAAAAACCTGCAAAAAATTTGATACTGCTACAAATTTCATATTTGAAGATCAAAGTCCTAAATATCGAGCAATAAGCCCTATCATGCTGAACCAGTGCAAATTAAGGTCATTTAACTTGAAAAAAACAGAAGCTCTCATCACTTACAGAAAAGCTATTGCCTCAAATCGTCCGGCCGGATTATTTGAGTTTAGGTTCGTTCTACCGAACTAGACCTCCCGGATATAACAATCGCAGAGCTCAATCAAACACTATGATTTCACTATTTCCTGGAACTGTGTTTAAATATTATGCGAAAAACACACGCCGAACACAGGTATCGTCTTCACGGCGTTGAAGAACGGTTGGCGATGGGTCTCATTGACAGGTCACGTGGTAGGCTACTTTTCACGGAGTGCTCCTTACAGGGTAAGGAAAGTATTAATGTGTAAATTACAACACCGGTATTGGTTGCGAATGTTTTATATTGATTGGAAGTGACATCCTGGTCGACGGATTTAGCGAGCGTTATATTTTAAGGTCTGACAAAATAATGGTATCCCATAAAATAAAAGAAAGGGATAAAATTAAATATTATTTTTATTGATTATGGTCAATGTATTTGATTAATTATAAATATTTTAATTAAGGATATGGTGGTCTATTGGTGAGGTCGGTGGGGTTAGATGAATTTGATTCCATCCACTTGGGTTTAATTCTGTTGAGATATCTCTTAGTTTAAATTACGACTGACGGTTTAAACCTACCATCCACAACATCCATAAACTATGTAATTTTTGTTTATCTTAAATACAAACTATTATATTTAAATTAAAATATATTTATATAGACACATGGTATATTATTAATGTGATTTACAATAACCAGAATAAATATTTTATAACATAAATATTTTTTATATTTTTAATCATAAATTTTTATTATACAACAAATCAAAGTTTAAATTCTTTATATGCCTTTTTAGCATCATCCAATAAAAATCAAAAGCTATTTAAAGCATTCATCAATAAAGAAATATATTAGCGTTGATCTTTTAACTATGGATAAATCAATCATTGATCACTCAAGAATTGATGCCATGTCATTATCCAATTTTTTCAACTAAGATTGGGATTTACAGATCTTTTCAAAAGATATTAATTTTACTGTTCTCTTTCTTTAGTATATGTTATTTTCCTATTATTTTCATGGCATCAAATGCAAATCAAACTTTGATCACTTATCGATCTTAATATTCCTTTTTCTGTATATGTGATTGAATGATATAACTTTTTTTTTCAGAAGAAAAAAATCATATATTGATCTGTTAAGAGCATATACATTCCACAGGTGCTTGGAAGCACGATGTCTACTAAAAATGTCTGCACTAGGTGCAATTACAGTCGTCCATTAGTATCAAAAAAAACTCAGACCAAGCTAGATAAGCTTTAATTACTGAATTGTGAATAGATTTCAAAAACTACCCTTGCCACGAGGGACAAGAAGCTTAAACCAGAAACTAGAGCCTAGAAAAGCGAAGCTAAATAAAAGCTGTTGATTTCACTGGATTCATGGTTCTGCGTAGTCTTGATGCACTTTCCTTCTTCCAAGAGTAAACCCGCTTTAGATAAGCTGTCAGCTTGAGTATTCTTGGTTCTGTACACGTGAGTGAAAGAAACATTCTTTAACAATGACACCAGGTTTGAAATGTTGCTTCCAAGGTTCTGTAGCACATGGTTGTTAAAAGATGTTCCCTTGTTCAAAAAATTTATCCAAATTTCTAAGTCTCCATAAATCTGTAGCTTTTCCACCTTCTTCTCAATAGCAAACAATAAGAGGACTCGCTGGGATAAAACTTCTGCTCTGTTGTTCGTCCTCAGCCCTCCATTTGCTTGAAAGCTATACTTAACTCCGTGCTGGCTCAGAAAACCTCCCAGGCCACAATAACTATTGTTGCAAGCTCCATCAAAAAAACCTACATTATCCTCCTCTTGGGCTGCGACTTCTTTATGAATTCTAACCTTTTTCTTTTTTACCGATCCTTGAAAAAAATGGAAAATGGATAACACTTGGGATGACACAAAGAAACTTGGCTGATTAATTCCTTCAAAAATAGAAAGATTACAAGCATTCCAAACAAACCAAGGGACCAAGAAAACTAAGCATCTAAAGCTTTTCAGTAATGGATCGTCGAACCATTGCTTCAGGAAGGTTGCAAACGAGTCTGCACCATTCACAAAGACCAAGTGTAAGGACTGTCTCAATTCTGCCCAGACTTGTAGAATAAAAGAGCAATGCATAAAAAGATGGGCTGCATCCTCATCTGCCTCAGCACATAAAATACAATGTCTTGGACCTTCAATATTCCTTCTCTTAAGCTTGTCCCAGGTTAAGATTTTGTCCTGTAGAATCAGCCATACCAGGATCTTGCCATGCATAATTTTAATCGCTTGGTCTCCTTTAAGATAGGTTCTAAAAAGATATTATGACAAATCTTTTTCCTTGTGATCTAATCTACGATGATTTGAGCATCCCAAAAACCTTTTAATTGCTTGGTCTCCTCCAAGATTGGTTCCAAAAGATATGGTGACAAGTCTTTTTCCTCGTGATCCAATCTATAATGACTTGTGCATCTCCAAAAACCTGTAATTATGGAATTTGAACCTGGGTCTTCACATTAATACAAGCTCCATTACCTCGTTACTTGAGGATAGACCACATGCTTGTAAAATATATAGAATGTCTAAAATCAATCATATGGATCAATTTCAACACCTTGTTATACTTTAGGATTGTAAATTACAAGTTTTGATTGCAATGATTTTCACATTCAAGATATCAAGAAAAGGAATAATAAGAGTACTCATTATTTAACCATAAAAAAAAATATAATTTGAAAATTCATATATATTAAAATTTCAACAAAAATATTATTTGATGATATAAGACAAGCATAAATCTATCTCAAAAGGGGATCTATCAAACCCCTAGAGGGATCAAATTTCTCAAGGCACAAACCCTTCCTCAACATTTGCATTCTTTAGTTCAAGTGTGTAAAGCAATATTTATGGTTTTAATTTATTTAATTTGTGTAGTTCTATATATATATATATATATATAATTCTAAATGTTTTAAATCTAATTTAAACCAACATGTTATTTTTTATAATATTTTTTTTCAATAAAATATACGTGTCCATCCACTATAAACACAGAAGGAATTAGACATCCTTATTGTAAAATACACCTCTTGAATAAAAATATATAATTCAAAAATTCATATATATATATACATATATTAAAATTACAATAAAAATAATAAAAATATTTAAATAAATACATATAAACCATATCATAAAATGAATTAGTCTTCCATAATAATCTCGAACACTAATATATTGAAGTAGTTCTTCCAAAAAGAACTTAATATTCGTAACACATCTCCATTCAAGAATCAAAACATGTCATAAAAAAGACACCATACATGGATGGTCCATTTCCAAAGCACTCAAAAATAAATCTTTTTATAATAAAAAGTTAGGAATCTTAGTCATAAAACCAATAACCAATTTTAATTTTAATGTTGTAATATGGATATATTATTCTTTCTTTTTCATTAATTTTTAATTTAGTATAATTTTATGTTTTTTATTTATTCATTCTTAATTTTTTTAACTTAATAAATTAAAAATTAAACAATTTTTCGAAAATAAAAAATTTTAAATTATTTATTTTACAATTATATATATATATATATATATACATTAAAAAAATAAGCATTATCATTATAAACAAATATTAAAAAAATTAGCATTATCATTATAAACAAATATTAAAAATCCTTTCACTTCAATCAAGGCTCCCTAAAAAAACACAAATAGTCTAAACTTTATCTCACTCCATCTACTTATGTTTCCACTCAAAAATTGTTCGTCCATCCATATTTCCCACCTGTACTTCCCAATAAAAAGTGCCCATGCATCTCCATTTTTTTAATTTATTTGAAACAATTTTACATTTTCCATTATTTATAAGACGAATATAAATTATTTAATTTATTATATTGAATTAAAACGTTTTTTTTAAATAAATATTTTTAAATTTTAAGTAATCTTACTAATTCAAAAATTTTATTTTTATTTTAACTAAAACGAATATTTATATTAAAAAAAAAAAAATTATGACCGTGGTTTGTGAACTATATCGGCAGGTTACAGAGGATTGATCTAAAGTCAATGTTTATCAAAATGAAATCAAAATTGTTTCGAAAAATGGAAAAACTGCAAATATGTTGAACTTAGAAGCCCAATAAGACCAGTTGCATTGCATATCTGTCCTTTGAAGCAGCAGATATATGAAATTCATGAAGACCAGTTGCAGCAGAGCAGATATTCTTTATTCCCAACTTTCAAATATGAGAGCAACCTGGAGAAGTGGCACGAAATTGTTGGACGTCTTCACCAAATTTAAGAGTCTGAGAGTCTGGCAAGACAAAATTGAGATCAACGAAGGAAATTGTAATTGTGAATGCAGGGTAGCTAAAATTTAAGTTGCTGTTGAAGAACAACCGATCGTTGGGATAGTGATTGATGCTGAAGAAGACCCGATTTGTCTCTGAGTCGTTGTTGAAGAATGACCGGACTGATGAGATTGTGATTGCAGAAGTGTTGGAGTTTCAATTGCTGGTGATGAGAATGCTGAGATATGTTCATTACAGAACATAGAAATTCCAGTGAATCATGCAGTGATTTTCAGTGTTTGCCAATTCTAAAAAAATCAGATGCTGAGATGTTGAGATGCTGAGATGCTGAGATGTTTGCCAAATACTCGAAATCTGAAGAGAGTGACAGTTCGATTAAGGGATTTGGTGGAAATGACTGTTGCTATTGGAGAGATTTAGAATTCCACACTCGAGATTGACACCGACATGTGCTTCCCTGTTTGCATCCTCATTGAGATTCCTTAGAATGTGAAAAAAATTGAACTCAGTGAACGTGTTGGAGATCTGCTTTATACGCTGAATTATTTGATTTAGAGCAACGTTTCTAAGATTTGTGTTTGCATTTAGAGCCCCGATGATGAGCAGAGAGTCACCAAAAACATTTAATTTGTTGATCCCATGGTCTTTGGCGATTTGGCATCCTTTCCATAAGGCTAATGCTTCTGCTGTGTTATTTGAGCAAGTGCCCAGACCCCAACTGTACTTAATTCTGATGGTTCCATCACTTGTCCTCAGAATTCCTCCTGCACCAGCTTTGCCAGGATTGTTTTTTGAGGCTCCGTCGAAGTGCAGACTTTCTATAGCTTGATTGATTCTCCATTCATGAAACTCGGGGATGGTGAACCTGATGTGCCAAGCAGGATGATGCTGAGGACTGCAATTTTTGCTTAAATTAGGGAGATTGCCCCCTATCCAATTCATTTCTCTCATGCTAAGTGTTGCATTCTCTTTGTAGATGGAGTTTTTAAACAGTCTAATAATGAACTTTTTGCTTGTCCTGCAGTTTGGAGAGGGGTGAAGTTCTTTTCGTTGAAGATTGCTTCATTTCTGGTGGTCCAGATTTTCCAGCAGATAAACTTGGGTATGGAGATCCAGATCTGTTGCCATAGACTCTTATTGGAAATGCGGGTGGGATATACAGAATTCTGGTCCTGGAAGAGATGAATTACAGAGTTGAAGGATGGCTAGTTGTCAATGAGTTCGGAGAGGAAAATCTTCCAGACAAATTTAGTGAAAAGGCAATCCAGGAATAGATGGTTTAGAGTTCCGAAGTTATTGTGACAAAGAGGGCAGCAAAAAGGCCCATGAAAGCCTCTCCTGGTGAGATTGTCGTCGGTAAGAATTTTGGAATGAATTAAAGTCCATGTGAAGAAATTAATTTTAGGAAGCCCGAAAGAATTCGAAGCTATTTTCCATACATCTTTTCTAGCATCATCATAGGATTGAAGTGCTTTGTAGCCGAGAATCGAGGTGTATGCACCTATGGGGACCCATCCACGCTCGTCTTTTTCCATGAGGTTTAGGGGGGCGCAACCTTTTAAGGTATCAATGAGTGTATTGTTGGCAGCCTCTAAATGGGGAGGGATAGTAATAGAATTCCAGCTTTTCCAGTTTCCATGTGAGTCCCATGTGCTGAATTCTTTGAGAGTGGTTATTCCATGGTGTCTAAGCCAAGCTGCTATGTCATGTAGCTCTTGGTTGTTCTGAAGAGCCTCGTTGTTCATAATCTTGTCTGCAAACATATTAATTTTCCTGCCATTACCAGGGACCCAGTAGAGACCTTCTGAGAAGAAATTCCATGCAGCTTTGCATAATGCCCATATTCTGGATCCTTTGGTGATTGGTTTTTGATCAAGACATCTCAGATTGATTCCAGTTAAGTATTTCTTTCTGAGCACTTGACTAACCAAATGATGTTTGTTATGAAGGATTTGCCAGAGGAGCTTACCACCTAAAGCCAGATTGGTGTTATAGGGGTCTTGAATTTGCAGGCCACCTGAGGATTTTGGCTGCGTGATGATGTCCTAATTGATTAAATGGATTTTATTTCCATTGTTTTTCCCACCAGACCATAAAAAATCTCTCAACAACTTGCTGATCTGGTTGGATACTCCTTTTGGGGCTAAAAGAATGGAGGAGTGATAGATAGGGATTGCGATGAGGACGAAGTTTATTAAAATTAATTTCCCTGCTTTGCTGAGCCAATGTCCTCCCCATCTTCTGATTCTATTTTTTATTTTGTTACTCGTGTCATCCCAGTTGCCAATTTTTGAATTGCCGAGAGTCATAGGAAGACCAAGATAATTGAATTTGTTCCATATATTGTGGACTTTGATATTTAGAATTATGTTGATTCTTGTTGCTATGTTGTTGGTTGTGTTCCAGCAGTAAATGGCACTTTTGTGTAAGTTTATTTTGCCGCTTGAAGCACTGCAGTACAAAATTATAATGCGATTGAATTTTCTTGCAATGGTGGAAGAGGCACCGCCCAGGAAGAGGGAGTCATCGGTGAATAGAGTATGGTTGAGGGGATGGGAGTCTAGACAAAGGCAAAGGCCAGGAATGGAGCCGGAATTCAGATCAGAATTTAGCTTGCGACTAAGGGATTCTGCAATGATGATATATAGAAATGATGAAAGAGGGCAGCCTTGTCTGATGCCCCGGGAAGCTTGGAAGAAATCGGTGGGGCGGCCATTGATTAAGGGGGCGATCCATGGCTTGCTAATACATGCTGAAATCCATTTGATAAAGGTGTCGTCGAATCCAAAACGATTCATAATTTTAAACAGAAAGGAGTGTTTGACACGGTCAAAAGCATTGGCCATGTCAAGTTTGATTATCATACCTTTTTCCTTTCGAATTTTGCTGGAATGGATTGCTTCTTGAACGAGAATGACATTGTCGAGAATTTGTCTTCCTTTCAGGAAGCCGCCTTGATTTCCTGAGATAATTTTGTTGAGTAGAGGTATCAATCTGGTGGCCAGCATCTTGGAGATGATTTTGTACGATGAATTGCAGAGCGATATTGGTCTGAATCTGCTGAAGGAGTTTGGATTTGTATCTTTTGGGATTAGGGACAAAAACGTGGTATTTGTACATTCGCCAATTTTTGCTTTCGAATGAAAGTTCCTGATCATTCTCATAAAATCTTTTTTGATTTGTGTCCAACATGCTTTGTAGAAGTGCATTGAAAATCCGTCGGGACCCGGAGCTTTGTCAGCTTCGAAGGAATGAATTGCCTTGATGACTTCCTGCTCAGTGAAAGGTTTGTTAATTCTGTAGTTCTCCTCCTGGGTGATTCTTTTTGGGATATGTTCCAAGAATATGGCTTCATCATCTCCATCAACGTTACTATCTTCTGCATACAGTTTCGAAAAATGTAAATAAGCAGCATTTTTAATATTCGTATTGCCACTCACGATTATTCCTTCATCAGTTCTGATTTCTACGATATTATTGGTAGATTGTCTCATTGCAAACTGTTTATGAAAATAATTTGTGTTTTTATCTCCACTTTTCAGCCAGGTGGATTGAGACTTCAAACGCCAATAATCTTCTTCTGCTCGAAAAGCTTGATGCACTTTAATTTGTTGGGCGACTTCATTCTGGAGTATTGCTTTTTCAACCGGATTGTTTTCCATATCGAATTGAGTGTCTTCAAGATTCTTTACTGCAGTGTTTCTGGAGATGGCCGGTGTGGGGCAATTGGTTTTTGCCCACTTTTTGAGAGCATGCTTGGCGTTTTTAAGCTTCTGCTCCCAGACGTAGCAAGGGGAGCTAGTGATAGGAATATTCCAGGCTTTCTCAAATGTGCTCCAGAAGGTCGCATGCTGCAGCCATTGGGGGCTGAACCTAAAAGGTATCGGGCCAAGTATTTTGGATGAGAAGCTGAATTGGTTTGTGATCTGAGGCAAGGTTAGCTAAAATGCTTGAGGAGATTATGTGGGTGTCTGACAGGAGACTGCTTAGGATGAGAAACCTGTCAAGTCTAGCCATAATGTTCCCCTTGCCGATTCTCTTATTCGACCAAGTATACTTTCCTTTTTTAGGCTTGATGTCTATTAGATTTCTTGCTTGGATGAGTGTTTCAACCTAGATTTTGAAGAAGTCTTTTCCTGTGAGGCCGCCTTTCTTCTCTGAATTGGTGAAGGTAATGTTCATATCACCAATCGGAATGATGTCTTGGGGGTTGTAAACTTCCAAAAAGTTATCTAACAAATCCCAACATTCTTTCTTTTCAGCATTGAGATTGGGTACGTACATATTGAAGAGGGTAGTGTGCTTATTGCTTTGAATGTGAGTGAGATCAGTATAAATCCAGTGTTGTGTGGCAAAGGAGCTATGAAGATGAAATTTTTCTGTCGTCCACAAGGTTGCTAGACCTCCGGATGCTCCTCTAGCGCTGACTGCATACCCTGTATTTTTATTCCATTTTTCAGTGCCAATAGCTAAAACAATGATGTCATCGAGTTTGGTCTCTTGGAGTAATAGAAGATCGGGCATATCGATTTTTTGAAGATATTTTACTGCTTCAATTTTGTAAGGATTGCCTAGGCCTCTGCAATTCCAAGAGACTATCTTCATCATTTCGAATTATTGATAAAGGAGGGGGTTCCTCCTGCTAGATCTCCATGTTTCTTTCCTGCAGTTCGAGTCCTGGTATTTCTGCTGAAAACCATGTCGATTGTAGCTTGGGATCCTTGAACTTTCTCTCGTTGGGTTCTTCTTCCCGCAATTCTTTGGTGGATTTTCGACCTGCTTTTTTGCAAGATTTATCAATAGGTTCTTCTAAGGATGAGGGGGAGCTGGGCGCTCTTGCTTTAATGATTTCAGCATAGGTTGGGGCATCCTTGGGTAGGGTGGATCTGGTAGGGCTTGGAGAAGTCAATAGTTGGGGGATTTTCGGGGTCTCAAGAGCAAGAGGAGATGTTTGGGGGTTTTGTTCTTTGCTCAACTCGCCTTCTTCTTCGGCCTCAGGGGTTTCTTGAACTTCAATAGTTTCTAGGGCTTTGAAGCTGTTCCTGTTGTTCAAAGCTGTCAGTTCTTGTTGCTGTTGATCAGCTTTCTGTGTATTTGAGCTTTTTGAGTGGGGTTTCGCTCCTGATTTGCCATTTTTATGAATGGTCGTCCATTGATCTTTTTTCCCATCCGCTTCCGGATTCACTGTCTTCTTTTTGCATGATCGGGCGAAATGGCTGTATTCGTGGCAGAATTTGCATTTGAATGGAATTTTCTCATAGTCGAGTTCTTGTATGTGTGTCCAATCCGCTACAGTAAGGTTTATTGCTTCCAGGAGTCTGTGTTCCAAATCCACTTCGACGCAGATTCTCACGCAGGAGTATTGATCTTTCCGCTCAGCCTTGTCTATGTATTTTCCCAGTGCGTTCCCGATAGCTTTTAGAGACTCGTTATTCCAACAATGAAGAGGCGGATGAGGGAGTCTCACCCAGACAGGGACAGTAGAAGGGATATCGTGTGTGGGGTTGAAGCTTGGGGTCCACTTGTTCATGTAAATCCCTTGGGGGCCCATAAAATAAGGTCCGTTCCTGAATATGAGCTCGCAATCCTGTTTACTTTCGAATACAAAGGCAAAGAAGCCTTTTCCGAGAAAGAATGATTTGACGTCTTCGGTGATCAAGGGTCGCCAGTTTTTTTGCACCCAGAATTCGGTGGATTTCGGAGAGGGCCATAGGCTAGTGAATTGTCCAATCAGGCCTCGTTCCGACAAGTTGAGGGCCGTCTTGCAAGGTATTTCAATCGGAAGGGCAACTGTGGGGATTTCATCGATTTTTTTTACAAACTTTTGTTGCGAGGGGGAGAGAGGCTTCTTGCCATTGGCGGCTAAGAGCTTCAAGAAATTGGCAAGATCAGGGAGGGGGCTTTCGGCCTCCGAAGCCATCAGAAAACGAGTGCAGGAAGGGGGAGATCGGGAGGAGGACGATGGAGGAGTGGGAGCACGACTGGGAGGGTCGGCTGGGGCGATGGAGGGTAGCAGAGAAAACAGAAATGCCTAGGGCAGGCGAACGAGAGGCCGAGGCCCGAGGGTTGCGTCCATGACTACTCAAGCATTCGTCTTTTTCCTTGGTCGCTCCGTCCAATCACCAAGTAGTTACTCAACGATGTGACTGATTCAAAATTCTAAACAAGATTGAACTTAACAATTTTAGGAAACATTTTAAACAATTTTACAAAACATTTTATTAAAAATTGTGAAAATCAAATTTGATTTCTCACTATATTTGATGGATGGCTCATCCAATTTCATCCTTGAGTTGAAAGGTAGTCCCATCCACGGATTGAAGGGTAGGTGGTATCTCGACAATTTCATTTTGGTGGGAGATCGAGACCACGTGGCTCGCAATTTTAAGGAACATTATACTTTGTAACCATGCGCACAAAACATTGATGTCGTTATTCCCTCTTTAGGAAAGAAATTTAAATTATGTTATAACTCATTGGAATGGCCGTAACCTTTAATTTAAATTCGTTCTGCTCATGAACTTTTTCTAAAGTGAGTGGCTACCAACCACACGTGTATACTTTCAGGTCAACGCATCTCTACCTTATGGTGCAGGTAACAAAAGTTTAATAATGGGAATTCTTATCCTACAATATGCCTTTTGGTTCACTTTCACTATATACACCAACAAAAATAAAAGGTGATGTTTACTTTTTATCATAATAAGTTAAAGTTTTAAGGAGCATAATTCATTGAGGCTTAATAGGTATCACATTGGTATATATGCTTAAGCATAGGAAAGTATATAATAATTCATTGAGGCTTAATAGGTATCCCATTGGTATAAATGCTTAAGCATAGGAAAGTATATTAACAACTTTGTAAAAGCTATGTTTACAGGGAAAGGGTTGTGGTGGTTTTTGTCAATTTTTTTTTCAATTGAAAAAAGTTTCTTGATATTTATGAGGTGAATCAAAGAAATTATAAGTTATCTATTCTAAAGATAGTAAACTATGTTTACACAAATCTTTACATTTTATTGTTGAAATGTGTTCTTTATTAATCTATCAAGTATACCAAGTAGTTACATTATTGAGTATCAAAATGTTATATATGTCCATATAAAAAAACTATAATAACATTGTCCAAAAAGATCTGATGTTTTAGAAATAGGACATAAAAACTAATGCTAGAGTTAATAGATCTAGACTTGACCCTCCTCCACCAGCACCTTGTCAACAAAACTAGAATAATGTAATAGTCCTTCTCCAAGGATCGGTCCCTTTTTGGAAACTAAGTTTGTTCTGTGGTTATAAATCTTGGAAATGTGTTGAAATGATAATGTGGAGAACCGTTGCTGTAGTAGAGCAGTCCTCAATTTCCAATGCTCAAGTGAAGCAACCTTAAGAAGTCGAGAGCCTTTGATCCAATCGATGATAGCTGTTGAGTCTCCAAACATCTGTAATTCCTTGAACCCTTTTGATAAAGAAAAAGTAAGTAATCCCCATAAAGCTAGAAGTTCTGCTCTAGTGTTGCTTCCCATACCGCAACCAATATAGACCGCTAAATATTGATCATTTGAAGCACATAGAAGAAAACCTGCTCTGCATAAGCCTCTTTATTCTGCACCATCAAAATATCCAACTGGGATCATATCAACAGTAATAGCAGGGAATAATTTTTTAACTCTTCAAGGAGGCTCCTTCTTAATATCACTTGTAATAAACCTCATAATATAAGAGCATGTCTGAGCACAATTGTAGCTGAAGTCTTCAAATGGTATGAGATTTCTTAATCTCCAAATTCCCCAAATGAATAGAAGGGGAAATGAAGAATGTGTTCTCCTCCGACTAAACCACCTAACTAGAGTCGAATCCAAGGATCCAGAGTTCCAACGAAAATTTACACCCCACTACTCAGATAATTCGCTCTTGATCTGAAGTGTGGACTAGCAATGAACAAATAAGTTGTCCATAGTCTCTGCTTCCCGATAACAGAGAGGGCATCCATTAGGTCGCATCCCCCCTCATCTAACATAGTTATCCCCTGTAAGTACCTTATTGCTTAGGTCCATCCAAATGAAACAAAGTATTTTGATAGGAGTTGTCTAACCCCATAGCCTTCGACTCCACCAATACTACTATGATGATGAATGCAAAGAAATAATAGCCAAATATGTCAGGCCAGTTGTAACCTCCCCGCTCGACTCATTCCATGACCAGAAAGTCTATCCAACCGATTCTGCAATCTAATCCCACTGTGATCAAGTTCGGCTATATAAGAATCCCACTCCCGAGCCTCCTCACCTGTTAGTCAAATGTCCAAAGCCGACAGCTAGTAATGTATGGAAGTAGCCGTTAATTCATTCCTTGAATGATTTAAAAAAGAAATAGCCTTTTGAATGCAAAGAGTTTCTTATTGTATGTGATAAAATAATATTGCATACAATCATTAGATCCACCCCCATCTGCACCTGGTAACTATCCCCCACCTACCACACCAACTACCCTTTTAATATCGGAAAGACCGCCAACTTACCACCACATATTTGAAGAACCAAGTGATTTTTTATGTGGACGCCTAATCCATTTAGGAACAGAATGTTCCTTTAGATACTTATCCCTAATGATCACTCCCCACGGGCCGGAATGGGTAATCGCTCTCCAGAGGCTTTTAAGGTGTAGGGCCAAATTAACCCAAAAAATATTTTATATTCCCCATGTGCTAGACCTCTTCGGGAGTGCAATCTTATCCCACACTACCATATGGGCACCTTGTTTATCTGGCACAACCAACCATAGGAAATTATATGAAATACGCATGATCTGATCTTGAATGCCCAAAGGTACTTTTGCCAAAGATAACCAATAAACTGGTAATTTAGAAAGCACTAACTTTAGAAGAGTAAGTCACCCCCCTAAGGAGATTTTGTGATTATACCAAGAATTTATCCTTTTATCGAATTTATTAACAAGCCAGTGCCAATTAGAGACGTGGTAATCATTTGGATTTAAAAAGTATCCCAGATACTTCATCCCACCGTCAATCTCCTGTAACTTGAAAGGGAAAATAATGCGGACCTGAACTCAAGAATCTTCCTCAAGATTAAGATGATAAAGACAAGATTTGGGTGGACTTACCACCATACCAAAGGCTAAACAGAAAAGGTCCAAAATTTCTTTATAGTATTGTCATTCTGAAATCTTACCAATACTAAATAATAGGACATCATCCACAAATAACAAGTGCGTGATAGTGAGGTTTTTGGATACTTTTATCCCTGATATCTTACCTTCGACTTTTGCCTTATTAAGAAGTTTGCTCAAACCTTCAATACTAAAAGCAATAAGTGTAACATCCCGAAAATTTCACAAAAATTTAAATTTTTTAAACAACATCTAATGCTATACTTGCTAATGCGGAAATAAGTTAAGTGCCAATCTTTTAACTAACAATAATTAATGATAACGACATTTTAATAATAATTTTTCTTTTAAAACATAGTATGACAATCATTATGTTTATACTAAACTTGTATCTATAGGATTTACTTGCGATGTACTTTCTTTTTGGAATCAAGTATTGTGTACTAAACTTCTTATGAGCATTTATGATTTAATCCAAGTAGTGTCGATGCATTAAAGATTCCCATTACTATTTTTATTATCTATAAGGGCTGACTGTGTTTCTTTGTTTGGTGATGACGAAGGGGTCCTGAAGGCACCCCAAAGCTTACTTAGATAAAAGGCTAAAGTATTGGAAGTTCTGTTTGCAAATTACAAGTAAGTGACAATAATATCCCAACGTACGACGAAGCCCTCTTTTGCTTTTAAAGCATGCAAAGTTTTATGAAGATAAAAGTCCAAAGTAGTGAATAGTTCTGGTGATATCTACCTTAGCTAAACATTCAGTTCCTCAAGTGTTTTAAGTAAATCCAAAGAAAATGACTCAACTCTCAGACATCTTACTGTTTGAATACCTTGCTTGTAAAAGAATATGGTGAATAGTATTAACACCTTAGATTTGAATAGCTGTCTTTACAAAATAACATGTATTGATGAATATTTAAACTATGTTGGGATAATGGTAGCATAAGTCCTAACCTTCCTTTGTATCCTATGTATTAAGTGATTGACCTAATAGATAATACTTCTATCATTATCATATTAATAGTCTAGAGTTGGAAACTATATACTATAGTGTTTCTTTTTAGTAATTTATATCACAATGTATTAATGTGACAATAATTAAGTTATAGATCCGATGATGTGATATTAATATCACCATAATAATAAAATGATTGTGTGGAAATGTTATGTCCTAGACTTAGGATTCTGAATTGATAATAGTAATGACATGACTTTGATGAAACAAGGGGTTTCGACCTTGGTTAAAAAGAAGCCCAAACAATACTTTTAAATAGTGACTCATGCCACCTGATCCCTAACTTATGGATCTTGGTATAGGTGCTAGGTCACACGTATCGTTGATTGCGATGGAGGTTGACCTTCAGACTATCTATACCATAGAAGTTTGAAATGTAATGGTAATAAAATGTGTTCATCCTATAGTTACTTGACCCCACTATATGATACGTGGCCAAGGTTATCATTCTACGTACTCTTGGTAGCTAGGTTAATAAAGTGGCTTAAAGTTCCTCTTGGTGGAATGCCTAATGGCATCCTAGGTGGTTAGACTTCACGTGATCAAGCATTAGGGTTGTTGTAAGACTTAATTGCTCGAGCTTAACACGAAGAGAGGAATAATGGTTCCTTCATTTTGACAGGAGAGGGTTCTTGGAGAGGTTGACAGGCTGCAAGATACTAGGGTTTTGCAGAGATATTTTAGGGATGGCTTCTACTGAGTTCGATACCCTGACCTTTAGCTTGCAAATTCTATAGTGAGTTTTCTCAGGGTTGTAACCCTTCTTCGTCAAGTTGTTAAGGTGGTTTTCGTATTGGTTTTTTGTCGAGCGTATCAATGCCGAGTTTCCAATGTCTGGTTTCTTTGCAAGGTAATGTGCAGGTCTTCGAACTTGCTAAATTTTTTAAATAGTCTTCTGTTTGATTATTGAACTTGCTGTTATGAAACCTTTTAACCAGTCTTTACTTGTGGCAGGTGAGCTTCGTCTTCTGGTTTTCATGCTCGTGTTTTAGTGATGGCAACTCGCTGAAACGGGTAAGCTTTGGTGGTTTCCTTGATGGCTGTTGGTCCTACTTTGGTTTCTTTGCCGCAACTTCAATATTATTATTTGGTTATGAAATATGATCGTCGTTTGTGATTGTTTTAAAGAGTCGAAAGGCAGAGTGGGGAGGATGAAATCCTCAATCCACTTCGACGTTAGGCCTTTGAGGTTTTTCTAAGAAGATACAATGTAACAGAAATGATATAGTCGTGAGGGTTTAACCCCGGCTATTGTGGTTAATAAGAGTCTACTGTTCTTTTTTTTTGGCTTAATACTGTTTAAAGTGCAAAGTTCCAGGCATGTGATAATTTAATGTTGTGCAATAGTAAGGCCGAGAGCTAAATGTTTTAACCTTAAATGTGCGCTTGAATCCTGAACCTGTTGGTTTTAAATGATGGTGTTCTAAAGAAAGTTTTGAGAGGTCGAACCGACGAACTGAGACTGGTTCTCGTTTGTCCATTTGGTTTTGGTGCAGCCTAAGACTATGTTAAGGTTGTACACCCCTAGTTGATGCTGACATTAAGAAGTTTTTTCCCTTGTTTTTGTTTAGGGTTAGAACAGTTATGAAGTGTCGTGACTGTAATGTAAATCTGGGCAATGAATTTAATGTTTAGATGAATTAGGTTTTTGACAGTATGTTGGGTTTTGAACTCGTCATAATGTTTAGTTCTTTTTTAAGGGTTTGGTAACCATATCTATTTTTTATTTCGAAGTCTTCTAAGCATTCGAAGTTGTTTAGCGGAAGCTTAATTGTTTTCGATAAAAGTTGGAGTGAATACTAGATATTAAAATGGAGAATCTACGTTTCTGTCGATAGTAGAGTATTTGTCCGATGCAAAATGTTCTGAGTTTTTAAATGATGATACAGGTTTACACAACATTGGTATCTTGTTGGAAAATATATATGCTTTCGTTGCGAAGGTTGACAACTGTTTAATACTAAAATGAATACATAAAGAGAAAGTCTAGAGCAACGGTTTAGAAAATAATCATAAAGAAAATAAAACCCTAGACTGTTTTCTGTGTAGAAGTAGACATATAAAATATTTGTTTGATCGATATGATTACTCCTGTATGTATTTTGACAGCATTAAAGTTTTGAACATATATACATCTTTGAAGGGAAAATGTTTAAGATAAAAAAAATGATTTAAGATACAATGTAAATAATCTTAGACTAAAACAGAATCTAGAACTATGTGTATTATTTTGCTATTTCTTTCAATAATAAAGAGATCTATTCGATTGTGTTTATTTTAATCATATTTAAGTTTCAAGCGTACAGAGATATGAAAGAAATATGATATCAGAAAAGATAATAAGATAATAAATGTTTGGGTATTAGATGTAAAGAACTCATGGACCTGTGTGTGTTTCTATATTTATTTCAAAAATCTAGAACTGATGTAATTCTGTCTTTTCTTTTGTGGTAAAAAAAAAAAATGACTTCTTGTTTACAGTCTACATGTCGAATATGTAGCTATCATTTTTAAGACTGAGAAAATAAGATTTTGTTAAAATTGCAAATATATATGAAGAATATCACACTAGAATCATCCTACTTAAACATCATATTCTATGCATCATTATCCATCTAATTTAATCTTCCTTCTCTGCACTGGAGTACAATGCAGAAACAACATGTGGAAAAATACAGAGAGGGAATTTTATTCATCATTCTACACATTCATAACTAGGACAGATTTTAACCATTACTTCTGCATTTTTTCTACAGTTTTTAACTAATGAATGCTTACTCAACACTTTCAGAAATTAATTTAACTACTTAGAAAACAGAAAAGACAAATAGAACCTATAACTATAGATAGGGTGGACAAACACCCAAGGAGGCCTGTTCCTCCCAACCTTCTCCAGAAGAAGCAGCCAATCTACTTGCCTCCTTTGGACCCCCGAGCCTGTTCACTGAACCACTAGGTAGAAGATTCTGAATAGAAGCAAGGCACTCAACTTCAACACTCAATAGTATAACTTCAGCACTTAATACTATAGCTTCAGCACTCCATAGTATAACTCTGCACTCAACAGTATATCTGGCAGACTTACTCCATGATAAAAAACTCAACGTATACCCTCATCAATTCTCTTGGGTGCAAGCACAGCAAAACCCTAAGGTAAATTTTCTCGTCAGGAAAAGTGATGAACCTCAGTCCATAATTCAATGGCTCTTTTAAAGATTTCCTAGGTTTTTAGTGGTCAGTTTTCAATAAATGAGCCTCAAGCTCCAGTCCCACCTTCCAGGGCACTATGACCACATTTCAAGGGAGTTGTCCCATACCAACAGCTAGTTAGTTGCATCATGATGCTGCCACTTGTCCATTGCCTTCTACCCCAGATTCCATTCCACCTAGTGGGTCAATAAACACTCTTTCAATAGTCTCCTTAGGTGTTTGTCTCCTATTTAATTTATTAAATAATAAAATATTGTGCAAATTACAGTCATCCTTGGACACTTGTCCAATATAAAACTTTACAATAAAAGTTAACATATTGTTTCCAATATAAAATGTTTTTCAGCAAAAAGGGGCATGTTATAAACACCCCCACATAAGCTCAACATCGTCCTCGATGTTGCTTATTCTTCATTAGATTCCTCCTGGAACAGAACTGGATATGCTGCCCGCATATTACTTTCCAGTTCCTAGGTAGCTTCATCAGGGCTAAGGTGCTTCCATTGCACCTTTACCTGCCCTATGCTGTGATTCCGAAGTGTAATTTCCCTCCTGTCGAGGATACAGTCCGGTTCCACCTAAAAATCTCCTTTGGGTTCCACCTGTATGTCATTCCAATTCAGCACATGAGTAGCATCGTGCACATACTTCTTTAAAACAGATACATGAAATACATTATGGATTTTTAAATTAGAGGGTAATGCTAACTGATATGCAACCGGTCCAATCCTGGATAGGACTTCAAATGGACCGCAGTACCTTGGTGTTAGTTTAACACAACTCCCAAGCTTTAAAGAACTTTTCTTGGGTTTTACCTTTACAAAGACATGATCTCCAACTTGAAATTCTCTTTCAGTGCATTCCAAATATGCATAACTTTTTTGCCTATCTTATGTAACTTTTAAGTTGCTTTGTACCTGTTTCACAGTTAGCTCCATTTCTTTTAACAAATCTGGTCCTAACATCAATCTATCAACAGGATTATCCCAAGATATAGGAGTGCTACACTTTCTTCCATATAAAATTTCAAATGGTCTAAACCTAGCAGATGCTTGATAATGATTATTGTATGCAAATTCTGCTAAATGTAAATAATCTTCCCACTTAGATGGCTGATCCTTGACATACATTCTAAGCATGTCTTCTAAGATTTGATTTACCCTTTCTGTTTGACCATCAGTGTGTGGGTGGAAAGAAGTGTTGAAATTCAGTTTAGTATTTAAACCTTTAAACAGTGCTGTCCAAAAATTTTCGGTGAACTTGGAATCTCGATAAGAAATAATTACCTTTGGAATCCCGTGCAAGCAAAAAATTTGTTTCATAAACACCTCTACAATGTTAGGAGCTTTAAAAGTAGTTTTGATAGGAATAAAATGAGCAGCCTTACTTAGTTTATCCACAACAACCATTATGGAATCATTCTGTTTTTTATTCTTAGGCAAACTTGTAATAAAATCAATACTTATAATCTCCCATTTCCATTCTGGAATTGGCAATGGCTGCAATAGTTCAACTGGATGTTGATGTTCAGCCTTCAAAGTCTGACATTCAAAACACCTAGCTATATACTCAGCCACTTCATTCTTCATGTTGGGCCAAAAGTAATCCTTTCTTAACATATTTATCATTTTCTGATAACCAGGGTGTCCCGAATAAGGACTTTTATGAACTTCATCCAAAATCAATAGCTTAACTTTTGACACATTAGGTACAAAAATTATGTTTTTATAAATCAAGAAACATTTTTCATTAATGCTGTAATCTGTTATTAAATTTTTAGCAATTTTAGAATGTAATTTTTGGTAACCTTCATCTTGATTAATTCCTTCTTCAATCTGATTTTCCAGATCTGTCTTAAATGTGTTGATTGCTGCCACAAAACTTAATTTGGCATTTCTGCTCAGGGCATCAGCAACTTTGTTTTCTTTTCCCTTAATGTGTTGAATCTCAAAATCATACTTGCTAAGGAAAGCTAGCCATCTAGCTTGCCTTGCGTTAAGATTTGTTTGATCCAACAAGTACTTTAAGCCTTTATTATCTGTCAATAGTATAAACTTTCTTCCAATCAAGTGATGGCGCCACATTTTTAGTACATGTATCACGGTTGCCAACTCAGGATCGTAAGTTGCATCATGAATTTTTAATTTCCTTGACTCAAAAGTAATGGCATGACCTTCTTGAGTTAAGACCCCTTCAAGTCCATCATTGCATGCATCAGTGCATACAATGAAATCCTTATTCGGATCAACAATTTTTAAAATTGGTGCGATGGTTAATAATTCTTTTAACTTATTAAAGTTTTCTTGACACTTTTGATCCCATACAAATTTCTTCCCTTTCTTCTGCAAAGATGGAATCAACAATTCTAGAGAATCCTTCGATAAACTTTCTGTAGTAACCTGTTATCTCCATGAATGACCGTACGTCAGTTACGTCTTTAGGGACAGACCACTCGTTAATTGCTTTTATCTTATCAGGGTCGACATAAATTCCGTCTTCAGATATTATGTGACCTAAGTACTGTATTTTATCTTTATAAAAGTCACATTTATTGAATTTAGCATAAATCTGGTGTTCTCTTAAAACTTGTAGAATTATTCTTAAGTGTTCGTCATGCTCTTCTTTAGTTTTTGAGTAAATCAGAATATCATCAATGAATACAACTACGAACTTATCCAAATACTTATGGAGAACGTTGTTCATTAAACACATGAACACCGCCGGAGCGTTAGTTAGCCCAAAATGCATAACTACGAACTCTTAGTGCCCATATCGCGTTCTGAAAGCAGTTTTGAATATGTCTTCGTCTTTTATTCTAACTTGATGATATCCGGACCTTAAATAAATTTTAGTGAATATCTCTGCTCCGCATACTTGATCAAACAGATCGTCAATGCGGGGCAAGGGATATCGGTTTTTAATTGTCATTTTATTAAGTTGACGGTAATCTATGCACAGTCGCATGGTTCCGTCCTTCTTTTTAACAAAAATAACTGGCGCTTCCCAAGGATACACACTTGGCCTTATTTAGTTTTTATCTATTAATTCCTCCAATTGAGATTTTAGTTCATTCAATTCCAGAATATTCATTCTGTAAGGAGCCTTTGAATTTGGTACCGCACCCGGTACCAACTCAATGGTGAAATCAAGTTCCCTTTTCGGAGGTAATCCTGGAATTTCTTCTGGGAATACATCAGAAAAGTCCCTAAGAACAAGTATATCCTCCAGTTTCACTTTATCTTCTTTAGATGAACATTCGTCATTAATAACATTAACAACAAACATTTTACAACCCTTTCTTGCAGCTCTTTTTACTTGTAAGGCAGAAATTTGTCTTACTGAAATCTTCCTATGAATTCCTTTTATTGTTTCAGTAATACCTTCGTTATTCAAACAAGTAAAAGATTTCTCATAACAATTAAGTACTACTCTATGCTGTTCAAACCAGTCCATGCCAATCAACAAGTCATATGAACCTAATGGTAAAACATTTAGATTAACTTGCGTTTTCAGCTGGCTCATAAACACTTCACAATTTTTGACAAAATCTGTAACCTTTCTTTTAGTGCCTGTTGCAAGCTGAACAAACCATGAATTATCATATTTTTCTACTTTCAACTTGCAACTTTTAACTAAAACAGGTGAAATGTAACTCAAATTTGTACCTGGATCTATCAGAATGGAAACATATTTGTTTTGTGTCATACCTTCAATTTCGACCATAAATGTTTGATGGTCTGCTTGGCGATTTTCCAGCGCTACATTTATTCTGGGCATTTCTCTTGCTACATCTCCAACTGTAGGTTCTGCTTGCATAGTGTGAATGTTGTTGACTGCCTTTATGTTGCGTGGGCAATCAGCTCTCTTATGTGGTCCACTGCAGTCAAAACACTTCATGGGTGCTCTCTGTTCTGCATATTTGGTGTTGTTATTGTTATTAGGTACATTCCTTGCAGTAGTAAAATTATGTGGTGCATTACTCCTGTAATTATTATTACTTGGAAAATTTATGTTATTAAATTTTTTCTTAAAACTTCCAGAATTATGATTAAAACTCTTTTTTTTGTGATCAAATTGACTAGACTTATTACTCTTTCATCCAGTTGTTCCTTCTCTTTTTCTGTTTTGATCAAAACAGAAATTAGCTTTCCTCATAGCCTCTTCCAGAGTGGAAGGGTTATCATACTCGATCCCGTCTTTTATGTTGAAAGGTAGACAACTTAGAAACCTTTGTACCTTAGGCTTCTCTTCAACCATGTAAGGTACATACCTCAGCAAGCTATCGAACTTGCTGCACAATTCCTTCATGTTCATAGTACCCAATTTTAAATCATAAAACTCTTTTGACTTATCTTCATAGTATTGTTCTGACAAGAACTTTTTAAACATATTCCAGGTTACGTCTCTTTCCTTTATGCTCTTAATTCTTTTAAGGTCCTGCCACCAAATATATTCCTTTCCGGTCAGATTGTAAATAGCCATCTTGGCTTTTAACGGAGAAGAGTAATCATAGATATTAAAGTACTTCTTCATTCCAGACAGCCATGCTTCAACTATCTCACCCTTTTCACTTTCGCCATTAAAAGTTGGTGGCTTAATCTTTTTAAACTCTCCAGTAATTTGTTCATGACGCTTATACTTCCTCTTCTTGGAACAACAATCACTGTCACTGCTGTCATGATCATAATTACCATTACTTTGATCAGATTCAGATGAAGAGTAACTAATACTTTTACCATTCTTTGCTTTCTTGTATTTATGTTTGTGGGACTGTGTATCAGAATCAGACTTCACTTCTGATTTCCTGCCTCTTTCCTCATGATGATAATTCTCCATTAAAATCTGATTGAACTCCTCCTCTGCCTTCAGAATTCGTTTGTTCTCTTCTTTAACAGTTCTTATCTCTGATTTTAAATATTTTACAGTACGTAGAAGTTCAGAAGACTGATTATTTAATTCAACATATATTCCTTCATGATTATTATTATTATTATGTTCATTACGACGAGATCTGTCCTCTGCCGATTCCTGCGGTATTTCCATACCTACAAATTAAATGTCAAACTGTTCTGTACAGAAACAAAAATAAAAATAAAAATCAGTATCATAAACTTTCTGGCCTCATTTTTTGTTTTGCGCGCGTGAGCCTACTTCAAGCCTAGAGTTTGAACTTGCGCTCTAATACCACTTGTAACATCCCGAAAATTTCACAAAAAATTAAAAATTTTAAACAACATCTAATGCTATACTTGCTAATGCGGAAATAAGTTAAGTGCCAATCTTTTAACTAACAATAATTAATGATAACGATATTTTAATAATAATTTTTCTTTTAAAACATAGTACGACAATCATTATGTTTATACTAAACTTGTATCTATAGGATTTACTTGCGATGTACTTTCTTTTTGGAATCAAGTATTGTGTACTAGACTTCTTATGAGCATTTATGATTTAATCCAAGTAGTGTCGATGCATTAAAGATTCCCATTACTATTTTTATTATCTATAAGGGCTGACTGTGTTTCTTTGTTTGGTGATGACAAAGGGGTCCTGAAGGCACCCTGAAGATTACTTAGCTAAAAGGCTAAAGCATTGGAAGTTCTGTTTGCAAATTACAGGTAAGCGATAATAATATCCCAACGTACGACAAAGACCTCTTTTGCTTTTAAAGCATGCAAAGCTTTATGAAGATAAAAGTCCAAAGTAGTGAATAGTTCTGGTGAGATCTACCTTAGCTAAACATTCAGTTCCTCAAGTGTTTTAAGTAAATCCAAAGAAAATGACTCAACTCTTAGACATGTTATTGTTTGAATACCTTGCTTGTAAAAGAATATGGTGAATAGTATTAACACCTTAGATTTGAATAGCTGTCTTTACAAAATAACATGTATTGATGAATATTTAAACTATGCTGGGATAATGGTAGCATAAGTCCTAACCTTCCTTTGTATCCTATGTATTAAGTGATTGACCTAATAGATAATACTTCTATCATTATCATATTAATAGTCTAGAGTTGGAAACTATATACTATAGTGTTTATTTTTAGTAATTTATATCACAATGTATTAATGTGACAATAATTAAGTTATAGATCCGATGATGTGATATTAACATCACCATAATAATAAAATGATTGTGTAGAAATGTTATGTCCTAGACTTAGGATTCCGAATTGATAATAGTAATGACATGACTTTGATGAAACAAGGGGTTTCAACCTTGGTTAAAAAGCAGCCCAGACAATACTTTTAAATAGTGACTCATGCCACCTGAACCCTAACTTATGGATCATGGTATAGGTGCTAGGTCACACGTATTGTTGATTGCGATGGAGGTTGACCTTCGAACTATCTATACCATAGCAGTTTCAAATGTAATAGTAATAAAATGTGTTCATCCTATAGTTACTTGACCCCACTATATGATATGTGGCCAAGGTTATCATTCTACGTACTCCCGGTAGCTGGGTTAATAAAGTGCCTTAAAGTTCCTCTCGGTGGAATGCCTAATGGAATCCTAGGTGGCCAGAATTCACGTGATCAAGCATTAGGGTTGTTGTAAGACTTAATTGCTCGAGCTTAACATGACGAGAGGCATAATAGTGCCTTCATTTTGACAGGAGAGGGTTCTTGGAGAGGCCAACAGGATGCGATATACTAGGGTTTTGCAGAGATATTTTAGGGATGGCTTCTACTGAGTTCGATACCCCGACCTTTAGCTTGCAAATTCTACAATGAGTTTTCTCAAGGTTGTAACCCTTCTTCAGCGAGTTGTTAAGGTGGTTTTAGTACTGGTTTTTCATCAAGCGTATCAATGCCGAGTTGCCAATGTCTGGTTTCTTTGCAAGGTAATGTGCAGGTCTTCGAACTTGCTAAAATTTTTAAATAGTCTTCTGTTTGATTATTGAACTTGCTGTTTATGAAACCTTTTAACCTGTCTTTACTTGTTGTGGTAGGTGAGCTTCGTCTTCTGGTTTTCATGCTCGTGTTTTAGTGATGGCAACTCGCTGAAACGGGTAAGCTTCAGTGGTTTCCTTGATGGCTTCGGCTTGGTGGCTGTTGGTCCTACTTTGGTTTCTTTGCCGCGACTTCAATATTGTTATTTGGTTCTAAAATGTGACCGTTGTTTGTGATTGTTTTAAAGAGTCGAAAGGCAGAGTGGGGAGGATGAAATCCTCAATCCACTTCGACGTTAGGCCTTTGAGGTTTTTGTAAGAAGATACAATGTAACAGAAATGATACAGTCGTGAGGGTTTAAACCTAGCTATTGTGGTTAATAAGAGTCTACTGTTCTTTCTTTTTTGGCTTAATATTGTTTAAAGTGCCAAGTTCCAGGCATGTGATAATTTAATGTTGTGCAATAGTAAGGTCGAGAGCTAAATGTTTTAACCTTAACTGTGCGCTTGAATCCTGAACCTGTTGGTTTTAAATGATGGTGTTCTAAAGAAAGTTTTGAGAGGTTGAACCGACGAACTAAGACTAGTTCTCGTTTGTCTATTTGGTTTTGGCGCAGCCTAAGACTATGTTAAGGTTGTACACCCCTAGTTGATGCTGACATTAAGAAGTTTTTTCCCTTGTTTTTGTTGAGGATTAGAACAGTTATGAAGTGCCGTGACTGTAATGTAAATCTGGGTAATGAATTTAATGTTTAGATGAATTAGGTTTTTGACAGTATGTTGGGTTTTGAACTCGTCATAATGTTTAGTTCTTTTTTAAGGGTTTGGTAACCATATCTATTTTTTATTTCAAATTCTTCTAAGCATTCGAAGTTGTTCAGTGGAAGCTTAATTGTTTTCGATAAAATTTGGAGTGAATACTAGATGTTAAAATGGAGAATCTACGTTTCTGTCGATAGTAGAGTATTTGTCTGATGCAAAATGTTCTGAGTTTTTAAATGATGATACAGGTTTACACAACATTGGTATCTTGTTGCAAAATATATATGTTTTTGATTGTGAAGGTTGACAACTGTTTAATACTAAAATGAATACATAAAGAGAAAGTCTAGAGCAACGGTTTAGAAAATAATCATCAAGAAAATAAAACCCTAGACTGTTTTCTGTGTAGAAGTAGAGATATAAAATATTTGTTTGATCGATATGATTACTGCTGTATGTATTTTGACAGCATTAAAGTTTTGAACATATATATATCTTTAAAGGGAAAATGTTTAAGATAAAAAAAAAATGATAAGATACAATGTAAATAATCTTAGACTAAAACATAATCTAGAACTATGTGTATTATTTTGCTATTTGTTATAGGTCAAAACTGCACTTCTCCGTCCGTGATCTCCTTAAGTTGATGATCACACAAAAGGACAAAAAGGATGGAAGAGAATTTTAACCCTAGATGATGAATGGCCTAGAATTACCCTCATTCAGTTGACATAATCCATCTTTTTCTCATCTTTTGAGCAAAAACGCTAGTCTATAAGCCAATAGTAGCGTTTTTCCCTTCAAAAACCCTACTCTACTTCATAAAAGTAGCTTTTTCCCTAAAAAAACCTTACTTTGCTTCATAAAAGGGGCATTTTTCATCAGAAAAACCCTACTTTGCCTCATAAAAGCAACGTTTTTCTCAAAAAGTGATTAAAAATATATTAAATTTACGAAATGGGATTAGTTGAAGTTGGTTTTACAACTTCCCCAACCTCCCAATCAAACTACCTCTTAATTTAAACTGCCTACCTTGTCCTATAAATGCAAGGGAGGTGCATGAGAGAGGGACCTAGAAATTATGCACATAGGGTTGTTATGCTGGAAGAATTCCAAAGTGAGTGTGAAGAGCAGGAGCCCAGGATCCAGTTGCACCAGCACTCTGATGATCATGTATAATTGTACTGATTATTTGCTTTTGACAATAAAGGTTGAAATGCCCTTCCTGTCCCAATCAAATGTCTAATGGGTTGCATGTTTGTTTGGATTAATGCTTGATTGTATTTGATGTCTAAATTGTGCTTCAATTTCATCATTGTTATATCAATCAAGATACATTGAGGAAGGTATCTTTGTATTGCAGGTTCGTCAAACGGAGGATCAAGTGGAGGATCGATCAAAAGAGCAAGTGAAAGCTAGGATCAAACTTCGCTAACAAGGTACACCTTCTATGATCTTGATCTTTTTCCTTTTGTAGAAGCCTATGTAATATGATTAATGCATTTACCTGTCACCCCTTAAGTTGGTGGTGTCCATCTCCTCACTATAGGGTAGATTTCCTAAACAACAGACTGGCGACTCCGCTGGGGACCAGTTGTTTTCTGTTCTAGGAGACTTGTTTTTAACTAACATTCCTTCCAGTACCTTTTGATCTTTTGATCCTCTGAGAGGCTTTGTAGGGTACAGTAGCCTGTTGTCTTCTCTTGACTCATCCCAGTTTGAAGTTTTGAAGCTTGTTTTAAGCCTTCCTTGGCAAAAACGTTGGTCTTGCTTAACATAGTAGCATTTTCCCCTGCAAAACGTTGGTTTTGCTCTGCACAGTAGCTTTTCCCACCAGAAAAATGTTGGTTTATCTCTGCACAGTAGGGTTTTCCCCAGAAAAACGCTGGTTCTCTACTGCCCAATAGAGTTTTTTTCCTGTAAGTCTCTGTTTGCTTTTGGGATTGAATTTCTGCTTGTTTGGTTTGATTTCCAGCCTCTTGACTTGGCTTCTTAACTGATCTTTGAGGTCTTTGTGCCTTTATTCGAGTTTTGTTTGCCTCTCCCTAACCCTTTTAGGTCATTTTTGCTTACTTGAGTACTTTTGAAGTGTCTTGTTTGCTTGTGACTCTTTTGGAAACCGTGCCTTGTTCTTTGTTGAACAAAGCTGCTTGGTCATACCTCAGCTATTTGTTGCAGGTCTGCAAACCTTTGTTTACTGACTTTTGTTGTTTATTGCAAAACTAGTACACTCCAATGGTATGTTATCCTTTGTTTTAGGGTTTTGATCCCAAGTTGAGTCCTTAGGTGTTTTCAAAATCTCTTTGAGTCTAGATGCTTCCTAATTGCTTTGTTAGTTTCAGTTTCAAGTGAGTAGAAGTACTTAGTTTGCTTCCATTTGTGTTAGTAAGGTCATCTTTAGTTCGCTTGCCTACCGTCTACTTGGCTTAGTGCTTTTGTTTAGGGTTTGGTGCTTTGGAGCAACTTTCTAAGTTTGCTTTCCAGTCATAAGCGTCTCTCATCCCCATTTTCTTTCCACTTTGTCTCGAATTTTGAAGTTTTTTGTCATAAAAACTTTGTAGGACAAGTCTTTATCAAGTCATCGATTTGATTGTTGTGAGCTTTAGAGTTATTCTTCTTTACTAGTATCTTTTGTATAGGTCTTACTTGCTTCCATTTTCGAGCACTTTTTCTTTTACATATAACAGAAAAAGCAAAAAATGAGTTTGGTAGATTAGAATAGTAAGGCTTATAATCATTTCAGAGTAGCATAGTTTACTTTGTTGTGAAATTGAAAAGAAAATAAAAAAGAGAACTTTGTTTAGGTTTGCTTAGTTTTCATTTTGGAAAGAGCATAAGCGAAAAAGAAAAAGAGTCATTTCTGTTGTTGAAAGTTGTTTCATTTCTCGCACTTTACTTTCTGTTGCAACCACACCACACAATGCACTACCCCGTTGAGTAAAAAGTAACCCTAAAAATAAATTTTTAATAAAATCAATTAGAAACAATTTTCTTTTTTAGGAGTACATAACACCAACTAGATTAGGCTAGAGTTTTGAGCTTAAAACACCTTAAACTGCTCTCGGAACTTGTTTCATTACCCAACAATCGTAGTAAGATTTTCATATAGGTAAACCCATATATATCAAATAACCCTGGGATGCTCTACTCAAACCAGAGTTAAGCACGAGGCCGTGGAAGATCGGAATCATTGAGGATACCTCCCTCACGTTCCTTTTGACCATAAACCAGAGACGACTCGCGTATGGGGATCCTTTCAGACTTCGAGCTTTGCTACCCTGCCCATGCGTTTTGACTAGGCTGACGACTGTCCCCCCAGGATATTTCGTATGTATGGTAGCCTTAGTATCTGACCATGGGATCATACACAGGTGACAATGGAGGGTATATCTGCTGTACCTAGGATAGACGTGGGAGGAAATCCCTTGCAGGTCTTTGGGAGGGCGGTTGGGTGATTCCAGCGCTTGCACCCTTAGTCATTGTATTGTGGACCCCGGGTAACTGTTCTTCATCCCTCGTTGATCTGTTCTAGGCCCTCATCATCCCAGACTCTTCTCCGGAAGGCATCTTGTTTGCTTGGTTTATATATTTAGGATTTTTTAGTGGTATGCTGTTTTCCCCCTAGTCTTAGTGGCCACTAGGTTTTTACTTAGTTTTATTTTTATATATAATCGTGGAAGACCAACAGCTTCGTAGGTCTCGAAGGTTGCAAAACCTTTTCCCACTTAGAGTGGAGCCACTACCACCACCAAGATGACAGAGGATAGACTCCAGTGGTCCTTTTGAAACTACTGGTGAAATAGAGGTTCCTGGTGAACCACAACCTAGGACTCCAGATCAGCAAGCTTTTAATACAATCGAGATTGAGGATCTCACTTCTGGTGAGTTTAATACTCCTTTTAATCCTCCTCTGACCGAACTTAACAATCCGCTTCTGGTACCTGTTGGTTTCCAGCAACCTGATTATAGTGCATATTTGTTCACACCTGGGCATATTATGACTAACCGGGGAGGCGAACAGGGAGTTCCAAAGAATCCCACAATAGGTATGAATACAAATACTGTAAATCCTCCTCACACTACTATGCTGAGTTCGTCACAGACGGCTTCTGCGTCTACTCCATCCTTCAGTTTTAATACTGGTACGTTAGGCATGCCAAGCTCAACAGCTTTGACATCCACCTCTACCCCTACTTTTGGTCCCAGTAGTACAGTGAACCTTGTTCCACCTCATGTGACTCAACCGTCATACCATATACCTAGTACTTGGATTTCCACACCCAATGTAGGGATGAATGCCTCTGCAACTATGCCTGTCATGAGCACCATGACTACACCATCCACCTCGACTACCACTGGTTTTAATACCTTTGCAGGTTACAATATGAAGCAACATAATGTACCTGTAGGAAACATCCCCTTTTCCTGGTTTTTTGGAGGAGGGGGTAACATCTTTAACCAACAATATGGCGGGGCTAATTCCCAACCACAATGGACCAATACGCAGAATATCAACCCACTTTCATTTGGGTGGGGGAATTTCAACAACACCTCCACACAATAGCAGATGATTGGGGGCAACCCCTACCAGCAGATGGCTGGGGGCAACCCCTACCAGCAGATGGCTGGGGGTAACCCCAACCAGCAGTTCATGGGTCAGACTTTGGGAGGTTCCCCCTTTATGACCCCAGCTTATCAAATGCCATCTTGTAGACCTCGTTTACCATTTATGGCAACTCTAAATTTGCCAGATATTTCCAAGTTAACAAATGATCCGATGTATCATAATGCTATGTGGCCACTAGTCCCCACCAAACTACCTTCGACCATTCCAAAATTCGAAGGCAAAACTGGTGAAGATCCTGGTGATCATGTCACCACTTTCCATTTATGGTGTTCTTCAAACTCGTTGAACGAAGATTCCGTCAGGTTGAGACTTTTTCAAAGAACCTTAACCGGCGCTGCAGCCAAATGGTACATTGAGTTACCTGCAACCACCTTTTTTAATTTTTGGGATCTCGCGACATTTTTTCTTAACCACTTCCATCTTCCTGTTCGGTATGATGCTGGGACAGATCTTTTGTCTACATTTAGATAGAATAAGGCCACTCACTTATTTGATCACATTTAGGAGTGGCGAAGACGGAAGAGGCTCATTAAATCCAATATACCTCCAGAATGCCTTTTAGAGTGGTATCTGAAATCACTCATTCCTTACATTTCTAAGGAAGTAGCTACTTCTGGAGTGTCCTCAGAGGAAGAAGCCATCTTATGGACCCAGTAGCTAGACCTAGTTTATGCACAGTCTGGGTTACTTTATGAGATTATACTAGATGCACCGCGATCAAACACTAATCTTGGCAGACCTAAACCTGGACCACATGCTGACAGCATAGTAGGTTCAGTAGATTCTGCTACTTTCGAAGCATTGACTAAGCAGGTTCATGGCTTATCCGTCAAACAATTGACTGCAGAAACGACCTCTATCACAACCTCTCCTTATACTACTGAATCTGTAAACCAAGTTCAGAACAATCAAAAGGGCGCTCGGCAGCCCAACAACAAAAAGAAGGGCAAGAAAGGAGAAGGGAACCAGCAAAAGCCCAAAAACAAAGAGAATGTCGAGGAGGGTAACAGAGAAAAGAAGAAGGTTAAGTTCCCTTGTAAACTTTGCAAGCAAGATCACCTCACTCACCAATGCCTTCTGATCGAAGAAGCCCAGAAGCTGCTTCAAGAAAAGAAACCTGCCGTACTTAAAGATCCATTTCCTAAGGGGCAGGGTTCAGCTTCTAGCACCTCCAATGCTGGGGGCACTACTCATGCTTTAGTTGATCAAACTTTCATTAATATGGTTAGCGTAGATGCACTTTTGCAAACGCGAGCAAGAAATTATACCTCGGATGTGCAGAACAAGGATAAAGAGATTCCTAAATCTTCCACTCCTCTCGACATTCCAGTGGATTCGTTGCCCAAGATCCCGAAAGGTGTCTTGAAACAGGCCTCGCACAATCCCAACGCTCGGGCTGCTGCCAACTACAAAGTGGTTGAAGATCTAGCCCAGACCCCTTGTGCTATGTCCTCCTTAGAAGTTTTGTAAAGTTGTCCATTACAACGAAATGCACTTCTGGCAGTGATTGGAAGTATGGAATCATCCAATATGACTGCGCGCTTTGATATGTCCGATATAAAATATCGGTTGCCGTACCACGTCGCCCTACAGATAGAAGTGGTTCATGGTCCTATGACCATTAGACGGGCTTTCGTAGATGAGGGCGCGTCAACGTGCGTGATGTCCATTTCTTGCTAGGAAGCTTTGGGTTCTCCCGAGTTAGCCCCCTCTAACACGCTGCTTACTGCCTTCGATGGCAGGACTTTCCGTCCACACGGAGTTCTACCATCATTTGAAATTACACTTCTCGGTAAGACAGTTGCTGTAGAGATTGAAGTTCTAGATGCTCCGCTTGATTACAATATGCTGTTAGGCAAGAGCTGGACATATGCCATGCGAGCCATTGCATCGGCAGTTTTCTGAGTTGTTATGTTCCCCCACGAAGGCAAGATCGTCACGGTCGATTAACTTTCATTCTCTCAGCAAAACAACCAGACTTCAGCAGATTCCACTATTCCTTTAGTTGATCAATCTGCCCCAGTAAGCGAGAGTTTAGGAGCAGGGCTTTACGGGTCATTAATAGGCACTTTCATGGTCATTAATGTGTTATGATGAAGGTTCATCTACTGAAACTTTCATGGTTGGTATAAGGACTGATCCGTGGATCCTTCCTACTATATCAGAACCATCCGTGCCTTTATCTGTTGCAGAAGTAGCCTACATGGAAGCACAACATGCTGCAACGGAACATATCGTGACTCCGCCAATCTCTGCTGAGTCAGATATGGACTATACTCCTGCATGGTCGATGAATTCTACCCACTCTTTCGATTGTTTAGACATAGTGTTTCCTTTTGATGAAGCCATTTTGGAAGCCATGATGTGTCTAGACCAACCATGGGAACATATGCATCATAGGTCTTACCTGCTTCCGAACCTAGACAGGATAGAGAGAGGAGAATTCTCTATGAGACCTGGTGGATTTGTTGATTTTTCCTCTTTTCCTTCTACTTCAAGAGCTATTTACGCTGAAGGGAATATGGCTAATATATCGAGAACCATCCCGATTAACATTTCCACCAAACCCGAGGTCGTGGAAAACATTTTTATTGGAGCAGACTGTTCTCCAGACAGAAGAGATCGCTCTGTATACCAAACTTTTTAAAGAATTCCGCGATATTTTTGCTTGGTCTTATGAGGAGATGCCAGGCATCGATCCAGCCATCATTGAGCATATCATCATGACATACCCTAATGCAAAACTTGTGAGACAGAAGCTCCGTCCTGTGAACCCTCAAAAAGCGGCCGCCATCAAGGTGGAGGTTGAAAAATTGCTTAAAGCTGGATTTATCTACCCGATTGACATGACGGAATGGGTTTCGAATCCTGTTCCGGTTGATAAAAAGCAAGGTACCATTTGAGTATGTACTGACTTCCGGGACTTGAATAAAAATTGTCCGAAAGATAACTACCCCACACCATTTATCGACCAGATCATAGATGCATGTGCGTGACATGAGATGTTCTCTTTCATGGATGGATTTTCGGGATGTAATCAAATCCAAATCAAACCCGAAGATCAACACAAAACAACTTTTATTTTCCCATGGGGAACCTTTGCTTATCGAAAGATGCCATTTGGCTTAAAGAGTGCTGGAGCTACTTTCTAGCGAGCAATGAATTTCGCTTTTCACGACATCAAACACATAGTCGAACCCTACTTGGATCACCTCCTGGCGCGATCTCGAAAGAGATGGGATCATCTAGCTCATTTGAGACTGGTGTTTGAACGATGAAAACAATATAATATTCGATGGAACCCTAATAAGTGTGTATTTTGCGTCGAATTGGGACGTCTACTGGGCTTTATAGTATCTAGTCGTGGCATAACGGTCAACCCGTTGAAAGTTGAGGCGATTGTGAATCTGCCTCCTCCTCGCACCTTGTGACAACTTCAAAGTCTTCAAGGCATGTCTAATTTCTTACGACGCTTTATTATAAACTACGCTAAAATCACAAAAGGTTTCATGAGACTGCTTAAACAAGATACCTACTTTTTCTGGGATGAGGCTGCTCAAGCATCGTTTGAGGCCTTGAAAAAGGAACTACTTTCAACCCCCTTGTTAAGCCCACCTGATTACACAAAAGATTTCTTGTTATATCTGGAGACGTCTGTATACACAATTGGCATAGTCCTAGTTCAGGAAGACGACACGCTCCAGGAGCATGTTGTTTACTATCTCTTGATATTTCAGTTGTGGATATTGCGGTTGACCATACTGCGATCGACCATAATGCACTTGATCATACTGGGGTTGCAGGCTATAGTGAGGTTGTTGTTGATTATACTGCGGTTGATGCTGTACCGTTGGTTTCTCTTCTCCCTTCATGTAAAACGTATCCACAGTCCGTTCTTGGAGTAGGTCGTAATCCCTACACTCTTTTTCATCGTGGCCAACCGATCGACAGACTTTGCAATACAAATTCACTGGCTTTAACACCATCTTCTGCATGTACACGCATTCTTCTGGTCGATGCCCTCTCATTTGACAGACGTGACACCAAGGTATCCCTCCCTAACTGAGGGGATTCAGTGCACCTGACTACAAATACTCTCAAAATTCTAGGAACTGATCCTTATGGCGTCCTTATGTTTTACATCTACTGCATGATATATCTTCGCGGGCTTCTTTTCCCTTCTTCATATCTTGTAGCTAAAGCATCAAATTTTCCAACTGCGCTTGTATCCAATCCATGCCTATGCCTGTTTAGCCGATTGGTGAAGCCTCTAGATTCATCGCAATCTCCAAAACTTCAATTTGAGTCGCTACCTTCTGTTGCATCAACTGTCCATGGATGTGTGGCACCAACCTTGTGATAAACCATTCTTTATGTTGCATATCGCTCATCCCGAAACTCACCTTCGCCATTAACATTTTATACCGTTGGTCAAATTCCCATACCGGCTTGTTCGGATATTGCTTGATTTACTTGAGCTCTGTGATGTATTGTGACTCTGATTTTGGTTTTCTAAATTCATCAATCATTCCTGCCTTGATCTGTGCCAGTGTTTTGTCTGGCGTTCCTGTCGATACCTTAGTAAATTTCATAAACCAGTCTAGCACACGACCCCTGATGGTCGTCGCTAGCTGTCCCTTTTTGATATTTTCATCTTAGACCTACTTGATAGTCCATACCGCCTCACACAAGAACCAGTACTGTTCGGGATCCTCGGTCCCGTTACCCTGGAAAGTAGGCATTTTGTTGGTTGTGGAGCCAGATCTTCTAGTCTCATAAATGATATTGTATCAGCCGTGTTTGTACCCCAGTTTTATATGATATGTAGGTGGACTGTACACTCACCCCAGCGGGGGGGTGTGGGGGGGTTTTCGCCAGCTGTTTTGCGGGCCCATGGTTTTGGGTATTCCGTGGTATTTTCCTATTGTATTTCCCTTATAAAATAAAGACATTGTAATACGGCTAGGGTAGATGATGTATTAGGTTTTATGCATTGTAAAGATCTCTGAGATCAGGAGAGAGACTGTGAAAACCGAGAAGAGGAAGTGCAGCGGTTGTGCTGCAGGTTGTATCCCTTCACCTTGCTGGACGGTAATAATAATAAGGACTAGCAAATTCAGTGTGGACGTAGCCCAAGTTGGGTGAACCACGATATATCTGTGTCTCTCTTGTAATGTGTATGTGTGATTATATTTTCATTTCTGTTTATTGTTATTGCTCTGCGATCCTGTTTTTCTAACACATTTTTGCATCTTCACCTGCCATTATTTTGCTCCTACTGTTATTATTTACCGATGCGCTACTCTTACCGTTGCACCTAGGGAATCTCTGTGAATAACTTGTATTTCTTCCTGCAAAGTTCTAGGTAGTGCGTGGAGTTGAAGGTACATTGTAGCTTATGATCCATCCCTCTTCGGCTTCTAGGGTAGCCTGTACACCTTCGTCTTCGTCGTAATAAGGTCGCTTCATCCCTTGTCATCCTGTTTCGCAATATTCCATTCTGGTCCCCTCAGGAGACTCTCTCTCAGTCCTCCTCTTATTTTATGGTTTCCGGAATATCGTCCCATGTCTCAAGGTACCACAATCTTCCTCAGCCTCCCTTAAAAATTTGTCGTCACTCATGTCCATCTACCCCACATCTTTCTATCGGATCCGCATTCACGCAATACCCACAACCTTCGCACACTGATCTTCTACTCATCGGAATTCATCCTCAGTATGCCCTTTTCATAGACGAGCATCTTAATCCACAACTTCAACGATAGTAGGAATCTCCCTCTAGGTCCTTTGAAAATTTTCCTTTCTGCATCGCTATATGATTTGATTGTATCAACGGCAAACTCAGTGATGTATCCCTCTAAGATACTGTCTACCCAAAAATCGACGGCCTTTGATACCCTACTGTCGACTCGTTTTAACTGTTGAATCAGTTATGGAGTCTAGTGGTCAGGCTCACTTCTTTGGTAATGGTTCTTCTGAAATGTCAACTACGCTAACCACTCGTGCAGCAATACCGGGAATTCGCAGAAAAACACCTCGTGGATATCATAATAGATATGTTTTTGCAACTAGCTGCTTACCGTCTGCCCAGGTTTCTCATTTTCTCCTTCCGTGAATTCTTCTGTCTTTTTGTCAAACCAATCCTAAATCTCCGATTTCGTCGAGTGCCACAACATGTCCTCTTCTTTCTTCTTCAAGGTCCTGGAAACAGAACCATTTGTTGTCACAATTATGTCGACGGGGGTTCACTTCGCACTGTTGTCAACAAATACCAACCAAACACCCTTAAACACCAACCCATAATGGTTTTACCCTTACCAGCAACACTCGCAGAGCGAGTAAAGTCTCACCCGAGATTATTAAGGGGGCTGTAGGAACCAGATTTCCGTGCCCTGCTCAACTATAGAGGTGCGAAAATTCCATATTTTTCGTGGTTTTCTCAATTATGGGGGCACGAAAATTACAACCATTTCACACCTTGCTCAATGTCTAGGGCACAAAAATTTGACTAAGTGATTTTTCCCTTGGATCTAGGATCTATCATCTCGAGAATCCCATCATACCTTCGAGATCTAATCTTGTTTTTTTTTTTAAAAGAATGTTGGGAGTTATGATATCCATGTTATCCTACCTAGATCCACATCCTCCTCTTAATCCAAACTCTTCTCCATGTTGGTTGAGCTCCTTCACGCTATATCAAATCCATTGCTCTTTGGTTTTAAGGATTAGACACATAGAGACTAAATCTAAACTATAGTTGTAGATCTACTTGTGAAAAAGTCCTTATGTTCTCAACGTTCTCAAAGGTGGCTTGTTTAAAGGAATAGGAGGATATGTTGTCGAAATGTTGTCAGGTATAATTTTCCATTGTATTACTTCCTCTTTGGATTTCTAATAAATAACTTGGCCTATTCTCCCAAATTGTATGTTTCATGTTGAAATGTTTCAATTTGTGTTTAATTAGGTAGAGAGGTTTATCCTAACATGTTTGTGTAGGAAAGTATATCTTCTCCTCTTCTTTTTCCACAGGTTCTCGTACTTGGATCATCAAGCAAAAGGGTTGTATCAACAAAGAGAAGTAAATACAATCATTCAGATCAAGGTAAGACATCTATATTTATCCTCTTTCTTACGATGAATGCTTGCATGAGTGTGTTGAATCTTGGAGAATAGAACCCCATTTGTTTTATTTTTGTCTTGGATTGGTCTAACGGATCCACTTTAATATCCAAGAGATTTTCGTATTATCCGTAGGAAGAAAATCTTATCACAGAAACTGGAGACTCCACTGGGGACTTTCCCTTGTTCATTTAGCCTTTGAATTTTTGAGATTTGGATCTTTTTCCTTTTTAGACTACTTGGAGCGTGATAATTCCTAATTTCCGTGCTTTCATAGTCTATTAGGGAGCAAAAATTCCCTGTAAATTGCAAAAGTTGCTTGGTTTTGGCTTGATTGGTGTTTGAATTTTTCTTTCATCATGTTTCTGTCATTTGATATTGATCAGCTATGTGTGATTCTGTTTTGATCTCTGTGTATTGATCCTCTTTTACCTTCATTTAGACTTTGGATTCAATTTGTGATATTTGGATTTGTGTTGTCTATCGAGGGACTGTCATAGTCTCCCCTACCATTCTATCACCTTCTCAAAACTCTGAGTTTGGTTTGATAACTTGAAATCCTCTTTAATCTTAGTTTGAAGGTTCAAAATGTCTTTGCAGATTGCTTGGTTTTCCTGGATTTACATTTGCTTAGTTTTGGACCTTTCAGTGAAAAGTGACAAAAAGGATTCAATCCTTTATATGACTTCTTGATTTGAGTATTGCAAAGACATTTATTTTCTTGCATCTGATCAGAAACAAAGGAAATCATTGTACACTTAGTGCATTATTAAAGGATTATTGAAAATCAAGGCTTAGTCTTCTATATTCAAAAGATTTGGTGCATTGGTTGTAGAAAGTCTATGCTTTGTTGAGCTTTGAAGTTGCTTGGAAAACTTTCATAATAGTTTTAACTCCTTTGATTCTTTGCTTGAAATCATAAATTTTTTCATTTGAAGAAGTTTGCTTCTTTTAGCTTGTCATCTTTTACTCATTTAAAAAACAAAAGGAATTTATTTTTTTAGTGTTGCTTTAGGAAAAACCAGAAATATTTGCATTTGAAGAAGTTTGCTTCATTTAGCTTGTCATCTTTTACTCATTTAAAAAAAAAAAATTGAATTTGTTTTTTAGTGTTGTTTTTGGAAAAAGTTTGGATTTGTTTGGTGTGAAAGAGTGTTTCATGATTAGTTTGAAATATAATTGAAAGTGAAATTTAATCATTCATTTTTTGATAGGATTGCATGAGCTTGTTAATATTTGGGGAAAAAGAAAAAAAATCTTCCTTTCTATATCTAGAAGTTCATCGAAGAAGAAAATACTTGCATAATCATCCACTTTGCATAGTTTTGGGTCGAGTCCACACACCATAAGTTGCACTTCCATCTCCCGATTAGGTAAAAACAACCTCTAAAATTAACCAACATAACTCAACACATATTAACCTCGCTTGAGGAAATCAAAACAATTTGTTAGTTAGGTAGGACACCGGGGATAGGAATCAAAACAACTCCCCCTTGTCACTTTACATTCGAAACATAGAAGTTGTCCTTTAGGGAGCTAAAATCGTCTTGTATTTTTTGACACGGTTATAATCCAATTTGTTGAGAGGGCCTCTCGTTCCACGGGGGTAAGCAGCAAGGATTGGTTCCATACGGACTCTGTGAAATGCCGCATTCCACTTAGTACCTAAGGAAAACAATATGTTGTCTTCTTTGTATTTTTTTGCCTCCATACCGGTGGTGCAAGGGTCAAAAGGTTGAAGCTTCGGTAAACCTTCCCAGACGTGTCATGAACGAGGTAGCTTAGTATCCAATCCTCTAGGGATATTTTACCTGAGATCCCTTTCGGTAGAGGGATATCCCTTGGCCTTTATCAGTATCTCATTTCGTATTGTCCGCCTTGGATTTCATCACCCTGTGAAGGATACGATTTGTTGAGGTTTCCTACTCTTAGTTAGGTGAATGCTTACTCCTTTACCTTATAGGAGGTATTTTTCTTTTATAGGTAGTGCTGCTTGTTAGATTTTTGGCCACTTTGTTGTAGCTTGCTTGTTGTGACGCTAGTTGCAGTAAATTTTTTTGAACTTGTTTTTTGGCCCATGTGCTTCTTGTTCTTCTAGATCCCCTTTCACACGCTCATTTGATTTAGGTTTTTTGAGCTATTTTCGTGATACCTATCCCATATCACTTACATTTGTTCCATGATGGATCTACGCAGATCCCGGAGAAAACAAGGATCGATACCTGAACCGACCACCCTTAGGACCAGTCGACCACCAACTCCACATACCCAAACTCCTCCCACCAGGAGAAATCCTAGCAAGGAGGTTGTCTCGGGATAATCTAGTGCAACACCACTAGTCACTACAACACCACAAAGCACCGCAACATCACACATTAGTGTAGCACTAGATTTTAATGTCATACCAGAGGTTAGTACTTATCCAGAAGTAAGTTTTTCCCCTGAAGTTGGTGCCACATCAGGGATTCCATCCCAAGATGACATGCCTAAAGGATATATCAAAGTCATTGAATAGGTCAATCCTTTTCCTTCTACGGCTATCCAATTAGTTGGAAATTTTAACCAACCTTTCATCCAGTTGGTAGCACCAACTGTTGTACCTACTTCACCCGTAGTACCTAATTTCCAATATAAATCCTCCAGTATAAGGACATTAGGATTCCAACCACTAAAATTCTCTTAGGAGAACAAATTATAGCATCCATACGTGAGGAAATCACCATATTGTCTCATCAATGTGCATCAACATACATGGTTAGGAAAGACATAGTGTGAAGTATGTTCCCCCCCGGACACAATATTTTCATCACCTTCTACTTCTGAATTGGTGGACCCTTCTAGTCCCTGAATTCAACGATCCTCTCCATGTGATTCCACTTACACCATGTCCTTTGTAGGTCGTTATGGGCCCACAGATTGGGTGTCTACTCGACCCCTACCTGATGACCCGACAACGGTATATATTTTTGGTCCATCATCATCTTTATGGAACACTACTTTGGGGCAAGCACTCAATTATTTTCATATTTTTTCATCACCTATGCAATCAACTCCAGAACATACCCCTATAACTTTCCCACTTCTATTGCCAAGTGAAATTATTGTTCGCTCATTAGGGATCGTTTCTAGTCAATGGACTAATCTTAACATCCCTTATGTACCTGTACGGAATGCATTAGGTGCACATTCATCTTCACAAGTTGGGAAAACTTACACAACAACCCAACCAGCCCAATCCATTCCTGTGAATGCTTCAGTTGGGAGCTCCCAAACCACTTCTGTTGGAATGTCGGTCAGAACTGGAGGTCAATCTTTAGCAACGATCTATACCATATCCGGATTCCAACCTTTTATCTCTGGAACAAGCAACGCTAGCGGTCAACATCCACCAATAGGACCATCTTTCTCATGGGGACAACAACAACAACCGCCTGCTGGGGGGAACCTACGGTAGGGAACCAGAATCCCTCTGGCGAGAAATCGAATCAAATTCAAATATTTTTTACCGCCAAACCTAATTTACATCCTAGTCCACCTTACCCTAGTTTCGTTAATAATCAATGGATCCCACCCCCTCCGACACTGACTTTCAATCAAGGCGTTGTAAACAATCAATGGGTTCCACCTCCCCCAACACCTCCCCCTCAGAAAGGGGTTGTTCTGCCCCTTAATCAAGGAGTTGTAAAAAATATGTGGACTCCACCTCCTCCAACACCACCTTTTAATCAAGGTGACGCAAACAATCAATGGATTCCACCCCCGTCTACACCTCCATCGATTAACCCTATGATGTAGAGTTTTCAACAACCAGTTAATCCTATGATTCTGAATCAACCCTCGGTCAATCCGATGATTCTGAGTCAAACCCTGATCAATATGGTGATTCCAAATCAACACTCGATCAATCTGATGATTCTAAATCAACCCCCATTCAATCCAGTGATTCTGAATCAAAAACCAATCAACACAATGGTCCCCAATGTGCAAAGTTTCCAATAGTACCCCGCAAGTCACATGTATGGGTATAATTCACAACAACCTTTGTTATAGGGCTCTACGGGCATTCCAGCACCCCATCAATATTATTCTTACTCACAACCCAATAAGCAACTTCCCTTGGCATGTGGTCTCCTCCACAACCCCAACATTGAAGTGGTTCTCTTGGCTCCTTTGGATCTCTTGGCTTGTCTCCCATCATCCTAGTTGGCTTAGTCACAACCTGTGATGGTTGCCTTTGTTGATTCTGGAATTGAGGAGGCTTGAACCCCTTCTTCCTTTAATCAAACTTTTCATTTTTCCTATCCTTCCATGCCTTATGGAATTCTGGTTTGCTTCTGTTTTGATCAAAGCAATACTTGGCCTTTCTTATGGCCTCCTTAGAGTTCGAGGTTCATCAAACTCAATTCTATCTTTATATGATTGGGGCAGTCCACTTAGGAAACGCTGAATTTTCACCTTATCATCTCAAATATACCTGACATACCTCAGCAGCTCCAAGAACTTGTTTGCATATTCTTCCATGGTCAATTGTCCCAATCTCAACTCATGGAACTCTTTTATCTTCTCATCATAGTACCTGTCAAAGAGGTACTTCTGCTTGAAGTATTTCTTGAACTGCTTCCACACAATCTTCCTTTCGTTGATCTTCCTCACCTGCCTGATGTGTTCCCACCATATAGATGCTCTTCCATTCAAGTTGAAGATGGAAACCCTTGCCTCCATATTTCCTGAGTAGTCTTGGACTTGGAAATATTTTCTCATCCCAAGAAGCCAAGCTTCAACTTCTTGACCAGATTTTACCTCTCCGTCAAATGTAGGAGGTTTTGCCTTCTTAAATTCCCCATGCGAACTGTTCTTGCAGTGCCTCTTCCTCTTGCTTCTGCGGGATGAAGAGCTCGAACCCTCAATGGATTCTTCAGAGTCAGATGATTCATTAGAAGAGATTTCTGGAGTATAAGTCTGGTCTGTAGAAACTCTTCTTGAGCTACTAGCCCTCTTACGAGAATTCCTTCTAGAACTACTCCCACCCCTTTCTGGATTTGATGTCTGATGCCCAGAGTTTATTTGCCTTTGGATGTCTGTCAAACTCTGCAACATGGCTGCATTCAACTGATTTTGTTCTTCCTGAGATTTAATCATCCTTTCATTATCTTCTCTACAGCTTTGCAATTCCACCCTTAGGCTTCTCATGGTGGCTGCAATACCTGGAGGAGTCTCTTGATTTCTTCTCCCATTAGATTATGTTTCAACATTTTCAACATGTATGTTCTCCCCCATGGCATCTGTCTCAGGCTCATAGGGATCTTGTGCATCATCCATGATGTTGATTTCCTTGGCCCAACCAAGATCCAAAACTTTCCAACTGTACTATCTAGAGTCCTGCCCTGATGTAATTGTGATTCTGCAAAATGTGTTCATCAACACAATTGTTAGCTGCATTATATTCTCAAAAATTCATAACTTACTTTCATGCACGTGGGAAATTGTTATATTGAAAATTTGTCAGATCATAGAATTTTCTCACAATCAACGACATATGAGGGGGGCGATGATGGGGGTCAAGGGGGCTTGCCCCCTTCCACAGTTTCGGAAGACATTTGGAATTTCTTTCCGCAATTTCAGAACAATTCGCCGAAGTCTTCCACAATTTCAGGGCGATTTGCTGAAGTCTTCCGCAGTTGCGGGACGATTCGCCGAAGTCTTCCGCATTTGCTGGACGATTCACCGAAGTCTTCCGCAGTTGCGGGACGATTCGCCGAAGTCTTCCGCATTTGCTGGACGATTCACCGAAGTCTTCCGCAGTTGCGGGACGATTTGCCGAAAACACTTAGAAAATTTTTTCTTCCCTTCCCTAGGCACTTCCGAAACTTCGGGCCAACTTGCCGAGTTCTTCCGCCGTTGCGGAACAACTTGCTAAGTTCTTCCGCAGTTTCGGAAGAGAATTCCTTCCGCTGTTTCGGAGCAATTTGCCGAATTCTTCCGTAGTTTCAGAGCAATTCATCGAATTCTCCCGCTGTTTCGGTGAAGATTTCTGAGCTCTTCCCAAAACAGACTTAAACAAACATTTTCAAAAACACTTAAAACAAATTCCGAGTTCCTTCTTTTCTTCTTCCTGTGATGACTGCTGCTCAGCAGGAGGTGATCTTACCTCTATAATTTTATTCAACTTAGCCAGTTCAGGCCCAATGCTGAGATTTGGCCCATAGAGGTCCAATGCTGCAACCAACAGCTCTGATACCATTCTGTCACGTCCCCTCCCATCATACCAGTGCGATGGAGAGGATCATGACGCTAAAACCGGGCATCTGGCCACATGAGCTTTTAAATAAGCATTCACATAATATAAAAGAACATATGGAAATGTATAATTATAAGAAAAACACAGCGGAAGTAATTACAATACACATCCATCATACATTCACAATATTCATCAAATAAATAATTGCAAAGTTAACACAAGAGAGTACATATCTTATAACAAAGTAGTCCCAAGCAACTGGCTATGCAACTGCAACGTTCCACCCAACCATAGGCCAGTTGTGCTTATCAACCTCTTGATGCAACTGCCACCCCCGAGCTGGGCATGATTTCTACAAGGAACCAGGGAACAGTAGACTCGCACATAGCCAAGCATATACCAAGATGAGCCAAGACAATCTACAATTGGGTTTATCAGGCTGCTAGGAAATGGAAAGGAAGAATTGCTAAGCTAGTGAGCTCAAGCACAGAGCTAGGGATACCTCTACAAGATCTATCTAGCTTGGCACCCACAATGCCTACACACCCCACTCAAGGAAGTATTCACTTCACCAATGCACAGTCCCTTAGGCCATACCTTCCAATCTAGAGTGTCTAAGGTGTGCATAGAAGAGAAGCCAGCCCTCTTGATCTTCTTGAGAGGTTATTCCCCCCCCCCCACTAGGTTTATCAAGCCAATTCTGTCCACTACCACTCCAAATCTCTTGCTCACAGATTCAAACCAAAACAAGGATGCACATAATAGCAGAACCACAATTATTGGGCATGATAAAAACGTTTTTACAGTGAGATGTCCAAAGATGGGGTTTCTACCAGCCCAGAAAAACGTGGGAAGACCCAAAAATGAAAAGGCAATTGGGGATTCAACCCTGGAGAGCAAAAACCGTTTTCAGAAAAATGCCCATGGGTATTTTGGGGCAAAAATGACCTCTATAAACCCCCAAAACGTGACTCCCTTTCTCCCAGCCACTGTGTAACACAAAAACGAGCTCCAGACTATGGTAAAATGCAGGAAATTGGTAAAAACGTGATGGGGAAAGACCCAGCTAGTTCAGACTGCGTGAGAGAGGAAAGATTGTGGGTTTAGCATGGTTTTGGGCACCATTTCATGGGTGTTTTCTTTCCCAAGGAGACAAAATACAATTTTCCAGGTTGATGGCTTGCCCATACACGAAATTGGCTGCCATACCTCTTCATTCCCAAGGCATTAACTGCCTCAACCAATTTCTGGAAGAATTAAATGACTGGGTCCCTAACCCAAAATGGGTAGTTGGTGGTTTATGGGTTTTCTCATTGACACATGGATTAACACCATTGGCTCAAGGGTTTGAATAATTTCCATCCCTATTACTTGTAGAATCATGCCCCCATCTCTTTGTTGCATTGCATAGTTAGTTGTGTATTTTTCATTAAAATTCGTATTTACATGATGTCTTAATTTACATTGTGCCTATCTAGCACAAGAACCATAGGCATCTATTTTTAAGTGCTGATACATAAAACGCTAAATCAATTGTGGGGCCTTGGCCTTGAGCTCCTCACCATGATTAAATAACAATATTTACATCATTTACGATTTAAATGCGAAGGGGGTCAAAATGGGGACGTGACAATCCCTACTTGGATGATTTACCAGCTCATTCCATTCAGCGCGAAGATCATCCTGACCGGCTTAGAGTTGTCTTTATACAGTGTCGCCATTACAAGATCCTCTTGAATCCTCACAAATGTGTGTTCTTTGTTGGGTTTCGTAGTCCTCAAATATGGTATTGGAGGCCATTTTATACTTACCTTCTGCCACCAATATCCCAGAACTCCAAATTTTGTAAGGGAGAGAAAAAAAATTGCATCGCTTTGTTTGTAATTTTGTCGAGATTACTCAAGGCTATATGAGATTAGTTAAGAACAACGTTCCATTTGTTTGGGACGATGAATCTCAACAATATTTTGCTAATTTGAAAAAGGCCTTGAACAATGCTCTTGTGTTACAACCCCCCAACTACACACGGTTTTATATCTTATATCTCGCCGCCTCCACCTCCACCATTGTCATGGTGTTAGTGCAGGAAAATGATAGTGTTAATGAAAATGGGATATATTATCTCAGTACGAGTCTTGTTGACTTTGAAATCCGATATTCGCATGTGGAGAAACTGGCTCTGGCAACCATTTTCGTTGTCCAGTTATTTCTCCATTACATATTACTCTGTAAGACAACCACTATTGCCAATTTCAATCCCATGTAGTATATTCTCACACGCCAAGTGCTTGGGGGAAAATACTCATGTTGGATCATTGTCCCTCAAGAGTTTGATTTGGGGTTTGAAAAGGCAAAACATAAGAAATCATTGGTCTTTGTTGAGTTGATTTGTGTACTTCCCCATGTTAGTGAAGAATCGGAGACCCTTGACTCTCTACCCGATGAGTCTGTGCTCCTCATTGGCACATCTAATCCCTTGTATAGAGATATTTTTTTATATCTCCAAACCCAATGCTTTCGGTTTAATCTCACTCGAGATGAGTGGCGTCGCATCCGACACCACACCAAATATTACCTGATCATTGGTGATACTTTGTATCGTCGTTGTATCAATTCCATTTTACGTCAATGCTTGACTTTAGATGAAGCCAAACGTGTACTTAATGACTATCACTCTGGACCTTGTGGTGGTCATCTTTCTAGGATGGATACAGCTTAGAAGATTATGTGCGTTGGATACTTCTATCCATCTATCTTCAAAGACTGCATTGAAGTAGTTAGGAAGTGTCCACCACGCCAATTCTTTCACTCAAAGAAGCGCTCTCATCCAACTCCACTACACCCAGTGATTTCCATGGGCCCTTTCACCAAATGGGGCATTGATTTCATGCATTGTAAACCTTCCTCAGTTGGGGGTATATTTACGTCATCGCAGCAATTGACTATTTTACTAAGTGGGCTGAGGCTATGCCTACGTAAGCTGAAGATGGAAAAATGACAGCACTGTTCATGTTTAATCAAATCATTTCCAAGTTCGGAGTCCCTCAATCCATTGTAACTAATAATGGTTCCCATTCCAGGAATCGTATGATGGCTGAGTTAAGCGCCAAGTTGGGTTTTTGTCATAAAAAATCATCCCCTTATTACCCCAAGGCTAATGGACAAGTAGAGGAAATTAACAAAGTCTTGAAGAAAATTATCTATCGCATGGTGGTAACTCATAAATCAAATTGGTACTTGCCTCTCTTCTCAACTCTATGGGCCTACAGGACCTCCATTAAAGAAGCAACTGGATTTACACCCTTCCAACTAGTCTATGGTTCGGAAGCAATACTTCTGATTGAATGTGAAATTCCATCCCTCAAACTAGCCATGTAACTCTTTCCAAACACCATTGTAGAGGAGGACTTATTTATGTACTTGACCAAGCTTGATGAGACTCGTCCCTACGCTGCACTTGCTAACGAAACTCATAAAAAGTGGATCAAGTACCAATATGATAAATATGTTTAACTTTGTAATTTTAATGAAGGTGGCCTAGTTTTGACTTATGACCAGATAAATGGCAAACTAGGAAAAGGTAAGCTTGATTCTATGTGGTATGGTCCCTATATTGTGAAATGAGTTCTAGAGAAAGGGGCCTACGAGCTGGTTGGTTGCGATGGAGTACCTTTAGGAGAGCATTGCAATGGGATCTACCTAAAGAGATTTTATGCGTAGGGACATCCTGCATATGCACTTTGTATATAGTGTATTTATTGTGTGATTTTGATCTCTTTTTTCCGTGTTAGGATCTTATCCCATCCATGACTATTTATCCTAATTTGTGCTTTCATGTGTAGATGTTGGTGTATTCTGGATTCATGGGAAGTGCTAGTTGACACACCCAGAATCTTGTTTCTGCAGCTTGGGTAATCTATTTCCCTATTGACGAGTTGAACTCCTCGGGTGGAATCTACTTAGGTTCAGCAACTAATAACATTGCAGAACACTGTGCAGTAATCGGGCTTCTTACTGAAGCATCCTTTGGTATCAACCACCTTATAGTTTATTTGGATTTGCAACTCATGGTGTCTCAGCTAAATCACATTTACACCATTTGTGATCCCATACTACTTTGTTTGTATCGAAGGATACGGCTTCTTGAAAGATCGTTTGATTACATTTCATATCAACACATACCAAGGAAATTGAACACAATGGTTGATTCATTAGCTAACTACATGTTAAACTAACATCTAGCTCATACATAAAGAAATATCATCATCATTAAGAACATGTAAATCATGCAAAGTACAAATCAACATAAGTAAATAGTTGAGATATAGGTCCATGTATATATCATGTAAAAGTTTAATCATGTCACAGAAATATCAAAATGTGCTAAAGAACAAAGTTGGGACTATCACCCGTACAAAATAGAGACTACTGCTCGTACATCATAAATGCCGCTAATACTAAAAGATCCACTGACTAGACATAGTCACGATGAGCACGATGCTCTTGGTAACACACTACTACTCTAGCAACACGGTATATTAGGTGACCTATATGCTCTAGTACACCCACAGTATGCCTCTACATGTGATACGGTATTTTAAGCAACCTCGTAGGAGGAACCCCCATGGTAAGTCTCTCGACATTCCTCTCTACATCAGGGATTCCTCCTTCCTTAGCCTCATATGCTCGGTACTCCTCTCCTCATCGTCGCAGTGGTGAAGATCCTGCTAGCCTTGTTGGTCCATGATCTACAACATCATATATGTATATATTAGTTATTTTACACCCAAAAAAAAATCTAAATCTAAAAACACAATTAAATGTCACATACCTGACTCATCACAGTCACCATCCTCTGTTAAATCCAAGTCAATTTCGTCGTGGAATTCAACCCTGGGATAAGGGTAATCCTCGATCATCATAATCTTCTCCTCTAGCCAAGAGAAGAAGTTGGCACGGAATGATAAGAGTTTTGGTCCACCTAACCGTCCAACATAATCACTCCACCACCCCATATGTGGCTCGGATGGAGGACAATGGGGTTTGTCTATCTGCGGGTGTAGTAGTAGCACCATCTCTAAAAAGAAGGTGACTAGAATTTTTCCATACCCGAACTACTTGATAGCCCATGCGACACTTGGTGACCTAATCCTTAATGTTGACCAGAACCCCCTCACACTAGTTAAACAACCTTAGCTCCATGCACTACAAAATGTAAGTCATTTGGACCTTTGTAGCATGATGAGGCCCCACACTCCCATCCACTAGATTAATGGTGTACAAGACCATTCTCAAGGGAAGGTCTCTCACGTCAGATATGAGTACCTTCCCGCTTTTCTTGTGGGATCCTTGTCTGCAATACTGAGCTATGTGAGACATCTGTATTCTCCTTAGTACTGTGGTGCCCAGCTATATTGACTCGTGCCCTTATTGTATAGAAATCGGTCAAGAAGTATATGTCCTCAATCTCTATCTAAAGGATATTCTCTCCTATATGAGAATCTTGTAGATCAGGGTCCCACATTTCTATCAAGAGTTTCAGAAGTGTCACTAGCTTCCTCATGCCGCCTGTCTTGAAGAACTTCAACAATCCACACTACTTGAGTGCGAAAAAAGGTAGCATCATCGTTGAGGGCATATCGATCATCCCCCTCGTTCTCTCTCTCTTTCTACTCAATCATTGTCGCTCTTGCCTCTTGGAAACTCCTAAAAATCATTAAAGGAAGTTGGGATTAGAGCCTTGAAGCATTTTTTTTCCCAATGGAGGAGAGGCAAACCCATCAAAATCCACCTTTATGTATTTTCGCGCCTTGTCAACGGCCTAGGGTGCACAATTTATCATTGTTTGTGCGCCCACAACTGCCCAGAATGCAAAAATTTCACACTTCGCGATATAGCGAGGGCACGAAAATTCTTGAGCGGAAAAAATGTTCCCTAAGGTGCTTGCCTCTCCCCCAAATCAACATGAAATCCAAAAAAAATAACATGAAATGAAAGAGTAGAGCAAGAGGACCAACCTACTTCGAATGGAGGCTCGATTGGTGCCCTGGATCTCCTGAAATATTCAATTGAAAATTGGTCCCCAACAAAGGTAAAAATCCTCTTGAGTTGAAAATGACAAGGTAAAAATGATTTGTTTTACATTTTACTCTCTTTTATACTTATGGAGCTAGTTGTTTTTTAGCTATGTTCACATTTATCACCTTTGTCTAAGACCTTTTCCATATATCTTGTATTTTCTAATGTTGTTTTATAGGGTTTTGACCAGGTTTGAGTAGGTTCATTAAAGATGTGTATGCCAGAGGGATCATTTAATGACCTTTTGAGCTCACTTTTTTATTTTTCGTGCTCGGGATCTAAAACATGAAAAATATTATAAACGCTTTTTATACTTTAGTCATGCTTGTCAAAACTAAGTAAAAAGTTTTGAGCTTAGTCTGCTTTACTTGTGCTCATACATACGATGAGAAAAGTATCGACCTAGTATTATTTTGTCTCTTTTTCAGACTAGGATGATTAATTCATGAAAAAGGAACCCCGTGGAGTTTCCTTTAAGTTATTTTCAGACTCCCAAAATAAGAAAAGATTGACAAGTGAACTTGTCTCTTTCACTCTTGTAACAGTATTTGAAAGGTCATTTATTCGGTGATAGTTTACCCCTTTTTCGGACCGTTTAGACTATTTACGAAAAAGGTATGCCTTGGTTAAACCATTAACTAAGACAGTTCCTCTAGGTATCATTTTATACATTTTTGGGCCCGGGGACTAACTTCACGAAAAAATCATCTTGGATTCTTCTTTAGATTATTTCAGACTCTCTAAACATGAAAAAATCGTCGATTTTACCTTCTTTGGACTCATAAAATCAAGCATCGAAGGACCCTTATGGGATCAAACCTCTCCTTCCTTGGGTTCGTAAAACATACAAGTTTGGACTCATCCAAGGATGATTTATATCGAGCATCTATTATACTCCTCAATCTCATTAAAAAATAAAGAGGTACTCGTCAATCATGATGGGGGAAACTGAGGGAATGGGTCGAGTTTAATTGTTATGGAAGCCAGTGAGTCATCACCTTTTAACATGGCATATGTTTGCATCTTGTCTTACATTTAGGTATTCAACTTGTCTTTGATTCATAATCGAAATCGTGAGTCTTCCTCTCCTTTGATTTATCCAAAGAACACCTCAATTGTTGTCGTGTTACATTTTGATTATTGTGTCTTTGTGTCAATGCTGCCAAGTCATACGTCATGTTGTTATATGTTTAAAGGGGAGTGTTAATCTGAGTCATCCTTCTGCAATATCGTCAACTTTTCATCCTTGTGTCAGTATCTATTCATATCTCTATTTATCATCACTACCTTGTGACAGTGTCATGTCTTTGATGTGGGAATCATTATGGCCCTCCTTTGACGAGTCTATTCATGTCAACGTCAGCTCATCTTCCGGGAATTAGAATTAGAGACCAATTTAGTACCTTGGGACCTACATGCCTCAATGGTATGTTTCATCGCTTTCGGCAGTAGGTTTACATCATTGGCCTCTGACTGAAAGATTCCACAAATGTTTAACTTCATCTCATCTATTCACATTTCGATGGAATGTACTATGATACCTTGGGGATCATTATCATTATCGGTGATTTCCCTCGCACTTGTTAACGATTTATGTTATTGACCGGTAATCAAGTGGTTTATACCATGTTCGACTTCAATACTTTGTAATCACATGGTTAGATTCATATCATTTCGGGATCGGGTGGAAGGCCCCGGGTTATTTCATATGTCATACCCAAGTTGCGATGGAGAATGTTTGATGTACTGTCACACAGATCCACATTTGTATTGGTCGTGATTGTGTTGTTATTACATCATGGATCTACACTTGTGTTTTAGTATCCATGATTATGTTCATACTATTTGTCAATGGTCTTGTCCTCATTTAATGTCAACATGGATTTACAATGTATTCGTCGGTAGCCATGTTCTCAGTTAATATGTTTCGAGCATGGGAATGCCTTCCTCAGGATGATTAGAGTATGTTGGTTTTCTACAGATCTCTCTCATCCTAAGTTCAAGTTGTCTTTGAGAATCTGCAAATGTTGATGTATATGTAAATTCGGAATGTATTTCATCTATGTATTTCATATATATTTATTGTACCCTTATTAGAGATGTGTTATTCCTCTATAAGGAAGTGTCGTCATGTGGATTGACAAGTATCGCAAGTGTGTGTACTTGTCGATGGGTTATTAGACCACCATGTGTGGAGTCAGCCCTGAAATATATATTATATTGTGGATGTATCTAGATAGACAAGTCGGCCCCATAGTGTAACTGGGCAAACAGGTTAAGTATAAATAGAGATCGGGAGATCTCTATTTGGATCATTTGGAAAGTCACACTTCTCTCACTTAGAAAGTGGCGGACTAGTGAGGAGGAGGATCATCTGCTACTAGGAGATTATCTCAGTGTGTTTTTGGTTGTACTTTGGTTGAGCCATTTCTCTCTCTATCTCTGAGGAAGTTGTGGGGTTTTTCACCTTCGGGTTTTCCCCACGGAAACTCTGTGTCTCTTGTCTCTCATGCTTTTGATTCTTGTGATCTTGTCATGCTTCTTGTGATTGTTATGCATTGATTTACTGTATATGTTATTCTCTCAATAAAGATCCTAGAGTATTGTGAATTAATGCTCAAAATTTAACATGGTATCAGAGCTAATCTGAGAAGAAGACATTTTACAGTGACGAAAACTTGAGTTTCTTGTTTATTGGGTTTCTCTCCACAGATTTTGGAAAAGCGGCATAGTATATTGACTCTACTCATTCAAGGAGAATCTATCTGTCCAATCAGAATTCAATTCTGAGCACTTTTCGATTTGGCCCTAAAAATTAGGGTTTCCACAAAAATAGGAATTTCTGGAATCTGAAGACATAGCTGGAAGCTCCTTGCAAAAATCGAAGTTTAGAGCTTTAGATCGATATTTCTGGCTGGGTAGATCTCCGGGAAACTCAAACCCTAATTCAGGGCTCTCCGAGTGAACCCGGGAGGAAAAAAAGGCAAATCTGAAGGGTAAAACTTTGCTGATCTCAAATTCTAAATGCACCAGGCTGATCAGCTCATCAAGGCGCATCTTTCTATCATTTCATAAAGTTGAAATTCACATTTTGAATTTTTAGGGTTTTTTCGACAAACCCTAATCCGGGACTAGATCCAGTTTTCAGCGTTTCAAGTGGTAAGACCTAAATCTTTTCTATTTCCATTTGAAGTACTCTTTAAGATGTCTCACCACACCAAGCTTGAGGATAAGCTTGAAGGGGCTGATAACCTCCAAGCTTGGAAGTATAGGATTGGGTTAATCCTGGAAGAGAATGAGTTGGACTCATTTATAAAAAAAGACATCCCTATCCCAGAGGATGAAGAGGCCAAGGTATTGCATACGAAGAACTTGGTCAAGGCAAAGAGAATCATTGCTGATTCTATTAAAGACCATCTCATACCCCATGTGTCTTCTCTAAAGACACCCAAGGAGATGTTTGACTCTTTGACCAAGCTATTTGAAGGGAAGAACATAAATCGGAAGATGACCCTGCGGAACCAATTGAAAGTAGTAAAGTTTCAGAATGGAGAAACCATTCAATCTTATTTTTCTAGGGTCTCCCAGATTAAGGAACAACTGGAAGCAGTAGATGAAATAGTGGAGAATGGTGAAGTTGTCATGACCACTCTGAATGGCCTACCTAGGTCATGGGACTCCTTTATTCAAGGAATCTGTGCAAGAAAGAAGTTGGTATCCTTCAACAGACTACGGGAAGAATGCTCACAAGAAGAAGCAAGGCTTGTGGCACGAGAAGAAAAGATGGGGATTGAAGATCAAGCTCTTGCATCTCACACCAAAAGAAGCAAGCCCAAGAAGGAGCACTCTCGCTACAAGAGATCCTATCAAAAGAATAAGAAGGATCTAAGATGCTTCACATGCAATGAGAAGGGTCACTTTGCTTCAGATTGTCCCAAGAACAAAATGGATAATAACAACAACTCCAGCAAGAAGAAGAAGGGCAGAAAAAGAAAGTTCCATGCTCATGCTGCCGAGGATGATGAACCTCCAAAGAAGAAGGCTAGTGAATTGTCCAATCAGGCCTCGTTCCGACAAGTTGAGGGCCGTCTTGCAAGGTATTTCAATCGGAAGGGCAACTGTGGGGATTTCATCGATTTTTTTTACAAACTTTTGTTGCGAGGGGGAGAGAGGCTTCTTGCCATTGGCGGCTAAGAGCTTCAAGAAATTGGCAAGATCAGGGACGGGGCTTTCGGCCTCCGAAGCCATCAGAAAACGAGTGCAGGAAGGGGGAGATCGGGAGGAGGACGATGGAGGAGTGGGAGCACGACTGGGAGGGTCGGCTGGGGCGATGGAGGGTAGCAGAGAAAACAGAAATGCCTAGGGCAGGCGAACGAGAGGTCGAGGCCTGAGGGTTGCGTCCATGACTACTCAAGCATTCGTCTTTTTCCTTGGTCGCTCCGTCCAATCACCAAGTAGTTACTCAACGATGTGACTGATTCAAAATTCTAAACAAGATTGAACTTAACAATTTTAGGAAACATTTTAAACAATTTTACAAAACATTTTATTAAAAATTGTGAAAATCAAATTTGATTTCTCACTATATTTGATGGATGGCTCATCCAATTTCATCCTTGAGTTGAAAGGTAGTCCCATCCACGGATTGAAGGGTAGGTGGTATCTCGACAATTTCGTTTTGGTGGGAGATCGAGACCACGTGGCTCGCAATTTTAAGGAACATTATACTTTGTAACCATGCGCACAAAACATTGATGTCGTTATTCCCTCTTTAGGAAAGAAATTTAAATTATGTTATAACTCATTGGAATGGCCGTAACCTTTAATTTAAATTCGTTCTGCTCATGAACTTTTTCTAAAGTGAGTGGCTACCAACCACACGTGTATACTTTCAGGTCAACGCATCTCTACCTTATGGTGCAGGTAACAAAAGTTTAATAATGGGAATTCTTATCCTACAATATGCCTTTTGGTTCACTTTCACTATATACACCAACAAAAATAAAAGGTGATGTTTACTTTTTATCATAATAAGTTAAAGTTTTAAGGAGCATAATTCATTGAGGCTTAATAGGTATCACATTGGTATATATGCTTAAGCATAGGAAAGTATATAATAATTCATTGAGGCTTAATAGGTATCCCATTGGTATAAATGCTTACGCATAGGAAAGTATATTAACAACTTTGTAAAAGCTATGTTTACAGGGAAAGGGTTGTGGTGGTTTTTGTCAATTTTTTTTTCAATTGAAAAAAGTTTCTTGATATTTATGAGGTGAATCAAAGAAATTATAAGTTATCTATTCTAAAGATAGTAAACTATGTTTACACAAATCTTTACATTTTATTGTTGAAATGTGTTCTTTATTAATCTATCAAGTATACCAAGTAGTTACATTATTGAGTATCAAAATGTTATATATGTCCATATAAAAAAACTATAATAACATTGTCCAAAAAGATCTGATGTTTTAGAAATAGGACATAAAAACTAATGCTAGAGTTAATAGATCTAGACTTGACCCTCCTCCACCAGCACCTTGTCAACAAAACTAGAATAATGTAATAGTCCTTCTCCAAGGATCGGTCCCTTTTTGGAAACTAAGTTTGTTCTGTGGTTATAAATCTTGGAAATGTGTTGAAATGATAATGTGGAGAACCGTTGCTGTAGTAGAGCAGTCCTCAATTTCCAATGCTCAAGTGAAGCAACCTTAAGAAGTCGAGAGCCTTTGATCCAATCGATGATAGCTGTTGAGTCTCCAAACATCTGTAATTCCTTGAACCCTTTTGATAAAGAAAAAGTAAGTAATCCCCATAAAGCTAGAAGTTCTGCTCTAGTGTTGCTTCCCATACCGCAACCAATATAGACCGCTAAATATTGATCATTTGAAGCACATAGAAGAAAACCTGCTCTGCATATGCCTCTTTATTCTGCACCATCAAAATATCCAACTGGGATCATATCAACAGTAATAGCAGGGAATAATTTTTTAACTCTTCAAGGAGGCTCCTTCTTAATATCACTTGTAATAAACCTCATAATATAAGAGCATGTCTGAGCACAATTGTAGCTGAAGTCTTCAAATGGTATGAGATTTCTTAATCTCCAAATTCCCCAAATGAATAGAAGGGGAAATGAAGAATGTGTTCTCCTCCGACTAAACCACCTAACTAGAGTCGAATCCAAGGATCCAGAGTTCCAACGAAAATTTACACCCCACTACTCAGATAATTTGCTCTTGATCTGAAGTGTGGACTAGCAATGAACAAATAAGTTGTCCATAGTCTCTGCTTCCCGATAACAGAGAGGGAATCCATTAGGTCGCATCCCCCCTCATCTAACATAGTTATCCCCTGTAAGTACCTTATTGCTTAGGTCCATCCAAATGAAACAAAGTATTTTGATAGGAGTTGTCTAACCCCATAGCCTCCGACTCCACCAATACTACTATGATGATGAATGCAAAGAAATAATAGCCAAATATGTCAGGCCAGTTGTAACCTCCCCGCTCGACTCATTCCATGACCAGAAAGTGTATCCAACCGATTCTGCAATCTAATCCCACTGTGATCAAGTTCGGCTATATAAGAATCCCACTCCCGAGCCTCCTCACCTGTTAGTCAAATGTCCAAAGCCGACAGCTAGTAATGTATGGAAGTAGCCGTTAATTCATTCCTTGAATGATTTAAAAAAGAAATAGCCTTTTGAATGCAAAGAGTTTCTTATTGTATGTAATAAAATAATATTGCATACAATCATTAGATCCACCCCCATCTGCACCTGGTAACTATCCCCCACCTACCACACCAACTACCCTTTTAATATCGGAAAGACCGCCAACTTACCACCACATATTTGAAGAACCAAGTGATTTTTTATGTGGACGCCTAATCCATTTAGGAACAGAATGTTCCTTTAGATACTTATCCCTAATGATCACTCCCCACGGGCCGGAATGGGTAATCGCTCTCCAGAGGCTTTTAAGGTGTAGGGCCAAATTAACCCAAAAAATATTTTATATTCCCCATGTGCTAGACCTCTTCGGGAGTGCAATCTTATCCCACACTACCATATGGGCACCTTGTTTATCTGGCACAACCGACCATAGGAAATTATATGAAATACGCATGATCTGATCTTGAATGCCCAAAGGTACTTTTGCCAAAGATAACCAATAAACTGGTAATTTAGAAAGCACTAACTTTAGAAGAGTAAGTCACCCCCCTAAGGAGATTTTGTGATTATACCAAGAATTTATCCTTTTATCGAATTTATTAACAAGCCAGTGCCAATTAGAGACGTGGTAATCATTTGGATTTAAAAAGTATCCCAGATACTTCATCCCACCGTCAATCTCCTGTAACTTGAAAGGGAAAATAATGCGGACCTGAACTCAAGAATCTTCCTCAAGATTAAGATGATAAAGACAAGATTTGGGTGGACTTACCACCATACCAAAGGCTAAACAGAAAAGGTCCAAAATTTCTTTATAGTATTGTCATTCTGAAATCTTACCAATACTAAATAATAGGACATCATCCACAAATAACAAGTGCGTGATAGTGAGGTTTTTGGATACTTTTATCCCTGATATCTTACCTTCGACTTTTGCCTTATTAAGAAGTTTGCTCAAACCTTCAATACTAAAAGCAATAAGTGTAACATCCCGAAAATTTCACAAAAATTTAAATTTTTTAAACAACATCTAATGCTATACTTGCTAATGCGGAAATAAGTTAAGTGCCAATCTTTTAACTAACAATAATTAATGATAACGACATTTTAATAATAATTTTTCTTTTAAAACATAGTATGACAATCATTATGTTTATACTAAACTTGTATCTATAGGATTTACTTGCGATGTACTTTCTTTTTGGAATCAAGTATTGTGTACTAAACTTCTTATGAGCATTTATGATTTAATCCAAGTAGTGTCGATGCATTAAAGATTCCCATTACTATTTTTATTACCTATAAGGGCTGACTGTGTTTCTTTGTTTGGTGATGACGAAGGGGTCTTGAAGGCACCCCAAAGCTTACTTAGATAAAAGGCTAAAGTATTGGAAGTTCTGTTTGCAAATTACAAGTAAGTGACAATAATATCCCAACGTACGACGAAGCCCTCTTTTGCTTTTAAAGCATGCAAAGTTTTATGAAGATAAAAGTCCAAAGTAGTGAATAGTTCTGGTGATATCTACCTTAGCTAAACATTCAGTTCCTCAAGTGTTTTAAGTAAATCCAAAGAAAATGACTCAACTCTCAGACATCTTACTGTTTGAATACCTTGCTTGTAAAAGAATATGGTGAATAGTATTAACACCTTAGATTTGAATAGCTGTCTTTACAAAATAACATGTATTGATGAATATTTAAACTATGTTGGGATAATGGTAGCATAAGTCCTAACCTTCCTTTGTATCCTATGTATTAAGTGATTGACCTAATAGATAATACTTCTATCATTATCATATTAATAGTCTAGAGTTGGAAACTATATACTATAGTGTTTCTTTTTAGTAATTTATATCACAATGTATTAATGTGACAATAATTAAGTTATAGATCCGATGATGTGATATTAATATCACCATAATAATAAAATGATTGTGTAGAAATGTTATGTCCTAGACTTAGGATTCTGAATTGATAATAGTAATGACATGACTTTGATGAAACAAGGGGTTTCGACCTTGGTTAAAAAGAAGCCCAAACAATACTTTTAAATAGTGACTCATGCCACCTGATCCCTAACTTATGGATCTTGGTATAGGTGCTAGGTCACACGTATCATTGATTGCGATGGAGGTTGACCTTCAGACTATCTATACCATAGAAGTTTGAAATGTAATGGTAATAAAATGTGTTCATCCTATAGTTACTTGACCCCACTATATGATACGTGGCCAAGGTTATCATTCTACGTACTCTTGGTAGCTAGGTTAATAAAGTGCCTTAAAGTTCCTCTTGGTGGAATGCCTAATGGCATCCTAGGTGGTTAGACTTCACGTGATCAAGCATTAGGGTTGTTGTAAGACTTAATTGCTCGAGCTTAACACGAAGAGAGGAATAATGGTTCCTTCATTTTGACAGGAGAGGGTTCTTGGAGAGGTTGATAGGCTGCAAGATACTAGGGTTTTGCAGAGATATTTTAGGGATGGCTTCTACTGAGTTCGATACCCTGACCTTTAGCTTGCAAATTCTATAGTGAGTTTTCTCAGGGTTGTAACCCTTCTTCGTCAAGTTGTTAAGGTGGTTTTCGTATTGGTTTTTTGTCGAGCGTATCAATGCCGAGTTTCCAATGTCTGGTTTCTTTGCAAGGTAATGTGCAGGTCTTCGAACTTGCTAAAATTTTTAAATAGTCTTCTGTTTGATTATTGAACTTGCTGTTATGAAACCTTTTAACCAGTCTTTACTTGTGGCAGGTGAGCTTCGTCTTCTGGTTTTCATGCTCGTGTTTTAGTGATGGCAACTCGCTGAAACGGGTAAGCTTTGGTGGTTTCCTTGATGGCTGTTGGTCCTACTTTGGTTTCTTTGCCGCAACTTCAATATTATTATTTGGTTATGAAATATGATCGTCGTTTGTGATTGTTTTAAAGAGTCGAAAGGCAGAGTGGGGAGGATGAAATCCTCAATCCACTTCGACGTTAGGCCTTTGAGGTTTTTCTAAGAAGATACAATGTAACAGAAATGATATAGTCGTGAGGGTTTAACCCCGGCTATTGTGGTTAATAAGAGTCTACTGTTCTTTTTTTTTTGGCTTAATACTGTTTAAAGTGCAAAGTTCCAGGCATGTGATAATTTAATGTTGTGCAATAGTAAGGCCGAGAGCTAAATGTTTTAACCTTAAATGTGCGCTTGAATCCTGAACCTGTTGGTTTTAAATGATGGTGTTCTAAAGAAAGTTTTGAGAGGTCGAACCGACGAACTGAGACTGGTTCTCGTTTGTCCATTTGGTTTTGGTGCAGCCTAAGACTATGTTAAGGTTGTACACCCCTAGTTGATGCTGACATTAAGAAGTTTTTTCCCTTGTTTTTGTTTAGGGTTAGAACAGCTATGAAGTGTCGTGACTGTAATGTAAATCTGGGCAATGAATTTAATGTTTAGATGAATTAGGTTTTTGACAGTATGTTGGGTTTTGAACTCGTCATAATGTTTAGTTCTTTTTTAAGGGTTTGGTAACCATATCTATTTTTTATTTCGAAGTCTTCTAAGCATTCGAAGTTGTTTAGCGGAAGCTTAATTGTTTTCGATAAAAGTTGGAGTGAATACTAGATATTAAAATGGAGAATCTACGTTTCTGTCGATAGTAGAGTATTTGTCCGATGCAAAATGTTCTGAGTTTTTAAATGATGATACAGGTTTACACAACATTGGTATCTTGTTGGAAAATATATATGCTTTCGTTGCGAAGGTTGACAACTGTTTAATACTAAAATGAATACATAAAGAGAAAGTCTAGAGCAACGGTTTAGAAAATAATCATAAAGAAAATAAAACCCTAGACTGTTTTCTGTGTAGAAGTAGACATATAAAATATTTGTTTGATCGATATGATTACTCCTGTATGTATTTTGACAGCATTAAAGTTTTGAACATATATACATCTTTGAAGGGAAAATGTTTAAGATAAAAAAATGATTTAAGATACAATGTAAATAATCTTAGACTAAAACAGAATCTAGAACTATGTGTATTATTTTGCTATTTCTTTCAATAATAAAGAGATCTATTCGATTGTGTTTATTTTAATCATATTTAAGTTTCAAGCGTACAGAGATATGAAAGAAATATGATATCAGAAAAGATAATAAGATAATAAATGTTTGGGTATTAGATGTAAAGAACTCATGGACCTGTGTGTGTTTCTATATTTATTTCAAAAATCTAGAACTGATGTAATTCTGTCTTTTCTTTTGTGGTAAAAAAAAAAATGACTTCTTGTTTACAGTCTACATGTCGAATATGTAGCTATCATTTTTAAGACTGAGAAAATAAGATTTTGTTAAAATTGCAAATATATATGAAGAATATCACACTAGAATCATCCTACTTAAACATCATATTCTATGCATCATTATCCATCTAATTTAATCTTCCTTCTCTGCACTGGAGTACAATGCAGAAACAACATGTGGAAAAATACAGAGAGGGAATTTTATTCATCATTCTACACATTCATAACTAGGACAGATTTTAACCATTACTTCTGCATTTTTTCTACAGTTTTTAACTAATGAATGCTTACTCAACACTTTCATAAATTAATTTAACTACTTAGAAAACAGAAAAGACAAATAGAACCTATAACTATAGATAGGGTGGACAAACACCCAAGGAGGCCTGTTCCTCCCAACCTTCTCCAGAAGAAGCAGCCAATCTACTTGCCTCCTTTGGACCCCCGAGCCTGTTCACTGAACCACTAGGTAGAAGATTCTGAATAGAAGCAAGGCACTCAACTTCAACACTCAATAGTATAACTTCAGCACTTAATACTATAGCTTCAGCACTCCATAGTATAACTCTGCACTCAACAGTATATCTGGCAGACTTACTCCATGATAAAAAACTCAACGTATACCCTCATCAATTCTCTTGGGTGCAAGCACAGCAAAACCCTAAGGTAAATTTTCTCGTCAGGAAAAGTGATGAACCTCAGTCCACAATTCAATGGCTCTTTTAAAGATTTCCTAGGTTTTTAGTGGTCAGTTTTCAATAAATGAGCCTCAAGCTCCAGTCCCACCTTCCAGGGCACTATGACCACATTTCAAGGGAGTTGTCCCATACCAACAGCTAGTTAGTTGCATCATGATGCTGCCACTTGTCCATTGCCTTCTACCCCAGATTCCATTCCACCTAGTGGGTCAATAAACACTCTTTCAATAGTCTCCTTAGGTGTTTGTCTCCTATTTAATTTATTAAATAATAAAATATTGTGCAAATTACAGTCATCCTTGGACACTTGTCCAATATAAAACTTTACAATAAAAGTTAACATATTGTTTCCAATATAAAATGTTTTTCAGCAAAAAGGGGCATGTTATAAACACCCCCACATAAGCTCAACATCGTCCTCGATGTTGCTTATTCTTCATTAGATTCCTCCTGGAACAGAACTGGATATGCTGCCCGCATATTACTTTCCAGTTCCTAGGTAGCTTCATCAGGGCTAAGGTGCTTCCATTGCACCTTTACCTGCCCTATGCTGTGATTCCGAAGTGTAATTTCCCTCCTGTCGAGGATACAGTCCGGTTCCACCTAAAAATCTCCTTTGGGTTCCACCTGTATGTCATTCCAATTCAGCACATGAGTAGCATCGTGCACATACTTCTTTAAAACAGATACATGAAATACATTATGGATTTTTAAATTAGAGGGTAATGCTAACTGATATGCAACCGGTCCAATCCTGGATAGGACTTCAAATGGACCGCAGTACCTTGGTGTTAGTTTAACACAACTCCCAAGCTTTAAAGAACTTTTCTTGGGTTTTACCTTTACAAAGACATGATCTCCAACCTGAAATTCTCTTTCAGTGCATTCCAAATATGCATAACTTTTTTGCCTATCTTATGTAACTTTTAAGTTGCTTTGTACCTGTTTCATAGTTAGCTCCATTTCTTTTAACAAATCTGGTCCTAACATCAATCTATCAACAGGATTATCCCAAGATATAGGAGTGCTACACTTTCTTCCATATAAAATTTCAAATGGTCTAAACCTAGCAGATGCTTGATAATGATTATTGTATGCAAATTCTGCTAAATGTAAATAATCTTCCCACTTAGATGGCTGATCCTTGACATACATTCTAAGCATGTCTTCTAAGATTTGATTTACCCTTTCTGTTTGACCATCAGTGTGTGGGTGGAAAGAAGTGTTGAAATTCAGTTTAGTATTTAAACCTTTAAACAGTGCTGTCCAAAAATTTTCGGTGAACTTGGAATCTCGATAAGAAATAATTACCTTTGGAATCCCGTGCAAGCAAAAAATTTGTTTCATAAACACCTCTACAATGTTAGGAGCTTTAAAAGTAGTTTTGATAGGAATAAAATGAGCAGCCTTACTTAGTTTATCCACAACAACCATTATGGAATCATTCTGTTTTTTATTCTTAGGCAAACTTGTAATAAAATCAATACTTATAATCTCCCATTTCCATTCTCGAATTGGCAATGGCTGCAATAGTTCAACTGGATGTTGATGTTCAGCCTTCAAAGTCTGACATTCAAAACACCTAGCTATATACTCAGCCACTTCATTCTTCATGTTGGGCCAAAAGTAATCCTTTCTTAACATATTTATCATTTTCTGATAACCAGGGTGTCCCGAATAAGGACTTTTATGAACTTCATCCAAAATCAATAGCTTAACTTTTGACACATTAGGTACAAAAATTATGTTTTTATAAATCAAGAAACATTTTTCATTAATGCTGTAATCTGTTATTAAATTTTTAGCAATTTTAGCATGTAATTTTTGGTAACCTTCATCTTGATTAATTCCTTCTTCGATCTGATTTTCCAGATCTGTCTTAAATGTGTTGATTGCTGCCACAAAACTTAATTTGGCATTTCTGCTCAGGGCATCAGCAACTTTGTTTTCTTTTCCCTTAATGTGTTGAATCTCGAAATCATACTTGCTAAGGAAAGCTAGCCATCTAGCTTGCCTTGCGTTAAGATTTGTTTGATCCAACAAGTACTTTAATCCTTTATTATCTGTCAATAGTATAAACTTTCTTCCAATCAAGTGATGGCGCCACATTTTTAGTACATGTATCACGGTTGCCAACTCAGGATCGTAAGTTGCATCATGAATTTTTAATTTCCTTGACTCAAAAGTAATGGCATGACCTTCTTGAGTTAAGACCCCTTCAAGTCCATCATTGCATGCATCAGTGCATACAATGAAATCCTTATTCGGATCAACAATTTTTAAAATTGGTGCGATGGTTAATAATTCTTTTAACTTATTAAAGTTTTCTTGACACTTTTGATCCCATACAAATTTCTTCCCTTTCTTCTGCAAAGATGGAATCAACAATTCTAGAGAATCCTTCGATAAACTTTCTGTAGTAACCTGTTATCTCCATGAATGACCGTACGTCAGTTACGTCTTTAGGGACAGACCACTCGTTAATTGCTTTTATCTTATCAGGGTCGACATAAATTCCGTCTTTAGATATTATGTGACCTAAGTACTGTATTTTATCTTTATAAAAGTCACATTTATTGAATTTAGCATAAAGCTGGTGTTCTCTTAAAACTTGTAGAATTATTCTTAAGTGTTCGTCATGCTCTTCTTTAGTTTTTGAGTAAATCAGAATATCATCAATGAATACAACTACGAACTTATCCAAATACTTATGGAGAACGTTGTTCATTAAACACATGAACACCGCCGGAGCGTTAGTTAGCCCAAAATGCATAACTACGAACTCGTAGTGCCCATATCGCGTTCTGAAAGCAGTTTTGAATATGTCTTCGTCTTTTATTCTAACTTGATGATATCCGGACCTTAAATAAATTTTAGTGAATATCTCTGCTCCGCATACTTGATCAAACAGATCGTCAATGCGGGGCAAGGGATATCGGTTTTTAATTGTCATTTTATTAAGTTGACGGTAATCTATGCACAGTCGCATGGTTCCGTCCTTCTTTTTAACAAAAATAACTGGCGCTTCCCAAGGATACACACTTGGCCTTATTTAGTTTTTATCTATTAATTCCTCCAATTGAGATTTTAGTTCATTCAATTCCAGAATATTCATTCTGTAAGGAGCCTTTGAATTTGGTACCGCACCCGGTACCAACTCAATGGTGAAATCAAGTTCCCTTTTTGGAGGTAATCCTGGAATTTCTTCTGGGAATACATCAGAAAAGTCCCTAAGAACAAGTATATCCTCCAGTTTCACTTTATCTTCTTTAGATGAACATTCGTCATTAATAACATTAACAACAAACATTTTACAACCCTTTCTTGCAGCTCTTTTTACTTGTAAGGCAGAAATTTGTCTTACTGAAATCTTCCTATGAATTCCTTTTATTGTTTCAGTAATACCTTCGTTATTCAAACAAGTAAAAGATTTCTCATAACAATTAAGTACTACTCTATGCTGTTCAAACCAGTCCATGCCAATCAACAAGTCATATGAACCTAATGGTAAAACATTTAGATTAACTTGCGTTTTCAGCTGGCTCATAAACACTTCACAATTTTTGACAAAATCTGTAACCTTTCTTTTAGTGCCTGTTGCAAGCTGAACAAACCATGAATTATCATATTTTTCTACTTTCAACTTGCAACTTTTAACTAAAACAGGTGAAATGTAACTCAAATTTGTACTTGGATCTATCAGAATGGAAACATATTTGTTTTGTGTCATACCTTCAATTTCGACCATAAATGTTTGATGGTCTGCTTGGCGATTTTCCAGCGCTACATTTATTCTGGGCATTTCTCTTGCTACATCTCCAACTGTAGGTTCTGCTTGCATAGTGTGAATGTTGTTGACTGCCTTTATGTTGCGTGGGCAATCAACTCTCTTATGTGGTCCACTGCAGTCAAAACACTTCATGGGTGCTCTCTGTTCTGCATATTTGGTGTTGTTATTGTTATTAGGTACATTCCTTGCAGTAGTAAAATTATGTGGTGCATTACTCCTGTAATTATTATTACTTGGAAAATTTATGTTATTAAATTTTTTCTTAAAACTTCCAGAATTATGATTAAAACTCTTTTTTTTGTGATCAAATTGACTAGACTTATTACTCTTTCATCCAGTTGTTCCTTCTCTTTTTCTGTTTTGATCAAAACAGAAATTAGCTTTCCTCATAGCCTCTTCCAGAGTGGAAGGGTTATCATACTCGATCCCGTCTTTTATGTTGAAAGGTAGACAACTTAGAAACCTTTGTACCTTAGGCTTCTCTTCAACCATGTAAGGTACATACCTCAGCAAGCTATCGAACTTGCTGCACAATTCCTTCATGTTCATAGTACCCAATTTTAAATCATAAAACTCTTTTGACTTATCTTCATAGTATTGTTCTGACAAGAACTTTTTAAACATATTCCAGGTTACGTCTCTTTCCTTTATGCTCTTAATTCTTTTAAGGTCCTGCCACCAAATATATTCCTTTCCGGTCAGATTGTAAATAGCCATCTTGGCTTTTAACGGAGAAGAGTAATCATAGATATTAAAGTACTTCTTCATTCCAGACAGCCATGCTTCAACTATCTCACCCTTTTCACTTTTGCCATTAAAAGTTGGTGGCTTAATCTTTTTAAACTCTCCAGTAATTTGTTCATGACGCTTATACTTCCTCTTCTTGGAACAACAATCACTGTCACTGCTGTCATGATCATAATTACCATTACTTTGATCAGATTCAGATGAAGAGTAACTAATACTTTTACCATTCTTTGCTTTCTTGTATTTATGTTTGTGGGACTGTGTATCAGAATCAGACTTCACTTCTGATTTCCTGCCTCTTTCCTCATGATGATAATTCTCCATTAAAATCTGATTGAACTCCTCCTCTGCCTTCAGAATTCGTTTGTTCTCTTCTTTAACAGTTCTTATCTCTGATTTTAAATATTTTACAGTACGTAGAAGTTCAGAAGACTGATTATTTAATTCAACATATATTCCTTCATTATTATTATTATTATTATGTTCATTACGACGAGATCTGTCCTCTGTCGATTCCTGCGGTATTTCCATACCTACAAATTAAATGTCAAACTGTTCTGTACAGAAACAAAAATAAAAATAAAAATCAGTATCATAAACTTTCTGGCCTCATTTTTTGTTTTGCGCGCGTGAGCCTACTTCAAGCCTAGAGTTTGAACTTGCGCTCTAATACCACTTGTAACATCCCGAAAATTTCACAAAAAATTAAAAATTTTAAACAACATCTAATGCTATACTTGCTAATGCGGAAATAAGTTAAGTGCCAATCTTTTAACTAACAATAATTAATGATAACGATATTTTAATAATAATTTTTCTTTTAAAACATAGTACGAAAATCATTATGTTTATACTAAACTTGTATCTATAGGATTTACTTGCGATGTACTTTCTTTTTGGAATCAAGTATTGTGTACTAGACTTCTTATGAGCATTTATGATTTAATCCAAGTAGTGTCGATGCATTAAAGATTCCTATTACTATTTTTATTATCTATAAGGGCTGACTGTGTTTCTTTGTTTGGTGATGACAAAGGGGTCCTGAAGGCACCCTGAAGATTACTTAGCTAAAAGGCTAAAGCATTGGAAGTTCTGTTTGCAAATTACAGGTAAGAGACAATAATATCCCAACGTACGACAAAGACCTCTTTTGCTTTTAAAGCATGCAAAGCTTTATGAAGATAAAAGTCCAAAGTAGTGAATAGTTCTGGTGAGATCTACCTTAGCTAAACATTCAGTTCCTCAAGTGTTTTAAGTAAATCCAAAGAAAATGACTCAACTCTTAGACATGTTATTGTTTGAATACCTTGCTTGTAAAAGAATATGGTGAATAGTATTAACACCTTAGATTTGAATAGCTGTCTTTACAAAATAACATGTATTGATGAATATTTAAACTATGCTGGGATAATGGTAGCATAAGTCCTAACCTTCCTTTGTATCCTATGTATTAAGTGATTGACCTAATAGATAATACTTCTATCATTATCATATTAATAGTCTAGAGTTGGAAACTATATACTATAGTGTTTATTTTTAGTAATTTATATCACAATGTATTAATGTGACAATAATTAAGTTATAGATCCGATGATGTGATATTAACATCACCATAATAATAAAATGATTGTGTAGAAATGTTATGTCCTAGACTTAGGATTCCGAATTGATAATAGTAATGACATGACTTTGATGAAACAAGGGGTTTCAACCTTGGTTAAAAAGCAGCCCAGACAATACTTTTAAATAGTGACTCATGCCACCTGAACCCTAACTTATGGATCATGGTATAGGTGCTAGGTCACACGTATTGTTGATTGCGATGGAGGTTGACCTTCGAACTATCTATACCATAGCAGTTTGAAATGTAATAGTAATAAAATGTGTTCATCCTATAGTTACTTGACCCCACTATATGATATGTGGCCAAGGTTATCATTCTACGTACTCCCGGTAGCTGGGTTAATAAAGTGCCTTAAAGTTCCTCTCGGTGGAATGCCTAATGGAATCCTAGGTGGCCAGAATTCACGTGATCAAGCATTAGGGTTGTTGTAAGACTTAATTGCTCGAGCTTAACATGACGAGAGGCATAATAGTGCCTTCATTTTGACAGGAGAGGGTTCTTGGAGAGGCCAACAGGATGCGAGATACTAGGGTTTTGCAGAGATATTTTAGGGATGGCTTCTACTGAGTTCGATACCCCGACCTTTAGCTTGCAAATTCTACAATGAGTTTTCTCAAGGTTGTAACCCTTCTTCAGCGAGTTGTTAAGGTGGTTTTAGTACTGGTTTTTCATCAAGCGTATCAATGCCGAGTTGCCAATGTCTGGTTTCTTTGCAAGGTAATGTGCAGGTCTTCAAACTTGCTAAAATTTTTAAATAGTCTTCTGTTTGATTATTGAACTTGCTGTTTATGAAACCTTTTAACCTGTCTTTACTTGTTGTGGTAGGTGAGCTTCGTCTTCTGGTTTTCATGCTCGTGTTTTAGTGATGGCAACTCGCTGAAACGGGTAAGCTTCAGTGGTTTCCTTGATGGCTTCGGCTTGGTGGCTGTTGGTCCTACTTTGGTTTCTTTGCCGCGACTTCAATATTGTTATTTGGTTCTAAAATGTGACCATTGTTTGTGATTGTTTTAAAGAGTCGAAAGGCAGAGTGGGGAGGATGAAATCCTCAATCCACTTCGACGTTAGGCCTTTGAGGTTTTTGTAAGAAGATACAATGTAACAGAAATGATACAGTCGTGAGGGTTTAAACCTAGCTATTGTGGTTAATAAGAGTCTACTGTTCTTTCTTTTTTGGCTTAATATTGTTTAAAGTGCCAAGTTCCAGGCATGTGATAATTTAATGTTGTGCAATAGTAAGGTCGAGAGCTAAATGTTTTAACCTTAACTGTGCGCTTGAATCCTGAACCTGTTGGTTTTAAATGATGGTGTTCTAAAGAAAGTTTTGAGAGGTTGAACCGACGAACTAAGACTAGTTCTCGTTTGTCTATTTGGTTTTGGCGCAGCCTAAGACTATGTTAAGGTTGTACACCCCTAGTTGATGCTGACATTAAGAAGTTTTTTCCCTTGTTTTTGTTGAGGATTAGAACAATTATGAAGTGCCGTGACTGTAATGTAAATCTGGGTAATGAATTTAATGTTTAGATGAATTAGGTTTTTGACAGTATGTTGGGTTTTGAACTCGTCATAATGTTTAGTTCTTTTTTAAGGGTTTGGTAACCATATCTATTTTTTATTTCAAATTCTTCTAAGCATTCGAAGTTGTTCAGTGGAAGCTTAATTGTTTTCGATAAAATTTGGAGTGAATACTAGATGTTAAAATGGAGAATCTACGTTTCTGTCGATAGTAGAGTATTTGTCTGATGCAAAATGTTATGAGTTTTTAAATGATGATACAGGTTTACACAACATTGGTATCTTGTTGCAAAATATATATGTTTTTGATTGTGAAGGTTGACAACTGTTTAATACTAAAATGAATACATAAAGAGAAAGTCTAGAGCAACGGTTTAGAAAATAATCATCAAGAAAATAAAACCCTAGACTGTTTTCTGTGTAGAAGTAGAGATATAAAATATTTGTTTGATCGATATGATTACTGCTGTATGTATTTTGACAGCATTAAAGTTTTGAACATATATATATCTTTAAAGGGAAAATGTTTAAGATAAAAAAAAAATGATAAGATACAATGTAAATAATCTTAGACTAAAACATAATCTAGAACTATGTGTATTATTTTGCTATTTGTTATAGGTCAAAACTGCACTTCTCCGTCCGTGATCTCCTTAAGTTGATGATCACACAAAAGGACAAAAAGGATGGAAGAGAATTTTAACCCTAGATGATGAATGGCCTAGAATTACCCTCATTCAGTTGACATAATCCATCTTTTTCTCATCTTTTGAGCAAAAACGCTAGTCTATAAGCCAATAGTAGCGTTTTTCCCTTCAAAAACCCTACTCTACTTCATAAAAGTAGCTTTTTCCCTAAAAAAACCTTACTTTGCTTCATAAAAGGGGCATTTTTCATCAGAAAAACCCTACTTTGCCTCATAAAAGCAACGTTTTTCTCAAAAAGTGATTAAAAATATATTAAATTTACGAAATGGGATTAGTTGAAGTTGGTTTTACAACTTCCCCAACCTCCCAATCAAACTACCTCTTAATTTAAACTGCCTACCTTGTCCTATAAATGCAAGGGAGGTGCATGAGAGAGGGACCTAGAAATTATGCACATAGGGTTGTTATGCTGGAGGAATTCCAAAGTGAGTGTGAAGAGCAGGATCCCAGGATCCAGTTGCACCAGCACTCTGATGATCATGTATAATTGTACTGATTATTTGCTTTTGACAATAAAGGTTGAAATGCCCTTCCTGTCCCAATCAAATGTCTAATGGGTTGCATGTTTGTTTGGATTAATGCTTGATTGTATTTGATGTCTAAATTGTGCTTCAATTTCATCATTGTTATATCAATCAAGATACATTGAGGAAGGTATCTTTGTATTGCAGGTTCGTCAAACGGAGGATCAAGTGGAGGATCGATCGAAAGAGCAAGTGAAAGCTAGGATCAAACTTCGTTAACAAGGTACACCTTCTATGATCTTGATCTTTTTCCTTTTGTAGAAGCCTATGTAATATGATTAATGCATTTACCTGTCACCCCTTAAGTTGGTGGTGTCCATCTCCTCACTATAGGGTAGATTTCCTAAACAACAGACTGGCGACTCCGCTGGGGACCAGTTGTTTTCTGTTCTAGGAGACTTGTTTTTAACATTCCTTCCAGTACCTTTTGATCTTTTGATCCTCTGAGAGGCTTTGTAGGGTACAGTAGCCTATTGTCTTCACTTGACTCATCCCGGTTTGAAGTTTTGAAGCTTGTTTTAAGCCTTCCTTGGCAAAAACGTTGGTCTTGCTTAACATAGTAGCATTTTCCCCTGCAAAACGTTGGTTTTGCTCTGCACAGTAGCTTTTCCCACCAGAAAAATGTTGGTTTATCTCTGCACAGTAGGGTTTTCCCCAGAAAAACGCTGGTTCTCTACTGCCCAATAGAGTTTTTTTCCTGTAAGTCTCTGTTTCCTTTTGGGATTGAATTTCTGCTTGTTTGGTTTGATTTCCAGCCTCTTGACTTGGCTTCTTAACTGATCTTTGAGGTCTTTGTGCCTTTATTCGAGTCTTGTTTGCCTCTCCCTAACCCTTTTAGGTCATTTTTGCTTACTTGAGTACTTTTGAAGTGTCTTGTTTGCTTGTGACTCTTTTGGAAACCGTGCCTTGTTCTTTGTTGAACAAAGCTGCTTGGTCATACCTCAGCTATTTGTTGCAGGTCTGCAAACCTTTGTTTACTGACTTTTGTTGTTTATTGCAAAACTAGTACACTCCAATGGTATGTTATCCTTTGTTTTAGGGTTTTGATCCCAAGTTGAGTCCTTAGGTGTTTTCAAAATCTCTTTGAGTCTAGATGCTTCCTAATTGCTTTGTTAGTTTCAGTTTCAAGTGAGTAGAAGTACTTAGTTTGCTTCCATTTGTGTTAGTAAGGTCATCTTTAGTTCGCTTGCCTACCGTCTACTTGGATTAGTGCTTTTGTTTAGGGTTTGGTGCTTTGGAGCAACTTTCTAAGTTTGATTTCCAGTCATAAGCGTCTCTCATCCCCATTTTCTTTCCACTTTGTCTCGAATTTTGAAGTTTTTTGTCATAAAAAATTTGTAGGACAAGTCTTTATCAAGTCATCGATTTGATTGTTGTGAGCTTTAGAGTTATTCTTCTTTACTAGTATCTTTTGTATAGGTCTTACTTGCTTCCATTTTCGAGCACTTTTTCTTTTACATATAACAGAAAAAGCAAAAAATGAGTTTGGTAGATTAGAATAGTAAGGCTTATAATCATTTCAGAGTAGCATAGTTTACTTTGTTGTGAAATTGAAAAGAAAATAAAAAAGAGAACTTTGTTTAGGTTTGCTTAGTTTTCATTTTGGAAAGAGCATAAGCGAAAAAGAAAAAGAGTCATTTCTGTTGTTGAAAGTTGTTTCATTTCTCGTACTTTACTTTCTGTTGCAACCACACCACACAATGCACTACCCCGTTGAGTAAAAAGTAACCCTAAAAATAAATTTTTAATAAAATCAATTAGAAACAATTTTCTTTTTTAGGAGTACATAACACCAACTAGCTTAGGCTAGAGTTTTGAGCTTAAAACACCTTAAACTGCTCTCGGAACTTGTTTCATTACCCAACAATCGTAGTAAGATTTTCATATAGGTAAACCCATATATATCAAATAACCCTGGGATGCTCTACTCAAACCAGAGTTAAGCACGAGGCCGTGGAAGATCGGAATCATTGAGGATACCTCCCTCACGTTCCTTTTGACCATAAACCAGAGACGACTCGCGTATGGGGATCCTTTCAGACTTCGAGCTTTGCTACCCTGCCCATGCGTTTTGACTAGGCTGACGACTGTCCCCCCAGGATATTTCGTATGTATGGTAGCCTTAGTATCTGACCATGGGATCATACACAGGTGACAATGGAGGGTATATCTGCTGTACCTAGGATAGACGTGGGAGGAAATCCCTTGCAGGTCTTTGGGAGGGCGGTTGGGTGATTCCAGCGCTTGCACCCTTAGTCATTGTATTGTGGACCCCGGGTAACTGTTCTTCATCCCTCGTTGATCTGTTCTAGGCCCTCATCATCCCAGACTCTTCTCCGGAAGGCATCTTGTTTGCTTGGTTTATATATTTAGGATTTTTTAGTGGTATGCTGTTTTCCCCTTAGTCTTAGTGGCCACTAGGTTTTTACTTAGTTTTATTTTTATATATAATCGTGGAAGACCAACATCTTCGTAGGTCTCGAAGGTTGCAAAACCTTTTCCCACTTAGAGTGGAGCCACTACCAACACCAAGATGACAGAGGATAGACTCCAGTGGTCCTTTTGAAACTACTGGTGAAATAGAGGTTCCTGGTGAACCACAACCTAGGACTCCAGATCAGCAAGCTTTTAATACAATCGAGATTGAGGATCTCACTTCTGGTGAGTTTAATACTCCTTTTAATCCTCCTCTGACCGAACTTAACAATCCACTTCTGGTACCTGTTGGTTTCCAGCAACCTGATTATAGTGCATATTTGTTCACACCTGGGCATATTATGACTAACCCGGGAGGCGAACAAGGAGTTCCAAAGAATCCCACAATAGGTATGAATACAAATACTGTAAATCCTCCTCACACTACTATGCTGAGTTCGTCACAGACGGCTTCTGCGTCTACTCCATCCTTCAGTTTTAATACTGGTACGTTAGGCATGCCAAGCTCAACAGCTTTGACATCCACCTCTACCCCTACTTTTGGTCCCAGTAGTACAGTGAACCTTGTTCCACCTCATGTGACTCAACCGTCATACCATATACCTAGTACTTGGATTTCCACACCCAATGTAGGGATGAATGCCTCTGCAACTATGCCTGTCATGAGCACCATGACTACACCATCCACCTCGACTACCACTGGTTTTAATACCTTTGCAGGTTACAATATGAAGCAACATAATGTACCCGTAGGAAACATCCCCTTTTCCTGGTTTTCTGGAGGAGGGGGTAACATCTTTAACCAACAATATGGCGGGGCTAATTCCCAACCACAATGGACCAATACGCAGAATATCAACCCACTTTCATTTGGGTGGGGGAATTTCAACAACACCTCCACACAATAGCAGATGATTGGGGGCAACCCCTACCAGCAGATGGCTGGGGGCAACCCCTACCAGCAGATGGCTGGGGGTAACCCCAACCAGCAGTTCATGGGTCAGACTTTGGGAGGTTCCCCCTTTATGACCCCAGCTTATCAAATGCCATCTTGTAGACCTCGTTTACCATTTCTGGCAACTCTAAATTTGCCAGATATTTGCAAGTTAACAAATGATCCGATGTATCATAATGCTATGTGGCCACTAGTCCCCACCAAACTACCTTCGACCATTCCAAAATTCGAAGGCAAAACTGGTGAAGATCCTGGTGATCATGTCACCACTTTCCATTTATGGTGTTCTTCAAACTCGTTGAACGAAGATTCCGTCAGGTTGAGACTTTTTCAAAGAACCTTAACCGGCGCTGCAGCCAAATGGTACATTGAGTTACCTGCAACCACCTTTTTTAATTTTTGGGATCTCGCGACATTTTTTCTTAACCACTTCCATCTTCCTGTTCGGTATGATGCTGGGACAGATCTTTTGTCTACATTTAGATAGAATAAGGCCACTCACTTATTTGATCACATTTAGGAGTGGCGAAGACGGAAGAGGCTCATTAAATCCAATATACCTCCAGAATGCCTTTTAGAGTGGTATCTGAAATCACTCATTCCTTACATTTCTAAGGAAGTAGCTACTTCTGGAGTGTCCTCAGAGGAAGAAGCCATCTTATGGACCCAGCAGCTAGACCTAGTTTATGCACAGTCTGGGTTACTTTATGAGATTATACTAGATGCACCGCGATCAAACACTAATCTTGGCAGACCTAAACCTGGACCACATGCTGACAGCATAGTAGGTTCAGTAGATTCTGCAACTTTCGAAGCATTGACTAAGCAGGTTCATGGCTTATCCATCAAACAATTGACTGCAGAAACGACCTCTGTCACAACCTCTCCTTATACTACTGAATCTGTAAACCAAGTTCAGAACAATCAAAAGGGCGCTCGGCATCCCAACAACAAAAAGAAGGGCAAGAAAGGAGAAGGGAACCAGCAAAAGCCCAAAAACAAAGAGAATGTCGAGGAGGGTAACAGAGAAAAGAAGAAGGTTAAGTTCCCTTGTAAACTTTGCAAGCAAGATCACCTCACTCACCAATGCCTTCTGATCGAAGAAGCCCAGAAGCTGCTTCAAGAAAAGAAACCTGCCGTACTTAAAGATCCATTTCCTAAGGGGCAGGGTTCAGCTTCTAGCACCTCCAATGCTGGGGGCACTACTCATGCTTTAGTTGATCAAACTTTCATTAATATGGTTAGCGCAGATGCACTTTTGCAAACGCGAGCATGAAATTATACCTCGGATGTGCAGAACAAGGATAAAGAGATTCCTAAATCTTCCACTCCTCTCCACATTCCAGTGGATTCGTTGCCCAAGATCCCGAAAGGTGTCTTGAAACAGGCCTCGCACAATCCCAACGCTCGGGCTGCTGCCAACTACAAAGTGGTTGAAGATCTAGCCCAGACCCCTTGTGCTATGTCCTCCTTAGAAGTTTTGTAAAGTTGTCCATTACAACGAAATGCACTTCTGGCAGTGATTGGAAGTATGGAATCATCCAATATGACTGCGCGCTTTGATATGTCCGATATAAAATATCGGTTGCCGTACCACGTCGCCCTACAGATAGAAGTGGTTCATGGTCCTATGACCATTAGACGGGCTTTCGTAGATGAGGGCGCGTCAACGTGCGTGATGTCCATTTCTTGCTAGGAAGCTTTGGGTTCTCCCGAGTTAGCCCCCTCTAACACGCTGCTTACTGCCTTCGATGGCAGGACTTTCCGTCCACACGGAGTTCTACCATCATTTGAAATTACACTTCTCGGTAAGACAGTTGCTGTAGAGATTGAAGTTCTAGATGCTCCGCTTGATTACAATACGCTGTTAGGCAAGAGCTGGACATATGCCATGCGAGCCATTGCATCGGCAGTTTTCCGAGTTGTTATGTTCCCCCACGAAGGCAAGATCGTCACGGTCGATTAACTTTCATTCTCTCAGCAAAACAACCAGACTTCAGCAGATTCCACTATTCCTTTAGTTGATCAATCTGCCCCAGTAAGCGAGAGTTTAGGAGCAGGGCTTTACGGGTCATTAATAGGCACTTTCATGGTCATTAATGTGTTATGATGAAGGTTCATCTACTAAAAATTTCATGGTTGGTATAAGGACTGATCCGTGGATCCTTCCTACTATATCAGAACCATCCGTGCCTTTATCTGTTGCAGAAGTAGCCTACATGGAAGCACAACATGCTGCAACGGAACATATCGTGACTCCGCCAATCTCTGCTGAGTCAGATATGGACTATACTCCTGCATGGTCGGTGAATTCTACCCACTCTTTCGATTTTTTAGACATAGTGTTTCCTTTTGATGAAGCCATTTTGGAAGCCATGATGTGTCTAGACCAACCATGGGAACATATGCATCATAGGTCTTACCTGCTTCCGAACCTAGACAGGATAGAGAGAGGAGAATTCTCTATGAGACCTGGTGGATTTGTTGATTTTTCCTCTTTTCCTTCTACTTCAAGAGCTATTTACGCTGAAGGGAATATGGCTAATATATCGAGAACCATCCCGATTAACATTTCCACCAAACCCGAGGTCGTGGAAAACATTTTTATTGGAGCAGACTGTTCTCCAGACAGAAGAGATCGCTCTATATACCAAACTTTTTAAAGAATTCCGCGATATTTTTGCTTGGTCTTATGAGGAGATGCCAGGCATCGATCCAGCCATCATTGAGCATATCATCATGACATACCCTAATGCAAAACCCGTGAGACAGAAGCTCCGTCCTGTGAACCCTCAAAAAGCGGCCGCCATCAAGGTGGAGGTTGAAAAATTGCTTAAAGCTGGATTTATCTACCCGATTGACATGACGGAATGGGTTTCGAATCCTGTTCCGGTTGATAAAAAGCAAGGTACCATTTGAGTATGTACTGACTTCCGGGACTTGAATAAAAATTGTCCGAAAGATAACTACCCCACACCATTTATCGACCAGATCATAGATGCATGTGCGTGACATGAGATGTTCTCTTTCATGGATGGATTTTCGGGATGTAATCAAATCCAAATCAAACCCGAAGATCAACACAAAACAACTTTTATTTTCCCATGGGGAACCTTTGCTTATCGAAAGATTCCATTTGGCTTAAAGAGTGCTGGAGCTACTTTCTAGCGAGCAATGAATTTCGCTTTTCACGACATCAAACACATAGTCGAACCCTACTTGGATCACCTCCTGGCGCGATCTCGAAAGAGATGGGATCATCTAGCTCATTTGAGACTGGTGTTTGAACGATGAAAACAATATAATATTCGATGGAACCCTAATAAGTGTGTATTTTGCGTCGAATTGGGACGTCTACTGGGCTTTATAGTATCTAGTCGTGGCATAACGGTCAACCCGTTGAAAGTTGAGGCGATTGTGAATCTGCCTCCTCCTCGCACCTTGCGACAACTTCAAAGTCTGCAAGGCATGTCTAATTTCTTACGACGCTTTATTATAAACTATGCTAAAATCACAAAAGGTTTCATGAGACTGCTTAAACAAGATACCTACTTTTTCTGGGATGAGGCTGCTCAAGCATCGTTTGAGGCCTTGAAAAAGGAACTACTTTCAACCCCCTTGTTAAGCCCACCTGATTACACAAAAGATTTCTTGTTATATCTGGAGACGTCTGTATACACAATTGGCATAGTCCTAGTTCAGGAAGACGACACGCTCCAGGAGCATGTTGTTTACTATCTCTCGTGCGCGCTGATAGCTCCTAAGATTAAGTATTCACATGTTGAGAAGTTAGCACTTGTTGCGGTCTATGTTGTACAGAGGCTTCGTCACTACATCCTTTTACGAACAACTACTGTGATAGTAGAGGTTAATCCTTTTCAATATGTTCTCACTCGACGCATCATCGGTGGGAAGTACAATAAGTGGATTGTAATCTTACAAGAGTTCGATTTGGTTTTTCAATCGGCCAAGTCGAAGAAATCATTAGTGTTCACTGAGTTAATCTCAGAGTTTCCGAGTGACTTAGTGCATGTTGAGGAAGAGTCATCATTCCCGGATGAACATATCTTCCTTATAGCCTCCTCTGACCCATGGTACGGGGATATTTTAGTATATATCCAGACTTTGAGATGTCCTACAACTTTTTCTAGAGACGAACGATGCAAACTGAAAAGTCATGCGAAAAACTATCTCATTATTTATGATACTTTGTACAGACATGGGATAGACTCCATCTTACAACGTTGTTTAACTTTAGAAGAAGCAGAGTCAGTATTGAATTATGCTCACAGTGGAGCCTGTGGGGGTCATCTTTCTGGGTTGGAAACAACTCAAAAAATACTGCGTGCCTGATATTTTTGGCCTACAATCTTTAAAGATTGTGTGGAAGCTGTGAAACGCTGTCGTCCGTGTCAGTTTTTCACTAGGAAAATGAGAGCACATCCAGCTCCCCTTCATCCTGTAATCACAGCAGGTCCCTTCACAAAATGGGGGGTTGATTATATGACTTGTAATCCAGTTTCGACTGGAGGACATCATTATATCATCGTTGCCGTCGACTACTTCACCAAGGGGGCCGAGGAAATGCCTACTGTTAAGGCAGATGGAGAAACTGTCGCTTATTTTGTATTTAATGAGATTATTGCAAGGTTCGGCATACCCAAAGAGATCGTGACTGACCATGGTAGTCATTTTCAGAATAGCATGATGACCGAATTATATACTATGTTAGGTTTTCGGCAAGAACATTCGTCTTCATATTATCCACAGGTGAATGGACAAGTCGAAGCGGTTAACAAGACTTTAAAGACAATTCTGCAAAGAACCGTTAATGCCAGTCGAAATAACTAGCACATCATGCTATACCCTGTGCTTTGGGCTTACCAAGCAAATGTAAAGAATGCTACCGGGTTCTCTCCCTTCCAACTGGTACATGGGATAGAAGCAGTCATTCCGATTGAATGCGAGATTCCTTCGTTAAATTTGGTTGTTCAACTACTACCAGATACTTCAACACTAGAAGAACGTTTGTTTCATTTAGAGCATCTAGATGAACAGCGCCACGACGCGCTCACAACAAACGAAGTTCATAAGAAACGAGTCAAAGGATAGTACGACAAGTCTGTTAGACCTAGGGTGTTTCTCGAAGGAGACCTTGTTCTACTTTGGGATCAGGACAAGGAACCTTTAGGTTCTGGCAAGTTTAAATCCATGTGGCTCGGTCCTTATATAATTACTAAGGTACTGAAGAAAGGTTCTTATGAGCTAACAGACTACGAAGGTAATAAGCTGCCTGAGCCTAGAAATGGGCTCTACCTGAAGAAGTACTACGCTTAGGAAATTGTGTTTTTTCTTGTAACATAGTTGTATATTTTGTAGAGCTAGTTTTGCTTGTGGTTGTTAGTAGGCCTTATGTGTGTTTTCGCTTCGTGTTTTAGATGTCGACTGAACATTTCTTAGGATTTGCTGATGGCGCCAGTCGCCACACTCAATAGTTGGCCTCAACAACTTGGGTCATTTACTCACCGTCTAGCCAACTGCTCTCTTCGGGGGGGGGGGTTGTTTGGGTCCCACTACGAACAACGTAGTTGAATACAGTGCGGTTATAGAAATCCTTCAAGATGCTCTTATCCAAGGCATTTCACACTTGGAGGTAAGACTTGTTTCGCAACTAGTGGTGTTTCAGTTAACAGGTGTTTATCAGATTAGAGATCCTGTTTTGTTACGACAGTTTTTGCGAGTTATATTATTGGAAAGACAGTTTGATTCCATCATATATCAACACATTCCAAGAAATCTGAATGCATTAGCTGATTCATTTGCAAACTATGTTTTAGATTGGCATTTGTATCATACATTTCCATAAATAGCATTTCACACATAAAAGTTAAACACACACACATGTAAATAATCGATACTGTATATATATCCGATACTGTATCAAAAAGTATAATATGAGTTTTGGATTATAAGTCTATCACAAGTTATGTCATAAGATACAAAAACTGGGCTCGATGGCCTAAAAAATACACATAAAATATCCTTCCCCTATGGAGAAGGAGGGGCCTCATCGACATCTACTACATCTCGGTAACATATGACCAACCTAGCTATTTTCCGTAGCAACCTAATCCATGCTGGCGGTACACCAACTACATCCTCTTGCATAGCAAGAGGCGTCCGCTCAATACGATATGGAGGAATATCATGAGTCAACCGACTCATCTTCCTCTCTATGGCCCCTAGCATAGCATCTGCTGCAACCACATCAGCTGGCTTTACGAAAATAGTAGGATGTCCCTCAGGACGGATTGGTCCAACATTTGCATATGACACTTTGTTAGCATTTCCAACTCATCATAAAAATCATATACTTGAAAATTTTGAAAAAATGAAATAAATTTTCAAAAAAACATACCTATATCTCCCCAGGCATCACCTGGAGGAAGTACCAGATCTGGATCATGATAGAAGTCTAAACCAGCATAAGGAAACTGTTCGAATGCCGACACCTGTCTCTCCCACCATCCCCAGAAATAATCAGTATGATAGCAAAAGTTTCTCTCACCACCACCCCGGTGGAGGAAAATGTCACCCCAACAGCCCAATCTCGGCTCACGAGGATTGACTAGGGGCAGAGGCATAACCAAACTAAGAGCAGGTACCCTCCCGAAAAAGAAGGTACAAAGGATGCTGCCATAACCAAAGTTCTTCATCCTCTCGGTCTTACACCCCAAGAGTTGAAGCTTCATGTTTGCTAAGAGACTTGTGCACCAATCATAGACATGACATTGCAAGCATTGAACACCAATGTACATGGAGTTCTTTGAGGCTAAGTGCTGTGTGGTACTCCCTCCCATTCGGTTCAACATACTAATAATGACCTTTAGAGGGAGGCTTGCAAGAGTAGAAATGAGAATTTAACTTCCACATTTCTCAGTACCTTCCACACAATAAGCATCTACATAATTTTGTATAGTTGTGGCACTCACACTTCGTGAAGTTCCTTTCAAGTTTACAGGATCTCCCCTCTTAGAGAGCCCCGTGATGAAATATATGTCCTCAACTGTGATTTCCAAGGTATCTCCTCGGATACTAAACACATTTGCATCGGCATCCCACAACTGAATGAGTTCTTGCAATAAGCGGTTGAGTGCCCTCATGTTTACGGTTCAGTAGTATTTCAACAAACCACATCTTCTAAGTGCATGAAGAGTGGTAGGATCACACATTTCCACCCTATCCATTTCTTCATGCTCTCTCTCCCTCCATATGAGTGACATCTTGCCAAAACAAAGGCCATTTTTTAGTTTTTTGAGCATTTTTAGCCATATTGAAGCAAGAACGCTACTCTATCACCATACAACAGCGTTCTACTTCATACAAAACGCTACTATACCCACTGGACAACAACATTCTCGAAATCCACGAGTTGAGCATGGCTTGGTAGGTGATTTTGAGCATGAAAATTGAGAAATAAACCATCAAAATGCAAGGTAGGATGAAAAGAACTTACTTGGAAGAGGTTTGAGGTTGATTGGTGGCCCGATTCGATCACTATGAATGGATGAAAATCAAGGGTTTGCTCCAAAACTTGCTCTTCAATCTCCAAATGTGATATTTGAGTTTTCAAAATGAAATTACATATATGAATGTGAATTTGATTTTTACCCACTTTTTTGAATAGTCTATAGTTTCAAATTCTACAAAAGTGTTTCTATTTAATCATTAATACCCCCAAATGTTAATGAATTGAATCTAACCTATGTTTCTCAAGTGTTCACTACACATTCATAGCATCAATCTATTATGACTTAATTTCTTTAGTGGCGGAATTCATTAAATACTTTATGGTTGAAATTCATGTCATTAAAAATCTTTTGTCATTAATACTAACTTATTTGTTGAGATCCTAGTCCTTGGCAGGTCATGAGTCATGATTCTAGAAGCTGTCTTTTAAGTCATTTTAAGCTCTTATTTGGACTATTTAAACCTAAACAAGATTGTCGAGCAAACTTGTACTCTTCAATCTCGTTAAAGGAACTAAAGGCACATCCACTTAGGTATAGAATTACCCCTTTTCCGGGCCTTGGTGGATAACTTACGGAAAAGGTATACTCTTGTATGCGCTAGAAGAGTTCTTCTTCCATTGTTTTATACTTTTTCGGGGGAGGAGACTAATTTTACAAAAAAGAACCTTTTGGAGCCATTCTTTAGGGTTTTCAGGCTCTCTAAATATGAAAACACCAAGCGAGCACTCACCTACTCGGGCTCAATGTGAAATCCACGAGAGGGTAAATAGAGGATTGTTTGATTTTTTCAGACTCTATAAACAGGAAAACACCGGCGAGCATTAACCTACTTGGGCTCGATATTAAAATCCACGAGTAGGTGAATGGAGTTATTGTTTAAGTTTTTCAGACTCCTTAAAATTGAAAACACCAGCGAGCAAGAATAGATCTCAGCTCGGTATTAAAATCCAGAGATCAGTATTATAGAGTATTTTTCTATCTCTTCTTCGAACTCGATAAACAATGAAGAAGGTACTGAGTCTTCCTCCCATGGGCTCGTTAAAATCTTTACATGGTTGGATCTATTGAGTTTTCATTCTTTCTTGGACTCACTAAAACAACAAGAAAGGTATTCTTTTATCTAAAAAGAATAAGCGATAAGAAGGGTATATCACATCTTACAATGTCAAAGGCAGTTCAGTCAGTCAAGTTCTTGAACACAGCACCTACTTGAGTCTATCATGTCAGTTGGGTTTAGTTTTTGACCTTAGGGTGAACCTGATCTCCGAGTTGTTTACTTCCCCGGTTGGTTATTCTTCCAACTATATGGAGGGTCTGTTAATGTTTCCTACATTACAGGCTTATCATTTTCCCCATCATGTCGAAAACTGCCTCAATCACTTTGTGTCGTGCTCACTGTTCAAGGATACAACCTGTGTTAGCCATTTTGCAATTTACCTTGACCTCATGTGTCAGCCATCCTAGTGTCAGTCTTGTTACATGTCCTACTCTGCATCAGCTCATACCATTTGAGTGTCCCTCGTGTTGGATGATGGAGGATGCCTTAAGGCCTCCCTTCCAGCGGACTTATTCCCATCGACATCAACTCATTTTTCTCTGGGAACGAAGTTTAGAGTTTTGGTTAGTACCTTGGAGATTGCAGTCACCAGTGGCAATCTTCCTCGTTGTTGGATAATGAGAATACATCAATGTCTCTTATTCGACGGGTTCCTCAAGTGTTCGACTTCAAGTCCACTTATTCACACTTGTTGGATCGTACTAGGTACCTTGGGCCCCATTATCATTATCAGTGGAAGCCCTCGCGTTTGTTAACGGTATACATCAATGACCGGTAATCAAACAATACCCCCCATGTTCGACTTTTAGCTCATTTATTCACATGGTTAGGGTTTGTACCTTGGGTTGTTTGGATGAAGACCTTGGGTTGTTGATAGCATCACCTCATTATGTTGTCACCCAAGTTGTGCAAGACTGAGCCTCACTCACTTTGGCTCTCCATGAGACATAGATCCAGTTTGTTGTTATGGCTATGATCTCTTTTTCTGACATGGATCCACGCTTGTATGTTAGTGGCCATGATTTATATACATCTCCTAGTTATGTATCGGAGATCATGTTATATCACACTACACATCTATATGATGTCAAGATTGTAATTGCTCGCTGACCTTGCTCGTTGTTTCAGGTGTTTCTGTGACTTGGTTTTGTGGTTTCTTGCTCCTCCGCTGACTTGGAATTATAATGTATTTCGGCCATCGCTTCCCTCTGAACTCACACATTAGGGGGCATCTTTTATAGGTCAAAACTGCACTTCTCCGTCCGTGATCTCCTTAAGCTGATGATCACACAAAAGGACAAAAAGGATGGAAGAGCATTTTAACCCTAGATGATGAATGGACAAGAATTACCCTCATTCAGCTGACATAATCCATCTTTTTCCCATCTTTTGAGCAAAAACGCTAGTCTATAAGCCAATAGCAACATTTTTCCCTTCAAAAACCCTACTCTGCTTCATAAAAGTAGCTTTTTCCCTAAAAAAGACCCTACTTTGCTTCATAAAAGGGGCGTTTTTCATCAGAAAAACCCTACTTTGCCTCATAAAAGCAGCGTTTTTTAATCAAAAAGTGATTAAAAATATATTAAATTTACGGAATGGGATTAGTTGAAGTTGGTTTTACAACTTCCCCAACCTCCCAATCAAACTACCTCTCAATTTAAACTGCCTACCTTGTCCTATAAATGCAAGGGAGATGCATGAGAGAGGGACCTAGAAACTATGCACATAGGGTTGTTATGCTGGAGGAATTCCAAAGTGAGTGTGAAGAGCAGGAGCCCAGGATCCGGTTGCACCAACATTCTGAATGATCAGGTATAATGGTACTGATTATTTGCTTTTGACAATAAAGGTTGAAATGCCCTTCCTGTCCCAATCAAATGTCTAATGGATTGCATGTTTGTTTGGATTAATGCTTGATTGTATTTGATGTCTAAATTGTGCTTCAATTTCATCATTGTTATATCAATCAAGATATGCTGAGGAAGGTATCTTTGTATTGCAGGTTCGTCAAACGGAGGATCAAGTGGAGGATCGATCAAAAGAGCAAGTGAAAGCTAGGATCAAACTTCGTTAACAAGGTACACCTTCTATGATCTTGATCTATTTCCTTTTGTAGAAGCCTATGTAATATGATTAATGCATTTACCTGTCACCCCTTAAGTTGGTAGTGTCCATCTCCTCACTATAGGGTAGATTTCCCGAACAACACTATTTCTTCGAATAATAAAGAGATCTATTCTATTGTGTTTATTTTAATCATATTTAAGTTTCAAGCGTACATACATATGAAAGAAATATGATATCAGAAAAGATAATAAGATAAGAAATGTTTGGGTATTAGATGTAAAGAACTCATTGACCTGTGTGTGTTTCTATATTTATTTCAAAAATCCAGAACTGATGTAATTTTGTCTATTCTTTTGTGATAAGAAAAAAATGACTTCTTGTTTACAGTCTGCATGTCGAATATGTAGCTATCATTTTTAAGACTAAGAAAATGAGATTTTATTAAAATTGCAAATATATATGAAGAATATCACACCAGAATCATCCTACTTAATCATCATATTCTATGCATTATTATCCATCTAATTTAATCTTCCTTCTCCTCACTGGAGTACGATGCATAAACAACATGTGGAAAAATACATAGAGGGAATTTTATTCATCATTCTACACATTCATAACTAGGACAGATTTTAACCATTACTTCTGCATTTTTTCTATTGTTTTTAACTAATGAATGCTTACTCAACACTTTCAGAAATTAATTTAACTACTTGGAAAACATAAAAGACAAATAGAACCTGTAACTGTAGATAGGGTGGACAAACATCCAAGGAGGCCTGTTCCTCCCAACCTTCTCTAGAAGAAGCAACCAATCTACTTGCCTCCTTTGGACCCCTGAGCTTGTTCATTGAACCACTAGGTAGAAGATTCTGAATAGAATCAAGGCACTCAACTTCAACACTCAGTAGTATAAATTCAGCACTCAATACTATATCTTCAGCACTCAATGGTATAACTCTGCACTCAGCAGTATATCTGGCAGACTTACTCCATGATAAAAAACTCAGCATATCCCCTCATCGAATCTCTTGGGTGTAAGCATAGAAAAACCCCAAGGTAAATTTACTCGTCAGGAAAAGTGATGAACCTCAGTCCACAATTCAATGGCTCTTTTAAAGATTGCCTAGGTCTTTAGTGGTCAGTTTTCAATAAATGAGCCTTAAGCTCCAGTCCCACCTTCCAGGGCACTATGACCACATTTCAAGAGAGTTGTCCCATACCGACAGCTAGTTAGTTGCATCATGATGCTGCCACTTGTCCATTGCCTTCTACCCCAGATTCCATTCCACCTAGTGGGTCAGTAAACACTCTTTCAATAGTCTCCTTAGGTGTTTGTCTCCTATTTAATTGATTAAATAATAAAATATTGTGCAAATTACAGTCATCCTTGGACACTTTTCCAATATAAAACTTTACAATAAAAGTTAACATAATGTTTCCAATATAATATGTTTTTCAGCAAAAAGGGGCATGTTACATTAAGAGTGGGGATAGTGGACATCCCTGGCGTAGACCACGAGTGCCCTTAAAAAAGGATTAGGGCATATGTTGACTAGTACTGCAAAATTGGCGGACATAACACAACCCGGATCCATTGAGTTACTTCAAAGTTCAGATGTGCATTCAATAATAGAAGCTGAAGGAAAGACCAGTCAACCATATCATAAGATTTAACCAAGTCAAGCTTAAGAACTAAGGATTTGCACCTATTTAATTTGGCAGAGTGTAGGGTCTCTTGTGAAATCCCTATCGCATCAAAGATCTAGCGTTGATGCAAGAACCCAAATTGTTCCCTGGAGATACCTCTAGATAGTCCTTCTTTCACCTGGTTTGCTATCACTTTGGAGATAATCTTATACAATAAATTGCACAGTGAAATGGGCCGAAAGCCTTGGAATATGGATGAGTCTGAAACCTTTGGAATAAGTGTAATAAATGTAGCACTGACCCCTCTAGAAACCTTACCATTAATGCAAGATTCCTCCACCAGCCGAACTATCTCCATTCCAATAAGGTCATAAAATTGTATATAGAATTCAATTGTCCATCCATCTGGCCTGAGACTCTTGTCCTTAGCCATATTCTTGAGAATATCTTCAATTTTTGCTGATGTAATCCTCCTGCCAACCAATTCAGTCTCTTCCTCAGAGAAAATCCAACGCATACACTTCAATATCTCCAACTGAGCCTCCAATTTATGGTCATGTGACTTGGCAAAGAGAGTACTAAAATAGTTAGTAGAAACTTGTTCAATACCAGTCTGTGAATTAATCTTATTTCCCCCCTGCTACACTATCTCCCAAATAGCATTGTTTTTCCTACGCATATTAGCCAAATCTCCTCTTCAATGCGTGATAGCTCATCCTTCTCGCCTTCCAAATCCTTAATGACCGTCGCATCAGGGTCTTCCACTAAGCCCGATAATGGGTCCAAGTGATAGTCCTTAATAAGGACCTCAATGAGAAATAACTGGGCCTTTTGCTCATTCTTTTTATGCCTAATATATGGAGCAATCACCTCCTTTAATGACCACAAAAAACCCAGCAGATCAACCATCGTCGAACCATGAGCATTGTTATAATAGTAAATCCACTAATCGTGAACCAAGGCTTGGAATTCCAAATAACCTTACCAGACTAGACATAATTTGAAAGGGTACCTGTTCAATCTGGGGCCATTCCCCAACCACAAAACAATTGGACTGTCATCCGAAATAATAGCATGTTCAATACAGGAAGAGCACCTGTCTATAGACCTGTAAAATGAGTCACACATAAAAAAATGATCGAGCCTCTTAGCAATAAAATTATAACCCTTGCACCCATTCCTCCAGGTCGAGGCAATTGGCTTAAGAACAATATCAATAAGTCCATGGTTCCCAAAACAATTAAGAAACCACAACTATAACAGGTCTAATCTCGCCTTAGCCCCCCAGAATTCTCCCGTATTCAAAATCAAGTTTAAGTCCCCTGCTAATATGAGAGAATTAATATCTAATAAACCACTTGCTTACTTCATGGACCAAAATTGTTGCCGCTCCAAGAAGGGACCACAACAATTAAACAACTGTAAAGACGAATCTAATTCCTTGCTCTCACCCGCTAGTAAAATGCCCCCACAAATATTGAAAGAGCGCAACTGAAGAAATTGGGGATTCCACGCAGATAAAAGGCCACCAGAAAGATCGATTGAATCAAGTGTATTGCACTCCTAGGAGGGGAATAAATGCCAAAATAGTTCATGGGCTTTAGCACCTAAACCAATCATTTCTTGTAAAAAGATAATATCTAGGGTAACAACCTCCACCAACCTTTTGAGGACTCGAAACTTAGGGGCACCCCCAACCTCTCTAAGGTTCAAGGATAGAAGGATCATCTAGTAACTACGAAAGTGGCAGACACTACTCTAAGTTGCCCAAAAGTATCAGAAAGTGAGGAACAAGTATCAAAACCCAGTCTTGGAGGGGAACAACCTGTAAACTTAGAGTGAAAAACCATGTCATCTACAGTAGAGCCCCTAGCAAGTTCTTTATGTCGCCTTCCCTCATTATTTTTTTGGATGGTGACACTAGGGTTACCACTAGTGGTAGGGTTCAATAAGGTTGCTTTACCCTTAAAGACATTTAGGGGGTCTTGGAATAATCCCAACTAATGTACCATTGGGGAGGAAGAATTTACAAGACCTTTGTGACTAGACTGACTCAAATGGCTCAAGACTATCAACTCATATTCTAAAAGTTGGGAATCAGATATGAGGGGTAAAATGAATGATGAGGCATGTAATCCGAAAGGGGACCCCCCCAAACATGTAACATAGATTCCTAGGCCTAGGTCAAGTTCCCACAACATGCCCCCATCCTCCTCCAGTGCAGTAGGTAATCAAGCCACCCAAAACCCCCTAGTAGGGTTTGAGTCCACAACTTGTAACCTAAAAAGTTCTAAATCCGACAATGAAGCAAAAAAGGAGGGAAACAGAGTCTTAAGCTTACCTGAGAAAGAGGCCGAAACCTCCATCGACGGTTGACAAATCTTAACTTCTTCACTACTCACTGAAGGAACCAAAACCACTATAGCAGGCATTTCGGCAGTGACTGTGGGAGTCATAAACTTCCTGCTGTCTCTGCCAAAACCCTTTAATGGACACTTGGACTTCAAATGTCCAACAAACCCATGGATGTGGCACCTAAAGGGAACTAGCCAATACTCCAAAGGTTGTTTAAAGGAATTTTCACCCCAATTAATCGAAATCACATCCAACGGGCCCAACTCAATGTCCATTTCAATTAAAATCCACACTATTCGTTTATCTCCATGATAAACATACTTGTCATCAAAGTATATGAAGTGTTCAATCCTGTTATCTAAGGATACGGATATTTCATGGGACCAGAGCTCGAGTGGGAATCCTTTGAGCAAAACCCAGAAGTGAGTCCTCTGAAGCGACTCCACACGCGGGTTGAAATAGGAGTGCCAACGCTTAAGGCATAAGGATCCCCTACCAATCACCCTCATACAAGCCAAAATATGAGCAACATGGTCTTCATCGATGAATCTAAATACTGTCCAATTTTTTACTAACATATGGACCCCCAGGCTATTGTTAAGTATTGGTTTCCAGAAATCATTAACCCATGCCAGGAGTGTCAAGCGGCTAACATTAGTGAAAAATACCTTGCTGAATAGAGCTCGCGCTATCAGGCTCAAAACCCTCCCTAATTGTAGATCCCATCCAACAATCATATATGGATTGACTATTCTGAACTTATAAGCCTTCTGTGAACGATGAGCCTAGGCCTTCTCCCCCCTGCTTTGAGAGATCCATCCAACCTGTCGTGAAAGCTTATCAGGTTCAAAAATTTTATAGGTCTTTGATTAGGCTCCATACGAAATGAGGGGTTCAAATCCAAACTCACAAACTAAAGGGTCATCACATAAAGTATTTTCCTCGACACTAATACCTCTAAAACCTACTAGAAGTCCCAACCCACTAGTCCCACCATTGGGAACAGTAGAATCCATTTGAAAAAATATGTCACTTCCACCAGGACAATAGAAGCCAGGACAATAAAAAATCAATTCCGCCCTGACCCAATAATGGAGGTCAAATACAATGATAATGACGGGCACAAATGACAAGCCTGTGGATGTAACTCCAAAGGTATCTTCGGGACCCTCTACACTGAAAAATCCCAGGAGAAAACTGAAAAGACACCTTGACACAATAGTCAGGACACAACATCGAACACCTATCATCGGACCTTCAATACAGCAATTACGCATGGTCATCAATGGCCAACCTGCAAAATCTCCCCAAAACCCTCATCCCCACACTCCAAAGACATGTGCATCATCAAGAGGATTGTTCAAAAAAAAGTTGTTATGTTAACTCTATATATGAGAATTGTACATAAAAGAAAATTCAACAAACAAATACCGTAAGCCTCACTTGGACTTGACTACAAACCTTGTTTGTCAATTTAAAAGGGAATATAATTAATATTTAAAATAAGCATTTAATCAAAGAATAAGCAATACATCGTAAGATTTGGATTTTCCCTATTTAAGACATTGACTTGGTTTTAATATAACAAAAAATATTCTTAAATTATTTAGGCTAGACTTAATTCTTGTTCTCAAAGTAATAGATAATAAATTGCGAATCAGAAATGGTGATTACATTCACCTTCATTCTCATAATGGATCATAAAATATAAACCCAATACATAGCATAACATCAATTTATTAAAAAGATGTTATCACTTTGTTAACACCTCAAATATGTCTTGGAGTTTCAACCATGCATAAACATGTGCCTTTCTCAAAAATCCCAAAACCCCTCTAGGTGTCTCTACTTCATTTCTTTATTAAAAAAGTAAACACTTGGGTAAATCTCATGGGTATTTAGTTCACTTCTTTATTAAAACAAAAAAAGCACTTGGGTAAATCTCATGTGTCTTTGGTTCACTTCTTTATAAAAAAATAAATAAACAATTGGTAAATAGTTGGGTTGGTTAGTATTCCATGGAAAATTAAACTCTTATGAATAAACCATACATTATTTAAGTTGTTTCTCAAGTTCTCTAGAATATCATCATATTTAATAGTAAATTTCAACTATATTTTTTTTATGGAGGGCCCATCCACAAAAGATTGGATAGTATTTTAGTTCATGTTTTATAGTCCCACACATTTTGTTGTAATACATTTTTTGGATTCTTTTGATTGTGAAAAAAATTGTGAACGTGATGAAATATTCTTTTTTTATGAGTAAAATAAAACCTTTTATTATTGAATATAGAGAAAAGATGTACAAAAATCCGAGAAGTCAACGTTCCTGACAAAAACTAGAGACTTTAAATATAAAAAGATGAACAAAACCAACCAACGGTCTACTTGGAGCCGTCATTGGCACTATCTTCCTTCGCCATCCTTCCTTCATTCCGAGCCTTTTTTGGGTGTATGGTCTTTGTTGAAGTTGAGTTGCCCGACATTCCTTTAGGAGTGGGTGTCCGTTGCCTCTCCTCCTGCACTGCCCCCTCTCGTCCTCCTCCTTCGTGTCCTCATACCAACTGGGATCATGCTTGATTGGTGGTTCTACTACCTCCAGGACAACTTCCATGGATTTAATCTCCTAGAGCATCGTGTTGCGCAACCTACCCAACACTTCCTCCACCATATCCCCAAACTTCTCATGTTCCATCATTGCCCTTGCAAGCAAGGCGTGGCCAATCCAATAGAGAGTCGCTACCGACATTGGCCTGTATTCCTCCTCACACCTCCGAATTTCCTCACTCTCCCTTTCAAAGATGGTCACGTCAATATGATGGGGGGTGGCATCCATATATATTTGGCTCGAGTTAGCCTCATGAGGTTGAGCCTCATGCCTTATACCACCACCCCTGCGGCTTCTCATGCACTGTCTCAGAGCCATACCAAGACCAAAGCACTCTTCCTCCCAACTCTTGACTAACTTGGTGAAGGCTTTATGTAAATCCTGCTTGGTCACGATGGCTTCCCTATCGATTTCAGTCTCCTTTAAATAGCCATACCCTCCCTTGTGTGTGGAGGGATGCCCATTAACTCTCCTCCTCCACAATGTCGTTGTCACACATTGAACAATCCTGTAAAAAATGACATTCTCGTTTCCCATCCTGGTCATGTCAAGCGCATAATGAACATTGTACTCCTACAAATCATTCTTGCGTCCTTGAGTTTTGCAGCTCCTCTTATCTATCAATGGGTTTGGTCATGGTGTTAATCAGACCAGTCATGTCTCCCATCCCATGTTCTTAATATCGCTTTCCTGGTACCGTCCCTTCCCACCGGTTGTTTTAAACACTGCACGTTCTTCAAGCATCCTCCACTCAATCATTAAATTCGCCCATCTATCATAGGACTAATGCCCCATGTGTGTTTCGCTTACGCACACGATCTCCATCTTTTAAGAAACAATCTTACAACTTGTCACTTTCACCCACATCCGGGTAACGAGATGAAATATCCTTAACATTATGAAAGTTGGAAGATTGCAGGACTCCACCATTTTTGAAGTATCTATAAAGGATTCTCCTATATAATTGATTGATCTTCCAAAGAATGGGGGCCTTATTTATAGTTTCTATGGAGTGATGCACACAAGCTCCAAATCTATCGACTTCTTTTGGATAGAATAAATGGATTCTTGTCGAATGTGGGTTATTCTTATAGAATTCAAATATAGTCATGAATAAATCTAGTCATATAAGAGGTGTCTTGAGATTTGAACTTAAAAAATTTAAGTGCATAAATACTGAATACTTGAATCAATGAACCATTCAATCTCATGAAATATTCAACCATAACACAAGATGTACCCAAGGGAAAACCCTCAAAACAACGAGGATGAAAAATCCCAACAAATCTTCAGAGTATAATTACGATAGATAGCAGAGAATGTATTTTACAAAATAGCATATTGCTTTCGGCACCCTAGGTGCTAGATGAGAGAGAATATTGAGCAATAGAGAATAGATATCAACTGTATCAACTTGCCATGTGCCCAACATATTAATAACAAGCTAGAATAATATCCTGCACAAAAAGAAGCACCTTGCCTTCAAGGGAGAAGAGAATTCGCTTCACATTGAATTCAACAATCCTATATAACATATTTATATATTCTTCACATGCACCAGCTTCTATTTTTATCTTCTGAATTCATGATGAACTTGCCCTCCATCTGAATGTATCAATCTTGCATGAAGAAGAGCGCCCCACTTCTCATGCAGTGCATTAACTCACTGAACTGAGTCTTAGGATGAATTCGCCCCTTAACTGAAAGCTTACCCACTTAGTTAGGTGGTTAACTTAAGTGTCATCATGCAAGTGTCACAACTCAAGTGTTGTCTTTTAGTTTAACATAAGTGTTGTCTTTTAGTTTAACATAAGTGTCACCATGCAATAACATTTGGTTAATTAGATCTTCTTTACTAACACTTAGTTAACTATTATTAACTGAAATTGTGCTAATTGATTTACTTGTAGTGACCACTGTGAGTTCTTTAATTAACTGAGGCATACATTATGGCTTTAACTGAAGCTTAACAATTTGAGTTCACTTAGTCATCTTATGAGCAATTCAAATTCTCTTTTTCTCTATGCATTTATCTTTATCTCTTATCTTTACTACATGGTCAATATGTGTTAAATTTAATTATCTATCATGTCATATTATACTTAGAATATTTGTCATATGTTGTGATCATATTATATTACTCTTAGACCAAATCATTATATGTTAAAGTAATTCACTCTAGAGGTGGCCAGTCTCTAAAGGAGACTTAATAGCAATCGATGACTATGGCCAGTAATACATCACACGACATTAATGCTTGAATATGCAAAGCATCTATCTCTATAACCGGAGGTCCACCCCATGGGTACCTACTATAACTGGAGGTCCATGTGAGAATTTGACTTGACACACAAGTCTTGAGCCTTGTCCAACAAGACTTTACAACATCAAAGAATTCACCTCAACACATTATTGTAACTTTTAAGAATATTATATTTGTACTTTATTATTCCGAAGACGTTTCATTCCTCCGTCAAGACTTTATCATATATCCGGAGATGTTTTTTCCTCCGTTGGGATGTTGTAACTAGGGTTATTAGACCTCCCTAGTGGGTTCGGCCCTGAGTTAGTTGTTTCAGGGTTATTAGACTCTCCTAGGAGAAGTCGACCCAGTTAGGGTGAAAATTCAAGTAGGAGTAGAGTATAAATAAAGGAGGTGTGTTCCTCATTTAACTCACTCATTCACTCACTTGTGAATTGTGCATAGGAGAGAGAGAGAGATCTGCATAGGAGGAGAAGGAGCTCTTGTTTGGGGATTACATCTTTGTATTTGTTGGTCATCTATATTAAGGAAAGCTTTGCTGGGTTTTCTACCCCATGAGGGTTTCCCAGGATAAATCTTTGTCTATCTTGTGATTGTGTTTCTTTCAGTGATCCTTATGCTATTGTTGTGAATTTTATGCTAAACTTAACATGGTATTAGAGATAGCCTGAATAGGACATCTTTCACATGGTGAAATTACCTCTCTCTCCTCCTCCAATGAAAATTAGGGTTTCTGCAAAAGTTGGAATTTTTGGTAACTGATTGCATGGTTGGATAGTCCTCCTCAAAATTGAAATTTTGAGCCCTAGATCGAACTTTTTGAGTGGGTAGAACTCCGCGAAAGTCAAACCCTAGTTTGACTTTTGGACCAGAAATTACAGAAAACCAGAAAACTGCGAACCAGAATTCTACAACAGGTCTGAATTTCGCAGGTCAAGTTTGAAGGGTGAAAAGTTGAAGTTTTCAAAAAGCAAGTGTACCAGTCACCTCGCCTCGGTCAAGCCCATATGCTGGTAAGGTCAGCTTTTCATTTTAAGAATTTTCAATTTTTGGTGACCTCCTAGATAAGATGGCCCCAAGCACTAAGCTTGAGGACAAGCTAGAGGGTATAGAGAATTTCTTGGCATGGAAATATAGGATTGGTCTCATTCTTGAAGAGAATGATCTTGCCCAATACATCAAAGACGAGGTTGCAGAACCTACAGAAGATGAAGCTAAAGAAAAATACAAGAAGGACTTAATTAGGGCAAAGAGAATCATTGCTGATTCTATCAAAGATCACTTGATTCCCTAAGTGGCATCCAAGAAGACCCCAAAGGAAATGTATGATGCCCTATCCAGAATGTATGAAGGGAGGAACATCAATAGGAAGATGAACCTGAGAGCTCAATTGAAGAGCACTAAGATGAATCAAGGAGAATATATTCAAGATTACTTCACAAGGGTCCCCCAGTTCAAAGAGAAACTAGAAGCCATTGGAGACACCCTTAATGAATATGAACTAGTCATGACTACTCTCAATGGTCTCACTAGACCTTGGGATTCATTCATCCAAACCATGTGTGCTAGAAAAGAAAGTATGAAGTTTGATGTGGTATGGGAGGATTGCATTCAAGAAGAAGCTAGAGTAGCCAATAAAGAAGCCTTACTCAAAGAATATGATCAAGCATTGGCTACCCACACCAAGAAAACAAGGAATCAATCCAACTTCAAGAAGGATAGCCACAAGGAGTCTCAACCTCCACAAAGATTTCAGAAGAAAAGAGGAACTAATTAAAGAAGAGATTACTCCTCATTCCAATGTTTCACTTGTCACAAAATAGGACACCTTGCTAGAGATTGTCCTTCAAAGAAGAAGAAGGGTTTCCACCACAGAAGACATCAAGCACATCTAGTAGAAGATGATAGTGAAGAAGAAGAGGAGGAAAGGCCTCAAAAGAAAAGAGCTAAAGTAGAAGAAGAAGATGCAGAAGAGTATGTTATATTCTCTGCACTCTCTAGGTCAATAACACCTGGAGAAGATACATGGCTTATTGATAGTGGTGCTTCAAAGCACATGACAAGACAAAAGAAGACTCTTTCAATACTTGAAGAGAAGATTTCTCCAGATAAGGTATCTTTAGGATATGACTATCAATATCCCATCAAGAGAATTGGTGAAGCAAGCTACAAGCTTGATTCTGGAACCCCCATGAAGATGAAGGAAGTCTTATATGTACCAGGTTTGAAGAAGAACTTACTTTCTATCTCAACATTAGATAAGAAAGGTTATAAGGTTGCATTCATAGACGGACAAGTACTCATGTGGCCCAAAGGAAAGGCATTTGAGGATGCAGTTGTTATTGGTGAAGAGGAAGGAGGGCTATATAAACTCAAGGGACATTCAGAAGCAGCCCTTGTTCACGAAGCCACTAGCCCAAGTGAGCTATGGCATAGGAGGCTTGCTCACATTAACTACAAAGCACTACCTCATGTGAGGAAAGTAGTTATAGGACTACCGGATTTGAAGATTGATCATGAAGGCACTTGCAAAGGATGTGCAAAAGGGAAGAATATCAAGAATCCATTTTCAAAGAGTGAAACAAAGACTAAAAGTACTTTGGAATTGATCCATTCAGATGTATGTGGTCCCATTCCCTCCACATCTTTGAGTGGATATGAATACTACCTTACATTTATTGATGACTATTCAAGAAAGACTTGGATATATTTCCTAAAAGGAAAAGATGAAGTCTTTGGAAATTTCAAGGAATTCAAATGCTTGATAGAAAATCATTCATAAAAGAGAATCAAGACCCTCAGAATAGATAATGGTGGAGAATATACTTCAAAGGATTTTGAAGTGTTTTGTAAAGAAGCTGGAATCAAGAGGGAACTAACCACTCCCTATAATCCTCAACAAAATGGTGTTGCAGAAAGAAAGAATATAACCATTATGGAAGCAGTGAAGACAATGATACACAATCAAGATCTACCTATGCATCTATGGGTTGAAGCAGCTAGGACAACAGTCTATGTGCAGAATAGACTATCTCATAGTTCCCTTGGATTCAAGACTCCAAAAGAAGTGTTCACGGGGAAGAAGCCTGAGGTAATCCACCTCAAGATATTTGGGTGCCCAGTATATATTCACATACCAAAAGAAAAGAGAACTAAGATGGACCCTTCCGGAAAGAAGGGAATATTTGTTGGATATTGTGAAGCAACCAAAGCATTCAGAATATACATCCCAGGATTCCATCATATGGAAATTAGTAGGGATGTGACATTTGATGAAGAAGCAGTTCTCAAAATATCTAGGAAGTGCTAGTATGAAGAAGTATATGTGGAAGATGCACCTCCCAGAATTGCAGAAGTTGCACCCATCCCTGAAGATGAAACACCAGAATACCATGACATGTTAGAACCACAAGAACCCCCCTACCTTAAACATATCAAGAAAGAGAAAGCCAGCATGGAAAAGAGACATCATACAGGGAGAAGAAAAGTATGGAGCTCCAGAAGGTTCCACAAGAGTAAGCAAGAAACCAAAGCCATTCTCTAGCTATGTGGCTTTGATGTGTGATCTTGTAGACCAAGAACCTACTAGTTATGAAGAGGTAGTTCATAAGAAAGAATGGGTAGAGGCAATGACGGCGGAGTTGTAACAACCCTCATATACGAATATAGAGAATATTTAATATAATAAATATAATGTAAGATAGTAAATAAAAGGGGGTAAATAATATAATCGGGAATATGAAATAAAATAAGGGAAAACAAATTGCATTAAATAAGAAATTAAGAAATTGGGAGAAGGAGGAGATAAAAGGAGGAGAAGAAGTGAAGAGAAGGGTCTTTTTTTGTCTTTGGCCATCTTGGAAGAGGAGCTGTGGAGGAGAGGAAAGCAAGATAGCACTGGCATAGGGTTATTTGTTGGGGTCTCGGGGGCCTCAGCCTTTGGCTGGGGGTTAGTTGGGTGGAGAGTCGTCCCCCCACCTTTAGTTGCACTATTGGAGCTGTCAAGGTAATGGTAGCTGCTAGGTCATCTAACCAGGTATGGTTCCTTTATTTTGACATATTTTTTTGTTATATTGTTGATTAGATACACTCTTTTGTTTCAGATCTTTCATTGCATGATGCTTCTGGTTGTATACTAGTTTTTATAAGTTTACAGCATATCAGATCCATTGTATTTATCAGATCGTTTATTGCATGCTGGTCATTTGTTTGTCTTGTTATTTTTATGAGTTTACTGTTCTTACAGGAGTACCAATCAATAATGAAGAATGATGTTTGGGATGTAGTTCCCAAACCAAAGGACAAAAGTGTGATATCCTCCAAATGGATATACAAGATAAAGCATGTTGTAGATGGTAGTATTGAAAAGTATAAGGCAAGGTTTGTAGCCAGAGGATTCCCTCAGAAAGAGGGAATTGACTATGAGGAGACATTTGCACCAGTTGCAAGGTACACTTCCATTAGAACCATCATGGCACTTGCATCCATGATGAAGTGGGAATTACACCAAATGGATGTGAAGACAGCTTTCCTGAATGGTGTGATTGAAGAAGAAGTGTACATAGAACAACCACAAGGATTTGAGGTTGAAGATAGAAGAATCCATGTATGCAAGCTGAAAAAGGCATTGTATGGGTTGAAGCAAGCTCCCAGAGCTTGGTATGGAAGAATTGACAGTTTCTTGACAAGCTTGGGCTTTACCAAAAGTAAAGCTGATCCTAATCTTTACCTCAAGGTTATGGATGATGAACCTGTCATATTGTTGCTATATGTGGATGATCTATTTTTGACTGGAAATGAGAAACAGATTGTCGAGTGCAAGAAGAAGCTCTCTACAGAGTTTGAGATGGAAGATCTCGGATTGATGCATTACTTCCTAGGTCTGGAAGTATGGCAAGGCCCAGAAGGAATCTTTCTCAACCAGGGAAAGTATGCTGTGGAAATATTGAAAAGATTTGATATGTTGGAATGTAAAGCCATGGCCACTCCCATGGATTCCAACTTGAAGTTGTTAGTTAATGACTCATCGGAGTTAGTGGATGTAACTCTGTACAGACAGATTATTGGGTCATTGATGTATCTGACGAATACTAGGCCAGATATATGCTTTGTTGTGAACACCTTGAGTCAATATCTGGTTGAGCCCAGATGTGTTCACCTAATAGCTGCAAAGCATGTGATGAGGTACCTAAAGGGTACGATAGACTTTGGTCTATATTATCTTGGAGATCATGACTTCAAATTGTATGGATACACAGATGTTGATTGGGAAGGAAGTGTATCAGAGAGGAAGAGCACATCAGGCGGATGTTATTGTCTGGGATCTGCCATGGTCTCGTGATTTAGTAGGAAGCAGTCTAGTGTGGCTCTCAGCACAGCTGAAGCGGAATATATAACTGCTTGCTCTACTAGTTGTGAAGCGATATGGATTCGGAAGTTGTTATCATGATTGTTTGATTTAGAGATGGACCCCACTGTGATCCTATGTGATAACCAAAGTTGTATCAATATGACAGAGAATCTAGTATTCCATGATAAGTCAAAGCACATAGAGATCCGATATTTTTATATACGGGATATGGTGTAGAAAGGAGTGATAAGGCTTGAATATGTGAGCACTAACAAACAAGTTGTTGATGTATTGACCAAATCTCTGTCTCGAGTAAAATTTGAGTATTTTCGAGACAAGCTTGGTGTAGTTCAGAAGGACCCTCCTCGAAAGGCGGAGTGATATGGTCGATGATGATACTTGGATACTAGTATCGATATGGATACGTGTATCGATGATGAGGTTGCCTATATCGACAGTAAGGTCGATGATAAGGATACCTGTATTGATGATGAGGATATTTATATTGAGGATACTTGTATCGATGATGAGGTTTCCTACTCTGACGATGAGGTCGATGATACCAACGATGTGGTCAAGAAGTGGTCCCTAGTAGGACGAGAGGGATTGTAACATCCCCGGACTTCGGTCCTTGAATTGATCCGTAGACATATGTCTTCGAGAAGTGGTTCCTAGTGGACAAGAGGGATTGTATCATCCCTGGACTTTGGTCCCTGAATTGATCCATAGACATATGTCTCCGAGAAGTGGTCCCCAGTGGACGAGAGGGATTGTATCATCCCTGGACTTCGGTCCCTGAATTGATCCGTAGACATATGTCTTCGAGAAGTGGTCCCTAGTGGACGAGAGGGATTGTATCATCCCCCGGACTTCGGTCCCTGAATTGATCCGTAGATAGATGTCTCCAAAACGTGGTCCTTAGACTTTGTCTAAGTTGACGAGTGGACTGCATCATCCCTAGACATGATATGGTGTCTTAAATGGATAGGGATTGATCATCCTGTAAATAGATCATGTATGTTGCAGGGTATGCTGTTATGATGTTGTTGATCGAGAGATCCAGATGGTGTTGTTGATCGGAAGATCTAGATGATGATGTTGTTGATCGAGAGATCCAGATGGTGTTGTTGATCGGAAGATCCGGATGATGATGCTATTGATCGAGAGATCCAAATGGCGATTTTGATCGAAAGATCCAGATGATGATGCTATTGATCAAGAGATCCAGATGATGTTGTTGATCGGGAGATCTAGATGATGTTGTTGCTGTAGTTGATCGAGTGCTGTAGAAGATGAAGACTCAGTACTGAAGATGTTGATGTTTCAGTATTTAAGATATTGAAGATGTTCCAGTAGCTATTTGAGTTACTAATGATGATTGAAGAAAGCTTCCAATGATTTATAGATGTATCATGTATCATGTATCATGTTGTTGATGATTCCTTGCTCCTGTAGATGTTGTTGTAATATCCTTCTCATTAAGGGGGAGTGTTGAAATATTGGAACTTCTAAGAATATTCTATTTGTACTTTATTATTCCGGATATGTTTCATTCCTCCGTTAAGACTTTATCATATATCGGGAGATGATTATTCCTCCGTCGAAATGTTGTAACTAGGGTTATTAGACCTCTCTAGTGGGGTTGGCCCTAAGTTAGTTGTTTAGGGGTTATTAGACTCTCCTAGGAGAAGTTGACCCAGTTAGGGTGAAAAGTCAAGTAGGAGTAGAGTATAAATAGAGGAGGTGTGTTCCTCATTTAATTCACTCATTCACTCACTTGTGAATTGTGCATAAGAGAGAGAGAGAGATCTGCATAGGAGGAGAAGGAGCTCTTGTTTTGGGATTACATATTTGTATTTGTTGGTCATCTATATTGAGGAAAGCTTTGCTGGGTTTTCTACCCCATGAGGGTTTCCCAGGATAAATCTTTGTCTATCTTGTGATTGTGTTTCTTTCAGTGATTCGTATGCTCTTGTTGTGAATTTTATGCTAAACTTAACCATGGTTACCTACTATAACTGGAGGTCCATGTGAGAATTTGACTTGACACACAAGTCTTGAGCCTTGTCCAACAAGAATTTACAACATGAAAGCATTCATCTCAACACATGAGGAATAACCTTTTACAACTAAAGACTTAGTCATTCTTAAGTCCAACTCAAGAATCTACTCCAAGTTCTTGAGTCCAACTCAGGCTCCCTACCTCAACAAATGAGGCCCAATCCTAGATGCACAAGATTGGCTTGGAGAGTGACTCATGATGTTGTATATTTAACACTCCCTCTCAGCAAGGGTGGCATTTAATACCATACCAATCTTGTCTCGGAAGTACCTGAACTTCCTGATAGAGGCTTTGTTAACACATCTGCAATCTGCTCATCATTAGAAATGTATTGAAGTTTCACTATACCTTTTTGGACCATGTCTCTGATGAAGTGATACTTCATTTCAATGTGCTTCGACTTATCATGAAACACAGGGTTTTTGGAAAGCTTTGATACCATGTTAATTTTTGAGCAAATATGATGAGCTTTGAACTTTAAAAATTTATGTGTAGAAATACTGAATACTTGAATCAATGAACCATTCAATCACATGAAACATTCAACCATAACACAAGATGTACCCTGGGGAAAACCCTCAAAACACTAAGGATGAAAAACCCCAACAAATCTTCAAAGTATAATTATGATAGATAGCAAAGAATGTCTTTTACAAAATAGCAGATTGTTTTCAGCACCCTAGGTTCTAGATAAGAGATAATATTGAGCAATAGAGAATAGAGATCAACTATATCAACTTGCCATGAGCCCAACGCATTAATAACAAGTAAGAATAATAATCTGCACAAAGAGAAGCACCCTGCCTTCAAGGGAGAAGAGAGTTCACTTCACATTGAATTCAATAATCCTATATAGCATATTATATATTGTTCACATGCACCATATTCTATTTTTATCTTTTGACTTCATGATGAACTATCACAACCCCAAATTTACCCAAATTTTTAAAATTTTTATATAAGTATATTGACGACATTAATTCTTATGTCGCAGGTATGCAAAATAATAAGGACGTCATGTGACTCAGAATCACTTGTCTATAAGGTATAATTTGAATTTCAGTATTCTATGCACCAACTATTACTGATGTATCTTTGCGGAATAAAATGTTAGTCTTAGATTTGACGACTGCATGTTTTTATTGCAGTTATGGTTGACTCTTCCACTGTCATGAATCCATACAGTTTTTATTTCTGCTTCAAGCATCTTAACTAGTGAACCTGATAATTTTATTATTATCATCCTAGTTTAATGGCCAAGCCATGGCTATTCCTAAGCCAACCACTTACCACTATTTCTACTGTAATATTAATAATATTAGCATGATAAGTTACATATGAAACTTGTTATTTTGTTAATCATATATATAAGAATTTATGTGGAAGGTCTAACATATGGTATTGCTACCACAGCCGACCCAATCCACAATTTACAAATTAATGTGGTTCCATAACCTATGAAAAAAACCCAAACATTAATCTCTTCGAGCTTTGAAATATTAGAACCATGCAAACCTTTAAACTATGCACAAATCCTGTGCATACACATATCAATATAACTATAATGCCCTAAGCGAATCCTAACTATATCACGATACCATTGTTAACCTTACCAAATTAAATGTTATGATCTTGTAATTAAAACTGTGATTGCATCAGTTTTGCAGTACCACAACGAGGTGCCAACTCGGATGAGGTTTGGTAGAGCCATGTGAAGCATTTACGTAGGTCGACAGTACCAACCGAGCTCTGTATGTGGCTTGCTAAGCTTCATTGATAATGATTTTCCTGAGAGTGTAACTAAGATACCTTGTAAAGGTTGACCAAGGTGGTTTGTTACTCTATTTTCTCCTTCATGATACTGTGTTATGTTGTTGCGTGGTAGAGCATGGCTTTGCACATAGCTCACTCTAGTTATTGTATGGTTGCAAACTTATTATGGTGATAGCATATTGTTTAAATTCCATTGAAGGAAACGGTAAGCATTCATGACCTCCCCATGGAGTGTTTTGTGATGCTTCACGAGGGTTTTCCCTCTGGTTGCAACATTTCTTCCTTCTAGTTTGCCTTTGTTATTTCATTTTAGCTCTGTAAAAATATTAAAGATTTCTTTTGTGTTTTCGAAGCTCAGCTCTATGGTCGAAGTTTGAACTCAGTGTTTCGCAGTTGTTCGAAGTTTTATTTATAGTTTAATAGAGATTGGAGCATCGTGGATTTACCTAGCGAAGCTCTTAAGAACTTCGTATTAGCTTGCTGGTTTCTTGTTATCTGTTTTAAGTGAACTAGTATGGTTGCGAATACCCTGAGTACCGTCAGGGTTTGCATCATTCTCTCGCATACTTCTTGGAAAAAGGTAAGGGATTCTTTTCCCTCACTTCGACTCTCTATTGATAGTTTTAAATCTTGTATTAACAGGTTTATATGTAATGTATACATTGTGTTTTTAACAAACCCTAAATCATTTGTGCAGGTATTTGTGTGAATCCTGTAGGGTTTGTATGCATATATATAAATGTCTGTAATAACGCTTAACAAAGGCTATTCAATAATGAGGTGAAGATTTAATCAATCGCCGCGGCCAACTACAGAGGTAAGCTCCAACTTCCTTTGCATAGGTTTGACAAAGATTTCTTTTCAAGCTTGTATATATTTTTAACTTATTTATAATATGTGTATGCAGGGTAAATCATGGACTACGCCTCTGCTTAGGAAGGGTGATGCTCACCCAACATTCTCGCATTTTCATAAAACTTGTAAGTAAAGTTTCAATGTTAAGTTTTTAAGTTTGGTTATGGCATTCTTAGGAAACAACCCTAACTGACAATCGTTTTCATTTGTTTTTGCAGGTGGTCACAAGGTCGCACAGCATTGTTATGGAAAACAAGAAGGTGTCGGCTACATGTTTCCCCCAAGGTGAAAATGCCAGTAGCATACTTAATGAACTTTGTCTATAGCTAGAGTACGTTTTAAATGCTTACCTATCCATGCTTCGCGTAGGATGAGAACATCCATATGAATTCATTCAAAAACATTTTACGATTTAATAATATGTATGAAGCCTCTTGACATTCACACTCTGTTTTTCGAAATATATTTTAGATGCCTGTCGACACTTTCACAGTTTCGTTTCCTAGCTAAGAAGCTTGTTCCGAATGATGCGTTTATGTATTAATGTTAACTTTGTTTTTGTAAGGGTTCCTCGATTTGTTATTCAGCCTCCGGCTCTGTAAACAATGTTTGATATATACTTTGAAATGAAAAACGATCTTGAGACTTACGGCCTTTATCCATAAGATACTTTTTTTTTGCTTTGAACTTGGAAAGAAAACGAGTTTGGGTTTGACAGCTCTGTAATATTAATATGAGGTTTATACTTTGAGCTTGAATAACTAAACGTTTGAGCCTTATGACTTTTTCTAGAATAATGCTTTGTTTATATAAATATTAAGCCATTTAACTTTGAATGGAGATGGCTATATAATCATATACTTAACATACTTATGTTATGTTATTTCTTTTGATACTATGTATATTATACAGTTATTCAATACTATGTAAACATTAATGATATTAACTTTGTCTACAATAATATAAAATATAAACCCTAGGTTTACATATAAAAGAAATTCTATGAAAAACATAAATAGAATAATGCAGATACATAAACATGGTAAACATAGTGTAAACATAATAGAAAACATAATAATGAATTATTCAGAAATAAAAATCATTAATAGAACATTTTATCAGTATAAGTTAAAATTTACAGTTCATCCATTTCTAATAATACTACACAGAAAAATACTAACCAAACATAAGAACCTGATTGTAAGAACAGAGTGAATCCAATCTGAAGTCAATCGTTCCTCCCAACAAATCTTCCAAACTGTTGGAATATTTTATATTCCTTGGAAGGTAATAATGCATTTGTATTATGTCAAAAGATATCCACAATCTTATGTAAAAGAGTAATACATTATATCCCATATTCATTATGGTAAAATATACTCTTGATATTCATTGTGGTAAAATATACTCTTGATATTCATTATTATATAAAGAGATGTTATTACGGAGAATTATATTATCCCACATGTAATATGTGAGAGTAATTCCTCCTCATCTCTTAGTATATAATAGAGTCAAGGGAGTCACTCACATCATATGCATTGTGGATCATATCATGATCTATACGTATACACAAGTATTTCTATATTGTATTGGGGTTATTGGCATTGTTCTCTTGTAATCTTGAGGGAGATATTCTAGAGATAATAGAAGACTACCTTCTAATGGACGTAGCCCAATCGGGTGAACCACGTATATCTGGTGTACTCTTTTCTCTTGTTCTCTTTTTTATACTTATTGTTGATATATTATTGTTTTACATAGATAGGTAAGCTAGTTTAGTTAGATCCATATCTTTGACATGGTATCAGAGCTTGTTGCTATGATCTAGCACCTTCTATTGCTTTCAAAACAATATTTTATAATTTGGGAATTGCTTATTTATTGTAGATTTGCCTTCTATCTGGTAGCCATTAGGCTTCTCTTCAGATCTGGGCATATATCTGCAGCTTTTATTTCTAACCCTAACCTTGTTGTGTAGATTTTTTGCAGAAAATTTTCAAGGGTTTCTTGATGTTATTTTTGTAGATCTATATGTTTTTTGGATTCTCCTCAAGGATATCTATCTTCCGGTTGTCAAAATGGAAGTTTTTGTCCAAGTTTGGTAGACTTTGTTCAGGTTTCTGTGTTTGGCATATTCGACACTGTTTTCATCCTTAAACTGGACACTCGCGACTTTTCTTTGCAAAGACCTGCAGTTAACCGCGATTGTCCTTACTGCAAACCTGCGAATACACTGTAGAATCGCGACATCCTAGTGTGCAGACCCGTGTATGCTCCGGCATACTCGCGACTGTTCCACTGCCGAACCCGCATTTACTTCAATCTATTCGCAACTCTTCCTGTGCTGAGCTCGCGAATGCTTCGACAGAACCGTGACCTTACTGTACAGATACCCGTGAGTAGCCGTGACTCCATTACACCACAACCCACGAGTAACCGCGACTCTTGCCATATAGAAAGCGTGTTTTTCAGTGTTATTCGCGAGTCCACTATGGAAAAATCCGCGAGTGACTTTTCTTAGCACCTTTCAAAAGGGTTGTAAGTAAAAGTTTATTTTCCTTTACTGTTTTTCTAACTGTGTTTTTGCAGATTCAGATCAGTACAGTAAAGTATTTCAGTTTTCTGTTTGCATTTAGGTTTTGCTTCTAATCATGTTTATTAAGAGATTATTCTTGTTCTTGGTATATATTTGTCTCACATTCCTATATGGAAGCATTGTCATTTTTTAAGGTTATGGATCTCTAGTATTTTGTCATGATGATAGCTATAAACCATCTAATGCTTAATTTTTTAACAAGATACTTAATAACTAATTTGCTCTTTTTTTATCATATTTAATCATGTTGATTTCTAATCATGTCATGTTTATAAAAGCAACTTAATAAGAACAATCTAATATTTGTTATCTTTTGTGCTCACTATTTATATATTGCGGCTGACAATTAATGTGTAAAAGTAACTTCATTTTCCTTAATTTTCAAGTTAATATTTTGATCATATCATGTTGCCATCTTGTATATGATGTTTGCTAACCTTTGGTATATCAGCATTTTCATTTATGTATGAGCAATGTTGTTTTTATGATCTTTGTATGTTTTAATCTTGGAAGTTCTTGTGCAGATAAGTTCTCTGTTTATGTTTCCAAAAATAATGAAGCACCATATTCTACTGTTAAAGTCATGATGTTCATCGGTATGATATCATTTTTTATGTATAGACCATTGGGGTCTTGTTTCTTCAATGTTTGAAGTCTTCTATACATATTTATATTTCACCTTGATTGGAAGAATGTCTGCTATCCGCATATGTATTGGCCATCTGGGTATTTTGTACACTGTTGTGGTGTTCTTCGCCATATGTTCTGTTGTATCAACCATCAAAAAGTATCTATACAGTAGTGTGGATGTTATATCAAAGTTCTTCAGCTATCAGTTATGGTTGTGATGATTCTTATGGTGATCTAGGCACCTTGTTGTTGGATTGTGTCACATGTTTATTTCATCATACAACTTGGTTCGCGTACAACTTCATGGTTCAGTGAGAAGCGGTTGTTTGTCATCAAATTCCATCAGCCGAAGTGTTCTTCTTATTTGAAACTTTAGTTCTTCTGGAAGTTGTCATTAAGGGGGAGCAGTAATGACTCCTTCCTTCCTTTGTTAGTGGGATTTTCTCCCAACCATTATTAAGGGGGAGTGTTGGAATATTTTATATTCCTTGGATGGTAATAATGTGTTTGGATTATGTCAGAAGATATCCATAATCTTATGTAAAAGAGTAATACATTATATCCCATATTCATTGTGGTAAAATATACTCTTGATATTCATTATTATATAAAGAGATGTTATTATGGAGAATTATATTATCCCACATGTAATATGTGAGAGTAATTCCTCCTCATCTCTTAGTATATAATAGAGTCAAAGGAGTCTCTCACATCATATCCATTGTGGATCATATCATGATCTATAATTATACACAAGTATTGCTATATTGTATTGGGGTTATTGGCATTGCTCTCTTGTAAGCTTGAGGGAGATATTATGGAGATAATAGAAGACTACCTTCCCATGGACATAGCCCAATTGGGTGTGTTAGCACCCAATTTGTACCTTAAGGTTGCAGAAAGGCCAAGCTGGGGTAACCGCAAAACCACTTCAGGAAAGGTAAGCTGGCTTCCTCCTTTCCAGAGAGGGATCTCTCACGAAATTTTAGACAATGCCAGCTACATATGGATGAAAATTGTAATTAAATTATTGTTTGGTTGAAATAAAAATGGACAAATCATTGGGCAGTGGAGTCAAAACTTACAAATATGATTAAATATGACAGTGCTTTGCAAAGAAAACTACACAGAGGCAGGGTATCCACCCACTCACAGTCAAAGAGATTTTTTTGGTGATTAAAGAAGAAGATAGGAACAGTCCATCAATATAGAGCATATGACAATGAATTCTATATCAATTTTAGCAGAAAATGGTAATGGATGCTTGAAATGAAAGAAACAGAGCATAACATTTATGAATTATGTCCCAATACAACACTTATCCAAGCATGAAAAAACATAACAGTGTGAATTAAACAATGAGAGAAACATTCACATAAGAGAAGAAGTAAACAGACTGTAAGACGAATAAAATAGGAATATCTGATAGAAAATCTTGCTCGGCCTTGCCAGATTTTATTAAAATATATCTCAGCGAGCTTAACACAGAAAACTCACGGCTCCAAAAAAAGTTTACAACACTTTTCTCTTCTATTACACTGATTATATAGATGCTCTGAGTCCTCAGGCTCGAGCTGCCTCAACAAGAATTTGTTACAATGTAAGTGACACCTATTCAAACAGGATTGCCACCCTCAGGAATTAGTTACAACAAAATGACAATGCCAGCAAAACTGGCTCAATTTCCTTTTACAAACTTACTAAGCATTTTTACCGAAAGACAACAGACTCTAACAAAATAAACAAAATGCTTTAGCGAATATTTCCTCCATGTTGCTATTCCATGATCATCGAATCTTCAGGGGTGCAATATCAGCTTTCCCTTCCCACATTTCTCAATGAGCTTGCATAGCTCGGTAGCTGGAAACTCCGAGGTGGCCACCTCCTTCACTAAGACTCAGATCTATGTGTGGTCCCTGTAAGAGAAGCTCCGAAGATGGGCACTAGCCTCCTTGAACATCATGCTTAGTTCAAAATCGTTTGCCATTTTCTCCACCACTATCTTCCCTGATAACAATTGATCCATACCTACAAAATCTGTGTAATCCACCTTACATCCTGCTAACTTGTTTTTATATTCTTCCTCAGTGAGCATTGTTCCATCCTCCTCCCAAAAGAGAGGTAATCCTTTCTTGAACAAAGGGTCAAACATGTCTCTGAAATACGTGATCTGTTGTGCCATGACATCTATTTTAGCTTGAATAGCCTTTACTTGCTGGTGCTTGTGCATCACTCTTTTGGCTCCAATGATGATGGACACCCTATCCTTTATGCCAGTTGTCTTAACCTGCTCCTCATATAAGCCATTTAGGAATTCAATGGAATTCTTAGTATACTCTACAGGTTTTTTGTTCAATTTCTCATTGGCTGTTGTCACACTATTCTTGGCCTATTTGATCGTTGCTTCCTTATCCAAGACAAAATCAAGGAAGGTCCTCAATTTTACCACTTCTTCAATAATGCCATCCCAGATGACCTGCCTGGCCTCTAGCAAGGAAGTCTTCCCTGTAGCTTGTCTTGTCAATTCCTCATATTTACCCTGCAACTCCTGGTACTTGGTTTCCCAAGCCTCCTTCTCTTTCTCTGCCTTATCGATCAAGGTTTTTAGATTCACATTCTTCTTTTTTAACCTTGTTACTTCCATGTCCTCTAGACTAGCTTGGGTTATGGCCCCTACAAGGGAAAAATCACCAGTCTCTATAGAGGGTGTGGCTATGCTTCCTATTTCTTGCTCTTTCTGTTGCAGCTTCTTCTCAAGCTCCTCATTTCGGGCCTTCAAAGTTTTATCACTGCTTACCACCAAAGTCATGTCTGCCTACCATTGTTTTTACTTCTCTTCAAGCTTCAAATGTCAAGTCAGTCTGCAACTTCTCCCTCTTTTCCTCCAGTTTTTTTAGCTCAGAGACCGTCACTAACTGGGTAGAGGGGATTTTCAACCCCTTTTTTAGAGATTGGATGATGTTGTCTTTTTTGTTGAGTAGGTTTTGAATGCTGGCTCTTTTGTCAGCCTGGCCCTTAGTGGCCACTATCTCACCCTGCAATTTCTTGATCTGTGCCTTATGAGCTTTGTTTTCCATCTTTTCTTGCTTGAGCTAGCTGGCAACATTACTCGTATTGACCTGTAACTTTGATAGCTCCAAAGCTGCCCTCAATAGTTTAGTATAAACAACATCCCCGGTTTCTTTGTGCAATTTTATTACGTTTGGGACAGGGATGTCCTCTAAATTCATCCTTAGCTCAGTGGCCTTGATCTTGGTGGCCAAGACCAAACTTAGGGTGTTCTCAGCGAGGCTCCTGCTAGTCACTAGAGACACTTCCTTGCTTGAAATTTGCCTTTATTCTGTATATAACTTGGACTCCTCTGAGGCTGCCCCTTGTTAAGTCAGTAAATTTTCCTCCATTTTTTGAGTTATTTTCTCCAATTTTGGTTTGTTTTGAATCTGCCTCAGTTAAATTTTTGGTTTTGAGTTTTAAGTTTTAATCTCCTTAAGAACCTTATGAATGCTTGAATAGAGTTTGAGCCCAGTCTCCACATTTCATTTGATTTTGGTCATTTTTATGTTGGAAGTGGGTCAATATGAGTTATATATTCAAAAGAAGAATCAATTTTGACTTTAGAGAGTAGCTAAAGTAGTGGCCTAAACCAAAAGCTGCTAAAATCTCCGATAAATTTGGCAAAAGTTAGAAAATCCGCTAAAAATTTGGTTTAAAGATATTCTTGTAGCGCTACACCAAAGTTTTACACAGAGTGCGCTACAGGAATATCGTGGCATGAGTTTTTCGCAAAATCTTGATCTGATTTCAATCATCATGAAGAGTGTGAGAGTCTAATCGCATTTTGTGAAGTGTCTAACACGTGTATGCAGCATTTTAGCAAGATGTTTGTGGTTTGATAATCACGAAGAGAGGCAAGGCCATCATTACAGGTAATGCGGGTTTCAGTTGCACAGATACCAGCCAGTTCCGGGTTTCGCTGTCAAATCGCCCTTGTCACACGCATAATCACTAAGGATTTAGTGTTTGAGGAGGAGTCTTCATCGTTCAACATTGGATTACGTTGCTGAGGAAGGAGACACCTGTGATTCCGGTGCCAGCAGAAATTAGGGCTTTGAATTCGTTTCACCTGCAGCCAAGAAAATGTTAGGAGGACACCTGTGCTCGAAGAGGAACGTTATTGACACCTCAATTAGAAGACATCACGCCACGATGCAGGAGTAATTGACAGGTATTACGTAAACCCTCATAACTGAAGAATTTGGGGTTTTTTGCTGCTGCGTTTCCTTCTGAAAAAATTGGTCGTTGAGAAAGGTGTAATAGAATGAAAGGATGAAGAATTCATCACTGGAATGGTTAGCTGAAGCATGATAGCAGGAATTAGCATGACTGTTCTTTTATGACCTAATCTGAATAGGGCGTTGAAAAACTCACAGAATTTCCTGTAGAATTCAGTTTGTTTAAACAGAGGGAAGTCTGCTAGTTTGATATGGGTGTTACACAGGGAGGATTGTAGATTTGTCCATGAGTTAAATTGGTTAACCTGCAGTACTATTTGCCCAGAAAGCAGCTTATAAAACACTTCTGAAACCTAAAACCATATTGTTCCAGTTCCTTGACAAGAAAGAGATGGGAAAAAACAGTAAAAATGGTAAGATTAATAGGGCTGAACCCACAGATTTGACTTGGATCCAAAAGCTTCCAGATTGTGCAGAGCTGTTCCAACAGGCAGGATGGTTGAAATTCTTCAAGAAGATAGATGGATTTAATGCCCAAGTATCATGCAATTTTGCCAAAGGACTGAAGAATGAGATGATCATAATAGGTCCTTTAAAATTCAAATTGACTGTTGATTTAATTTCAGAAGCCACTGAAATTGATAATGAAGGCGAGCTCTGGTTTAAGAAATCTCCTTTTGAGTTTGATCCTCAAAGATATTTATTGCCCAATGTTGTTCCTGACTGGAACAAAGGTATCATCATTCATAATTTCAAAAGGGAATGGATTGAACCTTTAAGAATTCTTCAGAGCTATATAACTTGTGAAGGGAGGTACTCATTAGTTTTCAAGTACCATCTCAGGTTCTTGCAGCACATGGCAGGAGTGTCAAAAATGAATTTGCCATTCTTTTTCTTCAAAAGCTTGCAGAAGATGTCTAGCAAAATTAAAGAGCAGGATGATCATACCTCCCAATCATTGTTTCATCATGGTCTCTTCAAGTTGATCATCTCTACAGTGTTGCAGAAGGAAGAAAAAACTTGGGACTTTTTTCTATTTTGGTCAGGGATTCATTCCAAAGGAGAAGAACAGCAACCCAAAAGGAAAACTAATAAGGGAAGAGTAATGGTACAAAAATTGGGTTATTCAGCTAAACCTGCAAACAAACATGGCATTAAAATTAAAAAGGAAACAAAGCAGGTGGCAGATGAAGGAGAGACTAACAGTCAGCCTCAGGAAATTCCACAGCACAGTGAAGTCAAATTTTCATTATTTGATGACAAAAAGGAAAAGGAAATTCCTGAAAATAAACCATCATCTATAACAATGGTTCATGAAGAGAGGAAATTTGATATCAGGGATATTCCTGTAGCAAAAGAGGAAGTCCAGAATTTGCCCAAAAGCCCTATCACAGTCCTCTCGGATGATGAGGGCTATATGTTAGAGGATGAGCAGTTCATTCCAGAAATCAAGGTTAAAGCTGAGACTAAAGAAAATCAAACCATAGAGGACAAAACTACCAAGCCTAAAAAGAAGATAAAAAAGCTAGAAGTGGTAGAATTATCATCTGTCCAGTATCAAGGGAAGACACTTAAAATGATGGGAGAGCCAGCTTCTTTATGGAGACCTAAAACTAGGTCTAAAAACAAATTAAGATTAAATATGAAAAAGTTGTTGAATCCGAAATTGAGGACTGATAAGGTAGACATTTCTGATGAAGAATCAATGGAGGAGCAGTCAAAGAAAAATGAATTGCATGCAGTTAAAAAAGAGGATGTTGGGTCTGTAAATACAACAGGTGAAGAAAAGATCCTCAAGTCCAGATGGCATAGCTTTGCTAGTGGAGGCATCGAAAGAGATCTAGGGCAGTTAGGTTCATTTAAAGCTTTTTGTTAAGGATTTGCTATTTTTAGCAAAATTGTAATTTGTAAAAATGTAAATGTTATTTTGCCTAATCTAGCCATTCGATGGAGGATTAATAGGAGAAACCCTAACTGTTTTGGGGGAATGAAAAACTATTTAGAGAGATAAAAAAGACATTGTAAGGGTTCGAATTTTTGGAGAGCTAGAGGAGGTCTGCAGACTGTGCTTTCATCCAGACTTGTTCACTGCTAAGTATTGCAAACTCTCATATTGCATTTTTGATGAAACTATGAATATATGACTCCTTATTCCACGTCTGATATGTGTTGGCTTCATTTTAAACTTATGCAGTTTCTTTATTGACAATTTCATTTCTGGTTTTATGTATGATTTCCAGTAAGTGCTTGTCTTTTATTGAATGAATTTCAGTGCAATCTTTTGGTGAATTTCTGAGATATATGGACATCTTCATGGATTAATGTATGTGATTTAGTTTTTACTTATTGTTGAATGCATTCCCTTTATGCTCTTGAAGTTTTCTTACCAAAACCTACAAAACAAAACCCTAAAAACCTAGTTTAGATTGATTTTATTTTTGAGATTGTGTTGGCTTGTTACCCTAGCCTTAGTAACAATTTCTGACACAAACATCTTTGGCGCCGTTGCCGGGGACGAAGCTGAAGCATATCTTCCCTGGGATACTCATCAGTTTTCCTGGTTTAAGAGGTGGACTTGAACCAGCACTTTTTAAAGGCTATTTCCACCAAGTTTGACAGAGTGGCTACTAGAGGAGTTGGAAGAATTAGAAAGTTTCAGTTATCCTCAGCTTTATACAGCCCTAATTAATTTGAACCACTGTCACCCCTTTCTCTTTCTGAGAAGAAGAAACAAAATCTGTCCTGACAAATTGATTGGCGACTCCACTATTTCAACATGCAGAGATCGATGTCCATGGGAGCTATTCTGGCTCGAAGGTTTGCCCCTTTCAATTTTTCTGATATTCCAGGTTTTCCAAATCCAGTACCTATTATGGATGTTTGGGGAGATTGCCTTCCACGGTTTAGAGAAAGCAAAGAGGATAATCCTTCAGATCACCTCATCAAATTTCATCAATGTATGGTCCAGTTAAATATCCAGCATGAAGATGTGCTCATGAAGATGTTCATGTATTCACTTGAAAAAGATGCACGAGATTGGTATTTTTCTCTTCCCGCTGCTAGCATCTCCTCACTGAAAGAATTTCACACATGTTTTCAGAAACGTTGTAAGTATCTGTACTTCGCTGAACTCTTTGTAAAAGATTGTTGTGAGCAGGCTGATGTTTATCATACAATTCCTGATTTAAAAAACCATGATGATGAGTACAGACAAGAGTTCAAAACATGTCATGAAAAAGTTGAAGTTTCAGAATTTGTTGAAGATGAGAAGGTAATATTTTTAGATACTGCTGTCAAGAAAGAATGCTATAATCATTGTGATAACCAGGTTGTTGTTTTAGGACAGTTTGAGGATTGTACAAGTGATGAGATCAGTAAAGGCAGTTTGAAACATTCTCATAACAATTTCAACAGCCTTAATAGCAGTTTGAATGATAACCCTTTTGAAGATCAATCTCTAGTTCAACAAACTTTTGAAAATCAGTGTTGTGTTAAAGATCAGCTTTGTATTGAAGAAAAAGATGAACCTTTAGCATCATCATTAAAAATTCTTCAGATTACTCCTTGCTATGAAGAAGAGATTAGGTTTCCAAGTCAAGAAATTTGTGATGAATTAGATCCTATTCCTCTTGATTTTGATACTAAATTTGATGAAGGTCAGGCTGGTCACAATTTTTCAGAAGTGGTTTTTATTCATGGTCATGATAAATCTGCTGTTCAAAATCATTATGAAGATGGTCTAATTTTTAATAAATATGATGATGAAATTGAAAGGAAAGACCCAGAAATCTGTGAGGAGTGTGATATGTCACAATCTGATCAGCAGATTCAAGAATGCATTCAGTTTATTATGCTTGAACAGCAAAAGCCAATGCTTGATAGTCATTTATTTGAAGACAGTGTGGAAAAGGAGGTTCAAAGTGTTGACATTATTGGTGATACTATTCAAAAATTTACAGAGCAAATTCAGGCTGATCCTGATGTCTTTTATCACCAATGCCTGATTGAAATTCATGGAATAAAATATTCTTTTGGACAGCTTGTCTTTTTCATAGAGCAGGAAGAAGTAACTTGTGGAAGTTTTTATGATCCAGTAGCAGATTATTTAGAGTCAATACCAGGTTATAAATCTGTTATTTCAGAGAAACTATTTGATGAAAGTGAGTATAAGTGGTTAAATCTCTGCTCTTCATGTTTTCCAACATTTCTGATTATATATATATTTGGAGTTGGAAACAAGTTTTGGTGGGTTGACCAAATTTTTTCTTGGTTACATTGGAAATCGGATTTCGATTTGATTCAGTAAATGGAAGGTTCCTCAGAGAAAGAGATTTGACTTTCATTGTCTATACCGGTGTGAGTGAGATTGAATAAAGACTCCATAGCCCAATGGAAGACTGAAGGCACTAGTCTACAGGTTCTTGAAGCCTCACAGGGAGGACTTCATCCCGCAGCTGGAGCCAGATGTTAAGTCAGTAAATTTTCCTCCATTTTTTGAGTTATTTTCTCCAATTTTGGTTTGTTTTGAATCTGCCTCAGTTAAATTTTTGGTTTTGAGTTTTAAGTTTTAATCTCCTTAAGAACCTTATGAATGCTTGAATAGAGTTTGAGCCCAGTCTCCACATTTCATTTGATTTTGGTCATTTTTATGTTGGAAGTGGGTCAATATGAGTTATATATTCAAAAGAAGAATCAATTTTGACTTTAGAGAGTAGCTAAAGTAGTGGCCTAAACCAAAAGCTGCTAAAATCTCCGATAAATTTGGCAAAAGTTAGAAAATCCGCTAAAAATTTGGTTTAAAGATATTCTTGTAGCGCTACACCAACGTTTTACACAGAGTGCGCTACAGGAATATCGTGGCATGAGTTTTTCGCAAAATCTTGATCTGATTTCAATCATCATGAAGAGTGTGAGAGTCTAATCGCATTTTGTGAAGTGTCTAACACGTGTATGCAGCATTTTAGCAAGATGTTTGTGGTTTGATAATCACGAAGAGAGGCAAGGCCATCATTACAGGTAATGCGGGTTTCAGTTGCACAGATACCAGCCAGTTCCGGGTTTCGCTGTCAAATCGCCCTTGTCACACGCATAATCACTAAGGATTTAGTGTTTGAGGAGGAGTCTTCATCGTTCAACATTGGATTACGTTGCTGAGGAAGGAGACACCTGTGATTCCGGCGCCAGCAGAAATTAGGGCTTTGAATTCGTTTCACCTGCAGCCAAGAAAATGTTAGGAGGACACCTGTGCTCGAAGAGGAACGTTATTGACACCTCAATTAGAAGACATCACGCCACGATGCAGGAGTAATTGACAGGTATTACGTAAACCCTCATAACTGAAGAATTTGGGGTTTTTTGCTGCTGCGTTTCCTTCTGAAAAAATTGGTCGCTGAGAAAGGTGTAATAGAATGAAAGGATGAAGAATTCATCACTGGAATGGTTAGCTGAAGCATGATAGCAGGAATTAGCATGACTGTTCTTTTATGACCTAATCTGAATAGGGCGTTGAAAAACTCACAGAATTGCCTGTAGAATTCAGTTTGTTTAAACAGAGGGAAGTTTGCTAGTTTGATATGGGTGTTACACAGGGAGGATTGTAGATTCGTCCATGAGTTAAATTGGTTAACCTGCAGTACTATTTGCCCAGAAAGCAGCTTATAAAACACTTCTGAAACCTAAAAACATATTGTTCCAGTTCCTTGACAAGAAAGAGATGGGAAAAAACAGTAAAAGTGGTAAGATTAATAGGGCTGAACCCACAGATTTGACTTGGATCCAAAAGCTTCCAGATTGTGCAGAGCTGTTCCAACAGGCAGGATGGTTGAAATTCTTCAAGAAGATAGATGGATTTAATGCCCAAGTATCATGCAATTTTGCCAAAGGACTGAAGAATGAGATGATCATAATAGGTCCTTTAAAATTCAAATTGACTGTTGATTTAATTTCAGAAGCCACTGAAATTGATAATGAAGGCGAGCTCTGGTTTAAGAAATCTCCTTTTGAGTTTGATCCTCAAAGATATTTATTGCCCAATGTTGTTCCTGACTGGAACAAAGGTATCATCATTCATAATTTCAAAAGGGAATGGATTGAACCTTTAAGAATTCTTCAGAGCTATATAACTTGTGAAGGGAGGTACTCATTAGTTTTCAAGTACCATCTCAGGTTCTTGCAGCACATGGCAGGAGTGTCAAAAATGAATTTGCCATTCTTTTTCTTCAAAAGCTTGCAGAAGATGTCTAGCAAAATTAAAGAGCAGGATGATCATACCTCCCAATCATTGTTTCATCATGGTCTCTTCAAGTTGATCATCTCTACAGTGTTGCAGAAGGAAGAAAAAACTTGGGACTTTTTTCTATTTTGGTCAGGGATTCATTCCAAAGGAGAAGAACAGCAACCCAAAAGGAAAACTAATAAGGGAAGAGTAATGGTACAAAAATTGGGTTATTCAGCTAAACCTGCAAACAAACATGGCATTAAAATTAAAAAGGAAACAAAGCAGGTGGCAGATGAAGGAGAGACTAACAGTCAGCCTCAGGAAATTCCACAGCACAGTGAAGTCAAATTTTCATTATTTGATGACAAAAAGGAAAAGGAAATTCCTGAAAATAAACCATCATCTATAACAATGGTTCATGAAGAGAGGAAATTTGATATCAGGGATATTCCTGTAGCAAAAGAGGAAGTCCAGAATTTGCCCAAAAGCCCTATCACAGTCCTCTCGGATGATGAGGGCTATATGTTAGAGGATGAGCAGTTCATTCCAGAAATCAAGGTTAAAGCTGAGACTAAAGAAAATCAAACCATAGAGGACAAAACTACCAAGCCTAAAAAGAAGATAAAAAAGCTAGAAGTGGTAGAATTATCATCTGTCCAGTATCAAGGGAAGACACTTAAAATGATGGGAGAGCCAGCTTCTTTATGGAGACCTAAAACTAGGTCTAAAAACAAATTAAGATTAAATATGAAAAAGTTGTTGAATCCGAAATTGAGGACTGATAAGGTAGACATTTCTGATGAAGAATCAATGGAGGAGCAGTCAAAGAAAAATGAATTGCATGCAGTTAAAAAAGAGGATGTTGGGTCTGTAAATACAACAGGTGAAGAAAAGATCCTCAAGTCCAGATGGCATAGCTTTGCTAGTGGAGGCATCGAAAGAGATCTAGGGCAGTTAGGTTCATTTAAAGCTTTTTGTTAAGGATTTGCTATTTTTAGCAAAATTGTAATTTGTAAAAATGTAAATGTTATTTTGCCTAATCTAGCCATTCGATGGAGGATTAATAGGAGAAACCCTAACTGTTTTGGGGGAATGAAAAACTATTTAGAGAGATAAAAAAGACATTGTAAGGGTTCGAAGTTTTGGAGAGCTAGAGGAGGTCTGCAGACTGTGCTTTCATCCAGACTTGTTCACTGCTAAGTATTGCAAACTCTCATATTGCATTTTTGATGAAACTATGAATATATGACTCCTTATTCCACGTCTGATATGTGTTGGCTTCATTTTAAACTTATGCAGTTTCTTTATTGACAATTTCATTTCTGGTTTTATGTATGATTTCCAGTAAGTGCTTGTCTTTTATTGAATGAATTTCAGTGCAATCTTTTGGTGAATTTCTGAGATATATGGACATCTTCATGGATTAATGTATGTGATTTAGTTTTTACTTATTGTTGAATGCATTCCCTTTATGCTCTTGAAGTTTTCTTACCAAAACCTACAAAACAAAACCCTAAAAACCTAGTTTAGATTGATTTTATTTTTGAGATTGTGTTGGCTTGTTACCCTAGCCTTAGTAACAATTTCTGACACAAACACCCCTGATTCCACCTTGTATTCATCTATCAACTCATTTCTAGTCTTGCTTAAGGCAGCAGGCTCAGTGGCTGTTGGGTTAAACACATACTCCTTGATCTCAAATGCTGAAAGCTTATCCACTTGTTTCTTCTTTCCTTTACCAGTCACCACAGGTACTAGCTACTACTCAGACTCCTCAATTTTCTTCCTTTTTGGGGCTCTTTCAGCTTCCCCTTATGTGTCCATAGGGACACTGTCATCTTCCTTGCTGGACTTTATCAAGTTGATGGCCATATGCACAGTTGCTGACACTGATAGGACTAGGCTAGACGAACCAGGAACTGGGGATGTGTTCCCTTGTGTCAACAAGGAGGAGCTCTCAGGTGTGTCTATTTCCATCTAGCTCCTTCTAGGACATTCTAACAAATTTGTAGCTTCTACTAGGACATTCTAACAAATTTGTAGCTTCTGCCATGCTTGGAATTTCAAAATGCACAAAATCTTTCCTCTTGCTTTTCTTTCTCCTATTGGAAATGATGTGGTAGGGATCATAGTTTAAGGTTGCTTCTGTTTTGAACCCCATCTCCTTTATCTTGCATCTGATGGCTGGAAGAGCTCTTTTACTTTTGACTAAGAATGGGCCTATAGTCCATGGAAACACAATATCAGAGCTCTTTCTATGATCTAGAAAGTGCTCAGCTTCTGCCTTCAATTTTTGTCGGATGAATTCTAATGCAAACAATCTGGGGGTCAGGAAAATTGGTAGCACATAGAGTGCATGAGAAAACCCATAAACCCTGATGATTGTGCCATGCTATGAAAGGAACCAATCCCCTACCCTCTTCTCAGGAGAAAGTTGTAATAATTCCTGCATTTCTGGCAATACTCTAGGCAACCTCTTTTGAAAAATGACATGATAAACCTTAGACATGAGCTCATTATGGAACTTGGTGTAATCAGTGTACATCTCCTGAGTAAGTAGCACCTCAGGCATTTGCAATTTTTCCTCATTGGATGCTAGGAACATTTTTAGTAAGTAGGATTGAAATCTGAAAATCCTTGTCTCCTGGAAATCCTTTAGCTGGGAGTGTATACTTTCGGCCAAAACTTCATCAAACTTGAGGTATGCACATTGGGTAGACTCACTTGGGTCATCTGATTCCAGGGGGCAAGTGCCTAGGACAAAAAGAAAACTCATTAAAGGTTCTGTGACATACATATCAGAGTCTAGACCTAGGAATTAGCTCCTCATGGCGATAACACCCTTGGATTCTTCTGTGAATAGTCTGGCCTCAGCCGGGAAATCCTGCTCTTGTAATTGGATAGTAGGATTCAAGCATGACCTATAGAAGTTATGCTTTAATTCAACCAAGGATTGTCTAAAAAAATGGATTAGGGCTTCCTCTTTATACCCTTTATCTTCCAGGCAAAACTCTTCTGGGACTAACACGTTCTTTCTAATGGTTTGGGGATCGATTTTGCAAAGGATTTTGGATTTGGGTTTGCCTAGGATTGTCCTCTCGGTAGAAGAGTAGTTAGAGGCACACCATCCAACAAATTCGGGAAAACCTGGGGTTTGGTCGACTATAAGTAGATGGAAATAGGACTAGTGGACTTTGTGCATGTCTATACCTCGCTCTTTAACCAACTTCAACTTGTTTTTCACAGTCTCCATGGGGTCATGGGTCATCATAGTGTCGTAGATCTCCGCGTCTCTGTCTACTAATAGTGTCTCTATGTTTTGAAGCTCAAAACCAGGGGGCTCCCTTTCACTCAATTAAGTCATTAAATAGTTTAGTATAGAGCAGAGAACCTACCTGGTTGGTTGGCAGATGGCTTGGGCACCTGGTTGACTTGTCCGTTTATGCACAGCTTGCTCCTGTTGCTTTCCAATGCCAATAGGACAGATGGAATCCGGCTCTCCATGCAAGTGATTTTTTTATATTATTCCTCCTTTACTATCACCCCTGCATCTTATGCAACGAGGAAGCTTCCCTGACCATCCATTTTCATGATCTATTATGGGTTGTAGATCTCCAACCCCTTCTTTGACCCCACAATCCCTTGTGGCTCTGAATCCTGCCTCATGCTACCTTCCTTGCAGCTTAGATCTGTGCGGTGGACGTGGGCCATCGATCTGGATCTCATATGCATCCTGACCACCCAACAAAGTGGTGCCTACCATGGTTCGCGGATCTAGGGTCTGTCCATGCTTCGCGCTTGTTCAATTGAGAAGTCCCTCTCCGTTGTTGATTCACTTTCCCGCCATATATGCCCCGTCTAAACTTGCAACCTTTGCCAAAAGTTTGTGGATCTGAAAATTTCTTTTCTCCGTGCATGTCATATCAGAGAAGTAATCCCCGACTGTAGATTTGCTTCGTTGGTCGTTGATCGGGTTTCCAAAGTGTCTGCTGACTAGCTTGTTCCGATTTTGCATAACATGCCTCCAACTCCTTTCGCGAGGAGCGCCCACGACCGTAGATCCTCACCGCTCTAGATCTATGCCATCCATAGGTGCTATCACATACTGCAGGTGCATTCCTTTGCATTTTACCTCTGCTTGTAATGTTAAAACTTAATTCCACTGATCATTTCCCTTTGCAAGCTTATGCATAACCACACAGAGCATTGATTTTCGTCCCTTTGGGATGTGTGGATCAAGAGCTAAGCTCTCCTTCACTATTTCCATGGATCTGAAACCTTCCAATCTCTAAAACAAAACTGGTGCTAACAGGGTGAACCACGTATATCTGGTGTACTCTTTTCTCTTGCTCTCTCTTTTTAATTATTGTTGATATATTATTGTTTTGCATAGATAGGTAAGCTAGTTTAGTTAGATCCATATCTCTGAAACCCCCGAGCCTGTTTGTTGAACCACAAGGACAAAGACTGCTAAAACAGTTCTGAACTCTCACTCAGTTCCACACCTTTACTCAACAAATATATTTTCCCTCTTTTATCCAAGCCTCCTGCTTGTCTGGTGGGAATGCTTATTAAAGCTTTGCCTAGGACTTAGATCTATCATGAGCCTCCTGCTCTAGAACCTCCATCTGGAGTTCTGACCTTAAAAATAGGGATGATGCCTCCTGCACCTGTTGAGATATTAAATACCTGTTTTCACCACTATGGGTAGTTTGTCCAACACTTTTTATTTCTCCTTGTGGTCTAGCAAACACTCTTTCAACAACTACTTCAGATTGGATTCTCCTATTTTTATTATTAAATAATAATAATAATTCAATATCCTCATACAAGTGTCTTTGACCACACTTTTTCTTTGACCACAAAGTATTTAAACTTTAATTAAGGTTTTATGGGTATTACATGAACTCGCCCTCCATCTGAATGTATCAATCTTGCATGAAGAAGAGCGCCCCACTTCTCATCCAGTGCATTAACTCACTGAACTGAGTCTTAGGATGAACTCGCCCCTTAAATGAAAGCTTGCACACTTAGTTAGGTGGCTAACTTAAGTGTCGCAACTCAAGTGTCGTCTTTTAGTTTAAGATAAGTGTTGTCTTTTAGTTTAACATAAGTGTTGCTATGCAATGACACTTAGTTAACTATATCTTCTTTATTAACACTCAGTTAACTATTATTAACTAAAATCATGTCGATTGATTTACTTGTAGTGACCACTATGATTTATTTAATTAAATGAGGCATACATTGTGACTTTAACCGAAGCTTAACAATTTGAGTTCACTTAGTCATCTTATGAGCATTTTGAATTCCATTTTTCTCTATGCATTTATCTTTATCTTTTATCTTTACTACATGGTCTATATATGTTAACTTTAATTATCTCTAATATCAGATTATACTCAGAATATTTGTCAGATGCTGTGATCATATAATATTACTCTTAGACCAAATGATCAAATGCTAAAGTAATTCACTCTAAAGGTGACCATTCTCTAAAGGAGACTTAATAGCAATCGGTGACCATGGTTAGTAATACATCACACAACATTAATGCTTCAACATGCAAAGCATCTACCTATATAATTGGAGTTCCACCCCATGGTACATACTATAACTAGAGGTCCACATGAGAATATGACTTCACACACAACTCTAGAGCCTTGTCCAACAAGAATTTACAACATCATCACTTTGATACATCAAAGCATTCACCTCAACACATGGGGAATAACCTTTTACAACTGAAGGATTAGTCATTATTGAGTCCAACTCAAGAAGCTACTCAAAGTTCCCGAGTCCAACTCAGGCTCCCTACCTCAGCTCATGAGGCCCAATATTGGTTGCACAAGATTGGCTTGGAGAATGACTTGTGATGTTGTATATTTAACATTTAGTTCACTTATTTATTAAAAGAAAAAAAACACTTGGGTAAATCTCATGTGTCTTTGGTTCACTTATTTATAAAAAAATAAACAATTCGTAAATAGTTGGGTTGGTTAGTATTCCATGGAAAATTAAACTCTTATGAATAAACCATACATTATTTAAGTTGTTTCTCAAGTTCTCTAGAATGTCAACATATTTAATAGTAAAGATCAACTAAATTTGTTTTTATGTGGAGGGGCCATCCAAAAAAGATTGGACAGTATTTTAGTTCATGTTTTATAGTTACCACATTATTTGATTGTGAAAGAAAATTGTGAATGAGATGAAATATCCTTACCATTATGAAAGTTGGAAGATTGCAGGACTCTGCCATTTTTGAAGTATGTATAAAGGATTCTCCTATACAATTGATTGATCTTTCAAAACAATGGGGCCTTATTTATATTTTCTATGGAGTGATGCACACAAGCTCCAAATCTATCGACTTCTTTTGGATAGAATAAATGGATTCTCGTCGAATGTGCGTTATTCTTATAGAATTCAAATATAGTCATGAATAAATCTAGTCATATAAGAGGTATCTTGGTAGCTTATAGTGGAGACTTAATCTATCTAGTTCAACCACGAATTCTAATTTTTTAGCCTACTTTTCCTTTCTTTTCTTTGGCAACATATGCAACATGTCACAGATTAATCATTCCATCCAAAATTGGCAATGTCATTAGTATGTCAATAAATTCAAAATTTTAATGTGACCTACATTCTGGAACTATGTACCAAAACATGTTTTAATATTAATGCCAAAGCCCAATCCCTCATTCAAGCACTCAAGATAATTTTGTGTTATAAGGATAGATGATTTAGTTTAATAGCCAAAAGAAAACAGGGTGTAAAAATTATGGGAATGGTCATAATACTTGAACTATGTTCTAGTGATTTAAACATGCTTTCCCATTGATGCTATATATATTTTTATTTCTACTCCATTCTCATAAACAATTTTAAAATCATTCTAATAGCCAAAAACCAAGGTCGAATTGTACTTTATCTTTTTTCCACATAAAAAGCCACATTGTTTCTAGCGGAAAAAAAAAATACATAAATGCATGCACAATCAATACAATGACAAAAACCAGAAATCATGTAGCTTTTAGGTTACATAATGTATATATCATTTCAATTTTCAAGCCTGTAAAATAGTTTAATGCTTGAAAATGACATTGGGATTTAATGCAATTTCTGTATGCCCCATTCTACAATATTTTCCATTGGAAAACTTTAGCTTTGTACCAACCAAATTTCTATCGGGACTCAACAAAATATTGCTTAAGACTTGCATTATAATGGACCATGCTCACTAGACATGCAAGGGCATTTTATTTTCAACACCCAGTCTAAATGAGATCGAAGATCAATACTAGCTCTTAATTAGAGACTTGATATAATCTCTTTCCATCTCCATCTTACATGTGATGATCAATGATGTGTGGCCTTTTCCTTGAGGAAGTTATTCCTTTGCATAGCATATGTTTTGAGGGGATACAGACAAAGGAATGTAACAAGAAGGATGTAATGCATCTTGAGTTTTCCTTTTAACGCCTCTTTCTATCCAAGTACCTAGAATATAGAACAAACCACTATTGCATAATACAAATGATGCATTTCAACCGAAACAGAGTTTTACAACTGAACTAAATTGGGATTCAATCCCTCCACTTGAAAAACACCCTAATTTCAGGGTGATTTGGAGTATGATGTAATTCATTAAAAAAAACTTGCTCAAATCACCCTTGCCTAAGAAATTTTGGTTCTTGTGCATGATTAGGAGTTTGGAATGATTCAGGGATGTCTTGAAGAGTTTAGAGGGTATGATTACCTCGATTAAATATCAAATTATGACATGAATTAGTATTGCAATTGATCTCCATGAAAGGAGGAAGGACTCAATCCCCTACCCCCCCAAGCTCATGAGAAGGAAATGCTTGTATAAGGTTCACATGTTGTGGATGGTTTAAATGTTTGTATTTGAATCATTTACTATTGCGTCCGATAAATTATGTCATGTTTGAATTTAATGTGATTGGAATGTACCTTTAAGGTACTCGGAACCCTTATACATAGTCATGAATATGAATGCTTAAGGCAAGAGCCTTGTAGGTGAAAGAATATTTTCTAGATTATGTTATAACTCTAAAGAGTATGAAATTACTCTCTTGGGCGATGCACTAATTGTGTCATGTATGTGATTGGAATACTTCACCTTAAAGACTCAAGTCTATCCTTTTGAGGAGGAAGCAAAACCTAAATCGTGTGATCTGTTATATGATTGTTGAGATGAGAATTTAATAGGCTCTAAGGAAAAGTTGAAATGAAATATGATTTATTGTGTTTATTGAAGCTATGAAGGTAGATATGCTTAATCAATGAAATCATGAAAATGTGTGATGAGAGACATTATCTCACCCTAGTTTTGCTTTGCATGAAGAATTTGAATCTATGTTGTGTTGTGTAACGAAATGTTTATCTAGACAATGCCTTCAAAGATTAAAATTTTGTATGATGTTGTCTAGATGAACACCAAGCATTTTAATTGCATACATGAATTGAAGGGTTGAGGGAACAAGACATGGTGACTAACTGAACATACCCATAATTTATGATTCTAAAGCTTATTCAAAAGAAAATGAAACTAAGAACAAAATCATTTTCCTTATAAATCCTATGAAAGTTTCTTTGTAAACAAGTGCATCCATGGGAAACTTTATAACTACCTTGCATGCAAGATAATTTCCATCGACAACTTATAATAGTGATAACATAATCTTCAATTTCCTAATGCTTAAATAATAACATTTTTTCATCTAGCCTTCAAATTTTGTCCCTTTGTCCTTGACTAGGGTGGGGATTTTCTCTTTCTATTGTCTTTCAATTTCTCACGCATGACTACGTAGATTTCCCTCAAGTGTTGCTCCATTTCCAAGTAGGTCTTCATAGTATCAATAAATTCACTCTTGCATCACAAACAATGATCTAATACAAGCCAATCATCAATAGCTCTAGGAGAGGGTGTTTGCATATCCCTTATTGGATTTCTTCTCTTCACATTTATTATTTTTTGTATTTACCAAATGATGGAGGAAGTAGTGGTTCTAGTAAGACCATGTAAGCAAGGAGTGATCCCCTTTGTTGGGTTTTTATAAGTTTTGTTAAGCCAAATGAGGAAATGGCCCACATACATATGATTGGGGTTTGGGGACTTTGATTTTCAATTTTAATGGGGACCAATTTTCTTACGGATAAATTTTTCAAGATCATGTAACCACACAAAGTTGGGATAGATCATTCACATCATTTTGATAAATAGATAGCTAATTAAGTGTCTTCCTAAAAAAAAATACATCAAAACATTGCACTTTGTTTCAATCCTATGTAAAGGGAATGATATTGTCTCACTACTTATTGAGGTCGAGGAAATTGTAAGGAAAGAAAACCTACTTTATAAGCATATCAAAGTAAACATATCCCAAGTCAATAGAAAGGGAAACCTAACTACCAAAGAAAAGTCTAGATACTATGCAGTATGTACAAGTTGTATATCTCACATGCTTATACCGATCCCAAACTACAAAAGATTATTCTCCAACAGTTTTACTCACATTTATTAGCATTATTATGCCTTAACAATTTACACATAACAACTTTCTCAATCTAGAGAAATATAATCAGTGCAACAAAATAAGAGTCAAGTAATTCTCCCTTCCCATTCCCCTACACATCATGGAATTCTATGCCATTGTTGCTCTACACCATGACATTTGTCAATCACATAATATATCATTTTCTATGATATCCTCACCCTAGTAACAATACTTAGTTCATATACATAAGTTGTATTTGCTACTTTAAAACCATTCAAATCTACTCTATAAAGAGAGTTTAGGGTGAGAGAAGCCTCCTCATTTCCATGTCTTCCTTGTTGACAACATGCATTATTTACTACTACAACCAATTCTTGGAATCTTGCAAATGTCTTTGATGCCTAAGTTGCATCTATATTCTATCCATTTATAAGAAATATTGCTTCAATTTCCTTAAGTAGTTCCAACCAAGCCCAACCCAACCTTTCCATTTTATCATAATTGCATTTGTGGCAAAGCCTTGCTTTTCATGCTCTATTATTTCCTAGAGATTTACACATTTTATGCTATTATGACTACCTCCAAAGTTATCCCTCCTTGCCTTTATCACGAGCTTCCCTTAAAACTTATCCAACTATTGCATCTTGTTCTTCGCTCTTTGAGGAATTCACAACCAAGCTCCATTATATTTCACATGATGATGCCATACATTAGGGTGCTTCCTCCCTTCAATGGAAACTCCCAAGCAGATTAAATTTCATCATTCCCTTTACATGATCTCATAATGCTTTCAAATTTATTTTGATTTTTGACAACTTCATCTGCCTCTCCTAGGGTAGTCTAGAATCAAGTATAACTTGGTCCTTTGTCATTAGATACCTCATTATCCAATAAGATCATTCACCCATCTCATGCATATAAGTTGCATACCCCTTTTTATTCTCTTAGCAAATTTCCTCTACCATCTAGTCTTTCCATGGAATTGTTTCTTAGGCAAACATGATGCCCATCATGCTCTGCAACTTTCATTACTTGGCTACCTTTCCTCACCTCAAGAGGGATAAGAACCTACATTCTTATTTATGCACAAGGATATTAATAAATTTAAACTAGTATGGATACCGCTCTTTAACATAGATACAGACATGGTACCTTCCATACCTATGATAGTTGTTCTCTCATAGTATTAAACACAACTATTGTAGTTCTGAAGAGCACTGTTGTGGAAAAAATTGCACAAGTGCACTCTTCCTCTTGGTGAGGGGCTAATCCTTGTAGGTTTCTACAAGGCCTCAATCCTTGGAGCCCATTTTTTTGGTTGGTATTCCTCCAAGTGATCCTGCAAGAGATTGTTAGCGTAGTTCACATTCAAACATGAAAATATTGATAAAAATAAAATGAAAGAGATGGGGGGAGAATGAAAAATTCAACAACCACATATATGCCAAACCGCTCTTGTATTTCCCAATGGAATAGTTGTACAACACCTAGGAGGTGAGGGCTTCAAGGGAAGCCAACAATCTCCCTTAGGGAGGCCTTTCTTGTCCAAACTAAACGTTAAGTAGATGGTAGAACAATGGAGATAAACACTTTCCCCTTGATGGAAGGAGGAAAGGGAGCTTGTAATATGCTCACAATAGTAGGAAATGGTGGGCTATGTGGAAGCTCCAACTCAAATCCAACAACATAACCTTGCTCAAATTTTCTCTCTCCAAAATGCATGCCAATGGATTCCTTTTATAGGCCAAGAGGTGGCCAACAAACAAATAGATCCAAATGTGAAATATCCACCTTCATGAACTGGTTCCAAGGTACACAAGGGGGGTTGATTAATTCCACCAAGTGTGTGAGGAGCCGAATTATGATCCTTGGGGAGGATTGATCCTTTAATGTGCCACTGGGGTGAAGTGTTCCCGTTGTTTTGAAAGTAGCGCGACTATCGAAGGAAAAGCTGCGCGGGTGTAGCGCGGACATTGTTCAGATAACCTGCACTATAGTGCGTGTAATACTCGCGCTACCCTTTGTTTTGATTGTTTTTGGGCACTTTCATGTTGTGTTTTGGATATGTTGAGGATGCATGTGGTGAGGTGCATTCTTTATGTTGGTGATGCTTTATTGGTTAAATCGTTGAAATGTCACATGTGTGAGACTTTTAGGCGTTAATAGATGTCCCCTAATGTATGAGGTTTGGAGGGTACTGTAGAACCTATAATGCATCACGTTTTCTACTGTTCCTCTCCATCTCAGTAGGACGAAGCATATGTGGACAAGATAAGGTCTCCCATGGGGGAATATTGATGTGGACGACTGTTGGAGCTGTAATAAAGAATAATATTTATACAAACGAGGTAGGTATACCCATGCTCGTGAAATGCTGTCAAAATGATTACAATGAGAGAGGCCAAAGGTGTCGACTCTACTATATTGTTGGGACATGGATGAAGGTGGCTTCGATCCATGTTAGATTAAATTCCCCAGGGACTGTCGTGGAATGTTGAAGAAGTGGAACTGATGGTGACCATCATAAACCCACTATGGTGGGGAATTGAAGTGGTATGTAAATATTCCTGAGGGATTTACCGTTCCAAATAGACTGCTATCATGATTTCCAAATGTGAACACTGTTACCTTCAAAAGTACATCTCCCCCTGATGTGATGATGTGTTGACGTCGAGGCATAGGGGAGGCCACTTATTTAGGGATCACTAATGAATCTCCCTACTAAGTTCGAGGTGATCCCTTATAAGGATTGAAAGGGATCCCAAGGTACAACTGCAACTACTGCAACTCTCAGAATATAGTTTTTTGATGTCGACGAGAGATAAAGTACATGATAGGACGTGAGTCCTATTCTAAGAAATGTGATCATATTGTAACCAACTAGTGGACGGACAGACCTGACATAAGACTGGTTGATAAGCGTGGGGCTCATAACTTCCTCTGATTGATGTAAACATGGGGAGTGGGGATGAAATCTTTTCTTTTAGGATGACATAGGTTCAAACGGATGGAGACAAACTGCAAATGAAAGGGGTTTTGATGGAGACACAAAATGAAGGGTAATGGAGACCAGCAAAACAAATACTACTGAACATATGAAGACTCGAATGCATAAATCAAATCTGACCATGGGTTGCTGCCAAAATAATATGGTGTTCCCGCAATGTGAGGTGATGCAGGAACTGTTTGTACATAAAGAATGTTGGTGGGGTGTCCACAGTTTTGTATGTGCTGGGGGACTGATTTGATGATGGGCGGAGTCCCCATGATTTTGAGTGGATTGGGGGACACTTTCCAATTATGAAGTGAGGGTTAACTTGCAGATGCAAAGACGGGTTCCCCATGAAACAATGTTATGCTGTGTAGTCCTGCAAGAAAACTGAATAGAACCAGTTGTATCTGAAGGTGGGGACCCCATAGGTGTTTTTACGGGGGTGATGATACGAGGGGATTGCGAATGGTAAAATTCTCATGGAGATATGAGGAAGATTTTGTGGATCGGTATCGTAACCTCTGCCGAGGAATCTGACGTAAGGCTACTTGGTGGAGTAAATGTGCAATTATGAGATGATGCCCTAAGGGAGGGTCATTTCAAGTTTGGTCAGATTCCTTGGGATTGTGGGGGGGTCAACATCATGGGTGTCATTTGATGACGGGGATGGAGGTGGTGCACACACCGATGGGGGAACATGTTGTTCATGGGAATGATGTTGATGGCACATCAAGGCCATGAATGGGAACCCTATGGTTATCAGCAGGAATACTGGGATATGCATTATAAACGGAGGGTAAATAGAGTCTACATGCTAGTTTTAGAGTGATACCTGTGGTGGGGTGCGTGACCCCCCATTGTGAGAGTTTGGAGTCTTATTCTTATGATGGAAACACAAGAAGCCCCATGTTGTCCTGATTGCGGTCATGCACATACGACGCATATACCCAAGAGTAGTAAAGGACATAACCAAGGTATTGACAATGAATAAATCACATAACCAAAACATTGCATACCTGTGGGGTACTTAGATGATTTAAGGATAGAAAATCATGTCTTGGTGAAATTGATGAGAATTCGGGTTGGTCGGTTCCATGTCGAAGAGCTTGAAGCGTTGGTCGTCATGGTGTGAATAGTTTTGAAAAGATATTTACGGTTTGTCTATGGTTTGAAGTTTGGGTCGAATGAGTATAAAATAGTTGTGGGGCCCACTTTTCGAAATCACTTCTACTTTGTGCCACTGACCTCCTAGAGTACCTTTTGAGCAATTCTGGGAGATCCGATGGACCATTCGGCAAGTGGCGAGTTCTAAGTATGCCTCATTTGTTGACTCTTTGATTTTGTCCGAGTAGATTTAGGTAGGGGAGTCCCCTAGATGGCCAGGGGGTCTTTTTGATGTTTTTAGGGATACCGCGCAAGATTTTGAAAAATCCAGTGCAGCCACGCGAGATTTTGGGAAAATCTCGCGCAATGTAGCGCGAAAAAATGAACTGTGTCATGCATAGCGTAGGACATATATGTTTCGTCTGCGTGCTAGTTGTAACGCGACTGTTCTTATAATAGTAGCGCTACCCATGCGGCAGAGATGTATATATACCGCGCACTATTTCCACATGGCCGAACATTGTATTGGTCACGCTATGCGCTAATCTTCTTAAGGAAGTCTGCACCATTTATTTTGTGTGACTAATGAGTGATTATTCCCATGTGCAGGTGGTTTCTTATCAGTGATGGAGCACGTGTGAGATGTTGAGTGGAGGGAGAGAGAGTTTGACGACCTCCGAGCCATTGTGTTGGCCGACCAAGGGGCGACCGATGCTCTATGAGATGATGGGATCTTGAAGTTATTCAAGAGCCCTCTGATGCGGTCGACTAACTACCTCTTGTGGTGACTACTGGACATGTGGGATCTTGAACAAAGAGTGTTCCATGTGGGTGGTGAGGACCTAAGTATCACTAATCAGGATATCTACTTTCTTACGGGGTTGACACCCCGAGGGGTGAGGGAGCCTCTCCCTCCACAGTTGGTTGGGGAGACGATCCACACTTTAGTGGATTTGTACTGTGGTGGTGACCAGTGTTTGATGAAATTTGGTGGCGTGTTGGCGAGCCATATGAGGGCTCTGCCCATGGAGGTTGTGGTGACATCCATTGTTCATGTGTTGGGGGCCACATCCCCCAACCAAATTACAGGAGGCTAGCTTCAACTGGTGGAGAGGGTGATGGTTGGGAAACCTGTGGCGTGGGGTTCGTTGATGTTGTATTCCATGATGCAGCAGATGTCATATTTGTGATGGGGGGTGGGGCGACACACCTTCTTTTATGTTAGTGTATTGTGATCGTACTTTTTTGAGCGTTATCCATCTTTGAGGCCACATGTTGTGGTGCCCCAGTTTCAGAGTGATACCTGTTATGGGATGCATGACCCCCCATTATGAGAGTTTGGAGTCTTATTCTTATGATGGAAAAACAAGAAGCTCCATGTTGTCCTGATTGCAGTCCTACACATACGACGCACATAGCCAAGTGTAGTAAAGGACATAACCAAGGTATTGACAATGCAGAAATCACATAACCAAGGTATTGACAATGCAGAAATCACATAACCAAGGTATTGACAATGTAGAAATCACATAACCAAAACATTGCATACTTGTGGGGTACTTGGATGATTTAAGGATAGAAAATCGTGTCCCGGTGAAATTGATGAGAATTCATGTTAGTTGGTTCCATGTCAAAGCACTCTAAGTGTTGGTCATCATGGTGTGAACGGTTTTGAAAATATATTTACGGTTTGTCCGTGGCATCAGTTTGAAGTTTGGGTCAAATGAGTATAAAATAGGTGTGGGGACCACGTTTTAAAATCATTTGTACTTTGTTCCACCAACCTCCTAGAGTACCTTTTGAACGATTCAGGGAGATCATGTGCACTGTTCGGCGAGTGGTTAGTTCCAAGTATGCCTCATTCGTTTACTCTTTGATTTTGTCTAAGTAGATTTAGGTAGGGAGTCCCCTGGATGCACAGGGGGTATTTTTGATGTTTTTTGGGATACCGCGCAAGATTTTGAAAATATCGTGCATCCGAGCGATATTTTGGCAAAATATCGCGCTTCCCCAGCGCGAGATTTCTACAAATATCGCGCGATGTAGCGCGCTCAATAGCGCAAAAAAAATGAACTGTGTCGTCCATAGCATGAGACATATATGTTTTTGCTGCACATTGGTTGTAGTGTGACTATTCCTATAACAATCGTGCTACCCGTGCGACCAAGATGTATACATACCACACAGTCAAACATTGTATTGGTCGTGCTACGTGCGGATATTTAGTAAAATGTCGCACTATGCGCGGATCTTCTTAAGGAAGTTTGCGCTACTGATTTTGTGTGACTAATGAGTGATTATTTCCATGTGCATGTGGTTGCTTATCAGTGATGGAGCACATGCGAGATGTTGATGGGAGGGAGAGAGAGTTTGAAGACCTCCGAGCCATTGTGTTGGCCAACCAAGGGGAGACCGATGCTCTATGATATGTTGGGCTCTTGAAGTTCTTCAAGAGACCTCTAATATGGTCAACTGACTACCTCTTGTGGCGGCCAATGGACATGTGGATCCTGACCACGAAGTGTTCCACATGGGTGGTGAGGACGTGAGTATCACTACTCAGGATATCTACTTTCTAAAGGGGTTGACTCCCCGAGGGGTGAGGGAGTCTCTCCCTCCGCAATTGGTTGGGGAGACGATCCACACTTTAGTGGATTGGTACTGTGGTGGTGACCAATATTCGGTGAACTCTGGTGGCATGTTGGTGAGCCATCTGAGGGCTCTTCCCATGGAGGTTTTGGTGACAGCCATTGTTCATGTGTTGGAGGCCACGTCCCCCAAACGGATTACGGGAGGCGAGCTCCAGCTAGTGGAGAGGGTGATGGTTGGGCATCCTGTGGCATGGGGTTCGTTGATGTTGCAGTCCATGATGCAACATATGTCAGATTTACGATGGGGGGTGGGGTGACACACCTTCTATTATGGAAGTGTCTTGTGCTTGTACTTTTTTTAGCATTATCCGTCTTTGAGGCCATAGGTTGTGGTTCCCTAGAGGGGGCCACGGGAGCCGCGGATGGCGTTCTAGGGGCATATTATGCCCCGTGCTAGTGGTGGGCCTGTGGGGGACTTTTTTACACCATAGGTGTTGGACGTATGGGAGGGATGCATAGGCCTACCTGAGAGGTATGCTTGGAGCGGGATGGATTTCCAAGGAGATCTAGAGCTGCTCGTTCCTCCTGGCAGATTCGATGCTATAGGTATGGTTTAGTTTTGTATTGGTTGCATATATATTTGTACATACTATTTATTTGTGGACATTTGATGATAATGATATTGATATGTTTTATAAGTATTGATGATGGTTTTTTTTTTTTTTTTGCGTCCTAGAGGCCATCTCGAAGGCCGACACCTACGAGAGATCATCATGTCGGTGGAGTTGGGCCTGCCATTGGAGGAGTAGGTGCTACTAAGGGTGGTCCTTCCAGAACTGTGAGAGGTGGGGCAGCTGCTAGGGACCGGATGGCGGTTCTGGTAACCGACTTGGAGAGGAGGTTTGGAGGGCTAACAGCCAGGGTTGATGAGCGCGGTTGGGATGACCTTGATGATGATGAGGTGGCCTTAACACTTCATATTCCAACGGAGTGTGGGCCATCTTGGCGGTAGATCATGCGACAATTCATAGTTGCTTGTCATGTGGCACGAGAGGTGCAGGGAGGAGAGGCTCCTCCTCCACTACATAGGTTGTGGCAGTGACTAGAGCTAGCACGAGGGGAGGTTATGCGTCCACTTGCGATTTTAGGACCCCAAGATCCACCAGTTGGCGGGGCAGCTTGATTTTTTATGTATAGGGATGTTGAGCCCCATTTTTGTATGTATACATTTTGTATGGGCCTATGGGAAGTAGAGTTTTTATGTATCTCGCATAAGGATACCTATGTATATGCCCTAGGAGGACCATTTTGTGTACATGACAGAGATTTTTTATTAAATATATATATACCATATTTTGCGGCATATGATGTATGCGTCTCTTTATGATTGTGATATATATGTACTTTGCTTTATGTTGCCTATATGTTTATGTGATGCATATGTAGTAGTTGATCCTAGCATACTTGTTTTGGGCATGTATTATAAATTTTTTAGGACTTGTGATGATGAAATACATGTATGTGTAGTCATAGGTGAGACACATAGACATATTTATGTATGATTGATATGTAGGTTTATGCGGCTGAGTGATGTACTAGGGGCTAGTTTAATACCTCATTGGCGATGGAGTCGGAAAATGCATTGGCATTTCTCGGTATATGTGTTGAAGTTATGGTTTCAAACTGTCGAATGAGAAGGCACACGCGTAGAAACTCTCGGAAGATGAGCGAGTTGTGGACACAGAATACATTATTTAATTGCGATACTACAAGTTGGGAGTTGAGGTGCACATGTAGATGGTGAATGCCTAGATGTAGGGCATCGCTTCAAAGACCTATTATGGCATCATACTGTTTGGATGTTTGTTAGTGCCCCCAAGCATACTCTGCTGGTGTGGTGAAGTGTGTGGGGAGGGGAATATATAACCAAAGAAACTAATGATATATGTTTGGACCATCGACTGGCACCGTCTGCATAACCTATGTAGATGTCCATTGAGGATGCCATCTGCATTTTAAAGAAGAGAGGCAGTTTACTTTATTAATTCGAGATAAGGTAATATGAAAGTAAAGTTTGTTGCACAAAATGAGAATAACAACGGTTGGTGTTCGGGGTCTTATTTGTGCTAAGAGGGTACAAACCCCTTGTTTTGGTTTGTTAATTTTTTGGGGAATGCTTGCGGGTGGTCTGCGTCTTCGTCGGAATAAGAGGCATCACTGCAACCGAGGACACCGGCAAAAGGCGATTAAACATCGATGGTGTCTAGGAAGTTCGGGACTTCCTCCTCGTTTGGTGACGCTTGTGGGGTTACATAGGGTGTTTGTAATTGATATTGCATTCTTATCAGGTCAATACGAGTTTGTCGTTCGACGCGCAAAATGGGGCACTGAAAGGGGTAATGGGTGGTCTCTCCACAAGATCGGAAAGGTCTTGGTACACAGGGACGAAAATGTTCTTGGTCTTCTTCGATGTTGATTTGCTCCATTATGCATGCGATAGCGCTAGGAGGGAGCATATGGGTAGATTTCCCACATGATGAGGATTCATTGTGTGATGTTTTCGTCGTAAGTTTAGATGGTTCTTGTGACATTACAACTTCTACCACTTCGTTGGTAATTGGCACCACTTCTGTGGGAAGGTAGTTGATGTGGTGATCACATTAATGGATGCTACTTCTTGGTGTAAGAAGGGGGTTCCTCAATGGTTACTTGAGTGAGACGGACGGTTTCCAATGCCTCTCGGTATCGAGGGAGTTCGTGGAACTGGTGTGTATAGTGCCCATGTTGAGCACATATGGACATGCGTGATTTTTACGCAATGTTTTGGACTTAGTTGTGAGCAAGGGAGGTGTGTCCCCTTTCACTACTGGTGGAGCATGGGTGATGCTAACGGGGGTGTTTAGAAAATTCCTTAGCTCTGGTAGAGTAGGACATAGGTTTTTTGCGTGGCCTTGCTGCTGAGAAAGAGAACATAATGGTGTGACCTTTGAGTGGGAGTATTGAACATAACTGGGGATTTTAACTCCTGATGGTTCATGCCCCCTGCTTTAGGATTTAAGGTGTCTACTACTAAAGTAGATGTTGGGTTTGGTAATAGGGGTCCTTTCAATTTTGGTTGTTTGGTTCCCCCATTGGCGGTCTTAGAGACGACCGATTGTGGGGTAGCTATGGATGTCATAGGTTGGGTTATCGTAACTAAACATGTTATGGGCCTTGCAGCCGTACTATCCGAAACAAGGACAAACTCATAATGGGTGACTAGTTTGGTGGCCATTTCTAGGTATGGTGGTGTGAGGTACCATACTGGTATTCCCAAAGTTATCCCAGGTAGAGTTAACTGAGCCATAACCGACATCCCTTGTACACCCGTGGGAGGATACAAGAATGGGATTTGAAAAATCAGTGGTATCGATGGACTCAACATTTGTTCAATGCCATGACTCAATGGTGGTGCAGATGATAGTGTTGAGGTGGAGGCGGCTCCATTTTCAATGGTGAAAATTGTGCACATCAGGCCATCGGTATATGTAGGGATCTTCGATGGTGGTCCCGAATATGCTCCTAACAAATTGGATTCCTTATACATACCAAGAACAATGTCAACATATGGTTGCTCGTCGACTAGTATAGTTGGGAGGATGTTGTCAGGATTGCTTGTAGTATTAGGGTCATAGTATTTAAGTTGGTTGAGGGTAACTACCTTCCCATTTAAGGGAAACATCATGATACAAAAGACTGAAGAGGCCACTGCCTTCATGGCGTACATGTTACTGCGCCCCAAGAGGATGTTATAATTGAGCTCAACGTCAATTACTTCAATATCGATCATAATCATCTTGCCCCCCACCTCTATGGATACATTTTGGTATAATTCTCTTGGTTGGGACCATCTCGGGGGACCCTAATCGTTTCCATAATTTTGCAGACATGACGCAAGTGGATGCACCTTCATCGATGATACACTGTTGGATTGTGACATTTTTTACTGTAACTTGAACTTGGAATGCAACTGACGATGGTAGTCACAGGTCACCTTTGTCAAGATCAAAGGTCATGAGGTGCGAGTTGAAAGGGTCGACAACACCGAGTGCATTGAGTAATTCCTTCCTTTGTTTTGAGAAATACTATAACACTTCTAATGTGGACATAGCCGCAGGGGATTGAGCCAAGTCGTCCACAATGTTGTAATTGTGGGCAGCTTTAATGTGGGGGTTATTCGGGGTAAGCTTGAGTGGTACTTTCAGAATTTGTGGGATTTGTTCGGTATTCGAGCATGGTATTTGTAGAGGCCCCCCCGAGGGGATAGGAATGTCTTCCACTTGGGGGGTGGAAGGCCAATCATAACCCTTAGCTTCCGTCTGTAGGTTTATATCCATTGTATAGATATTTTGGAAAGAGCCATTGTCGGGTGGGAGAGGATCTTGTTCTTGTGTAACTGCCCATTGATTTGTGAAGGGTTGTTGTAACACTGCTATTTTTGGTTGGGTAGGATTCGTTTCCTGAGGAGGGTTCATCACCATCTTCTTTTTAGCTTCCACCAACTGTTGGTAGTCAAGGACAAGAGGACAATGATGTGTGTAATGACCATAATCACCGCAAATGGAGCTGCAATAATTGTTTCTCAGGGGATGATTCTTCCCTTTTGGGGGGGGATTGTTAGTCCATGCATTTGGATCACTCGTATTCTAGTTTTGTTGGGGAGGGTGATTGCCCCCTTGCACTGACTGCTGATTTTTTTTGTTCTTACCTTTCTTCTTCTCATGATTCTGTGGATTATGGGGGTTTGCGACGTTCAATTGCTTGAATTGTTGAGCTTGTTGAACATAAGTAGGTTGAACTAGGTTAACCTCCGTGTGGGGGGAAGGTTGCTAACCAATTGGGAATGGGAAATGATAATATGGATTATATCCTGGCGGTGGGGTAAATGTATTTTGCACTCCATAAGAGGTGGATGTAGGGGCGATTTGTGCCATTGGTAGTGTAGGAACCGTCATTGTTTGGCTAACGTTTGGGTATGTAGGACTGTATGGTCCATACTGTAATTGACCGATCGATGGTGTTGGTGCCAGTGTAGGGGGTACCGACGCAGGTGGCATGGATGGGTAGTACAGGATCATGTTAAATGGTGTCGACATAGTAGGAGGAACCTTTCCTAAATGGGAAATGGACCCAATAATCCCATCCACCGAATGTGATGAACTCGAAGGTGTAGGATCCAATGACCGATGTCGAGGGGCACCGGGGAGGGTTGTGTAAACATAGCCATATTATGCATATATGAGATCGAAATGTTATGCTTTGAGAATGGCCTCTTCCTCGCTTTGCGGAATGGAAGTGGTCACATATTTATCTATGGCGGGTGGGAGAGATTTGATAAACCAATCCAACCGAAAGGGAGGTTGTATTTAAATCTTGCATAGTGTACGGCATCTACACCACTCATGGATGTGATTCACAATGTGTGTAGAAGTATTTTTCCAAAACTAAGTTAGAATTTCGATGCCTAGATCATGTCGAATGGGAAGTTATAAGTATGTGCGAAATGCGGTGGCCAAAGTCACAAATGTGGAATCGGTTCCACTTTCTAGGTTTACGTACCATTTTGTTCTTGTTCCGGTGAGGGTAAGCTGGAAGAGGCGAAGACTCACAGGGTCATCCACTATGCTGCTAGATGAACACCATAGGTGGAAAGACATAACGTGGTTGGAGGAATCATCTCCCTGTTTTCCTTCAAATTTGGGAATATCGGAAGGAAGCTTATCTAGCATAGCCAACCATTTTGCATCATGAGCATTGGGATCATTAGTCAATTTGGCCAAATCTGGTAGATTTAAACTAGCAATAAATGGTAAGGTAGGGACGACAGGTCTTGCCATTATGTTTGGGATGTGGTTTCCATGAGGGGGAGACCCAGGTGGTGTTGTGAACAACGGTTGACCTCCTATGAGATAGGATGGGTCAAAGGGTTTTGAGGGATCTCCTCGGGGAGAAGCCAGCGGGGTGCTACTTCTGATGGGGGAAGATGTGATGTAATTGATAGAATCTCTAAGGGGATAAAATGTACATGGTAAGGCTTGTCCTCTACCAGATGACCCTATCAACGCTACCTGGGAATGAACCTGGCTTGATTTCCCTCCGCGTGTGATACAGGGAGAAGGTGAAAAAACACCCCTCGAGAGAGGGGATAGAACTTGCAGTCTGCGAGACTATATCTGGATGTTGTCTTGTTCCTCAATGGTGAAGGATTTATGTCAAATGAGAGTGATAGTGGAATGTAAACACAATTGAACAAATGCAAAAATATGCCAACCACAACGTATGCATGAATGGTGCAATAAGTGAGTGATATGTGCAATGTCGGTTTTACTGCATGAGTTCCCACATGTAGGTTCTTTTTATTATGAGTTAGTGAACTTGTAGTTAAAAAAAATGTAAATTACTTAGAAGACCTAACATCCTTCCTCTCAAATGTAATTGGGCCTCCCAAAAGCACAATTGATGGTGATAATGGTATCCACTCACCAACCGACTAGTGGAGGTAACAAAGAGCTAGTTCTACAGACTATGGGGCCAATGATCCAATCAAGAAGACTTGGAAACACCTCCCAATGGAAATTTCTAACTTCAGAAGTCAATTGCACTCAAAATTGCTCCTTGGTGATATGCTAAATTGGGCCACTAAGATACCTTGCGTCAAGTGTGGATCAATGGTTCGGCCTGCACGGTATAGTGTCATCTCCCTACAACAAGCTAAGTGGCTTGTAGGTAAGAGTAGGGTATCTATACCTCGGCTTTCACCTCCTTGGTCATGGTGCACTTCTTATCCGGGTTTTCTTTTAACACTTACTTATAGTAGGATTTTGTAAGTACCCTAAAAGACAACAATGCTATGTTTCAAAATATCACTAATGAAACTATATTGGTGGGAATTAATGGATGCCTATCCCAATAAATCCTACCTAACTAAAATGTTGTTTTGTGACCCCCTGTGGAGGATTTTAGTTTGTTAAGACAATTACAATGTTGGTTTTAAGGGGTTTGTATGTTTCACTTATGGAGTGTAAGAGGGGTATTTCACAATCCCTACCTTTCTGATTCACCAATCTCTCATGATGTGTGAGGTGAAAAGCATACTCGGATTGGAAGAGTATTTAGGCCTCTTATTGTGTGCTAGTGGAGCAAACACATGTGATAAAAGAAAAACCAAACGATTTTGTTGGCAAATTAACTAAAAGAGTATATCAAGAAATATGTACTTTTAACTCTAAAAGATGCTCATGGCGCTTCGCAAAATCGAATTAATCTAAATAATAGACAAGTGTGCAATGGAGGTATTTCACACTTCTCACCCTTTTTTTGATTCACCAAGCTCACATGAAGTGAGAGGTGAAGAGCATACTTTAGGGGACAAGTGTCTTTAGGTCCATGCTTGTGTGCAAAAAAAAATTTCTACACCAACATATCAATTGATGCATAAACAAGAAATGGTCTTGAATACCAATGACAACAATGGGGCCCGTTGAAAGCCTCAAAGTTGGTTATCTAGTTAAGTTTCAAGAGAGATGTACTCTTTACTTCGTAATATTGGTCTAGGTGAACTAATTACTAAAAAATTAAGTAATTGGGTGAATTAGCCTTAATTTAACTTCACTAGTAAGAAAAAAATGGGCTACCAAACTAAGCTATGCAGATAAAAAACAAATAAATAATAGTAGCATGATTAAACCATACTCTATCACGCGTACCACGCGGGTTAATACAACAAAGATGCGTTGTAGCGTGGGTAATACACCAACCTTTCACGTGAGTGCGATGAGCGATGTAGCATGGGTATGAAACTGGTAACCTACGCTATACACGCGAGTGTCTGAGTCTAATCCGCATTATCAGCACAACAAAGACGTTGGGAACCGCGTAGCTACGGGAAAAAATAAGATATGGTCGTGGTGGGGCAAAATTCTGGAAGCAAGAGGTGGAATACATGCTCTCGTACAAGTGAGAAACACCCAAAATTAGCTACTTAGCATAAAATGACCTAGTTTAAAAAGAAATGAACAAAAATAAGTATGGTTGCCATTAGAACTGTTGTGGAAAAAATTGCACAAGTGCACTCTTCCACTTGCTGAGAGGCTAAGCCTTGTAGGTTGTTGCAAGGCCTCATTCCTTGGAGCCCCATTTTTTGGTTGGTTGGTATTCCTCCAAGTGGTCTTGCAAGAGATTGTTAGTGTAGTTCACATTCAAACATGAAAATATTGATAAAAATAAAATGAAAGAGAAGGGGGGAGAATGCAAACTTCAACAACAGCCACACTTATGCCAAACCACTCTTGTATTGCCCAATGGAATATCTGTACAACACCTAGGAGGTGAAGGATTCAAGGGAATCCAACAATCTACCTTAGGGAGACCTTTTTAGTCCAAACTAAATGCTAAGTAGATGGTAGAACAAAGGAGAGCCAACACTTTCCCCTTGATGGAAGGAGGCAAGGGAGCTTGGAATATGCTCACAATGGTAGGAAATTTTCGACTATGTGGAAGCTCCAACTCAAATACAACAGCATAACCTTGCTCAAATTTTCTCTCTCCAAAATGCATGCCAATGGCTTCCTTTTATAGGCCAATAGGTGGCCAACAAATAACTAGATACAAATGCAAACTCTCCACCTTCATGAACTAGTTCCAAGGTACATAAGGGGGGATAATTAATGCCACCAAGTGTGTGAGGAGCCGAATTCTGATCCTTGGGAGGATTGAGCCTTTAATGCACCGCTAGGGTGAAGTGGTCTTGTAGTTTTGACAATAGCGGGACTATCAAAGGAAAATCCACGTGGGTGTAGCACATGCATTGTTCATATAACCTATGCTATAGGGTAGGTCACCTATGTAATAGCCGCGCCACCCTTTGTTTTGATTGTTTCTGGGTACTTGTGGACTCATGTTGTGCTTTGGATATGTTGAGGATTCCTGTGGTGAGATGCATTCTTTATGTTGGTGATGCTTTATTGGATAAATCGTCGAAATGTCGCATATGTGCAACTTTTAGGCGTTAACAAGCACCACAACTCTTATATTAAACTCAAATTACATTACTAGTTGTATTCAATAAATTTATTTCATTCTTGATACAAACCTTTGTTTTATGGTGTTATCCTAAACACCAAGAGAATTCACAACTCTCCTTCCTCACAAGCATGTATACACATGCCTATTATTGTTAAATTTATCCAATCTATTCTTCAAGATAGAATCATCACCCTTGATCCTTGTCTTGTAATCCAAATCGAATATGTTGTTCATGGTTAAAGCATTGTTTGCATTCTTACTAAAGCATTAGCATACTTAGTCCATTTTCATGATCTTGATCTTTAACTACCTTTACAAGTCATCCTTTTCATGGATGGCATTGAGCTTGCTTGCTAACAAATGCTACTATTATACTCTCCCTTTTCATTTCCACATTAACAATTTCCTTGTCAAATTAAGTTTGGAGGCTCTACTCTATCATTTCTTCATAATTAACTAAAAGAACATTTTAAGAAGATGAGGTTCTTCTTCTATTTTCCTCTAGAACAACTTCCCAACACCTATATTTTGTCCAAGTGTTGAGTTCAAAGTTAAGAGTCACAAATCCTAGAAGTACATGCATTTTTAAATTATTTATCTCTCACAATTTTATTTTTACTCACTCCTATAGTAGATTCGTGAACTTATAAGTTCATCTTCACCTTCGTAATCTGCTCAAATCTTTCTTGTTAATCCACCGCATCACAACTTTTGTTAATAGTTTGTGCACAACTGCAATTTCTTCTAACCAATTGGGTACTTTTTGTCGTTTATGAACTCTAATTTCATTACGTCCTTCAAATTCCTAGGCCATTAAGGCCCAGTGCTGTAGCCTACTATAATACCAATCAGTGACATACCCAAACCCATATTATATTGATGTTAGGTTACTTTTTTTTCTTTCTTTAATCCCTTTTAAGGTTATTATAACCAAATCCACATGTAAAAACCCATCATGTGTGGTCGTAATATAATTTGATTTGACAAGTCCCAAGTTGTACTTTTGCTACTTCATATATTGCTTTATTCTTCCTGTTTCCATGGACCCAATGCACCTAGATAATCACATCCCTACAATAAATTAAGGTCAAGGGCACAATAAGAATGTTAGTGAAATTATATGTTTAATAATTTCCCAATATTTAATGTCAACCTGGGACGTAAACTTGTGACAGATGGAAACTATCTGTGAAAAGCCAAATAATCAAGAAGCTAATTATACCTTCTAACTAAGCTTAAATCGAAACCTAATGCTTCAAAAAGTAAAAGCATTCACAAAACAAAATTCAAAATGCGGTTCAAAGTGTAAGATGCATTCAATCCAAGTGATCCTTGGCAAATGTCCAGGTACTGGTAATCTTGTTGCAACTATACTACTTATCAATATATAGCTTCGTTGATCAAATGGAGCAATCTTAGATAACAAAAATAATCCTTGACTAGGTTTAAATGATAGCTTATAGTTAGTTAATTTGTAACTGGTCTTGGCCAAGGTCGGGTATTGTTGATATTGTGCAGGAATACACCCTTCTCAACAACACAGTTCTATGTTGCTATCAAATGTCTCTATCCAGGATCAAATCAAGTAACAATCAAATCTAAAATGGAAATTGCAAGGAAATGAATCTAACTTGAAAAGCAAAAGCTATCCTAAACCTGAGAACTACTGAAAAATCACACAAGCTGTACTAAACTGGGATCAATAAATAAATCTTAAATCCTAAATTCAAGATCTTTTCAAATGCATTTAATTAAAATCCTTTGTAATTCAAATGCATACAACACTCTGTAATGATGAACTTTGCAATAAACAAAATAATGGATTTCTAAACTACTAAGTAAGTGACAACATATGATCTTCATGGAGATGAATGACTTATGTGTTCTCTGTATTCAATGGATGGCAGCTTTGATTATGTTTTGAGTTTACTTTCAAAATTTAAAATTGCAAGTGAAAGAGGAAGAATATAATCCTAATAGAACCAATTCTTTGTTTACTTAGCATTGTTATATGAGGATTTGTGGAAGGTTGATATAACTCTATACCCTTTAAACGATTCAAATCCGAGCATAACATAGTGTGTATTTTATTAATGGCATAATAGAAACACCATTCAAACTAATGAAACAAAACTTATACTAGTGGATGATTTGGATGAGTTCTTGTAGCAACTTGAAGGATGAAAGCATGGAAAACTGAATCTTATCACGATTGCAAGTAAATTCTAAAAGGAACCACAGTGAGTTAATGAAAAGATGGTGATCAAAATGTAACAAATCTGAAGGAAAGAAAGACTGTGGTTTTTAAAGAGGCAATTTCAAGAAGAACACATCCATTAAAACAGAGAATACAAGCTGCAATATATAAGCCCTAATTTGTGAGCACTAGGATAATGAGTTGGAGGAAGATCTGAACGTGCAAACCCTGTAATTCCATTGTGAAATGGGTGGAATGTAATGCCGATGGAAATTCTATAAAACAAAAATGAGGCAGTGATAATATGACTAAAAGAATGATTATTTATACAATTACAGAATTGAAGGAGAGTTGTACAACAATGAATAATTAGTGTTGAGAATCTGATTAAATCCTCAACTCATAAAACTAAATCAGATTTATAATTAAACCCTAATCTACTTAAAACTTAAATTGAATTTGCAATTGGAAGTTAAACCACACATAAACTAGAGAATAATACATCTAAATTGATGAGCAGCATATTACCAAGATCGAGGTGCCCTTATCAACCTGGTAACCACTACTAAAACTAGATCAAATCTGAAAAATAGATCAGCAACAAGAAATTCTCATTTATAAAAAACCAATGATCTATATTACATTGGATTAGCTCCCATAAAAATGATTATTCCCCTCCCCTTATCTGAAGGAGGCTTATTGATACATCAGCCCTATGTTAGACATGATCAGATCGAATCCCCAAATGCAGGATTCGAATTTTACATTTTTGGACAAAATCCCCCAATTGTGGAAATTCATGATTTTGGGAAGATTTGACTTATTACCCCACTAATATCTCTCAAAACAAAGTAGATTTAGAAAAAAATTCCACGGCTTACTCTACTTGTTGGTTTGTGAAAAAAACCCCATGTCTCGAAATCTTTAGATTCACCTCCATATGCACGCAAATCAAGGCGCAATATAGTTGTTTGGAAAAACTGTTGCTAAAAATATGGGTTTGACTAGAAAGTTGAAGTCTTGGAGCTTCACACGTGTGATATGGGTGTGATCCAATGAACATAAAACCATGCTAGATACATATTTTACCAAATCCAAGTGGCGAATTTTCATTTGGCACCCCGCAACTATCTTGAACTATTATAATTACAAGTTTTTGGAAAACTTGTAAACACTAGAAAAAACTTGTAATCACTGAGAAAAACTTTTGATTAGCTGTCATTGATAAAATACCAAGTATAATCATCTTTAATTCATTAAAAATGAAAGAAAACAACCATGAACTCACCACAAGGGTCTGAAATGGCAATTTACGAGTTATTATGATAAAATGAGTGACAAGGGAATGAAAACGAAATGACAATGATAAAATGGATGTCTAGAAATGATGATGGTGGTGAAATAATGATGACAAGTTGGTGGCCCAACATCTCCCCTAAGCCTAAGAGTTGGCATGTCCTCATGCCAAAAAGGTAAAGTATTGAGTATGACATTTCATTTATTGTACTGTATAAGTTAAATGCATACATGGCATGAGAGACTTATACATACTTTGTTTTTACACCATGTTTTGTCATTGACTTGAATAGGTAGCAATGACAGAAGCATAGGACCTTCTAATTGTATTTTGTATTGGCAAAAGATCCTATAATGAAAGTTTGTGGAGTTCGATTTCTTCCATATCAAACTAAGTGTTACCTTGAAGTCTTTTAGAGTATTCATTTGGTATTTTCATTTTACTGGGTACACTTTAAAAGAAATGGTGTCATAAATGGGAAAGATGAGAAGAATGGAGCATATGGAGGTGGAAACAAAAGTATAAAAATGGAAGTAAATGGAATAAGGATGAGTGGGTGTTCATGATGTTTTCCTAAACTTTTAATAAATCAAAAACTTTTATACTATTTTTACATCAAGTTTTACCTCTAAAGAACTGATTGTAGACGTAGGAATTTTTGTAGAGCATGAAGCTAAACATGTATGTTGACTAGGGATGCAAATGAGGCACATGAAGATTTGAAACTGAATAAGACTGCTGGAGAGATGAAATCTAATCAAAATATGAAAAAGAGCTGAAGCTAATAAATGTTGACTGAATGAAGATACTTGAAAAATTTGAAGGCCCGAGTAGCCACTCCTCCATGCATGAGGGTTTGCATGTCCTCAGGAAAGGAAGAGAGGTGACTACTACTGAAACTGAATGATCATACTACTAGAAAAACTACCGCAAGCTAATGTTGGAACCATAGTCTTCAACTGATACAAACCCGAGGTACAATTCTTACCATGTGAATGAATGTGCCTGGAGTCGAACATGGAAAGAAACCATTGGATTACCGACCATTAATGTATGCCATTGACCAACATGAAGCAACTCACCTTTAATGCCAATGAGTGCTAAAGTACCTTAGTGCATCTTGACAAGTACTAATGGATGTGCTGGAGTCGAGTTACCTGCAAGATTTGTCAATCAAGAGGCATTGATGAATCCCCATGATTAACAACAAGGAAATCGTCCATTGATGCATGCAAATCCCAAGGCACTATACATAACTAAAGTCTTGTTTCCCATATCAATATCAAGTTAATCCATATCATTTTTTACCTGAGTAGGAGGTCCGGAAGAGGGTTTTGTTCCCTTATCCTATTACAGCTTAGACTCATCCAATTTTGATACATGTTGGCCTCCTCAAATTTTATGAGGAGGCTAACTCTTTCAAGGGAAACATGGGATTATTGATGCAATTAATCTAAAATTGGGATCATGGTAGGCAAGCCTTCAAGGTTGGTGTTGATCTATAGTACCAACCCATAGGTTTTTCCAGTGTGCATGATATTACATGGTGCCATGTAACATAGAAAATCTCAAACAATTATGTTTTATTATTTCATGAGCCTTCATAGCTGATGTGTTAATGAATTGAGAATATATACTCACTTATCTCGCCAAGCTTATTGATCTCTATCCATGATCAACATCATATTGTTATTTTATGGTTTAGGGATCTGCGTTCTAGTTTTAGGAATATTAACATTTCAATCCCTACTATTGAATCATCCTCAGGAGACAGATAAGATAATTAGTTAATAACAATCATAATTCTAACATTAACATCAAATAGTTATCTCATTAAATCCAAGCATGAAGCCATGTTCAATTGCAACAATTCAGCCAACATATTTTATCCTTTCAATTCAATTCAATGATCAGGTCAACATCTTTCTATCCTTTCAACTCAATTCAATGATCAAATATACAAGTGTCATGTCATCAACAAAATGTAGCATGCAAAGGTGGGGTTATGTGTGGGGGGGGGGGGGGCGTCGAGGGAGGTGTGTCAAATAAATACACCTATTAACAACACATCAATGTCTCTAATATATACAATACCAATCACTTCACCTACCAAGATTTAACATTAGATCACGATATAACTAGGTTAGCAAAACATCACATTTCATATTTCCCCTCTTCAGATAATTTGTACTAAAATGGGGCATTTCATATTAGATCAATTTTTGGATGATAAGTTGTACTAAAATTAGTTGTGTTTTTAAGGTAGCTTGAAATACTATCAAAAATTCCAATAAACACAGATTCTCTATAAGAAATTATGTTTTTTAGAAAACCATGAAGTCTGACAATCGCCTTAGTGAACAGCTACACCACTTCTAGAATTTTATAAGTGTCATTAACTTGAATGAAATGGGCACTTTTAATAAGCTTATCCACTACTACTAGAATAGAATCATGCCATCTAGTAGTCAACAATAAATCTACAATAAACTCCATTGATATCACTTCCCATTTAGATTTGGGAATATCATGAGGTTATAATGAGCCTGCAAGATGACTATGCTTAGCCTTTACAAATTGACATTCCGAACATTTGGATACAAAATTAGGTTTAAGATCATTATGCATCTTCTTTACACCTCATTGGACTGCACATAGAGAATGATCAGCTTCACTCAAAACCAGCTCACGAAGAAAGCCTCCCAGAGGAATAAAGATTATTTTCAATAATCTTACTAAACCATTTGCATCACAGAAGTATCCTTCAAATGTGGGATTCCAAGCATTGTGGACACAAATATCATTTATCACTTGTTTACATCAACTATCCTCAATTTTCATATGCAAAATAAATTCCCTTAAGTTAAGGAAATCACAAAATGAATACAAGGTCACTAACTAAGTGCATTAGCCACCCTGTTCAAATTCATTTTGATTTCAGTATCACAAATTCAAATTCACTCAATCTAATTACTCTTTATGTCTTGCATTCAAATTATCTTGATAAAAGAAATATTGCAAACTTCCATGATCATATTCGAACTCAAATTTTGTACCTACAAAGTAATGTCTCTAAAGCTTCAAAGCATGAATAATTGTTACCAACTCCAAATCATGAGTTGCATAATATTTCTCATTTGGTCTTAGATTTTTTGAAGCATATGCAATTACTCACTAATCCTGGGAGAAGAATAATACCCAATCCATCCTTAGATGCATCAGTACAAACAAAAAAATATCGATCCATATCTAGTACCTACAATACCGTTGTTGAAATCAACATAAGAAAAGAAAAATATTTTTCACTCATCAGTCCAAAAAAATTTCACTCCTCTTTAGCAAAGAAGTGACTTGGTTAGAAATTTTGAAAGAAAAACTCCACAAACCTTCTATAATACCCAACCATTCCCATGAAGTTTTTTTTTGTTTTAAAAATTCTTCATATATCTATAAGTAAATATTTACAACCATAACACTCAAAGGATTTGAACCCCAAGTCTTGATGTGAATACAAGCCCAATCTTCTTGTTTCTTGTAATTAACCACGATCTTGTGGGTCATTCCCATGAAGTTATGCACATGATTTGATGTTTTCCAATCAATTATAGCTTCTATTGTTGTAGGATTCACTGCAATACCATCACTATATATGATATAACCTAGTTAATGGATCCCTGATTGGAAAAATGAACACTTAGAAATCTTGGCATGAAACATGTTTTCCCTCTAGCATTGCAGAACTAGTCTCAAATGTTCCTCATACTCTTCAAAACTCTTCACAATTCCTAGAATATATTAGAATAACATCCAAAATACTTGAAAAAACATGTCTAGATATTTCCTAGGTACACCATTCATTAAACTCGTGAAAAAATAGGGGAATTAGTTAACTCAAAAGGTACACCACAAATTGATAATGCCTAAAATGAGTTCGGAAAGCAGTCTTGGGAACATATGAATCTTTAAATCCCAACAAATGATAACTAGGTCATAAATCAATCTTAGAAACACGGTTCTCACTTCATTTAATCAAAAATATCATCAATATGAGGAAAAGAGCACTAGTTTCTAGTTGTCACCTTGTTATGTTTCCTATAATAAATTCATAAATGAAGAGAACCATCCGCCTTTACAAATATCACAGTGCACTTATGGAGAAAATATGGGTCTAATGATACCCATATCCAAAAGTTTCTAAAGTTATGCTTCTAACTTCCACAACTCTAGAGTAATCATATCGTAAGGTGCCTAGCACTGAGCTCAATAAAAATCCACCTCTCACTTAGGTTGAATTCTAGGAAACTCACTGGGAAAAACATCACGGAGCTCAAATAAAATATGATACTTGTCCAAAGGAATATGGTCTCCCATTCATGACCATTAATACAAACATTTGAAAATATTTTGTGAGACTATGCTTCAACTACAATTTTGATATAAGTCCTAAATAAATAAGTCTCTTCTTCCCATGAAGAGTCACAAATTGACCAAAATCATCCTCAAAATGAAAAAATTTACCTTAGCAATCCAATGCAATGGGCCTCCAACCAATCCATTCCTATGATTAAATCATAGGAACCCAAAGCACTCACATAAAGATTTATTTTATTATTGCATACTCCCAAATAGAACATACATCCATGTACTAAAGGACTAGCACAGTAAGTACATCCACAAGCCATATCAAATTGATCAAGTCTCATTGTTATGATGTTATCAGTCCACATCTATCGAAAATATTAGGTGAAACCAAAATTTTGTTAACACTAGGACCAATTAAAATACAAATAGCAATGCCATTCAATTTACCTAAAGTCTTAAGCACATACAATTGATGCTCGACTTATCTATATTGAATAGTCTCGTGAGCTCTATGGACTCTACCCATGTCTCCCAATGTCCTTTGCCTCTAACTAGTCCAATCATCTGACATCTTCTTAACGAAATCCTTCTCATAGTGAGGTGCACTAAGCTTGCAACATCCCCCTCTTGGAGATGGTCTTGGAGTGCTAGCTAACATAAGAGGGGTTGCAACAGTACTTTCAAAAGATCCCTGAGAACAATTATCACTCCACTAATTGTTTGTCCTATAATATGGCCTTATTCTAGAAGATGGATTCCTTCGAATCCTCAAAGCATTTCCTTTATGGGATTCTCAATATCTTGAAGAATATTATTTAGAACTATTGTCACGTCCCCTCCCACCAAATCGACCAGCGGAGGGAACATGAAGGATGTATGGGATGCTAAAATTCGCCTCTAAGGATGTATTATCAAATTCATTAACATCTCAATGCGTGTGCATATGCATAATAACATACATAGCGAAATTAAACTCTATCAGTGCACACACAATATGCATATCCCAACATGTTCATCATAGGCATAACAATAAAATCATGCACATAAATAAACTCATCTTATGCTATTTATAGGCATTCAATTTTAACAATTCAAAATGGATCATTTCATTCAATCTGACATAACAAACAGTCACTCATAATACATAAATTTGACAAAATTAGAAACAACAATGAACACTTATATTGTAATTGAAATTTCTCGAGAAATTGGCTATGGAAGAGCAATGTTCCACCCAACCATAGGTCTCTATCTAATCTATATTAATTCAACTAAATGACCACCCACAAGCTGGACTATGTATCCACTAAGGAGGAAATACTCAAGCTCACTCACAGCCATAGGCACAATCACTCACGCTAAGCCGGTACAAAACTAGGTCTGTCAACATGTAGGGAGACAGGGAAGGAGAATGCTAAGCCAGCGAGCTCAAACATAGAGCTACAAGCATCTCAATTTATCTTAGTCAGCCTTGGCACCTACAATACCTACCACACCCAACACAAGGAAGGTCCCCTTCTCTACTACACAGTCCCTCAGGCGCCCCTTCCCTCCAGTGCTCTTCAGGGAGGGAATAGAAAGTTCCAAGCTGCAAAAATTCATAGATTCTTTCCTTCAATGGGTTTATCAATTAGCAATTCTGACCTCTGATCTCTCTACCAATTCAATCCACTCTTGGATTTTCTGAATTCTGGCCACGTGACTCTCAATCACGAAATTCAACTTCTCAGATTCCAAATATGAGTCTCCCTATGGATTTTTGGGCCTTTTACACTTTCAAATTCACCCCATGGTTTATGTCTATGGATTCCCCATTGGGTTTCACTGCTCACATCAAATTATGGTCGTTTTTTACACTCTAAATCGTGGCTTCTTTTCTAGTTGCGATTTTTGCAATTTTTCATTGTTGGGGATGCATAACATGTTGAGAACTGTTGTCTATTTATTCCACCATGGAATGGGGATGATGGAAAATGAATTTTCTATCAATAAATTAACTTTTGGGTCAAGTAAACTGAGCCCATACCCAGCCATACAAATTTTTGAATTTTCCCATGCTCCATTAAATTCATGGGTTGATTTCTCAATTGTCTCCTTACAATAGAATTAGATGTTAACATAACTAGTCATGACAGGTTCTCAATATGACATTTGGAAACAAAGCATCAATCCCCCAACCCCCCACCTCTCCCTAGTGGATACATATAACCCCCTCATTTTAGTTGCTTCCATAACCAACTCTTAGAATTTTATTTGCATTATAAATATCTAAATGTTTTTACAATTTCTCATGGTTTACTAACACATGGCTCACAAAATATAAAATACTTTCCTTTTAAATCCGAACATTTAGCCTTGGCCTTGAGCTCAATGCTAGGAATTCATACATCGTGTATGCACAGTATTCAATTATGAAGCCAATGCATTCTAAGGGTCAAAATGGGGGTATTGCAACTACCCTCATGAAAATCACTTCATGGAGGTTTACTAGAAAAAGAAGGGACTAAAGACCTTATTGGTTTCGTAGCATCCCTATCCTTAGCTCTACCCAACCATTCTTATTCAATGATAATATCTCTCTGCATTTCCTTGTGTAAGGTTTGAGCCATTAAGATACAAACCTTCTCCTTAATACCAGAGTTCAAAGTATACAAAAAATTATTTACTTTCGTATTTTGTGTATGCAAGAGCTTAGTGTACCTAATAAATTCCATAAAGTGTGCTTCATATTCCAATGTGGTATTCGATACTTGTTTAAGATCATGGAATCATTCATCATTCATTCCAAGTACCTATAAAATGTATTTTCAGGAATTGTTCATCAAATTTCTCTGAAGTCACAAAAGAGGTGGAATAACCCATTTTTTTAATCAAGCTCTCAATATACATAATACTCAGGTGGATTATCATGTATATTCCCCTCAGCATAAGTGCTAGGCTCTAAATGGGTTCCATCAAATTTAGTAATCAATGCCTTAGTGATTCTTTGAAATAACTACATCTTATCCCTCACCTCTCTAATAAATGCATGCACTTGATCACTAACCTAAGCAGAAGGTGGAAGTGGGGGAGTGGAGAAGGCAGGGAATTTTTTTCACAATAACAGATAATTGTATTACTATAAAAAAATTAAGTACTACGGCCAAACCGTACAGTATTCTTGAGAAAAAGTTACAAAATGAGTTTCATATTTCCTAGTGTAACACTATCCAAACGATTACTATTCAATATTTTTCTACTTTGATCCCATACACTATTGGTAAACAACTTCCAGAATATCCCTAAAATTAGAACTATTTTACAAAATATCAAAATTCTTTGAAATGGCTTATAAAAAAATCCCTCTAACATTGTTCAGATTATCCCATTTGTGCACAGTTCCTGAGGACTTGCACTTTGCTTTGATGCCACTTCCTACACTTTGCTTCCGAACAGCCAAATAACTACAGGATTCCTTTAAACATGTATTCTTCGAAGTCCAAAATTGTTTGCTTTTCACACCTGGAGTGACATCTCAGGAGTAGGCTATTGATAGGACAGAATATTTAGAAAAAGAAATATAAGGTGAGGCCTCTTGCACATAAATATAATTTTTCAAATTGCAAGTGGCAAGTCAAGCCCTGGCCTTGTGCTCGATGGGGTGGGAGTAACTCAAGTAGGAGAGTGGCACTGGCCGAAGGGAAAAGCATAGCAGATGAACCAAAGGGAATAGCCACCCTTATAGACATTATCAGAACCAACCATGACCAGAATATTCCAAGTTAAGCAACCATAACACACAAGGGAAAGCAAAAAATACAAAGGAAAAACACTGAGGGCCCAAAAGAACGCAACATAAGCCAAATTTGGAAATGTGGAGTCATGAGATTATGCTTGAAACCGGGGAAAGGAATGATCTTAGGAAGCATTTCAAAGAAAGAACCTAAAGAGACCATGACAAATGAGTACTAAAGCTGGGAGAGAAGGAAGACCTCTGATGACCTCCTTGCAACATGAACCACATTCCAAAGGTTACAAAGGAACCATGCCCCCTTAATATTACTAACCTATTAGTGCGTCATGAACCACGAACCAAAGAAACCTTGGGACAACAGAGCTAGCCGCACAAGAGGCTTCGAAGAACATAGAATAAGATGAGAATTGATACCTGGCCCAACAATATTCCTTGTTTTCCTCATACGCACACATGCGGGAATCCAATTTCAACCTAAAGGAACCATATAACCATAGAAATATAGAGACAGTCCCGAACAAACAAGCGCCATATAAAATGATTGAACAACAACTTCAATACCACATTCGACGAGGGAGAGGAGTCATACTCTCCATTTAAGGAGATGATTACCAAGAGTGAGTGTGGAGATTGAGGGTGCGTGGATATAATCATGCACCCTACAAGACACATGATGACACAACAAATTCATAATTAATGATAGAAGTAGATCATATCAACTACTTAGGGGATGAATTACATATTTATACCCCCCCCATTTTGCTTAAATTCACCTTGTTTCATATTGGAACCTTATTTTGCTTGAGTGTCTACATGGATATTTAAATCTCGTAGGACATGATAAGCATGCACCTGTTGAAGACCTCTAATGACGTTTTGGATTCTATGCACACTCCTTTTCAATTGGGTATCACCTAGGATTCACTTTTTTCTGACATATTTGATTATTGTCAAAGAGTCTTGAATGATGGTGAGAGTGGAGAACCCTATTTCCTTTTCTTTTGTTAAACCTTCCCAAAAATACAATACCTCAGCTTGGTTTTTGGTTGTTATTCCACTACCCCATGCGAAGGTTAATACCATTTTTCCTCCATGGTCTAAGAGGACCCTCCCCCGCCTCGCACCTGCCACCCTTGGTTTTCCTCTTGATGCACCATCAAAAAAGAGAGTATATTAATGTCTTTTCTCTAATGTCTTTGAAACACTCAATTTCCACTTTGAATAGTTTTCTGACTTCCTAATTACCTTTTGAATCCCGTGAGATGAGGATTGAAGAACCTCTTTGAATCAATCTGTCTCCTCTATTTCAATATATAAAGTATTTTGATCTCCCAAATGGTTGAAACTTATAATCTCACTTAGTACTCCCCAAGATTTAGAGGCTACTCCTTTGGGAGAGGCAAAGGCATCTTAGAAAATTCATTTGTTTCGGGCTAACCAAACTTTCTAGTTGGCATAATAGGGGACTAACTTCCATATTCTCTTGATCAATGGCTTTTTTTTAATGCATTAGGATAATATTTGTGCTAAGAGACGAACATGCCCTCCCAATTCCCCAAAATTTATACTTGAAAACTTAAAGATACCATCATAATCCTCCAAATAGCTCTAGCAAAGTTGCATTCCATGAAAAGATGTTGCAAAGTTTCCTTTGAGGTCTTGCATAATTGGCATCTAGATGGGCATGAGCTTCCTCTTTTCATAAAATTTTCAGCAGTGAGGAGTTTCTTATGGGTATCCAACCAATAAAAGAATTTAACCTTGGGAATAGATTCATTGTTTTTTAATTTCTTTCCATATAGAATACCTAGGGAGAGATCTCTTCTCTTCAATGATATTTTTGTATCCTTCCTTGACAGAGTAGGAGGAACATTTATTTCCCCATCCTCTAGAATCCATGGCCTACTTATGAATGGGGGGCTTCCCATCTAGAAGGGAGCAAAGAGCATCCCATTAATCCTTTAAGTGACTTGGCAACTTATTCATCTTCCAACCAACCTAATCCTTAGTGTTCATGTTCCATTATGAGATGTCATCCAAAGTGTGGATGCTCATTTCTTCCATCCAATCTTTCAGCTCCTCTAACTCAAAAGAACTAGTCAAGGGGGAGGTTCCTAAGATATTGTCTTTCCATATTTGTATAGGTTGCCCATTCCCAGGGATCCAACTAATTGAAACTAGAATCAGAGGGAGAAAGGTTACGGAGCATACTTTCCAAATGGAAGAACCTTTATTGTCCTCTTTATAATTATCAAGACAATTTAGTCTCAGGGAGCGGAGATATTTCTTTGTAACAACAATTTTCCACCAGGAATCTTCTCCAGAGAGAAGCCACCGTAGAATTTTATCCCCCATGGATTTGTTCATCAATGTTGGGTCTTTTATCCCAAATCCTCCCTTTTCCATAGGAGTAGTGACAATATATCAGTTGACCAAGTGTAATTTCTTACATGGCCCTTTTCCTCCTTGCCATAAGAACTTTCTTATCATTGAACTTATTTGAGAAAGGATTCCAGTAGGGGCTAGCATCGAGGAACATAGATAAAGAGGATAAGATGATAAAATGGCCTTTATAAGGGTGGTTCTTGGACTCATTACAATCCATTGCTCTAGACTTTCTTAGAAGAGTAGGAATTCCTAAATATCTGAAGGAATGACAGCTTGTTTCATAGGAGAATTCAAGGATGCCTGTTAAAATACTGATAAAAATATCATATATGTTCCAACCATATAGACAGTTTTTACCTTTATTAACACATCCTTGATATGCATTGGTAAAGATGTTTAATACCACCTTTAAATGGAAATCAATAAATGTTGAAGCACCCCCCATTAGCAACGTATCATCGGCAAATTGAAGATGATTTATTTCTTTGAATCCTTTAGCAATTGAGATTCCTAGAATGTTATCGACCTGTCTTTCTTTCCCTAATATTCTGCTTAAAGAATCAGTCATTAATATGTAGAGTAATGGGGAAAGGGTATAGCCCTATCAGATTCCTCTTCTACTTTAGAATAATCCAACAAATCTTCCATTAACAAGGGGAATTATTCAAGGATTACCAATGCAAGATGGATGAAAATCCAAACTTGATTAGCAACTCAAAAATAAAAGAAGTGCCTTACCTAGTCAAAAGCATTGGACATATCCATATTGATTACAAAACCTTTCTCCTTTTTGTTTTTGCTTGAATGAATCACTTCTTAAGCTAAGAGAATGTTATCCACAATTTGTCTTCCTTGGATGAATCTCCCTTGGTTTTTGGAGATAATGGTAGGAAGTATGTTTTTAAGTGGTTAACTAACACTTTGTTATTGTTTTATCAAAGGCATTGCATAAAGAGATAGGTTGAAACCTCGAGAACTTGAAAGGGTTCTCTTTAGGGACTAAAGCCAAAAAGGTAGAGTTGGTACCTCCTCCTAGTTTCTTCTTGGATTCCACGTTTTTGACCATCAGGAAAAATTCACACCTTCTAAATCTCAAACATGCCCTGTAAAATACTATAAAGAAACAATATGGTCCTGAGACCTTATCAGGTTCCAAATTTCAAATAGGCTCTGCTATTTCATCCTGTTGGTTGTGGAGCCAGATCTTCCAGTCTCATAGATGATATTGTCTTAGTCGTGCACCCCGGAGGACTATACACCAATTCTGCATTTTTAGGAAGAAGCAAATGGAGGACTATCTGTACCAGAAGGATTTATTCCTACCATTGGGAGGAAGAACAAAGCAACCGGCGACCATGAAGGACAAAGAATGGGAGGTTCTTGACAGAAAGGCTCTGGGAACAATACGGCTGAGCCTGGCTTCGTCGGTGGCTTTCAATATCTCAAAAGAAACGACAATGGAGGGTTTGATGAGAGCACTGGGTAAGCTATATGAAAAACCCTCGGCCTCCAACAAGGTATTTCTAATGAAGCATTTTTTTAATATGAAGATGTCTGAAGGTGAATCTGTTACTGATCATTTAAATGAGTTTAATACGGTTACAAATCAGCTAAGTTCTGTAAGTGTGAACTTTGATGATGAGGTTAGGGCTCTTCTAATCTTATGATCATTGCCAGAAAGCTAGAATAGCTTGGTCATGGCTGTAAGTAACTCTATCTCTAGTTCAAACACCTTGAAATTTGATGATGTTATTGGTGTTATTCTTAGCGAGGAAATGCGAAGAAAAAGCACAGATCAGACATCAGGTAATGCACTGACCATGGAGAGCAGGGGAAGACAAAAGGAGAGAGGAAAGAGCCAAGGTAATCGGGACAAGTCTAAAATGGGAAGATCCAAGTCCAGACTGGGAAAAATAGAGTGCTGGAACTATGGAAAGAAAGGACATCTGAAAAAAGACTGCAGATCTCTAAAGAAGAAAGGAGATACACAGAAGGAAACTACCCAGGAAGCAAATGCAGTAGGTGATGTGTTACAAGATGCTTTGATTCTTGCATTAAATAATACTAGTGATTATTGGGTAGTAGATTCAGGAGCTTCATGTCATGCTACACCCCATAGGAAATACTTTCATGAGTATGTTCCTGGCGATTTTTGACATGTTTTATTGGGTGATAATGAGCCATGTAAAATTGTTAGAAAGGGTAAGTATGGATAAAAGTTAAAAATGGAACTGACTGGCTGTTGAAAGATGTTAGGCATATTCCTGCTATGAAAAGAAATCTGATCTCAACAGGGCAGTTGGGAGATGGCGGCTGTCTATTTAAGTTTGGAGAAAAGTGGTGGAAGATCACTAAAGGATCAATGGTGATAGCAAAAGGAGACAGGATAGGTGCGTTGTATTTATGTCCTCATAATACTGACCATTCTATCTCTTTAGCTTCCAAGGGAACAGATACAACATTGTGGCATCATAGGCTTGGCCACATGAGTGAGAAGGGGATGCAGATTCTCCACTCAAGGAAGTTGCTGCCAGATTTGAAGCAGGTAAGTTTAGAATTCTGTGAAAACTGTGTTTATGAAAAACAGAAGAGAATCAGATTTCTCAGGGTTGGGAAATAGAAGAAGAATGAAAAGTTAGAGCAAGTGCATACAGATGTATGGGGACCAGCTCAGGTACAATATCTTGGTGGCTCTCATTATTATGTTACATTTATTGATGATGCAACTAGGAAAACTTGGGTTTATTGCATTAGACAAAAATCTAATGTGTTTGCTACTTTTAAGAAGTGGAAAGCTTTGGTTGAGAATGAGACAGGGAAAAGGTTGAAGTGTCTCAGATCTGATAATGGAGGTGAGTACTGTGGCAAGGAGTTTGATAGTTACTGTTCATACCATGGGATTTGTAGAGAGAAGACAGACCCAGGAACACCACAAGAAAATGGTGTGTCAGAAAGGATGAACAGAACGATCATGGAGCGTGCAAGGTGTATGAGACTGCATGCAGGGTTGCCTTTACAGTTTTGGGCGGATGCTGTAAATACTGTTCTTTATTTAATAAACAAAGGACCTTCAAGTGCTTTGGATGGTGGTATTCCAGAGGAGGCATGGATAGATAAAAAGGTAAACTACTCATTTATGAGAACGTTTGGTTGTGAAGCATTTGTCCATATTGATAAAGAAAATAGAACAAAGCTTGAAGCTAAATCCAAGAAATGTATCTTTATTGGATATGGGATTGATGAATTTGGTTATCGCTTATGGGATTATGAAAATAACAAAATCATCAGGAGTAGAGATGTGATATTCAATGAAAAAGTCATGTACAAAGATTAGTTGCAGGGAAAGAAACGGGAAAATGAAACCACATAGTACACAATACTTGATGAAATTCAAGAAAATGAAGTTCCAAAGGTGCCAGAAAATCAAGAACAATAGAAAGTACCTGAAACTCCTACAACTACAAGAAGATCTACCAGGTTAAGTAGAATCCCTGAACGATACTCACCTTGAATATATTATTTGTTGATAATTGATGTTGGTGAACCAGAATGTTATGAACAAGTAATGCAGGTGGAAATTAGAAAGAAGTGGGAGCAAGGCATGAATGAGGAGATGGACTCATTAGTAGGAAACCAGACTTGGGATCTGGTTCAGTTGCCTACTGGTAAAAGAGCATTGCAGAACAAATGGATTTACAGGTTGAAGGAAGAAGAAGGAGGTAAGAAGCAGTACAAGGCCAGACTTATTGTAAAGGGGTTTGCATAGAAGAAAGGTATTGATTTTGATGAAATATTTTCTCCTATTGTTAAGATGACTTCAATTAGGACTATCTTAAGTCTAGTGGTGGTAGAAGATTTGCATCTTGAACAGTTAGATGTAAAAACAACCTTTCTCCATGGGGAGTTGGAGGAAGAGATATATATGCAGCAGCCACAAGGGTATGAGGTCAAAGGTAAGGAGAACTTGGTATGCAGGTTGAAAAAGAGTTTGTATGGCTTGAAGCAAGCTCCAAGGTAGTGGTATTTAAAATTTGACAGGTTTATGACAAAACAAGGTTATAGTAGATGTCATTCTGACCACTGTGTTTATTTCAAGAAGCTGGACAATGAAAGATATATTATCCTGTTATTGTATGTGGATGACATGCTTGTTGCAGGGTCTAACATGCAGGATATAAATGTACTCAAAAGGAAGCTAGCTAATTCATTTGAGATGAAGGATTTGGGTGGTGCAAAGCAAATCCTTAGTATGAGAATAACAAGATACAGGAAAAATCACAAATTGATATTGTTTCAGGGTGAGTACATACAAAAGGTGTTGGAGAGGTTCATAATGCAGAATGCAAAACCAATTAGTACACCTTTGGCTAGCCATTTCATTCTAAGTAAGGAAATGTGTCCCAAGACACAGGAAGAGACAGATTACATGTCCAAGATTCCCTATCAATCAGCAGTTGACAGCTTGATGTATGCCATGGTGTGCACAAGACCAGATATTGCACATGTAGTGGGAGTTGTGAGCAGATATATGAACAATCCAGGTAAAGAACATTGGAGGGAAGTACAGTGGATTCTTAGGTATTTGAGAGGTACCACCACTCAGGAATTATGTTTTGTAGGTTCAGACACTGTTCTACAGGGATATGTTGATGCAGATATGGCAGGTGATAAGGATAACAGGAGGAGCACCACAGGGTATGTCTTTACTGTAGGTGGAACCGCAATAAGCTGAATTTCTGAAACTGTAGAAGGTTGTTTCACTTTCAACAACGGAAGCAGAGTATGTTTCTATTACAAAGGTTAGTAAAGAGATGATTTGGTTGTAGAGGTTTATGGAGGAAGTGGGTAAGAAGCAGAAGGATAGCGGGTTGTATAGTGACAGCCAGAGTGCCATTCATCTTGCAAAGAACTCAACATTCCATTCCAGGACTAAACATATACAGCTCAAGTACCATTTCATACGCTCTGTTCTGGAAGATGAACTGTTGAAGCTGGAAAAGATACATACTAGCTAGAATCCTGTAGACATGTTCACAAAGGTAGTGACCAGAGAGAAACTGAGTTCTTGCTCGGTTTCAGTTGGCCTTCTAGCATGAAGGTGAAGAGGAAAAATTTGTCAAGTCCAAGTCCAGCAAGTGCAGCAGCGGTGGAGTTGTTGTGATCAGTCTCCAAGTGGGAGATTGTTGGTTGTGGAGCCATATCTTCCAGTCTCATAGATGATATTGTCTTAGCCGTGCACCCCGGAGGAATGTACACCCATTCTGCATTTTTATTTTTGGGGCTATTTTCACCAACTGTTTTGCGGGCCCATGGTTTTGGGTATCCTGTGGTATTTTTCCCATTGTATTTTCCCTATAAAAGAAAGACATTGTAATACAGTTAGGGATGATGTATTAGGTTTTATGCATTGTAAATATCTCTAAGATCGGGAGAGAGACTGTGAGACAGTGAAGAGGAAGTGCAGCGGCTGTGCTGCAGGTTGTATCCCTTCACCTTGCTGGACAGTAATAATAATAAGGACTGAAAAATTCAGTGTGGACGTAGAATAAGTTTGGGTGAACCACGATATATCTGTGTCTCTCTTGTAATGTGTGTGTGATTATATTTGCATTTCTCTTTATTTTTATTGCTCTGCGATCCTGTTTTTCTAACAATTGGTATCAGAACCAAAGGTCTATTTGGCAGATAAACCCGCAGGAAGCTAGGGTTTCTAGTTCGAGTGGGAGCAATGGAAGAAGAAGGAAAGTTTAAGGTCGAGAAGTTTAACGGCCAAAAGTTCATGTTATGGAAGATGCAAATGGAGGACTATCTGTACCAGAAGGATCTATTCCTACCATTGGGAGGAAGAGCAAAGCAGTCGGCGGCCATGAAGGACGAAGAATGGGAGGTTCTTGACAGAAAGGCTCTGGGAATAATATGGCTGATCCTAGCTTCATCGGTGGATTTCAATATCTCAAAAGAAACGACAACGGAGGGTTTGATGAGCGCACTGGGTAAGCTGTATGAAAAACCCTCGGACTCCAACAAGGTATTTCTAATGAAGCGTTTATTTAATATGAAGATGTCTGAAGGTGGATCTGTTACTGATCATTTAAATGAGTTTAATACGGTTACAAATCAGCTAAGTTTTGTAAGTGTGAACTTTGATGATGAGGTTAGGGCTCTTCTAATCTTGTGTTCATTTCCAGAAAGATGGAATAGCTTGGTCATGGCTGTAAGTAACTCTGTCTCTGGTTCAAACACCTTGAAATTTGATGATGTTATTGGTGTTATTCTTAGCGAGGAAATGCGAAGAAAAAACACATATGAGACATCAGGTAATGCGTTGACCATGGAGAGAAGGGGAAGACAAAAGGAGAGAGGAAAGAGCCAAGGTAATCGTGGCAAGTCTAAAATGGGCATATCCAAGTCCAGACTGGGAAAAATAGAGTACTCGAACTGTGGAAAGAAAGGACATCTGAAGAAAGACTGCAGATTTCTAAAGAAGAAAGGAGATGCACAGAAGGAAACTACCCAGGAAGCAAATGCAGCAGGTGATGTGTTACAAGATGCTTTGATTCTTGCATTAGATAATACTAGTGATTATTGGGTAGTAGATTCAGGAGCTTCATGTTATGCTACACCCCATAGGAAATACTTTCATGAGTATGTTCCTGGCAATTTTTGACATGTTTTATTCGGTGATGATGATCCATGTAAAATTGTTGGAATGGGTAAGGTATGAATAAAAGTAAGAATGGAACTGACTGGTTGTTGAAAGATGTTAGGCATATTCCTGCTATGAAAAGAAATCTAATCTCAACAGGGCAGTTGGGAGATGGCGGCTATCTATCTACATTTGGAGAAAAGTGGTGGAAGATCACTAAATGATCAATGGTGATAGCAAAAGGAGACAGGATAGGTACGTTGTATTTATGTCCTCATAATACTGACCATTCTATGTCTTTAGCTTCCACATGAACAGATACAGCATTGTGGCATCACAGGCTTGGCCACATGAGTGAGAAGGGAATGCAGATTCTCCACTCAATGAAGTTGCTGCCAGATTTGAAGCATGTAAGTTTGGAATTCTATGAAAACTGTGTTTATGGAAAACAGAAGAGAGTCAGATTTCTTAGGGTTGGGAAACAGAAGAAGAATGAAAAGTTAGAGCGAGTGCATACAGATGTATGGGGACCGGCTCAGGTACAATCTCTTGGTGGCTCTCATTATTATGTTACATTTATTGATGATGCAACTAGGAAAACTTGGGTTTATTGCATTAGATAGAAATCTGATGTGTTTGCTACTTTTAAGAAGTGGAAAGCTTTGGTTGAGAATGAGACAAAGAAAAGGTTGAAGTGTCTCAGATCTGATAATGGAGGTGAGTACTGCGGCAAGGAGTTTGATAGTTACTGTTCATACCATGGGATTCGTAGAGAGAAGAAAGTCCCAGGAACACCACAAGAAAATGGTGTGTCAGAAAGGATGAACCGAACGATCATGGAGCGTGCAAGGTGTATGAGACTGCATGCAAGGTTGCCCTTACAGTTTTGGGTGAATGCTGTAAATACGGTTGTTTATTTAATAAACAGAGGACCTTCAAGTGCTTTTGATGGTGGTATTCCAGAGGAGGCATGGACAGATAAAAAGGTAAACTACTCATTTATGAGAACGTTTGGTTGTGAAGCATTTGTCCATATTGATAAAGAAAATAGAACAAAGCTTGAAGCTAAATCCAAGAAATGTACCTTTATTGGATATGGGGTTGATGAATTTGGTTATCGCTTATGGGATTATGAAAATAACAAAATTATCAGGAGTAGAGATGTGATATTCAATGAAAAAGTCATGTATAAATATCAGTTGCAGGGAAAGAAACGGGAAAAGGAAACCATAGAGTACACAGTACTTGATGAAATTCAAGAAAATGAAATTCCAAAGGTGCCAGAAAATCAAGAACAATAGCAAGTACCTGAAACTCCTGCAACTACAAGAAGATCTAGTTAAGTAGACTCCCTGAACGATACTCTCCTTCAATGTATTATTTGTTGTTGACTGATGCTGGTGAACCAGAATGTTATGAAGAAGCAATGCAGGTGGAAACTAGAAAGAAGTGGGAGCAAGGCATGAATGAGGAGATGGACTCATTGGTAGGAAACCAGACTTGGGATTTGGTTCAGTTGCCCGCTGATAAAAGAGCATTGTAGAACAAATAGATTTACAGGTTGAAGGAAGAAGAAGGAGGTAAGAAGCGGTACAAGGCCAGACTTGTTGTAAAGGGGTTTGCACAGAAGAAAGGTATTGATTTTAATGAAATATTTTCTCCTGTTGTTAAGATGACTTCAATTAGGACTATCTTAAGTCTAGTGGCGGTAGAAGATTTGCATCTTGAACAGTTAGATGTAAAAACAACCTTTCTCCATGGGGATTTGGAGGAAGAGATATATGCAGTAGCCACAAGGGTATGAGGTCAAAGGTAAGGAGAACTTGGTATGCAGGTTGAAAAAGAGTTTGGATGGCTTGAAGCAAGCTCCAAGGTAGTGGTATTTAAAATTTGACAGGTTTATGACAGAACAAGATTATAGTAGATGTCATTCTGACCACTATGTTTATTTTAAGAAGCTGGACAATGAAAGATATATCATCTTCTTATTGTATGTGGATGACATGCTTGTTGCAGGGTCTAACATGCAGGATATAAATGTACTCAAAAGGAAGATAGCTAATTCATTTGCGATGAAGGATTTGGGTGCTACAAAGCAAATCCTTGGTATGAGAATAACAAGAGACAGGAAAAATCACAAATTGACATTGTCTCAGGGTGAGTACATACAAAAGGTGTTGGAGAGGTTCAGAATGCAGAATGCAAAACCAGTTAGTACACCTTTGGCCAGCCATTTCAGTCTAAGTAAGGAAATGTGTCCCAAGACACAAGAAGAGATAGATTACATGTCCAAGATTTCCTATCAATCAGCAGTTGGCAGCTTGATGTATGCCATGGTGTGCACAAGACCAGATATTGCACATGCAGTGGAAGTTGTGAGCAGATATATGAACAATCCAGGTAAAGAACATTGGAGGGCAGTACAGTGGATTCTTAGGTATTTGAGAGGTAGCACCACTCAGGCATTATGTTTTGGAGGTTCAGACACTGTTCTATAGGGATATGTTGATGCAGATATGGCAGGTGATAAGGATAATAGGAGGGGCACCATAGGGTATGTGTTTACTGTAGGTGGAACAACAGTAAGCTGGATTTCGAAACTGCAGAAGGTTGTTGCACTTCCAACAATGGAAGCAGAGTATGTTGCTATTACAGAGGCTAATAAAGAGATGATTTGGTTGCAGAGGTTTATGGAAGAAGTGGGTAAGAAGCAGAAGGATATCAGGTTGTATAGTGACAGCCAGAGTGTCGTTCATCTGGCAAAGAACTCAACATTCCATTCCAAGACTAAACATATACAGCTCAAGTACCATTTCATACTCTCTGTTCTGGAAGATGAACTATTGAATCTGGAAAAGATACATACTAGCCAGAATCCTGCAGACATGTTCACAAAGGTAGTGACCAGAGAGAAACTGAGTTCTTGCTTAGTTTTGGTTGGCCTTCTAGCATGAAGGTGAAGAGGAGAAATTTGCCAAGTCCAAGTCCAGCAAGTGCAGCAGCGGTGGAGTTGCTGTGATCAGTTTCCAAGTGGGAGATTGTTGGTTGTGGAGCCAGATCTTCCAGTCTCATAGATGATATTGTCTTAGTCGTGCACCCCAGAGGACTGTACACCCATTCTACATTTTTATTTATGGGGTTGTTTTCACCAGCTGTTTTGCGGGCCCATGGTTTTGGGTATCCCGTGGTATTTTTCCCATTGTATTTTTCCTATAAAAGAAAGACATTGTAATACGGCTAGGGATGATATATTAGGTTTTATGCATTGTAAAGATCTCTAAGATCAGGAGAGAGACTGTGAGACAGTGAAGAGGAAGTGTAGCGGCTGTGGTGCAGGTTGTATCCCTTCACCTTGCTGGACAGTAATAATATTAAGGACTGGCAAATTCAGTGTGGACGTAGCCCAAGTTGGGGTGAACCACGATATATCTGTGTCTCTCTTGTAATGTGTGTGTGATTATATTTGCATTCTGTTTATTGTTATTTCTCTACGATCCTGTTTTTCTAACACATCCTCTGATATCAGATTATCAAGCTCCTTGTTGGCTTTTAGATTGGCGCTTAAGGGTATTGCATACAACATTGCTACCATATTTTTAGGTAGCTTTTCATCTTCTTCTATATACAATTTCTTAAAATGACACAAAGCTTCTCTCTTTATTCCCTCATATCTAGTTATTGTCTCCTGTTTTTGTTTGAATCTCTCTCACATTTTTCTGCATCACTCTTGCTTTATCTTGTTTGTGAAAGAATGCAGTGTTTCTATCTCCCTCTTTTAGCCATATACTTCTTTATTTTAGTCTTCGAGTTTGTTCTTCTTTCCCCATTGCTAATAGAATCTTTTGTTGAGCTTCTTTTTCCGCTTCTTTCAGCTAATATCTTATTTCTTCTTTCTCCATTCTTTCCTGGGTCGAGAGAAGTTGAGCTTGCAATTCTCTCCTTTCAATCATGGATTCCTTGAAATGAGTTTTGTCCCATGTCTTTAGAGGTGACTTAACACTTCTCAACTTAGATTTCTATATATAACTAGGAGACACTACAAATTTTTTCCGACATGTTTCCTCTATGATCTCAATATCCTCTTCAGATTGTAGCCATATCGGATTGAATTTGAAAAGAAGGGGTCCAAAATTTTCTTTTTATTTTAACAAAAGGGATATACTTATGATCAGAAGCCACATAAGGTATAATCTAATAAATAATATCCAACTCTTATTCTAGATAGCCACTACTAATAAGGAATCGATCAAGCCTTGTTGTGATGTGTCCACTTCCTTTCCTTATGTTCGACTAGGTATAACTTCCTATTTTAGGTTTCACATAAAATAAGGCCTATTTATTCATTAAATCTTCCACATCCTTTCTAGTGTCATCCTGAACTAGGTTCTCCCCTCTTTTTTCTTCTTGAGATAGAACAATATTGAAATCCCCCGCCACTATCAATGTGTTATGTACCTATGTTATTTTTAATCTCTGACATCATTTCCCAACACTCATTTTTCTCCTTACTATCTATAAGAGAAAGTATTTAATATTTGGTATCTCTTACATGTATGCTGGTCCTCGAGTTCCACAAATAGCCAATGAATGGTTTCATTATGCTGAAGTGGAACCATATTTATTTATTTCCAAGTTGTGCAAATACCTCTTGATGCTCCTCTCGATGTGACTATTATGCATTCATTATTTTTCCAAAATTGATTAAATGCTTTCATTGCTTCTTTTTCTTGTAGTTTGGTCTCCTTGATTAGTAGAACCATGTGTTGTTCTACTTTTGTTAAATGTCTTATTGATTTTTTTTTGTGTGCCCTAGTCCTCTGCAATTCCAAGAGACAACCTTCATTATTTCCCTATTATTTTGGTAGGACGTCCTTGCTCCATATTCTTTTGGTATAAAGGAATTTCAATTACTATATACTTCTAACTCCCAACTATGGTGGTTTTTGTGGTGTATTGTAGACCCATACATTTTTCTTTATTGGTTGCTTCTTCCCTCTTTTCCTTTGAAGATTTCCTTCTTTTCTTTTGGGAAAAAAATCTTCCTTGGCCACATCATCATCAATGAGTTGTGCTTTGTGATAAGTAATCAATCCAGAAGGGGGTGGTTGGTCCAGAGTTTCAAATAGGGAGGGGGAATAGAAATTTTGGGGAGGAACATAAGGTTAAGGAGTTGAGAGGGGGAGAAATGTTAAGATAGATTCGTCAAGAGGATCCAACACTTCATCTAGAAGAGAGATTTAAATTTATTATGGCTAGGGTCGAAATATTCAGAAGAGGAAGGGGCTGAGACCGATTGAACAGATGGAGCAACGAGATGAGAGGGAGACCAGGTTTTCCTTTTCACAGTCATCCAATAATTATCTCTTTCTTCTTGAGTAACTTGGGGGATTTTGGGGGCAGTATTTAGCAAATTTCCCATGTTCATGGAAATCTTTAAACTTGAAAGGGAGTTGTTCATAGTCCAACTTCTACAGATGGCTCCAGTTATCAAGAGATATTTTTATAACATTTGATAATCCCTTTTCAAGGTCTACTTCAACACAAATTATGGCGCATGCAAACATACTTTCTTTTGGATAAGATTTGTCAATGTATTTCCCTATTGTCTTCAATGATTCATCATCCCAAAAGTGAAAATGGAGATGGGGTATACAAACCCAGAATTGGAAGAGGAATGGGTTGAGACCGATTGAACAGATGGAGCAACAGGATGAGAGGGAGACCCGGTTTTCCTTTTCACAGTCATCCAATAATTTTCTCTTTCTTCTTGAGTAACTTGGGGGATTTTTGGGGCAGTATTTAGCAAAGTTCCCATGTTCATGGAAATCTTTAAACTTGAAAGGGAGTTGTTCATAGTCCAACTTCTACAGATGGACCTAGTTATCAAGAGATATTTTTATAACATTTGATAATCCCTTTTCAAGGTCTACTTCAACACAAATTATGGCACATGCAAACATACTTGCTTTTGGATAAGATTTTTCAATATATTTCCCTATTGTCTTCAATGATTCATCATCCCAAAAGTGAAAATGGAGATGGGGTATACAAACCCAGAATTGCATAGCCAAAGGTACATATATTTCCAAGTAGAAATATAAATTCCACCTATTCAAATACATGCCCCTAGAATCCATAAAGTAAGGGACATTCCTAAAGATGAGATCTATGTCTTCTTTGTGTTAAAAAGGGAAAGTACAATATCCTCTTCCACATAAAAAATAGTTCATTTTCCCTTTGATCGGGGCAATCCATTTTTTCGTAAGACATTTTTCCATCGAGCGAGGGAAGGACCAGAGACCTGTGAATTGACCTATTAAACGTATTTCTACAAGAGCTGAAGTTTTTTTCCAAGATTTAAACTATGGAAGTAACATCTCCCGAACCGTTGAAGTCCTTTTCACAAATTTTGGAAGTGATGGTTTGGTAGGGTCTCTTTTTAGAGAGCACACCAGAGCTTGGAACATAGCCTCTGGGGAGTATTATATATTCCCTCCTAGAGAGGAGTCTAGGAGGGCCATCGGGCCACAGCAGAAAAGGACAAGGTCGACTGATCAAAACTACTAGAGGATAGGGTTTATTCCCGAAGGAAAAAAATCCTTATAGTCCCCACCATTGAATCTATGCCAATAAATACATACCCTAATATTTTCCTCATCATAAACCTTAACAGCTATACATTTCTATAAACAAGCAAGTCGACCAAATCCCTAGTGTTGCAACTTGAATTGATGCTACATGCAGCTCCCCTTTGCAGTAGATTTATAGACACTTGAAAACATCAAGTCTAAATGATAGAATACAACTATATTTTTTTATAAACATGTTACTTATTAATCCGTGAAATCACTCACAATAAGATTATGCAAGACTTTCATACCCAATTGAATATAAACCATGCCAATGTTATCCTTTGTAATTATAACCTTTGGAACAATAATACAATTCCTAAATTAGATTGATGTCCTCACATGCCAATCATTTTCAAACAATCATTCAAATAAAATTCTCTTATAAATGTGTTATACTCAATTGCAATAGAGAGGTTGTTAGTGCCTTGTCTATTTCAATCCTCTATTGATATCAGGGTTCATACTCCATCTAATTGATCATAAAGTAAAACCATATCACAAAACTACTACAATGGATTTTATAATTAGTTTATTCACATGGTTGACGACTATTCCATCCTTTGAGTTCATCCCAACCATGATACAACCCCGATCTCAACTTAATTCCATAAGTGTGGTGAGGAGCTTAGTCAAACTTAACACATAATTGTTAAGCATAACATAGTTACATATTTTTAATTAAGAATTAAGAGATTAAGAGTCATAATTAACATATTCTTAAGCATTGTCTTCAATATTACTTTTTTATAGGTACCCAACTTCGGTCCCATTTCAATCTACAAATAATTAGGAAATAGTATCAAATTTATCGTCATTTGGGTTTGGCTCAAGTGGTTGCGAGGAATTTGTTATCCTCCCCTCTCAGGTTCAAATCTCATAAGTGAAATGTTGAGCTATTGATAAGCATATTGTTGTAATGGCCTTGAGCCCTATGTTGACAAAGCCTCGAAATTCTGTAAAATTTGGCTTACCCTAGGTACCATCCTCAAAATGAGGGAAAGTACCCGGTGGGTTTCTCCTAGATATGTATTCCAAGGAAAAAAAGTATTAAATTTACTCATAAATGATCGATCTAGTGAACAATCATAAGCTAATGCATCTTTTATATAATTTTGTCTATTTTTCTATACCTTCTTATTTATACATATTGTTAAACTCTTATCCCCAAAGTCTTAAAAAAGTAAGTTAATAGAGGATTTTTGTTAAACATGTCACTCACAATCCTATAATGCATGAAATTATCATTTTTGTATGAAGTATAAGTAGTGACTAAAACATAATTACACCCAAGACTTTTAAATAGCACTGACTACTAGCCATTTAGTTTCTAAAATTAACTAGAAGCTCCATTTCCATACCATTCTATTTCTTATTAATTAAAAAATGTGGAGTAATTACGCACTCCTATGCTCAATGAGAAAAACCTAGAATTGCCATCACTTAAACTCCTCTCTAGTTATTCCCAATTTTTAACTTTTCACCATTTATTGCCCATAGGAAATGGACTTAATAGGGGCGGTCACATGTAACCTAGTCAAGGACAACGCGCAAGTAGTTGTGCATGTTTCTACTATACGTCATGCTAACAGTTATAACTGAGTTTTTTAAAAGCTTTACTCATAAACTTTGGATATTTTCACAATAACTTGTGACACTTGAGTTTATCAACCTAATGAATTATCTTCTGCATGTGTCAAAGTAACAACTAAAGTTAGAATATATGGTAATAAAATAATTTTGAAAATCACATTAACAATAACAACTTTTAATAGAAATTGTAACTATTTTCCTTAGAAATGTTTTTCAAGCAACTTTAACTTAGTTGAATAAAAACCCCAATTTCTTTTTAACAACTTGTAATAGAAATTGTAACTATTTTCCTTAGAAATGTTTCTCAAGCAACTTTAACTTAGTTGAATAGAAACCCAATTTCTTGTTGTTGAATATACTACGAACACTAAGAGGGAGTGAATGGGTGTTCAACACTTAATTACCTTTTTCTCTTTATCAAAGATTTTATCAATCACAATTACCAATAATTATAACCATTCAACAATCATTCAATGTGATTGATCAACAAATAGACACATGATATATATTATAATTACATGATATGATATATATATGTAAAATTTAGTAGAATAATGATAGTCTCAATAGGTTACATCAAGTATTAATTTTCAGCCACAATTTATGGTAATCTATGATTGTCTTCTATGCTACTTGCATATGAGCAACAATTGTCCCAATGCTTCTTCTACACCCATAGGCTATGGTTGATCCACAAATTTCTTTTTGCACCCACTAGCAATGGTTGTACCGAAGTTTTATTTCTGCACCCACTAGCAATAGTTGCACCAAAGCTTTATTTCTGCACCTACAAATTTCTGCACCGACTAGCAATGGTTGTTCCAAAGCGTTATTTTTGCACCCACAAGCACTAGTTGTCCCAATGGTTTATTTTTGCACCCACAAGCAATGGTGGTCCCAAAGACTTATTTCTACACCTACAAGCAATGGTTGTCCCAAAGTTTTATTTCTACACCCACTAGCAATGGTTGTACCAATGAATCATTTATGCACCCACAAAACTCTACTTCTAACCTTCAATCAACCTGTCAATAAGATGTCTCGTCTGCCATAGATTTCTTATCACGAAAAGCTTAAACCCCGATTATTTTCTCACGCTTATTTTCTTCCTTTTGGTCAACAAGATGTCCACTTATTGTTCCTTCGCTTCATGTTCTCCCAAATTTATTCTATCTCACATGTATTTCCATTTTTTTTACATTGTTGTTCCCTTCGCTCACTATCATCCCCAATTAATTTTCTCTTCACTATTCCATATTATTTCTTCCAATATATATATATATATATATACTTTTCCTTTTTATTATTTTTGTTTATTAAGCCAACTAATTAACTTTCCTTTTTTTAATTTTGTGAACCATATTATATTTAATTTTATTTGGAGTCAACTCTTTACATGCCCTTGTCAATTTTCTTTAGGGTCGACATGTCATTTTCATCCAAATGTGAGTGTCTTCATTTGACACCGGCCTCAAGTATGTTTTCCATAGTACTGCTTCAAGATTGATCTTCATATGGATTGTATTGCCTTCTTAGATTGGATTAGTGCCAATAATGGCTTGTCATTCTTTGGCCCATACTCAAAGTCCTTTATACAAAATTGACACCCTTTCAACTTCTTCAAGCAATCCTTCAAGCAATAACATGAGCAATATTTATAATCAACTTTAAACACCTCAAAGACACCTTGTTCACCTTTGTCATCAATGAGCATCAATGACAGTAATCATCATGCCTTGACATCAATGACAACTTTTGCCAACACTTTTTTCAAAAACCTAGGTATTTTTTTAACCAACAAACCGTCATAGCCAATACCATAGCTATCTTCCAACTCAAGGAAATATTTCCTAGGTTGCAACAATTATTAGTCTTTGAGCACCATCCATTAAGATATCTATAAAACATGAATGATCTAGTTTGAATAAAATATCAATGAAATCACAATACCAAATACCTAATTCATATAATACATCATTATATAGATTAAGGTATCAACTCGATGTAACTCTAGTGTTTAACTTTTCAAAATTCTCTCCTTTGCCAACTCAAGAATTGCCAACCAGTTCCCACCTAACCATGCCCAATGAAATTTACTCCCATGGGACCCACAAGCTTTACAGTATCACAACGAAGGGATCAAAAGAATTTCCAACAATAAGATATGATCTAGTGATGGATTTTCCACCACTAAACTTGTCAAGAAAACAACAACACCTCTAACATGGGGAAGTATCCCACTAATAGTTCAACTATCTTCTAGATTCAGTATCACAAACTTACTCAATTCCTCAACAAGCTCTGTAAAAAATCCAACATCATTTCACTACAACACTTAAGTCCTCCCTAAACTCATGGAGGTATGGTCTATTTATAGACTTGAGGAGGTTTGACACCTCATCAACATGCATAGTTCTGATTTATTTATTTTTTTAAATCCTAATTTTCCATACCAAGGTCTAACACTTTGTTTTTTTTATTTATTTAATAATTATTCATTATTCATTCCCCATGTGGCATGCTAAGAAATTTCTCACGTATTCTTTTTTTTAAATTACATAATTATAATTTTCATTAGAACATTCCTATAAAAAAAAGCCCTCTAAAAGTTGGTAATATTCTTATCAACTAATTCTATTTTGGGATTATATATAGCATTGACTCAGTTTCACTATTTTTTAAATTACATAATTATAATTTTCATTAGAACATTCCTATAAAAAAAGCCCTCTAAAAGTTCGTAATATTCTTATCAACTAATTCTAATTTGGGATTATATATAGCATTGACTCACTTTCACTATGCATATGGAAAATATAGTTGTTGGGTAGCACCTCCAACAAGCTAATTCACCTATACTCCTAAATGGGTGGATTTACCAACTACCTATCTTCCTTGTACGATGTCTCTTTGAAGAGACTATACATCTCAATGCAACGCTAAGTAGGCAAGTCGAAACACCTTTACTCATCCCAATGTAGCCTCTTGGTCATGTCTTACACTAATATGTTTGCGAGATGGCAAGGCTTCTCTGTATCACATGGTTGCGCACACACGCATCAATTATCTCAACAAAATACCAATACAAATAATAAACAATTCAATTGTTCAAATCCACAAGTTACCTTCAACATGTATCATTGTCTAACTTCCAACGTAGAGTTCTCCAAGATAATGATCACACATGTTCAATAATCAGAGAAACCAATTACATGAATCACTAAGGTTAGAGATAACATCCAACACATATGCACACCTATATAAATATATATAATAAGCAAATAATCATCAAAGGACAATTTCGTTATGCTTTCTCATCACATCAAGATCTTATAGAATTATATTTTTAGTTTTTCATAGCCCTCCACAATTAATGTGTTGGCGAAAGCTAAGCATTGAGCTGCAGAGCATTAAATGTAGTAGCTCAGTGCTTAGGGTCCATTGGATCCCGAGAATCTCCAAATCCAACGGACCCTAAGTCTGAGCTGCCGCATTTAATGCTCTGCAGCTCAATGCTTAGCTTTCGCCGAATGTGTTGGCGAATCAGGAGTATCTATTCGTCCATTAGCTTATCAAGCTTATTGATTTCTATCCAATATCAACATCATACATTTCCATTACAAAACCTCACATATATGACCATCCTACCATAGTTGTAGTCACGTTAGCTAATAACATTCATAATTATATTGTCAACATCAAATAGTCATCTCATTAAATCCAAGCATGACACCATGTTACATTACAATAATCAAGCAACATTTTTTTTTGTCTATTCAACTCAATCCAATCATTAGATATACAAGTATCACGTCATATATAGAATGTAGCGCACACACACATGCACACACATACACACATGTCTATGTTTATACAGTAACCACACATATTAACAACATATCAGTGTCCCTAGTTTAGACATTACCAATCACTTCACCTATCAAGGTTCAACATAGATCAAAATATAAGTAGGTCAAGCAAAATGGAGCATTACAATTTCCACTTCATAAAGTACCAAAATGGATGACAAATTATATAGTTATATGTTTTATATCAAATCTAGCCCCTTAATTTTGGGAAGAAACAATCAACTATGCTAATTAAATATTGAATTGCACTCCTACCAACATTGTGTGTGATGTAACATCGAAAGAAGCTTGAAGCATGTAACCAAATTTCTAAGTGTTCAATTGTGGTGCTTGGGTGCATATTCTAGGTGAAAAGATAAAGTTATGCATCCCAAGAGTCAATCTTGTATTTTTCTCGATTATTATGAAGATGCAAAACACAGTTTCCTTCTCATACCCCACAACTATATAGGTGATTTTTCCAAGGAATGGTGTTTAATTTTATAAAGTTCCTTACCCTGCAAGTTAGTTTCGGCATTGCACCATCCTTATCTTGCTAGACATTTTCAACATATATGCCATCTACCTCTATCCACTACTACTTCTCATGATATTGCTTGTATTTTACCTCATGTCATCAGGAATTCTTCTTCAGTTGATGATTGTAACGAGGAACTCTAGCTTTGCATCCTCCTATAGTTGAGTCTATTGACCATGCACCTGTAATTCGATCTCTTCCTAAATGGGTCTAGAAGACTCGAAAAGTTGTTGATTCTTTTGATCGTGATCCTGATGCTCCTCACCGGACTCACTCTTGGCATCAACATGCCTCTTTGGCTGTTATGGCTTAAAATTCATACTCCAAACTGTAAAACTTACAAGGACACTTTTGGTCAATGACAAATCTATAAGAGCCTTTAATGAATAATATCAATCCTTGTTGGAAAACAATACTTGGAATTTAGTCTCTCCCCAAAGAAGAAAACTTATGAGATGCAAATGGGTTTACACATTTGGCTCAACTCGTTGTAGATGTAAGTGTGGATAAACATAAGGCTTAATTGCCAAAAGTTTCTCTCAATTGAAGGCATCGACTACTCTAAAATTGTATTCCTTGTAGCCAAAATTATTTATATTCCTCCTTGATATTTCACATATTGCTTAACAACACTAAATCTATAAACAAAAAACTCTTCATTCTTGTGTTGTGTATTGATGGTCTCATCCTCACATAGAGCAACAATGATTTGATCGACCATAAGATATCAAGTCTTAAAGAATTAAATGGAGACCATTGACTTAGGCCCTTCACATTATTTTCTCGGTCTTCAAATTTTGCAAACTAAAGAAGCCACTTACCTTCCTCAACCTAAGTATGTACTTGAATTTATTCAAAGACCTACACCAACCCCTTTATGTTGGGTGTTGAGCTTTATACCAAGTGTTCCACACCTACTTTGTACATATAGTTGCTTTGAATGTATTGTACCTAACTCATACCCGTAGAGACATTTATTTTGTTGTTGGTCTAGTTTTGCACTTCATGCAGGATTGACAAGAGACCCATTAGAAAGTGACCAAGCAAATACTTTATTGTATTTCGAGGCATGGTTCAGTGTGGTATATTTGATGTATGGTTCAATATGGCATTTATATGCTTTAAGGGGCTCTGTGTCCCGGCCTTGGTGCAGAGGTTCCTTGGCCAGCTCCCCATGCAAGGGCAAGTTAGCATGGACTTGACCAAGACGCCAAGGAGACTTGGAAACCCGAATTGGGAGCTCGGCGAGAAGGCTTGATGGCTACGACAAGTTGGGAGTGGTGCGGACTCAAAGGGTGCGTTGAGTAGGGTGCGGACCCAAGTGTTGTGGACACATGATGCACAAGGGGCTTGGGTGGAGCGTGACGCCAACAGGCATGAGGGGCATGCACCCAAGACGTGCAGAAGACCAAGGTGTGGCAAGCCATGGCACATCGGCAAGGTGGACCAGTAAAGTGGGCGAGGGCATGAGGTGATCCCATGGTGAGACAAGACAGGCGAGTCGGCCAGCAGGGTTGTTGGCTTGGTTTTGCAACCAAGCTTTGTGCAATGGGCACCTATCAACAATGTGATAGCAGTTTCAATATAGAAAGCAAAAACGATTAAGAATTAAATCTAAATCTAAACTAACATGTGCATATAACAAATAAATTTAAAAACAATTCATGAAAATAACAAGAAATAAAAGAATGGATGTTTTGTATTAAGATACCTCAAATGGTGAGTATTTGTGTTGAGCAACTCCAAGCTCCCATGGTCTCTTCTCCAAGATGATGGAAATGGCCAAAAAGTCTCATGAGAGATTTTGATAGCATGAGGATAGGATGATGGATGGATGGAAAGTGAGGAGCCCCTACCACCTTTTTATAGTTTTTGGTGGTGGGGAATACCATTATGGTTTTGAGGAAACCAATGGTATTGACCAACATGGTTTAGGTACATTTTTCCCTCTTTTTTCCTTTTTTGAATATTTTGAATATTTTTATTCCCTTTTTAATATTTTTGGGAATTCTGGACCCTTTTTTAGGGTTTTTTATGCTTTTTGAGGAAAAATATTCATTTTGAGGGGAAAAATGGGTGTATTATGGTCTTTTGGTGACCTTTTGATGGCTTTAGAGGCTCAAATGGTGGAAAAGTGGACAAATGGGTCATGTGAATAAGGAAATGAGCTAGTGAGCACTTTTTGGGTGTTAACAGATTGCCCCCTTATGTGTGAGGGCAGGAGCTCATCGTATGGCCGATAGACGTCATAGTTCTTTTGTCTTTTTCCTGGGGTTTGGGGAAGAGAAGAGACCAGTTGGAGACTGGATCCACTGCCCTTGGAAGCTGCAAAAAGAAAAAATATTACATGGCCTCAATATGAATGACGAATAATCTTTGATAATGGACGAGGCGGGCATACCCATGCTCGTATCAAGACATATACACAACAATTAGTCCCAAGAAGGGGGACCTGAATAATACATAAAAAAATCTGCTGGTACATCATAATGGTCCAAAGGGGACACTATTTTGGGATGTACTCATGATCATAACATGACTGATCTCAATAACTTGAATAAAGCGACAACCGTTCTGAACAAGGTCTCAGAAGGGTTGATGAACAGCTGAATCTAAAGGTGTCCAACACCTGTAGGGACTCAATGACTCTGAGTCAACTCTGAGGAGTATATGTAACTGTATACTTGAGGGAGTATAAAACTGGGGTACATCTGAATACTGTCGCCACGCACAACCTGGATATCTATAGGAAAAATGTAACTGGTTGTTTCCATGAGTAGACTCTCAAATGTGGAGGAGTCAGGTGGTATCCGGGGTCTTCAACAAATAACTGAAAAGACCAATACCCTGTGCGAGTCTCAACGATGCGATCAAGGTGTTGAAGTCGAGCATGTGAGAAACAACCATTTGTAGAGGCACTGAGGACTCTTCTTGAAATGATTCGTAGGCACTCATCATAAATGGTGATGATTCCAAGACACACGGACCTCTAGGTCTATCCTCTGGAATAAATTTGGTTGTCGTCGATAGAGGGAGACCAGCAACTAACAACGCAATGATGTTTCCTTGATAGGAGCACGAGGTGTAAAACTGAAGTGTGCTAGTACTAATGGTAGAACTGACATACTTGTGGGGATGGGAAGTGACTGGGGTCATAAAGTGGGTGGACTCAAACTTCCTTTGTTCAGAGCCCGATGACATGGTTGACCTGGCAGCGTAGGGAACTGACTTGTAGGTCTGGGGATCATAGCTTTAAAGTACTGAAGGGTATGTATTGACTCTGGGGGGCCAAGCTGATGGGTGTTGTCGAGGGATTCTCAGAGTGACATACTACAGAATACTCTGAACAAATGCGACCAAAATGGGGAGGTTGCCATATGAGTAGACATGATCTGTTGTGGCACCGAGAAACACCATTGGGTCCTTCTTCGTAGTTTGAATGAGCTCCAAGAAGGGATAAAAGTGTGCTCTGAAATGGTACTGTCCTGTGGATTTTGTGAGCCCGGGATTGTTCGTGCTCATGGGTGCTTTCATTTTTAAGGAGTCTGAAAACGATAAGAAAACTCTGCAGTGGTTGTGAGTACTGTTCTGTGGGTTTTTACAAGCCCAGGATGGTGATTGCTCGTGGTCACTTTTATGTTTAGAGAGTCTGAAAGCGGTAAGTGGACTCCATTGGTGTTCTTTTTCGTAAGTTAGTCTACAAGGCCCGAAAAAGCATAAAATGATGCAAATGGAGAACTCTTCTAGCCGATGTGACTAGAGTATTCATTTTTCGTAATTAGTCTACAAGGTCCAGAAAATGGGTAAACTTATACCAGGTAGACGCCCTTTCAGATATGTTTAGTGAGCATGAAAGGAAGCAAGGTTGCTCGGCGATCTCTTCATTGTTTTAGGAGTCAGAAAAGAGCTTAACAGAAACTCCCTCACTGCCTTTTTCGTAAAAGGGATTGCTCGGCCGGAAAAAGGGGTAAAACTATACCGAACAAAAAGGTATTGATGAGAGCGAGAAAAGGTCTCAAGCATCGTCATGAGTGCAGAATACTGAATCAAGTGACATAAAGATTGTCAAAAACCGGTAACGGCCAATGTGGCACGCAAACCGAGGTGATGAGTGGCATTTTGAAAAAATGCCCAAAAATTATGGGCATGAGAGCGAGAAATGATCTAAAGCATCATCACAAGGGCGGAAAACTGAATCCAACAATATCAAATTTGTCAAAAACGGACGACGGCTGATGTGGCACGCAAACCGAGGCAATGAGTGGCATTTTGAAAAAATGCCTGAAAATTATGGGGATGAGAGCGAGAAATGATCTCAAGCATCATCATGAGCGCGGAAAACTGAATCCGACGATATCAAACTTGTCAAAAACAGACGACGACCGATGTGGCATGCAAACCGAGGAAACAAGGGGGCATGGGAAAAATGCCTAAAAAATCTAGGCGTGAGAGCGAGAAATGATCTCAAGCGTCATCACGAGCCCGGAAAACTGAATCCGGCGATATAAGACTCGTAAACAATGGACAACAGCCGATGTGGCACGCAAACCGAGGCAACGAGGGGGCATGGGAAAAATGCCCAAAAAATCTGGAGGTGAGAGCAATAAATGATCTCAAGCGTCATCACGAGCACGGAAAACTGAATCCGGCGATATAAGACTCGTCAAAAACGAATAACGGCCGATGTGGCATGCAAATCGAGGCGACAAGGGCGTGAAAAAATGGTCAAAAAATGGACCTGGTGAAAATAGGAAAAGGAAAGGACTATCATGAAGTTCTCGTTGTGCTGATTCCAACGGTTTGAGGAACGGACGTCGTATGATACCGCAATGGTTGTTTGAAAAATGGTCAAATCTCTATAAATAGGGTGTGGGGCCAATATGACGTGTCATTGTTACGTGCGAGTTTGGCAGAGAAATCAGAGCTCTTTCTTGATTTCTGGGAGATTCGACCGTTGGTTTTCGATTCCGCGAGTTTCAGGTAACCCTATTTTCCTTAGCCTTTTTAATTATGTCTTTTTTGGTTAGCGGCGAGCCCCCGAAGACCGCGAAATTCCATGTTGGCCTTCCAACGTGGAATATCGAGGGTTTCACGTCCTTTTCCGCGATGAACATCGCGGGTTCGGGGCCGACAGTCGCGATGTTCATCGTGGCTGTCGAGCTGAAATTCGCGATGTTCATCGCGACTATGGGGCTGATAGTCGCGATGTTCATCGCGACTGTGGGGTCAATACCCGCAATGTTCATCGTGGGTTCATGGATGAAAGCCGCGATGAAATTTTTTGAAATTTTTTTCTGTTTTTTAAAAAAATTATTGTTTTTTGGCAGGATGTTGAGGAGACCACTGGTGTCGTGGCGAGAGCGGGAGATGGAGGAGGACCTGATGATTCGGATTCGGACCGATCAGGTGGTCCAATAGGCTCTGGCTATGAGCGGGCTCCCGAAGTTCACTCAGATTCCACCAATGCGTTCAGTAGGACCACTACAGAACAAATTGGTGAGTCTCTGGGTCCCTGCAGAGGGTGCTTTCATAGTTGGGGGTGAGAGGTTAAAGATCACCCTCACTGATGTTTACTTTCTTACTGGGTTGCCTCGCTTATGGGAGGTAGGGGATCTTCTGCCGAGGATCCCGACAGGTGTGGATATCGAGGATCTGCTAGAGACATTCTATGTTCCTGGGGCTATGGTGTAGAATAGTGCTTTGAGCCTGATATCTCTTCAGGAGTGGGATATGCAGGCTATTGGGGCTTGTGTGCTGCGGGTGTTGGGTGCCGCGGCACCACATCGTTTGTCTGGGGGACAAACGATGATGGTGGATTATGTGCTGAGGGGGACCTACTACGCGTGGGGTCAGATGTTTTTGGCTGGTGTCTGGAGAGATTTGGACAAGGTCAGTCGGGAGGGGGGAGAGTTCTGCTATGCCTCCTTCTTGTATTGTTTCTTCTTTGAGCGAGTACCGACCTTGCGGCCACGGGTACCGGTTCGAGAAGGGTTAGTGAGCGATCCGCGCATGGTGCGGTGGGGGCAGATGATGCCCCGCGATGGTGGTGGTATCCACGGGTTCTTTTCATAGGACATGTATGAGCAGTGGGAGCAGATCCCCCTGCTGATTGATGACTATCCATATGCAGGTATGGATTATCGAGGAGATCCGGAGATGCCTCGAGCCTAGGGACAGGCCTGGGGTTTAGATGGTATGTTTTTGTGTTTGGTTCTCTACTATATCGTGTGTTTTTTAGATGTTTTTGTTATAATCAATATTTATATGATGGTTCACTTGCGTGATTGTGCAGATGTGTGTCCTGTACCACCGGTCGATCATGTGGTTCGTAGGGGACGGGCGATGGTGGTCGTTTCGCCTCCTGTAGCAGTACCGCCTCCTCATGCTCGAGGAGTTGGGCCTCGCAGTTGAGGAGCTGGGCCTCGAGATGATGCCATGGAGAGCGTACGAGAGACACTAGACATGATCCTGGCAGGATTTCCAGAGGATGGGTGGAGGGACTTGGATCGGGACATCGTCGAGCGTTTTTTCGATGCGCCTCGTGAGTGGCGCTCTATCCTGCTCAGAGCAGCATTGTTGGCAGCAGAGTGGAGGGATGGGGCTCGACATGATCCGGCGGGGTCGGTGGAGGGGAGGATTCGGGTGCGGGATGATCTAGCGGGGCCGGCAGAGAGGAGAGTTCGGGCTCGGCATGATCCGGCCGGGCCAGCGGAAGTGGCGCCCGAGGAGCCTGGAGACCATGATGATTAGATGATCTTGTATCTACCCCCAAATGCTTATGAGCATATGGGGAAGTACCTTTTTGTGCGGCTTATGTATTTTTGTATATTGGGTGCTGAGGGCACCTATGACATGTTGACTATATGATGATATATATATATATATATATATATATATATGTTTTGGTATATAGTCGTGTATGCACATGGATGCATTTATTGTCTATTTGTTTGCCCGTGGAGGCACATTTTGTATTTACTACATGGTTTGATTGGTATGCCAATCAAGAATGTTGTTGGCCATATGGTCTACTACACTGTTGAGATTCCTTGGGACATGTGTGAATGAAATGGATTCAAACTGTCGAACCATTTGTTTAGTGCGCAGGTATTTTCTGAAAAGACGGGGATCGCGTACCTGGTAATCATTGTTGAGCTGGGAAACAATGAGTTGTGAGTCCAAGAAAACGTTAAGGTGACTTATGCTCATTTGGAGAGCAGCAGCCATGAGACTGGTCACGGCATTGTATTCAGCTTGGTTGTTGGTGGCTGCACCTATGCACACTCTGTCGATGTGGATCAACTCATGTGAAGGGGAATATATTACCCAAGTTGTGGAGGCGAGATTGGGGTACCAACGGCTTCCACTATCAGTGAAACCAACGTAGCAAAGTGGAACAGGATCCATCTGTGGTCATGCAGGAAAAACAAATTTTTAGGTTTTTGTATTTTTTGTAAAAAAAAAAAAAGATTGTACAATTATGGATGGTGGTGTCCATCAGATTTTCTATGGGTAAAATCGCTTGAGGTACAACCCGTTGCGTGGGTTGCGTAGGGGGTTGCCTTCTGAATTGGTCAGAATGTATACCCCCTGTCCGAGGCAGGTATGTATAATGTATGGGCCTTGCCACATGGACACAAACTTTCATTTTCTGGTTTTGTCATGCTTGATCATAGGAGAAGACAAGGTCCCCTTCAATAAAGGTTCTTGGGTGCACATGTTTGTCGTAATTCAGTTTGGATCGGTTCTTGGATGCTTCCATGGTTTGGAGGGCTGTGTGCCGATCTTCATCGGCTTGCTTCAGAAGTAGTAAGCGTTGCTCAATTGGGGAAGTGTCCGGTAGGAGTTCAACGGCCATATGTAGGGCTGGAATCTGGCACTCAATGGGGAGGACGGATTCGACACCATGAACTAGATGGAAAGGAGTAAAACTGGTGGCGGTCTTGGTTGACGTGTGGTATGCCCATAGTGTCGAGAAGAGCATGTGATGCCAATTTGATTTGTGTTTGTCAACAGTGAGCTGGAGGATGGTCTTCAAAATTTTGTTAATCGCTTCGACTTGGCCATTCCCTTGGGGGTAGTAGGCGGAGGAGAAATGGTGTTCAAATTTCAGTAGGGTTGATAATTCTCTCCAAACGGCATCTTCAAAGTGAGAGCCGTGGTCTGAGACGAGTTGCTTTGGCACTCCAAAACGAGCGATAACATGGTTAAGGAAAAAACGTGCTACGGTGTCGGCTTTGCAATTGTAAGTTGGCATGGCTTCCGCCCACTTGGTGAAATAATCTACGGCCACAATGATGTGTTTATGACCGCCGGTTGATGTGGGATTGCAATCTAGGAAGTCGATGGCCCATTTGCATAATGGTACGACCGTGACGACTGGATGAAGGGGGGCGAGTTGGGTTCTTTCCTTGGGGGAAAAACGTTGGCAATTTTGATAATGTTTGACTACGGTGATGCAATCAGTAAATAATGAAGGCCAAAAGTAACCTACGCGAATGATCTTTTGGGCGGTGGCCATGCCGAAGAAATGGCCTCCGCAGGCACCGCTATGGTAGTCATTAAGGACTTATTCTACTTCGTCATGAGACAGGCAGTGTCGTAAGATGGTATCGACGCTGCATCGATAAAGTACATCGCCTAATAGGAGATATCGGGGGGCGTGGTGTCATATACGACGGCATCCGTCATGATCGATGTTGGATCGAAATTTTTGTGTGCGGAGGTATATTAAGATGTCGCCGTACCATGGGTCGTCAGAGGAAATGATGAAAATGTGGTCGTCAATGAGATCCGTTTGGATAGTGGGTGATGACGAAGAGGATGGGAGATCTGTGATGAGTTGGGCGAGTGCTAGGGCTTTGGTGCTCTTTGGGGTTTTGAAAGTTAGGCCGTATTCTTGCAGGATAATCACCCATTTAGCTACGCGGCCTTGAAGGAGGTGACGTGTCAAGAGGTAAACCATTGGATTGGAATTAGCTACAATCGTGGTGTGGCTTAGGAGAATGTAATGTCGCAGCTTTTGTACTGAAAAGACGATGGCGAGGGCCATATTCTCTTCATGTGGGTACCGGAGGGGTGGGCCTGACAAGGTCTGGCTCACATAGTAGATGACATGCTCTTGGTGAGCAGTATCTTCTTGGACAAGAGAGATCAACGGGGCGTTCGTGAGTGCTTTCTTTAAGTCGGTGAAAGTTGATTCTGCTTGTTGGTCCCATATGAAACAGGTGTGCAGATGTAGTAGTCGAAGGAAACCGTGGACCGTCGTGGCATAGTCAAGGACAAAGCGGCGGACGAAGTTGGACCTCCCTTGAAGGATTTGAAGTTGTCTTAATGTACGGGGGTGACGGTAAGTCTACAATGGCTTGGACTTTCAAGGGGTCTACGGTGATGCATTTTTCTGAAATGACAAACCCCAGCAGGCGACCTGCTATAACGCAAAAGACACACTTGAGTGGGTTCAAGCGGATGTTGTATTTTCGACAACGCAAGAAAACTTGTCGAAGGTCGTATAAATGGTCAAATCGTTTCTTGGATCGAGCGGTGAGGTCCTCTAGATAAACTTTTATGATTCTGTGTAGATCTTGGAAGCAATAAGTCATGGCGCGTTGGAAAGTGGCTCCAGCATTCTTGAGACCGAAAGGCATGACACGATAGGCGAAGGTGCCCCATGGGGTAGTGAAAGCTGTCTTGTATTGATCTTCTTTATAGATTTTGATTTGGTTATATCCGGAGAAGCCGTCCATAAAAGAAAGAACCTCATGCCCCGCACATTCATCAATTAGTTGGTCAATGAATGGTGTGGGGAAGTTCTCTTTGGGACAAGCGAGGTTGAGGTCTTGGAAATCAGTACAAACGCGTATGGTGACCACTTTCTTGTTGACTAGCACTCGGTTTGAAACCCAGGTGGTGTAGGAAATAGGATATATGAATCCTACTTTTTGGAGTTTCTCAATTTCAGCCTTAACAGCTGGGAGTTTGGACGGGTGAATTGGGTGTTGTTTCTGTCAGACAGGAGGCACATGGGGCCAAGTGTCGATGTGATGTTCCACAATGTTGGGATCGAGGCCAGGCATATCAGTGTAATACCAGGCGAATACATCACGAAAGTCTTGGAAGAGTTTCTTATATGCATGAGTTTCTGCTTGAGTGCATGATGCGTCAAGCGAGATGAGCTCAGGTTTTCCAGGTGTGGTGGAAATGTCGATTTGTATAATAGGGGAAATGTTGGACATATTCCCCTCTTCGAAGGCATCTGGTGCTGGGATGGGGTCCTTGAACCAATCAACCTTAGTTGGTAGGAAATCTTTCAATTCGACTGATAATTGGTTTTCTGCGGTGGATGTAGATGCCTCAGGGAGGAAGTATGATCGATGGTGCATATCGTCCCAAGGGTAGTCCGGTGCAGTGAGTGTTTCTAGAATTTGCTCATTAGTACGAAAGTAATCAGACCATAAATCAACGGGTTTTGGTTTGTACGTGGTTGAAATCATATAGATGGTATTGATTTCTTCCGAAGAAGATGATTTTGGAGGGTAGATCTCCTCGATGAGGGGAGAAGATATCTCTAAGTTGGCATTGTTCATCTCGTATAAGGCTGCTCTATAATCTGGGAGATCAGGGCAGTGGTGTGAATAATGTCCATAAATGCCGCATATCGCACAAGGGTGGTTAGTGCGAAGCGTTTTGTCGTGAGGTTGAGGAGGTGGCTCAAGTCTTACCACTGGAATTCCGGTGTCGTCATCCAACATATTCATGTGTTCTTGGAGTGCAGGTAATTGTGGGAATTGATGAGTGGCATGGCCTACGTGGTCACACAACGAGCACTTAGGGGGAATGCGAATAGTGGGGGGGTTCTTAGCTACCTTAGGGGTTGTTGGGGTGCAAGTTATGGGTCCAGTGTTATAAGTTGGTGGGCCTCTTCTCCCTGTGTTTCGTAATGGAGGTGGGGCGTTTCTATACATTGATGCCATAGTCACTATTGGGGGTGGTCTGTTTTGCAAATGAGTGACAGGAGGGGGTGGGTGGTTGGTAGTAGGGATAGGTTGTATTGGTTGTAAAATAACAGTCGCAGTCGGCGGGGGATTCGGAGCAGGTAAGTACCATACAGGTATCCCTAATGTTAAACCAGGAAGGTTGAGTGTAGCCATTACTGGCAAACTGACAACTCCGGAAAATGGGAACAAGAACGGGATAGTATGAATTGGCGTTGTTCCAATATGAGTAGGCACTGTGGGTGTTTGTGGTAGTGATGAGGGATGCTGTGTGGTGTGCGACAGGGTGCACAAATCGGATGTTTTTGTTATCGGTAAGGGTGGTGGGATCGATGGAAATGTGGAATTCATAGGTGACTCTGTGTAGATTCCAGGACCAATTGACGAGACAAATGATGTCGGTTCAGTTTGAACGGTTTGTTCAATCATTGGTAGCACATTTTGAGGGGTTGCGGGGGCGTTAGGATCATAAGATGTGAGTTGATCAATCTTGATAACGCGTCCTTCATGTGGGAACATCATGAGGCAGAAAACAGATGAAGCCACTGCTTTCATTTTGTACATATAGCTACGTCCAAGAAGGAGGTTGTAGTCGAGCTGGGCATTGATCAATTCGATGTCGATGAGAACTAATTTGTCGCCTAGTTCTACAGGTAGGTTCACTAAGAGGCCTTGTGGTTGAACTGAGCGCCCGTCGTAAGCTCGTAATGTTGTGGTGGATGGTTGTAAAGCGGGGGAGCCAAGTTTCTGCCACACAAGAGTGGACATAACATAGGTTGAAGCTCCTTCGTCGATGATGCATCGATGCACAACAAGGTTTCGAATGTTTATTGATACCTGGAAGGCCAAATTTGATGGCAATCGAGGTTCGGCTTGGTCTAAGTCGAAAGCCATCATGTGTGTATCGTCAGGGTCTACTCCTCTGATGGCGGATAGTAGTATTTTTCGTTGTGCAGGGCATGTTTTCAATACCTCTAAAGCAGACATAGCAGCGGGGGATTGTGCTAGGTCTTCCACGACATTATAATTGGATGCTACGCAAGCATTAGGATTGTTGTTAATCCTTCGCAAAGGGATGCGAGGGATTTTAGGTCCTCCGTCCAACGGCATATTTGGTATGCGTAGTGGTTGATCTAGTGGAAGGGAGGTGGATGCGTCAGTGGGAGGAGTTTCTGGGGGTGGGCCGTACTAATTCCTGCGAGTTTGGAGGTTGATATCATTAGATGACATCATTAATAAATGGTGTGTGCCTGAATCCGTATGCTGATAATCAGTTGCGGCATAGGTGATCTGCTGTTGAGGTGTAGCAGATCCTTGTGGGGGATCCATAGGGAGAGAATTTACTACTCCCTGGTTTGGCAATGGGTTTTGCAATATCATGGGTTGAGGTTGATTAAGTGGAGTTGGCTGTCCAGCGTGGCCCTGGCATTGGGCATCGTCATCCCAAAGCTTACGTGCTTTCTCTAAATGGGGGCAGTTGTGAGTGTAGTGTCCATAGACTCCACATATAGAACATGGATGATTTGTTCTCAGGTTATTGTTCTTTGGTTGCTTGGAATGATGATCAGGATTCTAGTTTGGGGGAGCAGCATTGTTATTATTTGGGGGATTGGGTGGTGGTGGACCTTGATTATGTTTTTGGTTGTTTCCGCGGTTATGTCCTCTTCCGCAGTTTTGTTGTCCGCCCTGTTTGCATTGGTTGTTTTGGTGTTGGGGCTGATTGTGTTGTGTGTACACTTGCCCTTGAGTAGTGGGAGGATTTTGGGGTGTCGCAGGTGCGGGAGCAGGTTGCGGTGGATAATAAGCTGGTGGGGCTGGAGGTGGTCCAGTTCCCTGCTGGGGTTGTTGGTAACCCTGAGGTATTGGAAGTGTTGTGTTAGCTGGTGTAGCATGCTGTGGGTAATAAATTAGTTGGGCCGGTAAATGAATTGGGTTCTGAGTGGCCGGTTGGTTATAGTATGTGGGTGGTACATATGTCGATGGCGCTTTCCCATAGCAATGTTGTGGACAAGAGGGTCCATGAATGTGATGAGTCTGATTCGTTGGAGCGTATGAATTCGTCGCTCCAGAATTAGATGTAGCCCTAGAGAGGTATGTGGCATTTATGGTACTCACCATGCTAAAAGGTTTATTTTGTGCTGTGACTTGGTCGATAATACCATCAGCGGCATGTGATGCCCCCGGAACGTCACCACGTGAAGAATCCCCTCGTGGGGCGTCTGGGATGATGGTGTAGAGATAGCTTGACTGGGCATAAATCAGGTCGAATTGTTGAGCTTTTAAGATAGCTTCCTCTTCTGACTGGGGTCGTTCGGAGGCTACATCTTTGGCTATGAGGGGTAGGAGTGATTTAAGAAACTAGTCCAAAAATATACGATCATCCAGTTTTATCTTGCAAAGGCTACGATGCTTGCGCCACTCATGGATATGGTCGTTGATATGGGTAGCTGTGTTTTGTCTGCAAGATAACAGTATTTCAACTCCTGCATCATAGCGTACAGGTAGCTGAAAAAATTGAAGGAAAGTGGAGGCGAGGGATGCAAATGTATGGTGGGTCCCATGTGGTTGTTCAATGTACCACTTAGCTGCAGAGCCAGTGAACGTTCGTTGCAACAGTCTTAGTCTAATGGAGTCATCCACGATGGAGTTAGATGAACACCATAGGTGAAATGACATTATGTGGTTTTGGGGATCCTCCCCAGGTTTTCCTTCAAACTTGGGGATGTCCGAGGGGAGCTTTGTAGGCATGGGTGGCCATGTAGGGTTGTGCCTGATAGGATCGTTGGTTAACCTGGCTAGGTCTAGTAAGTTCAGACTAGCCATGTATGGTAAACTAGCATATGGGTGTGGCGTAGTGACTAGGACATAATTGTTAATGGTGGCATTATGTAGTGGTCCAGTGGCCCCTAAGGGTATGCTAGGTATTGAAGGTATGTGTCCTCCAACCGTTGTGGTGTGGGATGGTCTAGCTCTCCCAAGTGCAACATGGGTTGCAGAGGGGTTAGGAATAGTGCCAGGAATTCCTGGGATCTGGGTTGTGATAATGAGAGGGGGTGTGATTCCTATGTTGGGCATACCCATGATAGGAGGTAGTCCTGTGTTGGGCATACCTAAAGGTGGAGTGGCCCCTATATTAGGCATGCCTAAAGGGGTTGTTGTTACCATGGGTGGCACAGTAGTAGAAGGGTTTGTGGATGTATCTCCAATAGTACTGGTGAAAAGTGGATCGTATTGTGATCTAGCCATGGGGTTGGTTGGTGATATTCTAGTAGGATTTTCGGATTCAGCCTCAGAATCAGATGTGAAGTGAGACGTGTCACAATCGAATGACTGTGTGTTTAGCCGATGACATGTCGAGTCAAGGGATAGGGATCTACGTCTATGACGTGTAGAGCCAAGTGTACCGAACTGAGGGGGTTGACCCTAAAGACGACGAGATCGTCTTAAATTCTCAATGGTGAGAAATATTTAAAAATTTCAATGTAAGGTGGTGATGTAAAAAACTCGAAACCTTAATGCAACAATGAGTGCAAGAGGGGAGTGAAAAAATAAAGGCTCTCAGGCCAACAACCAACCTCAAAAAGCACTTATTATAGCAGAGTTGTGCTATAATAAGTGGAGGGATGCAAAAAAATTGGTCAGAATACCAAAAGTCAAACAGTTCCTAGCAAAAAAGTGGTGTTACTAGACCAAAGGTGGGTATTGTATCATGCAAACACCTAACTAGAAGTATTGTGAGTCAACAAACGATATTCTCTGCAAGGTGATGAAATCCAAGTCAGACAATATAGAGTGTTGCATCAACGGCTAGATATCCCCCTACCGGGAGGGACACCGGGTAGACAATCCTAAAGAGTGGCAACTAGGATACCCCGTTCATGACACGTTCGGTTGGGTGAATCTGCAGTTTGGTTCTATCGTCGTTGTACCCCCTCTTGGGTGTACACCGAGAACTTCGAAAGGTATCCTTCGGTTACTGAATGGATTGCGGTATTCCACTCAGACTTCCAGAACCAGTTTGGCTACTTCAACCTTCCTGAGGGAGAGGCCTTCCCGATAAATTGGTTGATAACCGTGTCAAAATTATAAGGGATTTTGGTACCATAGAGGACAACCACTATGTCTCAAATGTAATAATTGAGGGGTGTTATTGGAACACCTATCCCCTCAATTCTACCTAACTACAAAATTATTTTAAGTGCTCCCCAAGTGGGGTTAAAAGTTTGTTGAGTTTAAGGTAAATTTTAAGGCTCAGTTTAAATTATGTGGCAGAGTGGGTGAAAGTGTGGTATTTAAACTGAAATTGATTTGCCTCGCTTGGGCGATTGATTACAAATGAAAGAAAAGACGTTTCCAGTTTTGCAAAAAATAAAGGCGTTTTTGAAATATAAATGCTTGAAAAAACTATTCAAAAATAATGGATCTTTGAAATAATTTAAAGGGAAGCAAATAACATAAATATTTCAAGAAATAAATGGATCTCTTAGAAAATTGCTTGGGCAAACTATTGAGCATAAAACAGTAAAACCTTTGATCTAAATAGAATGCAGAAAAAAAATTCTTTCAATTACTGAAATTTTTTTAAAAACACTTTTAATGGAGCATATATAAATAGAAAAAGATTTAGTATGGCTATAAAAATGCAGAAAAATTAATGCTGTAAAATATGCTAAATGGGAAAAAAATACAGCAAAAAATATTTTCAAAAAATTAGTCAAATTCAAAATAACCTTATTGCGGGTTTTAAGGAAACAGCCACGATGTGCAGCGTGGGTTTCGGCCGTGCAGTCGCGATGTGCAACACGGGTTTCGGCCGCGCAGTCGTTATGTGCAGCGCGGGTTTCGGCCGCGATGTGCAGCACGGGTTTCAGTCACACAGTCGCGATGTGCAGCGCAACAAATGGCCACGCAGCCGCAATGTGCAGCGCGTAAAATGGCCGCGGTGCGCCGCGCAGAAAAAAGCCGCAAGGTCGCGATGAGCCGCGCGACTGTCGGGCGAAAAACCAAGAGGCGAAAGCCGAAAACAGATGCCGAAAAACGAACCCAAAAATGAAAATTTCGGGCTGTTAATGGCAATAGAAAGGGCCAAGATCTAGAATAGCAATGGATCTGCTGTCTAGGATGGTAGATCTATGAATTAAAATGATTAAAACTAACAAAAACTAAGATCTAAAGCAAAAAACCAAGATCTAAGAATTCGAAGCCAGCGGAGTCGCCAAAAACTGTTGGCTTGGTTTTGCAACCAAGCTTTGTGCAATGGGCACCTATCAACAATGTGATAGCAGTTTCAATATAGAAAGCAAAAACGATTAAGAATTAAATCTAAATCTAAACTAACATGTGCATATAACAAATAAATTTAAAAACGATTCATGAAAATAACAAGAAATAAAAGAATGGATGTTTTGTATTAAGATACCTCAAATGGTGAGGATTTGTGTTGAGCAACTCCAAGGGTGAGTAGCTCCAAGCTCTAATGGTCTCTTCTCCAAGATGCTGGAAATTGCCAAAAAGTCTCATGAAAGATTTTAACAGCGTGAGGATAGGATGATGGATGGATGGAAAGTGAGGAGCCCCTACCACCTTTTTATAGTTTTTGGTGGTGGGGAATACCATTATGGTTTTGAGGAAACCAACATGGTTTAGGTACATTTTTCCCTCTTTTTCATATTTGTATTCCCTCTTTAATATTTTTGGGAATTCTGGACCCTTTTTGAGGGTTTTTTATGCTTTTTGAGGAAAAATATTCATTTTGAGGGGGAAAATGGGTGTATTATGGTATTTTGGTGACCTTTTGATGGCTTTAGAGGCTCAAATGGTGGAAAAGTGGACAAATGGGTCATGTGAATAAGGAAATGAGCTAGTGAGCATTTTTTGGGTGTTAACAAGGGTGAGCACTCAACGTGGTTTGCACTCCACGGCATTTGAAGGGTTGACCCGGAATCAAGTGTGCCAAGGGGTGCTTACACATGACGCACAAGTATAAAAAGGTATGGAGGCAAGTTCACAAGGAATCAAGGAATAAGCACAAGTTTTGGGGTTGAGGCAGGTTCGCACAAAGCAAGTTTGAGGCACACTGAGGCATGCCCCTCCTCTAGCGGCACCTAGAGGAGGGCACGCTTGCCTTTGGCAAGATGCTACAAGAATTTTTGGGTTTCTCTTGGACAAGGCGTGGTAGGCTTGTGAGCTAAGAGAAGAGCACTTGCAAAATTCTTGTGGAGGCGTCCAAGATTTAGGAAAACCTATTGGGAAACACCTCTGATGGAAAGTAAGTGTGTGGAAAGCACTTGCGCAAGTTGAAAACTGTGCACTATGAGTAGGTAGAGCTACGGATTGGGTGAATGTGTGGGCTACGTGGAGGCAAGCACACGGGGAACTTGTGGGAAGAGACTCTCTAGGGTGAGAAGGCTAACAGAGGTGTGTCAAACGGCTCGCAAGGCTACAACAGGCTGCAACTTTCCAAGGAGACAGGCAACAGAGTTCGGTTGACAGATGTAAGAGCAAGACATGGACGACAAGTTGTGGCTGCTACTGCGAGTAGAGCCAAGATAGAAGCTTAAGTGTGTTGTCATTTGAAATTGTAACTTGAGCAAGTGTCGGTTGCACATGCTCTTGGAGAGTTGTCAAGGTGTGGTATCCTCCACTGTTGCAATATGTTTCCTTGTGCCACTTTATATATAAAAAGGTATTAGGCACCACCGGTTTGGGGTGCCGCCCTCCCATATCTCTGAGTATCTTATAATTGGCTAAGTGTTAGAATGTATTACTATTGGATGTGATAACATGTGTAAAAATGGCTAAGTATAGAAAATAAGTGTAACAGAGATAAGTGCAAGGTTTCCACAAGTTAGGCGTATTCTATCGGAACACCTATCGGGCTAGTCTCACCCTCGGCAAGGATTCAGGTAGTGCCCCATGGGCCACCGAAAAATGAAAAAAATAGAGTCTAACTAGTTGGCCTGTGACACTCTGCTTCTTTGGTGGTTTTCACGAACTCCAATTGCAATAGTGGCCTTGATGATTGAAAGTCCACTACAAACTACTTTGTCAACAATCTTGATTCATGCCTTATTACTTGGGCATGTAAGAAATACACTCTTTCTCATATACATAAACAACGTATAGAACAACATCATGTGCATAGCAATAAGCACTTCGGATTCAACAAATACTACAAATTTTATTTATTGCAAGGGCATCTAACTATTTTATGGTGCAAAGTTGAGTGTCATTTAGAGGGCCAAGCACCAAATCAATCACCAATACAACAAGCACATTGAGATACACATGCACTTTATTTGATGACTTATTCAAGACCAAGTTATTGCCTTGCACATTGTTGTACAAAAGATCACATTGCAAACATCTTCATGAAGCCCGTGATAGAGGCCAAGTTTCTTCATTTCCAATCTATGTGGTGTGAAATATATTTTCATCAAAGGAAAATAGTGTCTAGTATCTAATGCCTAATTACTTCCTATTGTATCATTTTGTAAATATTTCTTCCTTCCCAAATAAATATTGAATGGGGAAGTTGGAACATTCAACATTGTAGATTGTTTAATATGAACTTGGTCTAGTGTGCCTTTAGTCATGTTTTTTAAGGGTGCTTGTGTGTACTTATGATCTAGGAGCTACAATTGTATTTTGACGAGTGATCTAAGAGTCGTATTATTTTTTAATGTCATAGCACTTATGTTTTTATATGATTGTCAAGGTCATTCTTCTAACATGTATTAGGGTGTAAGATATTGAGTAGTAATAAAGTGTTAATTTTATGCAATGGTGTTTATTTCTCAACATTCTTGGGGTTGAGGGCAGGAGCTAGTGGTGAGGTCTGATGGTTGTCCCAACGGAAGCCCAGTTTCGATTCCTGCTGGGGAGGTGCAGCGGGCGTAAGCTCCTTCATAAAACTGCACCCCAGAAAAAGCTTGTGTGACTGCGGTGGTGGTTGTACTCTCGTTGATTACGTCCTGTCCAAGATTTAGGCTGGCCCTGGCCCGTGGGTTTGGTATCCAGCTGGTTCAGTTGATTATGCTCGCTGGGCGGTTTGGAGAGGTTCCCACGGTCACGAAAATATATATATATTGTTTTTTATAGAGTCCTTTGAATCTTTGTGAGTTCCTCTTTAGCATTCTACTCAATGATTATAACTAACCTATTTTTTAATATGTAATTCTTTTAGCAATTAATATATCTCAATTTTTAACCCCGATTTGGGTGGAAAAGGAGGCAAGACCAATTATCATGCAAGGTTGACAACCGTCTAGAGCTGTCAATGGGACACATGGCCCTCAATAATGACGAATGGTTCATGGGCGACTTAAATAACAAAGCCACAAACACAAATAAATGTATGGGAGGATCTATGAGATGAGATGCACAAATGTGGGATTTTATCGTCTCCAATAAGATGGCTTATACCCGATGTATGCAAATCTTTGATTCTTATATGATGTGTGGCTCTGTGTGGTATCAACCCAATATATGTTCTTTGGCTCGCATGTTGTGTGGCTCTGTGACATGTTGATTTTTGTAGCATCAAACAAGTACTTCTGCATAGGTCAGGTGTCAGGCATGTAGTTGTCCAAGAGACCTATGAGTACTTAGGAGTTTCATTTTAATTGAGTTATTGAAGTGAATGTACTTTTATGATTACTTTATGTGAAGTAGAGGGCCATTGTTATTTGGTGATCCATGGTGTTGGCTCGTGGTATTTACATAATGTAATGTAATAAAAGGAAACCTAGGTGAAAAGAGAAAGACACAACAGTCACACGGAGTGAGTGAAATCTCATTGAGTGGGTGGAGAAGGATTTCCATCCAAGTGTGAGGACAAGGGTCGAGGAACGAAGCAAAGGGGAAATAAAGAAAGTAGCAGCCAAGTGTGATAGGCTAGGTTACTTGTTGTTTTGTATATTCCTTGGAAGGGGCATTATCCTAGGACGGGAACCCATGATTTTTGTAGTTAATAAAAATCATTTGTTGTTGGCTTTTCCCCAATTGGGGTTTTCCAGAGTTAATATGAGTGTCAAATGTATGAATGATTTTTCTTTCCGCTGCGTAATTTGTTAAGATTCAGTGTGTTTCTGTTAATAATTGCCAATAAATTGGTAGAAAAAGTTAACAAGATCTGGATCTTAAAAATCAACATGGTATCAGAGCATGTTTTGCTATGAGGGGAAATCGGATGAGGGTTTCGCTCTGAAGGGAAACTAGATTTGACAAGAGGTTTACAATATTAAAAAAAAAGTTGTATGATCCCATACAATCGTCATACAACAATGTACAGTCCCATACGTGGTACGGTCGTGTGATTGTTGTTGCAATCAGAGAGGTCGAACGGATGTTCTCGCGGGAGGTGTTGGAATAGGATGTCGTTGAAATCGTGAATGAGTCGTCGGAGTGTGGACATGCCAACACAGGCACGCTGCACGTGATCAACAAATAGTGGAGGTAGTAGCAGGGTGCGACAAACCGCCGCAAGGAGCATTGGGGTGTCGGGCTAAGGGCTAAGTGGTCATGGAGATCATGGGCTAGATGAGGAAATTACCAACAGAGCAAAGTGCGAGGCGTGTGAGCTTGAGCGGCGTGGAAGCGCTGCATCGGAGCACGACAGAGGGGCATGGGTCGGCATGGCAGTAGCTACGGAGGCAGATAGGAGCGGTTGGGAGCCGCAACAGTCTGTAGGTGCTGACATGAGTGTAGGCTGTAGCAACAGTTGACGATGGGTGCAAAGGCAGAGATAAATGTAGTGAAGAATGGTTGGGATCCTTGGAGCAGGGCTGGATTTGAGCTGACAAGAGATAGTTGGGTTGGCCGTGACAGCCTCCAATTGCATCTAGACATATGGCGGGTACGAGGGATGTGTACCTTAGTGTTTAAGAGACCGACTCAGATTGCCATGTGATTTGTGGGGTCAACACAATACATGTAGTAAAGGGGTTGGAATAGTGTTATTCCAATTAGAGTCGGGAGGATCTCTAGAGGTGGCAGGAGTGATGCATGTTCAAGAGTTGAAGATGACTTTCTCTTAGTCTCAACTCTGGAGGACTAGGGGTATGTGGTTGTGTTCTAAGATGGACAAGTACTCATAAGGTCAGAGAGAGCTACCTAGGATGTAGCAGTGGTGTTTGGTGTTAGAAAAGGTAAGTTGTACAGGTTGTTGGGTTAGCATGTATGTAGGTCCAAGGAGATCATGGATCGAGGATCGATGTCAGTGAGAGATGAAAAGGGGCAGAGGACTTTGAAGAGTGAGAAAAGTTCACAAACTTCCATAATGGGGAGTAAACCTTCAAAGGGGAAGAGGGAGTTGGCCCCTTCCAGTTCTTCTAGTACAATCAAGAGCAGTTGGTACAAGATGGAAGTGATGGATGCTCAAGAATAGGTGGAGGTTCTTCCAGAAGTACCTTCCTCACTAAGGGGTGTGTATTTTTGTAGCATTGTACATGTACTTCTGCATAAGCTAGGTGTCATACATGCAATTGTCCAAGAGACCTCTCAAACTTAGGAGTTTCACTTTAATTAAGTGAGTTATTGAAGTGAATGTACTTTTGTTGATACCTTATGTAAAGTAGAGGACCCATGGTATTTGGTGATCCATGGTGTTGGCCCAGGCCCATTTGCATACTGTAATGTAATAAAAAACAACCTAGGTGAGAGGAGCAAGACACAATAGTCACACAAAGTGAATGAGATCTCATTGAGTGGGTGGAGGACTACCATCCAAGTGTGAGGTAAGGGGTCAAGGAACGAAGCAAAGGGCAACAAAGGAAGTAGCAGCCATATGTGATAGGCTAGGCTACTAGTTGTTTTGTATATTCCTCACGAGGGCCATTATCCCAGGACGGGAGCCCGTGATTTTTATAGTTAATAAAAATCATTTGTTGATTGTTTTCCCCAGTTGGAGTTTTCCAAAGGTAAATCTAAGTGTCAAATGTATTAATGATTTCTTGTTTCTTTCCGCTACGTAATTTGTTTAGATTCAATGTGTTTTCTGTTAATAATTGTCAGTAAATTGTTAGAGACAATTAACCGGATCTGGATCTTAAAAATCAACATGGCGTATCTTCTCTGCAAGCTCTTGTATCGACACAATTTATGCTCCTCGACTTTCCTTAGTGTACCTACCATGTTTCCTCGAGAAGAAGCGCAAAATAGAAGAGGGGGGTGACGATAGAAGGGTAACAACAAAAGAGAGATTCCTCAAAAAGGTTCCATGGTCCATTCTTCAAAAGATCAAAAACGAGGAAGAAGCACTTCTCCTCTACCTCCATGAACATGCAAATTTAACAAGGGCAAAGCAACCTTCTTCGTCCTCCACAATACGACTGATCCCTACAAGAATGTTAAATTTGTTGATGTATATGTAACTTCGGAATGTATTTCACCCATGTATTTCATCTATGTATATTGTACTCCTATAGAGATGTTATTATTCCTCTATACGGAAGTGTCGTCATTTGTATTGACAAGTGTCGCAAGTGTCGTAACTTTTTGATGGGTTATTAGACCACCATGTGTGGGGTCAGCGCTAATTAAGTTAACATTGGGTTATTGTGCTAAGCTAGACAAGTCGGCCCCATAAGTTTATTGGGCAGTCAAGACAAGTATAAATAGAGATCTCCCGATCTCTATTTGCATCACTTCATAACTCACTCTTCCATCACTCGGAAAGTGGTGCACATGTGAGGAGGAGGATCAGCTGCTAGGAGGAGTCTATCTATGTGTACTTTGGTTGTACTATTGCTCTATCTATTTTTGAGGAAGTTGTGGGGTTTTTCACCTTAGGGTTTTCCCCACTGAAACTCTGTGTGTCTATTGTCTCTTATGTTTTGCTTCTTGTGATGATTGACATGCTTGCTATGATTGATATGCATTGATATACTGTACATGTTATTCTCTCTATAAAGATCCTAGAGTATATTGAATTAATGCTCAAAAATTAACATGGTATCAGATCTAACCTGAGAAGAAGACATTGTGCAGTAACGGAAACCAGGATTTATTGTTTATTGGGTTTCTCTCCACAGATTTTGGAAAAGTAATATGATAGATTGACTCTCCTCAGCAAGGTGAATCTATCTGTCCAATCAGAATTCAATTCTGAGCACTTTCAGTTTTGGCCCTAAAAATTAGGGTTTCCAAAAAAATAGGAATTTCTGAAATCTGAAGACATAGCTGGAAGCTCCTTGGAAAAATCGAAGTTTAGAGCTTTGGATAGAATTTTTGGTTGGGTAAATCTCCGGGAAACTCAAACCCTAATTCAGGGTCCTCCCCAATGAACCCAAGAAAACTAAAAGGCATTTCTGAAGGGTGAAGCTTTGCAGATCTCAAATTCTGAATACACCAGGCTGATCAGCTCATCAAGGCGCATCTTTCTATCCTTTCAGAAAGTTGAAATTCACATTTTGAATTTTTAGGGTTTCTTTGACAAACCCTAATCCGGGACCAGATCAAGTTTTCAGCAAATCAAGTGGTAAGACCTAAATATTTTCTATTTCCATTTGAAGTACTCTTTAAATATGTCTCACCACACCAAGCTTGAGGATAAGCTTGAAGGGGCTGATAACTTCCGAACCTGGAAGTATAGGATTGGGTTAATCCTGGAAGAAAATGAATTGGATACATATATCAGTTCTAAAGTCCCCGTCCCGGAGGATGAAGAAGCTAAAGCATTGCATAAGAACTTGGTCAAGGCAAAGAGAATCATTGTTGATTCTATCAAAGACCATCTCATACCACATGTGTCATCTCTGAAGACACCCAAGGAGATGTTTGACTCTTTGACCAAGGAATTTGAAGGGAAGAACATAAATCAGAAGATGACTCTGCGGAACCAATTGAAAGGGGTCAAGCTGTTGAATGGAGAGACCATTCAATCTTATTTCTCCAAGGTCTCTCAGATCAAGGAACAACTTGAAGCTGTCGATGAAGTAGTAGATAATGGTAAAGTGGTTATGACTACTCTAAATGGCCTACCTAGGTCATGGGATTCTTTTATTCAAGGAATCTATGCTAGAAAGAAATTAATCTCTTTCAGTAGATTGTGGGAGGAATGTTCACAAGAAGAGGCTAGGCTTGTAGCCCGAGAAGAAAAGATGGGAAATGAAGATCAAGCTCTCACAGTTCACACCAAAAGAAATCATCTCACACCAATCATAAGAATAGGAAAGAGATGAGATGTTTCACATGTAATGAGAAATGACACTTTGCTACAGATTGTCCCAAGAAGAAGAAAGACAACAACTTCAACAAGAAGAAGAAGAACAACAAGAAGAGATATCATGCTCATGCTACTGAGGATGATGAACACTCCCAAGAAGAAGGCTAGAGCAGAAAGTGATGATGATGACTCATCAAGCGAAGAAGAGTATGTCCTAATCTCTGCTCTCACAGGTACTATTTCTCATGGTTGTAATGATTGGCTTATTGACAGTGGGGCTTCCAAAAACATGACTGGGTTTAAATAATCTTTTGTAAAGCTATATGAACATGCATCACCCCATAAAGTGAAACTTGGGGATGACTACCAATACCCCATCAAAGGAAGTGGTGAAGCCTCCTAAAACCTAGATTTTGGAAAGTCTTTGAAGATGAAAGAAGTTCTTTATGTACCTGGGCTCAAGAAAAACCTACTCTCCATATCTACATTGGATGCAAAGGGTATGAGGGTTGCATTTGTGGATGGCCAAGTTTTAATGTGGCCAAAGGGAAAGACCATAGATGATGCAGTGGTGATTGGAGAGCAAGAGGGAGGATTGTATAAATTGAAGGGACAACCTAAACATGCCATGGTGCATGATTCCATGGAGCCAAGTGAACTTTGGCATAGAAGACTTGCACATGTGCACTACAGAACACTACCAATTGCAAGCAAAGTTGTAAAAGGTCTTCCTGAAATCAATACCAAGCATGAAGGTGTTTGCAAGGGCTGTGCAAAAGGAAAGAACATAAAGAAGGCATTTCCAAGCAGTAACAGCAAATCAAAAGGAATCTTGGAAATTATCCACTCCGATATATGCGGTCCGATGTCATCCAGTTCTCTAAGTGGATATGTTTACCATGTTTCTTTCATTGATGACTTCTCTAGGAAGACTTGGACTTATTTCTTGAGGAACAAAGATGAAATATTCAGCAAATTCAAGGAATTCAAAGCCTTGATAGAAAACCACACTGAAGAGAAGATCAAGATCTTTAGATCCAACAATGGTGGAGAATTCACTTCAGCAGACTTCAAGTGCTATGCAGTGATTCAGGGATTAAGAGGGAGTTCACCACTCCTTACAATTCACAACAGAAAGGAGTAGAAGAAGTTACTTCAAAATAGGACTCCAGCAGCTCCTGCAAGGAAGCAAAGATTTAGAGGGAGTCCACCCAACAAAGATAAGTATTTGAATTGTCATTTCTTGTATATTTTGTTTGTTTAAATAATATTCAGTGATGTATATGCTTATGTTCCTAGACTTAGGGTGTGAATTATGCATATTAGAATAATTGCATTAATGAACAGTATACTACTAATATGCATGTGATGGGTAAGTGGCCTATGGCACTGTACAACATTCCATTGCTACTTATCTAAAATGAAACCTCTTTGCTGACATGTTGGAAGTTGTGCACACTCTTAACAATGTTCTGGTAGAGATTGGAAGACATCTAGAAAGTTATGGGATATGGATAAATGTTGTATTGAAGCATTGGCTAAAATAATTGCATAACTGTATGACATATATTCTTATGTGTAAGATTTTGTTATGAAACTATGAGATGTTTCTAATCATGCAATTTAACTTGTCTTGTAGGAAAGATCGTATACCATCACCTACAAAAGAAGGACTACAATATTTGTTCCAGCAACAAAGTTATCTATTTTCTAAGCATGGAGGTGTGGCAAAGTGCAGATGGTATCTTCCTTGGGCAAGGGAAGTATGCAGTAGAGATTCTAAAGAGGTTCGGGATGATGGACTGCAAGGCCATGGCCACACCTATGGCATCGAACCTGAAGCTTCTATGTGATGCTTCATCTGAGCCGGTTGATGTCACTATGTATCGTCAGATGATTGGGTCCTTGATGTACCTAACGAACACGAGACCAGATATTTGCTTTGCGGTGAACACATTGAGCCAGTTCCTGACGGATCCGAGGAGTGTTCACCTGGTTGCTGTAAAGCATATTCTGAGGTACTTGAAGGGTATAGTTGATTATGGGCTCAAATATGATGCGAATCAAAAGTTTAACCGGCATGGTTATGTTGATTCAGATTGGGCAGGCAGTGTTGCAGATAGGAAGAGCACTTCTGGGTGCTGCTTCAATATGGGATCAAGTGTGATCTCTTGGTTTAGCAAGAAGCAATCCTGCGTAGCACTGAGTACAGCTGAAGCAGAGTATGTTGCAGCTTGTTCAGCTAGTTGTGAGGTAGAATGGCTTCGGAAGCTACTATCTGAGTTATTTGATCTACCGCTGGAGGCTACTGGTATCTTTTGTGACAACCAGAGTTGTGTGAAGCTGTCTGAAAACCCAGTGTTCCACGACAGGTTGAAACACATAGAGATCAAATATCACTACTATATCAGGGATATGGTGCAAAGAGGAGTAGCGAAGCTCCTGTATGTTGCAACGGATGAGCAAATTGCAGATGTACTGACAAAGCCACTAGCCAGAGTGAAGTTCGAGTACTTCAGAGAGAGACTTGGTGTTCTTCAAATTGACGACACTTCGAAGAAGAAGTGATGGACACATTTGCTGAAGCCATTCCAAGCATGTTGGAAGGAGGATCATTCACATGGCTATGGATGTAAACGTTGGATGATGAGTATCAGGACGATGCTCCAGTTACTGCTCTATATGTGTATGTATGCATCATGTTGGATGTTGGATATGATCAGTTGGATCATTTATATGTATATGTATGTACACATCATGTTGAATGCTGGATATGATCAGTTGGATCACTTATATGTACGCATCATGTTGGATGCTGGATATGATCAATTGGATCATTTATATGTATATGTATATGTACGCATCATGGTGGATGCATTGTATGATCAGGATGATCATGGATGACGAGCTTCAGGATGTTGCTCCAGATGACATGCATCAGGACGATGCAGTGATGATGATCAGGATGATCATGTGTACATCAGGATGATGTATGGTGAGTATCAGGTTGATACTCTGTGGCCGTGGAACAGGTTGTGCACATAAAGCATATAATCCTAGCCCTGGGAAGTTTGCAGATAGTCTTTCGAGGTTTTGCATATGGCATGTAATACTGGCCCTAGGATATCTGGCAAACGCTCTTTCGAGGTTTTGCTTTGGAGGACATATAATCCTAGCCCTGGGAGGTTTGCAGATTCTCTTACTAGGTTTTGTCGTTGGCATATAATAGCTCCCTAGGAGATCTGGCAAATGCTCTTTTGAGGTTTTGTCCTATGGCATGTAATCCTAGCCCTGGGAGATCCGATAGGTTGAGTTGTGTGCTCGTAATCAGTCTTGGGATGCTCTTTCGAGGTTTTGCCATGACCACATGTAATAAGTCTTGGAGATCTGGACAGGATGAAAAAGGCCTCAGATGCTCTTTAGGGTTCTTGCTTGGCAAGACACTCTTTTAAGGTTTTGTGGTGGGGGTCACATGTAATAAGTCATGGAGATCTGGACAGGATGAAAAAGGCCTCAGATGCTCTTTAGGATTCTTGCTTGGCAAGATACTCTTTTAAGGTTTTGTGGTGGGGGTCACATGTAATAAGTCCTGGAGATCTGGACAGGATGAAAAAGGCCTCAGATGCTCTTTAGGGTTCTTGCTTGTCAAGAGACTCTTTTAAGGTTTTGTGACAGTCACATATAATACTAGCCCTGGGAGATCCAATAGGTAGAGTTGTGTGCTCGTAACAGCCTGGGATGCTCTTTCGAGGTTTTGTGACGCACGTAATAAGTCCTGAGAATTCCACAATATGGCCAATGATGATGAAGACCTACAAGTGGTGGGCCTACATCCAGTATGAAAAAGGGCTGGCTCTGTAGAACTTCCTATGACGAGTAGATTCAGAGATTGATTGAGATAGCAGCAGCCATGACGATGACGATGATTCGAGGATGATGATTCGTTGATGATGATCCAAAGAAGAAGACTTGTGCTAGTAGATATGTGTCGAGAAATACCTTCCTAGTTAAGAGAAAGTGTTGATGTATATGTAACTTCGGAATGTATTTCACCCATGTATTTCATCTATGTATATTGTACTCCTATAGAGATGTTATAATTCCTCTATACGGAAGTGTCGTCATTTGTATTGACAAGTGTCGCAAGTGTCGTAACTTGCCGATGGGTTATTAGACCACCATGTGTGGAGTCAGCCCTGATTAAGTTAACATTGAGTTACTGTACTAAGCTAGACAAGTCGGCCCCATAAGTTTATTGGGCAGTCAGGACAAGTATAAATAGAGATCTCCCGGTCTATTTACATCACTTCATAACTCACTCTTCCATCACTCGGAAAGTGGCGCACATGTGAAGAGGAGGATCAACTGCTAGGAGGAGTCTATCTCTGTGTAATTTGGTTGTATATTGCTCTATCTATCTCTGAGGAAGTTGTGGGGTTTTTCACCTTAGGATTTTCCCCACGGAAACTCTGTGTGTCTATTGTCTCTTATGTTTTGCTTCTTGTAATGATTGACATGCTTGCTATGATTGATATGCATTGATATACTGTACATGTTATTCTCTCAGTAAAAATCCTAGAGTATATTGAATTAATGCTAAAAAATTAACAAAATTACTCTTGGGGCAAGCATATATGGAGAGCAATTAAGCTCATTCCTATGTGCTCGTGGTCAAAAGGAATATGAGAAAGAATTTGCATAACATCCACAACAAATTGGATGTCTCAGCCAATGCTACTAACGTCGCTCTATGCATGGAGATGTCGTTAGAAGGGGGCAGCCTTCTTCATCAACTTTTCGCTCAACCAATGAATCAAGCGATTAATCATGTTGGTTCTTTTTTGCTTATGGTCAAGCACTGGTTTTCTAGTTTTTATGCACAACACAGTTGTCTATTATAGTATAAATTTTGAGGGCACAAACTCTAAGGGTATAGACTCTTTTGATTTTTTAAAACTTCACGGATATGTAGACTCTGGTTTCTCGATTTGGATGGGCAAGTCTCATACCCAAAAAACAATCATGTGCTTTTTTGGACACTTCAGTTATTTACCACTTAACTATCTTCCCTTTTGGCTAGTTTGGTTTTCTTAAGGACAGACCAACCTAGGGAACAACTATGTCAATTATGTATAGTTTAGTAATAGAAAGTCATATATATATATATATATATCTTATTTTTTATTAAGAATAACACTATTAAAAGAAATTGACATCATGTTGTTCTTAGGATCATGTTGTATAGTTGACAACTTCAACAATGGTTGGGTTGACAATTTTTTTTCATTTTTTTGGTTAATCTTTTTGTTATAATTCAAATGTTTTATGAATACACCATTTAGTGTAATCCATCTTAAATCCAGATTTATCAAGCACCGATAGGGATCAAATTTCTTAACGTGCAATTTTTTTTGGACATGCAAAAACTTTAAGATTAAAAAATAATTACACTTCAAGAAATTGGATCCCTCTGGATGTTTGACAGATCCAAGTTTAGGATTAGGATGGGGCTATTCTGGTTACTTTTTATATTTGGTAACATTACATTACATTACATGACAATATATCCCCTATACTAGACTGTAGAGCACCTTGCTACTCTCAATGCAATGATAAAATAGTACATACTAAAAAAAACCATGTATAAAATCTATACGTTGATTAACCTAAAAAATTACATCCAAACCCCAAACAATAATCAACTTCGCCATTTGCGATTGCAAATGAAGTTTAACTATACAATGAAGTTTAACTATACATCTGATCAACCTAGCCTTTGGAGTATGAGCTTGTATCCAAACACAAAATGTCAACCTAGAAAATTACATCCAGACCCCCAAACAATAATCAACTTCACCATTTGCTATTGCGAATGAAGTTTAACTATACATCTGATCAACCTAGCCTTTGGAGTATGAGCTTCTTTCCAAACACAAAATGTCACTGATAAAAATGTTATATGATCATTTTACATGGTTTAAGTAAAAATACACAAATATTAGTAACAAATATATGCTAAATAGAAAGCTTAATACTGGAAAAAAAAGCTACGGAATTTCTAACCACGTTATTAAAAAAAAAAGAGCTCCATTAAGACTTTAAACACGAGTCTAGATGTTTTGTTTGTAAGATGTAGTTAATACTCGTTAAAGTCCCCACTCTTTAATATAATTCTCGTAATTGAAGATTCGATATTCCATGGGTTGGGATTGAACTCACAGCTCAAACGCTTAGATAAAAGAGGAAGTCCAGAGAAATGAGCTCTCCGTAATGTTTTTGAAATATGCTAGCTATATTTGATATATGGCCATAATACTAGCTATATTTGATATATGTACGTAGTGCTTTTTAAATATACTAGCTATACGTGTATGATGATTAAGTTTGGTCGATGTGTTAGCCAATTAGCTCAAAGTTACTCATCTCCCATGCAGCTGCTGTCTCTGGTTTCACAAAATGCAGAAAAGTAGGATATACAGCTGCTGTCTCTTGTTTTACAAAATGCAGAAGAGTAGGATTGGACTTTACAAGGAAGATTTATGTTTGAAGGAGAAGATTCCAAAATAAAAGTTATATTTCAGGTATGTTTTTTATATTTGATTATATATCTCATCACATTTCAAGTATATATATATATATAACAAAGAAATAGTATCTACTACCTGTAACTGGTGGACAAGCCTAACCACAAATATGAAATATGTGATCATTTATATCTCGTGTGCTAGAGCACTAGAAATACATAGAACAATTGTGATAGTCCATCAATTCCTAATCCTAGAAAACGCTTAAAAATTATCCCTAGAAAACTTAGACTTCAAAAAAGTGAGTCAAACTCTTTGAAAACCTTACCTGGTTACTTCTGTTTACCGATCTGAAGCTCAGAATTCGAAAGCAAAGAAGCAAAATCGAAAATTCTGTATCATTTGAATCCCTAGGAAGTTTAAAGATCAGGAGATGCAAAGTTGTTTAGGCTTGTGAAAACATCTTCTCAAATACGACTGGATCAAATACCTACTTAATGGGTAAACAGGATGCATGTTGTGCAGTAGGTTTAAATCTCCGGAGGATTGATTTGATGACATCAAATGTAGTATACTTTCAACACTACAATTTTTTGCAGTGTTGAAATCCTATATTATAAGACATATTACCCGAGGAAATTTTTGTACAAATGGAACTGTTGAATGAAAAATCCACACAAGTGAAATAGGTTTCAAATAAGGTTAACTAAGGACATTTTGGGTTAAATCTGATAAATAAGAGTCTGCAGAAACCCCACATGTAATAGGGAGATCGAAATAAACTTTACACTTGACCAAAAAGTCAAGTACCTGACTATTAAACATGATCATCATATTGGATCCTGGAGTACTTGGCTTTATTGTTCTTCACTTTCAAAGCATATCAGAAAATTGAGCACTAACTCCCATGGAAGCTTGTCAAATGTATTGGCAACTTAAATGCTTTGACAAAGAGATCGCCCTATTGGGAACACTTGCATGGAATAAAGCTAGTTTGAAAACCAAACCCTTGCAGCTGAAGCTCAATCTGTAATCCATTAGTGACCAATCCCTAGTTATCTCACAGAACTGCAAGAAGATAAATCATATGCAAGATGAATGAATACAAAATTTGCCTTGCCTTGAAGGTAACTTTTGTTAACAATTAACAGAAACTCCATATCAGACTTATCCGATAGAGACATATCTTCTTCCAATTGGTTCAATTGTAAGCCTGCATACCAGAGACAATGTAATGCCAATCTCAACAATAATGGGTAAAATTCAAAAGATGCATTACATGGACGAGGTCCAACCAATGGACAATGATTAGCATAAATCAAACCTACCCAAATATCATAATGCCTTTTTGAGACATTTTGAGCCGGAAAAAGGGGCATGTCTTCACATAAATGATTGAAAAATGGAAATTGCATTACAATTATATGATCCAAATTCCTTTGTCATGCTTCCTAACCAAAAACTACATGCCTGATGGTAATGCCGATTTACTTCCAGTCATCAGACTCAGGCATTTATACAGAAGTACAATGCAAGTATGCATTGAAAATATAGAATGTCCCCAGTTTTTCATCTGACAATCAGTCCCTAGAAGAGCCTGCCTTGTCAGTTGACCTTTTCCCTGAATATCTCTGAAATCCAAAAACAAATAAGGGGAATCTCATTTAGACTGTAACATTAGAAAGACCACCAAACTGCAAACACAAAAAATTGGCAACTTGAAAGATATAAATAAATGATAAATATAAGCAAATAAACAAAGAGTGTACCTGCTTTCCTATAGAAAACGGGACATATTTGTACTTAATCATGTGCAATATTTGGCGCTTCATTGTAAGCACAAAGAGCACCACCCAGTAACATAATAATATCGGCCAAAATACAGGGACATCAAATACTGAAAAAAATGTCATCACAAAAGCAATACAGAATGCCTTTGTTATAGAATACCTGCCAGATTGAAACATAAAATATTTTTCTTAGAAGCTTTCCACTGTGATGTTAGAAGTAACAAGGACATAAATTATCTTTAGCGAGTGAACACACAGAACAAATACAGTCAAACACAGCCTGTCATGGGGGCAGGGGCATACATTTCCAATGTCCGTAGCATCAAGGTGATGCCAGGGGCAGTTGTTTCATGTCCCTGGGATGTGCCTAGCAACGGGGGACATCCTGGAGACATGCAAACGTCCCTCAACCATAGAAGAACATCCACATAACTTCTGGTCACAAGTTCACCAAAAAATTCTATTTTTTGCAATTTGATTATATTTCCTCTCTAGGATGGGTCTCACCACTTTGACAATCTTATAAAAGGGGTTTTGAAACCCTAAACCATCATTGTGCATCATTTAATATGTATTGAGTTTCATGTGGTTCCATCACTGCTTTTGAGCCACTGTTAAATTGGATATAAAATGTTATACGAGGATATTGAATAACCATCTATCGCATTAAATTGGATATCAAATGTTAAGTATTTTTTTTTTTAGGTGTCCCATGAGATTTTGGGGCTCTCTAGTAGTCACGGATATCACTGATATCCTCATGTGTGATTACAGTAATATAACCCCAAAGAGAAAGTATCCTACCTACAGCATTAAGGAAAATGGCCTTAGTGTTTCCAACACGTGAAAAATTCAATATTTCTTGCTGCATACGAATTGTTAAAACAGTGCAATGTTTTAGCGTTGCACTTGCTACTGAAAAACAAATTTGCATTTCCTTGATCACTCCTCCATCACCAACACTGTCTTAAAACCACACGCAACTTCTCAATTTGTCTTATGGCACCAAGCGCAGCGTACAATAATTAAATTATTAAACTGATACTGACCTAATTATGAAGCATACAAACAACATAAAATATGATGAGGGAGTAATTGTAGAAATGCCGCAAAGTCTAAGACAGATTCCAGGAAAAGAGAGGAAGTATAAATATCTACTAGAGATTCCCAAAGATGGTCTTTGCCTTGAATAACCATTCAAACTCAAATTTTAAAAATATAGAAAGACTAGGTGAGTATTAAGACCAATGCAGCTTTAAACGACAAAACAACCAAAGACAACACACCCAAGGATAAAGTCAATATTGTCTATAATACAAAGGGTTAGTATATGACACCTCATTTTGTGTACATATACCCATAATGCCTTCATAGACAATGTTGTATTAATATCAAACACCCAGTCTGATAAACATTAATGTTAAATAGAGTATTTAATGGTTAACCTCAAATGTAGAAAATGGGATATTAAAATTCTCCCATTTAGCATGGTACAACCTCGAGTCATGGATAGTAGAACACCATTTGAAATTCGCACCCTGCAGTATTGTTTGAGTGTTGCAGATACAAATATTAACCAAACTCTGTGTTGTTCAATAAAATCCTCATGGACTCTAATTGACAGGTTCAGATGAAAAGTTTACACAATCCTCAAGGTCAGGGTTAATGAACCTGTTGCCTAAGTCATTCTATTACTCTCTTATGATTCAGAAATTCTACCCAAGTTGGATAGTCTTTATAGCCCAGTAGATTGTAGTTTGTACTCTTGTAATTCATTGATTGTATTCTGCCAACTATTATTCAAATTTCACACCACTCAATTCCTTCTTTATACTTGAAAAATTCCCCTGTTTAGTATGGTACAACCTCGAGCCATGGATTGTAGAACACCATTTGAAATTCAAACCCTCCAGTATTGTTTGAGTGTTGCAAATACAAATATTAACCAAACTGTCTGTGTTGTTCAATAAAATCATCATGGAGTCTACTTGACAGGTTCAGATGAAAAGTTTAAACAATCGTTGACGTCGAGGTTAATCAACCTGTTGCCTAAGTCATATTACTCTCCTATGGTTCAGATATTCTACCCAAATTGACTAGTCTTTATAATCCAGTAGATTGTAGTTTGTACTATTGTAATGCATTGTTGGTATTCTGCCAATTATTATTCAAATTTCACACAACTCAATTCCCTCTTTTTACTTCAATAGAATCTTCATTCTAATGTAGTTGCATAGTAATTAATATTACTGCTATTTCCAATCACCTGTAACAACCTATCATAGATTCCACCGAAGTCTGTACCATAATCTTATTGATGCAAAATCAATGACTATCTTGTTAGAAAGTGACAAGGAAGGTCTTTCTGCATTGCATGTGTCCTTGCATGCAGAAGACTTAAATAAAGAATCCAATTGTATTTAATGTATTTTTCCTAAGTTTTACTTTGGAAAATATATTAAAGTGATCTAATTATTAATTGACTTAATGGAACACTTTTTTATAAAGTGAAAGTGAAAAATGTTTAAGTGATGGCTAATCTAATCTTGGCCATTGATCTCACCGGAGGATCTCATCCATTGATCCGTAGTGAGATTAGGTTTTTCGCTTAGCCAATGAGTTAAAAGGAGGATCAATTGGTGGAGAGAACACACACACATTCCGACAGAGAGATTCTTGCTCATAGCTGTCAGCTGGAAAGTGAGAAGGAAGTTTGAGAGAGAATTTTGCAGAGAAGATGGAGAAGCAGAGAGTCAGAGTGATTGCCAGAGCATCCAGGCAAGAGGGCCGTACAAGTTCGCAGAGGAGAGAGAGCCGAGGTTGAGCTGCAAAGGCAGCCATACAGTAGACCGTATAGCAAACCATACGAATTCCGTACACCAGGCCGTACAGCACAGCAGGAGGTCGTACTGCTCAGGAGGTTTACTCAGTGAGTTTGTGTTGGTTCAATTTTGCTATGTTAGGCAAAAATCGATTTTCTGATATTATAAAAGCTTCATATTTTCTTAATAAAATATCTTCTCAGACTGCTGCACCGGTTTTCCCATCTTGGGTTTTGTCCGGGGGTTTATACCCAAAAATATTTGTGTCTATTGTGTGATTGATATTTCTCTTAGTGTTTTATTTCCGCTGCATTTTATTTTGGTGAAGAAATCCATGTGTGGTTAACAATAATAATTTGGGTGCATTAATTATTAAGAAATCCAACTACTCTAGCCCTAGAATGGATTTTAAGGAAATTTACATGGTATCAGAGCTCTTCTAAGCAGCAGGTTGGTTGGATAGATCATCGGCATATCTATCCAAGCGTTTACAGGTACTATTCATTATGGTCGTAAAGTTGAGAGTTGAGGATAGACTCCAGGGGGCACAGAACTTTCCTACTTGGAAAGAGAGGATCACTAGGATCTTGGATGTCAGTGATGCTGATGGGCAGGATCACCGGGATCTTGGATGTCAGTGATGCTGATGAGCACATTGATGATCAGAAGGTGGCTCCCACAGATCCAGCAGAGTTGGCTAGGTGGAAGAAGATAGATTCCAGAGCTATGTTGATCATCTTGGATGGGGTGAAGGACCATATAGTCCCTCATCTTTCTGGGAAGAAGTCCGCATTAGAGATGTGGAAAGCTTTGGAGAGTCTCTACCAAAGCAAGAACGAAAACCGAAAGATGGTGTTGCAGGAGAGATTGCACAGCACCAGGATGGCCAAGGGTGAAGGAGTGGTGCCTTGTCTTACAAGGCTCACACAGATTAGGGATGAGCTTGGAGCAGTGAGCTCCAAGACTGAGGATGAGGAGCTAGTTCGCATAGCCCTCGATTGTTTTTCTAAGCCATGGGACGTCTTTGTTAAAGGCGTGGTGGCTAGGGAGAAGCTCCCTGGCTAGCAAAGATTGTGGGATGACTTCGCATAGGAAGAGACCAACATGGGTCAAGGTTCAGCTTCATCCAGCGGTACCACACAGATCGTGGATGAAGAGGCTCTAGCCCTAACAAGCAAAGGTAAGGGGAAGGCAAAGAAGAAGAAAGGTGGCAAGAAGAACTTGGACATGTGCAATGTACTCCTCTCCTTGGTCACTGGGCTATGGGACCTCCTCAAGGGACTGGCCACCCCTTGCTGGAATAACTAGCCTAGGACCTTGGTGTTAGTGGGGAGAACAAGACACCCAAAGATTAATCTTCCTTATATATGATGATGTACTTGAATTGGCACATGTGGACCATAGATACCAAGAGAAGGGGCTAAGAATTTGTCTAAAGGTGACTTACCCAATAAGGGTGGGTTAAAATCCCACAATGAACTTAAAAGGTCCCCAACTAATGTATTAAGTGTTAAAAGCCCACAAGAAATTAAAAGGGACCCTAACTAATATATTTTATATTATTTGTTGATTCCTTGACTTATGGAAGTCACCCCTTAGATTACTCAATGATGAGATATAAATGAGGAACCCTCTCAAGTGATAAACATCACCACAAAAATCATTCTTCATCTCTGTCCAAGATTCCGTTTGGGGTAAATTCAGCTGTTGCATATCTCCTTCATCTCAGCTTTGTATTTTTTGGGTTTTTGGATCAGCAAGAAGGCTAAACAGGCTTCCGAGGGTCTCAGCATGACTGTCGAGGGTCTGCCCTAGCTTCAACAGGGCTGTCATCTTCCAAACAGAGCTGTCGTCTTCTCCTACAGGGATGTTTTCCCTTTTCTGAGGCTGCCGAGGGTTTGATCTAGCCCTAGAAGGGCTGCTGAGGTTATGTTGAAGCCCAGCAGGACTGCTGTGAGACAGATCAAGCCCAACAGGACTGCTGTGAGATAGATCAAGCCCTAATCAGGGCTTCCGTGGACAGTTCAGGCCCTATACAGGTCTGCCATGGACACATCAGGCCCCTAACAGGGCTGCTGTGTAACAGATCAAGCCCTAAACAGGGCTGCCATCTCCTAAACAGGCTGCCAAGGGGTCAGATCAGGTCCTAGAAGGGCTCGGACCACTGACAGCAGGCCCTAAGAAGGTCAATTCAGACAGATCAGGCCCTAAGAGAGCTAATGCAGGTCACAGCAAACTGTTGAAAGGGTTTGTAATGTATCACAGGGGGTAGATCAGGTCTATTAGGGCTGACATCATCTTCAGAAAGGCATACATCATCAGACAGCCCTCTTACATTTCTTTCTTGGCATTTTTCATCTTCAAGTTCTCTTGGGGTGTGTGCCCTAAATGCTAATGTAAAAGTCTGCTCTAAAAATCTGCTCATGTAAAATTCAGTCTCTCATATTAAGGAAGATTATTCTTTGCTGGGGTTTTATTCCTGAAAAGGTTTCCCGAGGGTAAATTTTTTGTGTTCTTGTGGTTGTTGTTTCTTTACTGCTGGTTATCTACTGTTGGTTTATAAGAATTATATGCTAAAAGTCTGCTAAAAGTGAAAAAGACTGTTACTGCTACCAAATCAGATCTACATTATAAAAATTTAACATCAAGGGAAACACCAAGAGAGAGCAATTGCAGTTCTATCCTCAAATATGTTGGCCAGCAGATTGCTGATTCTGAGAGCTTCATAGTCAACTGCCAGCAAGAGTTTTGAAGGATTACTTTCCAGGTATTTTAAAACTGCTGATCCTATTTGAAGCACTGCCATGAGTGAAAAGAAAAGAAGAGGCAGTAAAAACACTCAACCTGAGATGGAAAAAAATCCTGAAATTGTGTGTTGATTAAGAAATATTTGGGGGAATATTTTTAATTGGGTCCCTCTTGAGTCTTTACTAAAGTCAATTTGTGGATAAAAAGCTTTAAAGAGTCATCTTAATTAAAGGGTGTTTCTTTCAAAAAGGATATGTAGCATTATTGGAATGTTGCACGAAACTTCTAGAATACCCACGTACCGGTACCGGAAACTCGCGGAAACTCAGAAACTTCTAGGAAACCTCCAAAGGCCCATGGGCGACTTCAAACCCATAGGAAACTTCTAATGGGACCCAATATTTTTAATTGGGTCCCTCTTGAGTCTTTACTAAAGTCAATTTGTGGATAAAAAGCTTTAAAGAGTCATCTTAATTAAAGGGTGTTTCTTTCAATAAGGATATGTAGCATTATTGGAATGTTGCACGAAACTTCTAGAATACCCACGTACTGGTACCGGAAACTCGCGGAAACTCGGAAACTTCTAGGAAACCTCCAAAGGCCCATGGGCAACTTCAAACCCATAGGAAATCTAAAAAACCTTTGTTTATGGAAAATGAAAAGAAATTAACCTATAAATTGTTTTTAAACCTACCTAGGAATTAACCTCCTCTTCTTATTTTATTGTGAGATAATGTGTTATTAAAAAATACTATATATATAAATATATAGTCCACGTTTCCCCTGACGTACCCATTTTGGGGGGGTCACGTTTCCAAGCGTTCCCGTTTCCGAAACTTGTACACGTTTCCACGTTTCATGCAGCTTAGGAATATATAGTTTTTAATGGCGGAAATGATCAGAGCATTATTTTTCCACACATACACAAGCAAAATTATACTGTATCATCAATGGTGACTTGACAAGTTGGTGATAGCAAGGACCTGCTACTTTCCCCAACAGGGTTCAAGTCTCTCATTGTCCAATGACACATTCATACTTGTGCTCATGCCATTGTTCATCTGTATTTGCGATAGCAGTTGGGACCATGTGCAAGTCCTGGGAAACATCAGCATATTAGATACCCCCCACTCATGCTTCCTTAGCAGAAGGATTCTCATTTGAGTGTTGTAAGCTGGCTACTCTGATCTAAACTCTCAGGGATTGGGGAAGCACAAACTTGCCACATCAGGTTAATGGGAAACTGTCAAAAAAAATGTGTATGGAAATTTAAAATAAAAAAATAGTATTAGTCAAGGAAATATAGGATATTGTTTGTGGAAACACATGGAGACCTAGAGAAGGCACATTTGTGGAAAAGCACCGAGAGCCAGAGAAGGCATGTAGTAATAAGAGGCCTTCGATTGGAAGGACAATTATTGACAATCACCAGACGTCAATGTCAGACAAAGTCATTCCACAAAACTGAAATGCAGAAATATTGAGAGATACATGGAACACAATCAAGTCCTTGTACAAGACTTCAAATGCAACAAGGGTCCAGTATTTGATGAATCATCTGTGGCACTTGAGGATGGGTGAAGATCAATCAGTCACACCTTTGTAACATGAGAAGAGGAAAAAACTCCAATGGTAATGGAAGTTCTGAGAATGAGTGTGCAGCAAAGCAGAAAATAAAAGGAAAGTAAAACCTTGGCCAAAACAGGTATTATGGCATTGTGCATTTGTGTACCTAACCACAACATCCTTAACAGTTATTAAACTCTACACATATGATCCATTTTATGTAAGCTCATGAGCCATCCATGGCTCCTTAGCTGAAGGATTCTGATTTGAATGTTGTAAGCTGGCTACTCTAATCTAAACTCTTCCAAAACGAGAAAGGGCAAACTTGCTACATCAAGTAAATTGGCAACTGTCAAAAAAAATTGTTGTATGCACTGGTGTACCTAACCCTAACATTTGTTGTATGAGTATGACATTTTATCTTTGTGTACCTAACCACAACATCCTTAATAGCTATTAGACTCTACACACATGAATCATTTTATGTAAGCTCATGATACCCCCCCACTCATGGCTCCTTAGCTGTAGGATTCTGATTTGAATGTTGTAAGCTGGCTACTCTAATCTAAACTCTCCCAGATTGGGGAAGGGCAAACTTGCTGCATTAGGTTAACTGGAAACTGTCAAAAAAAATTGTTGTACCAAAATCAGAATAAAAAGTATGGTAAAAGTCTAGGAAATATAGGATATTGCTTGTGGAAAAGCATTCAGACCCATAAAAGGCACATAAGAATAAGATGCCTTTGACTTGAAGGGCAAGGAAGTATTGGCAATCACTGGGATGTCAATGTCAGATACAATCATTCCACAAAGCCGAAATGCAGAAAGATTAAGAGATATATGGAAGATAATGAAGTCATGTACAAGACTTCAAGTGCGACAAGGTTCCAGTATTTGATGAATGATTTGTACCACTTGAGGATGGGTGAAGGCGAATCAGTTACGAGTTTGCAGGAAGTGCAGACACTTCTAATGCAGATGATTTGATTGCCAAACTAGATACCCACTTTACATGGTGTTCAATCTTTCCATGTACACAGTTTCAAGGCTTGGATGGTATGTGCATAGTCAAGATTCAAGACATGACTTATGGCTGATAGATTTATAGTAGGTTTCAAGAGCAAGAGGGAGGAATGCTTGTGGAGTTGGGTGATAATGCCACGTATCCTATGAAGGGATTGGACTCCATATTTTTCCAGGTGCATTCAGGTGATGTTCTTGAGTTGGATTATGTCTTATATGTTCCTGATTTGATGAAGAGTCTGCATTCAATTTCTTGCATGACAAATTTACAGTGTTGGTTCAGTTTGATAGTCAACAAGTCACCATCGAAGACAACAACCATGGATATAGTCAAGTTTTGGCCAAAGAAGTGCAAGAAGGTGGCCTTTACAAACTACTCGCAGATCCAATTGAGCAAATATGGCAAGAAGCCATGATGGAGGGAGGGGGGTTTCACCAACCTTTAGGAGATAGTTACAGAACCTACTATGGAATTGGTGACTGATTCCTTGATTGCAGCTGATGGGAGTATGGAAGAGTATTAGGATAAGGTTGTTAGTTGTTACAAAAGGATTCTCTCAGAGAGAGGTAGTTGACCTTGATGTGAATCTTACTCACATTGTTGGAGGATTCTCCCAATAAGAGGGAGCTGTTTCCCTCGATGTGCTCATAGATGCAGCACCATTTTTGGATATCGGTGTCAATGAGATTGTACTCATGTTGGGTTTTTCTTGAGCTTACTAAAGATTTCAATTCGCTATATTTAATCGATCTGATACACTTGCCTTGGTCCTGTATACAGATGAGTGCATTATTGTAGGAGTCCTAAACAGTTCATGATGTGGTGTTCAAAAATTCTGACCAATGAAGATGGCACAAAGGACAAAGGAGGTTGGCAGAATGTTGATGTAATGTCCCTTGTATAGAAGGTCTTCACCTTAAATATTCTGGAAAGAGTTTAAAGTACAGAAGGAAGCAGTAATCCAAATCCATCTTTCTTCAGGTTCGTTGATGGTCAACTGGTTGACCAAGCCCCTAACAAAGGGGAGGTTCAAGATGGAGAGGGTGCATCTTGTATCTAGCAGAGAACACTTTCCTCAGTAAGAGGGAGTGTTGGATTTCTAGTATATCAGAAAGTATCCAACAAAGCATCATTAATGGCAGCAGCAAGGAGAGAATATTTGGGTGCATGCAGGGAAGGTATGATGGCAGGTACTCCAGCACAGATTCTGTACAATGGTCTGTACAGCATCCTTGATCACAGTAGCAGCAGTACACCTTCCTTCAGCAATTCCATACAGAAGTGACGAGGACACAGGCATTTATGGAGGAGAGAGAAATAGAGGGCACATGCATGCACCATCCTCAGTTTAGTTCCAGTTTAGATACTTTTTATATTTAGCATTTCAGTTCTATTTCTGAATTTGCTTTAGTTAGCAGTTGTATGCACAGTTAGGGCACTTTCCATGTGGAAAGTCTCCAAAAATAGATGGGGCATAGATTGCTAGAAAAGAGAGAATCATGCATGCATGCTTGCACTCTCCTATAGTGGCTGCACCTTCCTGGAAATAGTTCTTTCATGCACGTTGAGGGCACTAATGCCAAGGCCAAGAATAGATTTAGGGTTTAGATTTATTTCATTTAAGGTTTTGTTGTGCATGTGTTCAAATTCATTGTACCTCCTAGTCTATGAAGGAGAATGCAGGGGTATAGGTATTATGCATTGAGTTTTTCAGAGTAAGAAGCAGTGTGTTAGGGGTAGAATTTGAAGCTTTCCATGTATTTCCTGTTTTCAAGAACAATAAACAGTGATGTGAATTGAGTTTCATATCTGTGTATATTAAAATCAGAATGCAGTTTTGTGGGAGATTTCAGTTTTTTGTTTTCCTAAGTAGGCATATTAGAAATCAGACTAGGACTGTTACCATGTGCTGCAGAATTTTAACAAAGCAAAGCCTTGGCCAACAAGGAGACAGGAGCAAGAGGTGGAGGCAAGGCCACACAAGGCAAGAAGACTAAAAGAAAGGCAGTGCCAGTGGTAAAGGTAAATGCTTCTATTGCAATAAACCTGGTCATTTAGAAAGAGTGTAAAATAGATAAGAGTGATTATCACAATTAATGAACGAAAAGCAGACAAATAAATGTATTGAACAAGAACAAGATAGTGGTGGTGGAGTTAAAAGAGTATAAAATCTGTGTTTTGACATAAAAATGAGAATGCACCAGGAGACGCACAGTAAATAAACTCAGGAGCCACCAGCAACATGGCAATAACAAAGAATGGTTTGCCACATTAACTGACAATAAAAAGTCAAGTAGAAGTTATCTAGGGGGGATGACAGAGCACACCTCGAAAACAATCCCAGTTAAGTGCTTATAAAGATACCAAATGGGGGAAACAGAGAGGTGCATGATGTGTTGTATGATATTTTTCGTCTCTAAGCATCACTTCAAAGTGGAGTTTGATGAAGACAGAACAAACCACAACAAGATAATGTCTACGGATATAGAAGCAGATTGTTTAAACGGGTTTTTAGCAATGCTAGCAGACCAGCAAGCCTTAATGGTTGAAGAAAACACCAAAGGCTTGCTTTGGCATCAAAGGTTTGGCCACCTTAATTACCAAAGCCTTGTATTTTGAAGAAATTCAATATGGTGCACAGTTTGACTCTTGTTCAACAAGAAGCAATTGTTTCTAAAGTTTGAGGCAAGCAACACGGAAAAAATTTGCCAAATAAGTAGCATTGAGAACATAGAGGCGACTATTAGCATACATTGAGTTGTGTGGTCCTATGAGAACTTCGTCATGGGAGTGCAAATCATTTTGGAAATATTTGTTAATGGTATCTCGAGGAAAGTGTTGGTGTAATTTTTCATGAACAAATACAGGTTTTCAGCGACACTAGCAGACCAGCAAGCCTTAGTGATTGAAGACAATGCCAAAGGTTTGTTTTGGGATCAAAGATCTGGCCACCTGAGTTACCAAAGCCTAATATTTTGAAGAAATTGAATATGGTTCAAACTTCACAGTTTGCCTCTTGTTCAACAAGAAACAGTTGTTTCTGAAGCTCAAGCACAATGGAAAAACATTTGACAAAAAAGGATCTTGGAGTGCAAAGAGACAACTAGAGTTAGCATATATTAAGTTGTAAGGTCCTATGAGAACTTCATGGGAGGTGCAAAGCATTTCCTAAATATTTGTTGATGGTTTCTCAAGAAAAGTGGGGAGAAGAAAATCAGCCTTGGAATATTAAATTAAGTGTGAAAAGCATGTAGTTATTCTCCCTCAAGAAACTAAAACAAGAAAGATTGTTTTAATGGAAATTAAAAAGATCTTCTATAAAGATTGTATGAAATTTTGCCCAGATCCTAGAGATTATTTTGGAGGGTTGGCGACACTTGAAAATCCTTTTGTATGAGCAATTGATAGGGTCCTCCTTGCTGCTCATTGGATTATAGCCATCTTCACAACCTTAAAAACATACCAAAAGGTGCAACTGTCTAAAATTTATTCTCCTAAAAATTTGGACTGAGAAAGAGAACTATTGGGAATCTTTCATGTCTTCCACAAAAGGTCTCCCAGGGAGAACAAAATGATGGTCGATAACTTTAACCTTGTCATCGATGCCAAATTAAAAAGAGGGATCTACATTATGAATCCATGTTGAGAAACAGTTTGAAGATTGGATGTTAGACTAGAAACTTAATAGATGTCAAAGCCAAGGAAGGGAAAATATACTTAGACCAATAAAAGGTTGGGACTAGAATCATAGATGAGTAGCTTGATAGGTTCTTGGTGCAAGTTTCCTTTCTTAATGAACAAATTGCTATGATTTCTTAAATAACTTCAAGCTCTATCTCTGACCACGAACTGGTTTCCCCCCTTCAGTTACAACTCGGCTTGGTTCACCCAAGACCACTTCAAGTACTCTTAAGGAAATCATGGTCCATCCCTATGCAGGGCTCTGCATCTTACATCTGTTGAAATTTGTAGCACGGCAGGTCTTCTGTATTGCTGGTGTCTATGCATGTAGAAAGGACCTAGGTGACTTTTCTAGTCATTAACTTTAGAGTTATAAAGTTAATGTGACCTTTTATTAAAGTTGTGAGTGAAAAATGATTTTTACTTCATAAAGTGTAATTTGTCTCACCCATGTAAAGTGAAGAGTCACTTGGGGGTGTGAAGACACAAAGTCACCTGGGAAAGTGAAGAGGCAAAGTCATTCTCACCATTAATAAAAAGAGAAGTAGGAGAGTTTAGAGGCACACATCCCAATAGAGAGAATCTTTGGAGGGTGGCTTGAGTTCCAAGGAAGGAGTTAGTGAAGAAGGGAGAAGGTCACAAGTTTCAAGAGAGCTAGGGGCTGTGAAAGGGAAAGGGAGAAGAGGCTGGACCGAGAGCGTGCATTTCCCAATGTGATGGGAACACATCCCTAGAGAAGACCAGCACATATCAGCAACAAATAAGTGTAGCACATTTCCGTGGTGAAGGGCACATTTTCCAAGGAAGTCTGCAACTGAAAGAGAGTTTGCATTGCAGAAGAAAGGGAGTGTTGAGCATTGGTTGTCATTGATGTCAACTAAAGATGATGTCAAGTGTTTAACTGTCAACTAATGTCAAAGAGGATGTCAACTGATTCAGCCTAAGTCATTGATATCAGTTGAAATCAAAGTGGATACAGTATTCCTGCAGAAGTATGAAGAAGTAAATGGAAGCCACTTTGAGGAAGTTTATGCGCATGATGAAGAAGAGTATGAACACTAGAAGTCTATGCGCAATGGTGAAGGTGACAGATATGTATGCAACTTTGGAGTATATCTAGAAGTGAAGAAGTCTAGAGAGGAATACCATAAGCATACGCACAAAAAGACAGACATGGATGCCAATCTGAAAAAGCATATCTAGATATTGCATCCATTTTGAAGATGTCTAATGTTGTGTGTCAAGGATACAACATACATGATGAGTTTGAAGAAGTACATATGAAGATACATCATGTGGTCCTTGCGGAGAAATCAAGTCCACCAAATCATACTCTCCCATGTTAGGAAATCGAAGGAGTTGGTTGGACAACGGTACATGTGCACAAGCAGCCAAGGAATTCGTTATACAAATGGTACCAATGCACAAGTTGGTTGAAGGAAGACTCTAGATTGCACAAGTAGGTTTAAGCATTGCTTAACCTATGATTGGGAGTGCACAGGAAGGAAGGAACAACAAATGGTCGGACAATCCTAAAAGCACACAAGCATAGCCAATCAGAAGATGCTTTCAAAAAGTGGAACGCACACAAGTTCCTAAAAGGGTACAATAGTTGAAGACCGTCCATGTGCAAATTCCACAGCCGACAGAACAACAGGTGCGCAAGTCCCACAAGGAAGGACATGGAAAAGGTCAAAGACCCACTTGAAAGAAGTTCAAGCATGCACAGAATCCACAAAGAATCAATACATCAAGGGCACATTACTCACATGTAATGACAAGGCAAGGGTCATAATCCCACTCGTAGAAACTAGAGAATGCACAAATTACGTAGAGTATTGATATCACAAGGGCACATTACCCACAAGGAATGGTACAGCAAAGGTCATAGACACATCAAGATGAAGTATAATATTGTGCACATACCTTACGGCAATGATACATCAAGAGCGCAATGGTACACCACCGAGGTGTAGAGTCCCACTAAGTTGTGGACCATGAGGGCACAAGACACATATCAGATGACACATCAATAGCACAGATGATGGCACGTGGCATATTCACAATCTATGAAGTATGGAAGAAGCTAAGTCACATGGTTCGAATTCGAATTTGAGTTCGACAACCATTTGATTCAATTCGAATTCGAATTATTCGATGAAGTTCGAATGAGATTCGTCTTTAGATTCGAGTATATATATATATATAAAAATATATATATAACTTAAAAATGAAACATATAATAAATATAAAAATCATTATCAATATTAAATATTCTCAATTTGGAATCCCGGGCAAATGAAAATGATAGCAAGTTGAAAAATTTTAGACTGCAAACCTGGAAATGCACTTGTGATGGAGAAGTACGTTTAAACAAGATTTGAATCTACAGGGCGGCATATTGATGGTTTCGAGGAGAGACTTTCCTGTTTGGGGATTCTGCGAGAGCTGGGTTCCAGTAAATCTGAGCTGTGCCCATTGCCATCAGATTCTGGCTTGAGGATGCCGAACATACCAGTTCACTTGATCTTGGATTTGAAAGGAGGAGTGGGAGCATGTTTCTCGGCTTGATGTTTTTTAATGGATTCTGAGTTTCTGATGGATTCGAGCAGAAGGTGATACCGGTTTTGTGACTTCTTGTTTACTGGAACATTGCCTGGGATCATCAAGAATGATGGAAGCTGTGTGCTGAACAAGAGGGGATTAGATACGGGGAAAATTGCTCCAAGAAACTGAACATGAAATGAATCGGGCTCCAAGAAATGCTGGACATGGCGGTGGACTGGTTTAGGAAGTGGGCAGCCTGGTGAACAAGGTTGGAAGTAGATCGACTATCAGCGTTGTGGTTGGACCAGCAACTCGTAGATTGAAGCAGTAAGTGCTCCGTTCTGGTGTCTTCGGGTCCCTGGTATATCTGTGGCTGAAGGACACGCGGAAGAAGGGTTTTCGTCGTTTGAGGAGGATTGCTGCACTTTCATTGGTGGACAGGGGCTCGGACCATAACTGGGTTGGCTTAATTTGGCTGACTGAACGGTTGGGGCTCGGCCTTGCCTGCTGTGGGGGATCGCTGGGTTGGTATGGGGAGCGGAGACGAGCAGGAGGTGGACTACACCTCGGATGGAGACTGTGGCATTGGGATTTTTGATCTTACTGCTGCTGGCATTAGGGACAGACCAGACTTGGCGGGTCTTCTGGGGCGGAATTTTCCATTACATTCGGAAGCTCGGCGAGAGGATTGGCTCGAAGCTGGGTGTGAAAACATGCGGTCGGGTGGAAGATCGGCTCCTCTCCCTGTTGGAGAACCACTTCTGTCTTCTACTCTCTCTGTCGGGAATACACTTCTGTCGGTGGAACCCCGTGATGTTGAGGAACGGGGTCAGGCCAGTGGAGGCCAGGGACATCCAACTAGTGCATCTGCAGCGGCGGCACCTGGGGATGGAGAACTACTCACTGACGTTGAACCTCTGATCATTCCTAGTGCAAAGGTTTCTGCGAAGGCGGCTTCGCATAAAAATTTTGTCAATAAGGTCAAGGATCGGCATAGGAAGGACAAATTGGTGATGGGAGTAGATGTCTCGATGGAGGAGGCTGAGGATTTCTCCCGCATTGCGGTGGTTGGTCATGTCCGAGGAAAGAGGCTCGGGCGGGGTTTCCTACAGCGTTGGGCGGCCGAGCATTGGATGGACTTGGTAGTCACTGCACCTGAGATCAGGGTTTTGTCAAAGGGTTGGTTCTCATTTATCCTGGCGAATATTGGAGAGGTAGAAGCTGTTTTAGGTCATCACTGGACAATGCTGGGCGTTCCCATTGTGCTGAAAAGATGGTCGCCCTTCTTTGATTCCAAAACTGAAAGAATTGACCGAGAACCTATATGGGTGAAGTTACCGAGGCTTCCCATGCATCTCTGGAATGAAGCAAGGTTTGCAGCCATAGGGAATTTCCTTGGTGAATACATATGTGCTGATTATTCCCATACTGCAACTGGTATCTATTCGGTGGCAAAGATTTTGGTCAAGATCGATCTTAGGCTGGGGCTATCGGCTGAGATCAAGATTCTGACGAAGGATGGGGAATTCACACAGATTTTGGACTATGTGGGGGTGCCGTTTCGATGCCACCGTTGCCACGCCCATGGACACCTGGTTGCAGGGTGCTCGCTACCATTTCGGGGCAGCAGACCGCCGGTTGTATCTGAAGCAGCTGCTAGCACTGTTCCTGAGCAGAAGAGGAGTCCACAGGTGGCAGGGGATAGGGAATTTGTGCCTGCTATGGACACTGGGGCTGCCCAGGTACCAACAATACCAGTGGCATCTTGTGGATTACAGGGATCCAGGATGACAACCCTGAAGAATGTGGGTTTGGACAACTCTGGGAGCAAGGAGACGGTTGTTGTAGGGTCTGCATTGGGCAACATAACACCTTTGACTCGGGCTGCAGCCAGGAAGCTTCAAGCACAGGCTTACTCTCGGCGGGGTTCTTCCACTTATTCCCCGGGTAGGTCTCATCCTTTCTCTTCTGATGCCTCTTTATTCTCTGTCTCGCCTGATTTGGGGGGGGTATGCTTAAAGCCTCATCCTCCTGACAGTACTATATCACTCAGCAATGTAGCTCCCTGTTTAATACCTGTCACGGATTGTGCTGACTCGCCACCTATTGTATCCACTCTACCCTCTCCCAATTCTGTGGGACATAGTATCCGATATGCACTGCGAAATAGGGTGATCTCTGCTGATTCGGGGGGCAGGGGTCTTCCTGAATTGGCTGCTAGCACCTTGGGGAAAGGCCGGGGACGGAAATCTCAGCTATCTAAAGCACAGGATCGGGCAAGAGTTGATTTGGTTATGGGCACTCAATCCACTATTGAATGGGCACTTAGAGCAGCGAAAACCCTGGAGGGGGGTTACATATGAAATTACTGTCATTTAACTGTCGTGGGTTGGCGAGCCCCATTAAAAAATCGTCACTCCGGAGGTTGGTGGATTTAAATCAACCTGATATACTACTACTACAGGAAACATTGGGCGGCAGTGTGGAGGTGGTTAGAGTTTTGGAAAATTTGCTACCTGGCTGGAAGTTCGTGGGGTTGGATGCACGAGGTCGATCTGGAGGGCTGGCTACGGGGTGGAAGGTGAAGAACTGCAGATATGATAGCTCTTGGGGTATCTCTTCTGGGATTGGGTTGGAAGTATGGGATGCAGAGATTGGTAGGATGTTAACAATTCTTAATATCTATGGACCCTATTTGAATAGGGCTGGCTTCTGGGACTCCTTGCTTAGCATGGATCTTTTTGACGGAAGAGATGTGATTCTGGGTGGAGACCTCAACCTTTCTCTGGGGACATCTGAAGTATGGGGGCCTCGAGCTGCTCCGGATCCATTAGCTAACTTCTTCATTCAAGCCTTCGCTGGGAAGGATCTTCTTGACATACAGCCAACCAGGTTAACCCCGACGTGGAGGAATAAGAGAACTGGGGAACAAAGGGTGGCCAAGAGACTGGATAGGTTTCTGGTGGCGGATGTGTTGGCACTGGGGGTTGATGTTGTCAAGCAATGGGTTGGGTCTGGGGGGGTCTCTGACCACTGTCCTATCTTTCTGGAATTGAGAGGCAGTAGGAACAAACCCCCCAGCCCATTTAAATTCAATCCTAGCTGGTTAAAGGAGGAGGATTTTCAAAAATTAGTTCAGCAACTGTGGGTTCATCGACCATTGGAGTCTCCGGAACATGCAGGAGTTCACTTTCAACACAATCTCAAGCATCTTAAAGAGGCCACAGTTCACTGGGCAAAGGCAAAAAGGGTTAAAGATGATCAGCTTCTGAGGGATGCTGAGTTGAATATTGATAGATTATTACACTGTCGGGGTATGGGTTTTCTGGATGAACAGCATAAAGGTGAGCTACTGGACTGGGAAAATTGCAGGAATGTGTTACTCTGTGAAAGAGAGGAGATGTGGAGAATGAAAAGCAGGGCGATTTGGTTACAATGTGGGGATGAGAATACTAAATTCTTCCAAGCATATGCTAAGGGGAGAAAATTCACTAACTCAATCTGGGAATTATCTACACCTGAAGGGGATCGGGTCTCCAGCTTTGATGGTTTGGCTGAGATGGGGGTTAGACATTACGAAGACTTATTCACTGCTCCACCGGGGGCCTCCATAGCAGAGGTTATCAGAATGGCTCAGCTCTTCCCACGTTTTGTGGGGGAGGAAGAGAACAAACTACTGATGGAGGAGGTGTCATCGATTGAACTCTTGCAGGTTATGCAATCCTGTCAAAAAGATAAAAGCCCTGGGCCTGATGGCTGGCCTATTGAATTTTACTTGGGTTTCTTTGACTGTATTGGGGAAGAATTATTGGCTGTGGTAGAAGAGTCAAGAAAGGCTGGCTTTGTACATGGACCCTTCAACTCGACATTTATTGCTCTCATACCAAAATCTGACAAACCTGATCATTTTGAGGAATTCAGGCCTATCTCACTCTGCAATTGCATTTATAAGATCATAGCCAAGATTATGGCGAGGAGATTAAAAAATATCCTGTCACAGCATATCTCTTGTGAACAATTTGGATTCTTGGAAGGTCGTCAAATTCTCGAGGCCATTGGAGTTGCACAAGAAGGTTTACACACCATGAAGGTACAGAAGCAGAAGGGAGCAGTGATTAAGATTGACCTCTCTAAAGCATTCGACAGGGTTAGCTGGCTCTATATTCGGATGCTCCTCACACATCTGGGCTTCTGCTATGAATTTGTTCGATGGGTTATGGCATGCATCACCACGGTTAGTTTTGCTGTTTTGATAAATGGTTCGGCTAGCCCATTCTTCCATGCTGGTCGGGGGCTACGACAAGGCTGTCCACTTTCACCCCTGCTATTTCTCCTTGTTGCTGAAGGCCTCAGCCGGTTTATTCTGAAAGCAAAGGCTGATGGATCCTTTCGTGGTATCTCCATTACTCAGGTACTGTATATCACACATCTCCTATTTGTTGACGATGTTCTTATTTTTTGTGATGGTTCGAGAATGGACATTGATAAGGTGGTCGAAGGACTTTATTTACTGCAAGCTGCTACGGGTATGCTAGTGAATATTGAAAAATCTACAATCTCTTGCTCGCATCTAAATGAGCAGGAGAGGCTCAGATTAGCCACTAGACTCCCCTATCGGATTATGGAAATCGGAGATGGCTTAAAGTACCTTGGATTTCATTTAAAACCTAATGCATATCTTAAGGCTGATTGGCAATGGTTAATTGCCAAGTTGGAGAAGAGACTGCATGGTTGGAGTCAAAAATGGCTCTCGAGGGCTGGGAGACTGGTGCTGGTTAAATCTGTTTTGGAAGCAATACCGGTTTACTGGATGTCTCTCGCTTGGATTCCCAGAGGTATCTTGGAGCAGATTCGTCGGTTGGTTTTTGCCTTCCTTTGGAAGGGTAAGGGTGCAAATCGAGCATTGGTGTGGGTTAGATGGGATAGGATTGCAGTCCCCAAAGCACTGGGTGGCTGGGGCCTTAAGAATATATTTCTTTTTGCTAAGGCATTGGGGGCTAAAGTGGTATGGCGAATTATCAATACACGAAGCCTCTGGACCAGGGTGGTTTACCACAAATACATTGCGCCTTTAACCCTCCTTGAATGGATTAGGCAGGGCAACAAATCGAGGGCTAACTGTTCTGTGGTTTGGAAAGCGGTGGTTCAGAATTTTCTGCTTGTGGGATCGGGTTTAGTGTGGCGTATTGGCAATGGGCAATCTCTTCGTATTGGACTGGATCCATGGGTCGGATGTAGGGGGGAGCACATATTGCCTGTGGATTTGAGGACATACCTGGCAGCTAGGGGATGCCACTTCTTAGCTGATATCGCACATCCGGGTGTAAGCACACTAATGCACCAGGGGTGGTACACTGCCCAGCGTCTTGTTGTTCCCGCGGACTTGATTGGGGATTGGGAGAATTACATTCGGATCTTAAGATGCTCCAATATCCGTCTGACTGATAGGCCTGATAAACTTATATGGGACCATCATCCCACAGGGATATACACACCTAAATCGGGATATATTCTGTTAAATATGGAGGTGCAGAACAGGGCTTTGGTGTGGTGGTGGAAAGCTCTGTGGAAGCTTAAATGTCCCGGTAAAACCAAACTACTCTTCTGGGCGATATTGGAACATAAGGCACCTACATGGGATGTGCTGAAGCGTCGTTTCCTACAGGGTCCGGGTTTCTGTCCACTCTGCAGGGAGGCGGACGAGACTATTTCACACATATTTGTGCACTGTCGTTTCTCCCAGGCTGTATGGACTAAAATATGCCAGTATCTGAATCTCACTACGCGTTGGTGGGGTGAGACTGTTTTTGAGGCATTTCAACAATGGTGGTCAGAACAACAGACATCACCCATATGTGCGGCCCCATGCATTTTTGCCTGGGGGATTTGGATCACACGCAACAGACTTATCTTCCAGGATAGCAGAATCCCGATTGAGCAAGTGGTGGCACAGGCAGTGGCTATCATTGATCATTTCAAGACTGCTCCTAATCCGATTAGAACACGCCCTGTGATCGCTGAATTGATTGATAAAACATTACCGTGGGCATTTTTCGATGGTGCATCTCTGGATCAATTGGTTTGTGGGGGGGGGATCGTGTTACATAAATCTGATTTACATTATTTTCACATAGCTGCTGGTTTGGGGACTGGTACAAACAATTATGCTGAAATCATGTCACTTAGATTGTTGCTGTTATTTGCACTTGAACAGGGATGCCTTTCACTGCAGATATTTGGTGACTCACAGATTGTTATTGATTGGGCCAATGAGCATACACATTGTAACGTGATGGTTCTCTCACCTATACTGGAAGATGTTATACGGTTAAAGCAGCATTTTAATCTTTTAACATTTACACATGTTTACAGGGAGAGGAACGGCATGGCCGACTTTCTTTCAAAAGAAGCGACGCAGCAACGTCTAATTTTTGGCTCTTGGCGAATTACAGTACATACTACTGAAACATCTTACAGCTATTACCATTGGCCTTTCAGCGAGGCTTTGGATGACAGGGCGGGAGTTTGATCGGAATCTGCTTCAGCTTACATAACAGTTCTGTTTTTGATGTCCTTTGGCTATTGGATTCTACATTCTGGTGTTATCATGGGCCTTTAAGAGGCATTGGAGGCCCGGTAATGGAGCACTTTTGCTGTTTTTTGGTGCTTTCGGGCAGACAAGACAATGAATTGCTTGCTCGGAACACAAATCTTTGGAGACTATTGTGCTTTGAAATCGGCATATGGTGCTGTATGATACATTTCTGGTGCTATCGAGGGCCTTTATGAGGCATTGGTGGACCGGCTATGGAAGCACTTGGTTTTTGTTTTCAGCAGCACTGTTATGGTGATGTCGGGCAGTTAAAACAGTGATTTAATTTGAAAACTTTTGAGAAATTTTAATATTTGTAACCGGCATTTTGATGTGCTGTATGTTCAGCATTATTTGGATTTGTATGGGCCTCTAGCTGTATGATCAGCAAATATGCGAAAATGTAGGGATCTCTATGATCTTATTACATGTGCAGAATGTAATTTTGTTCATTTACTTGAAATAAAATTACGACTTTTTCTTTGGGAAAAAAAAAAAAATATTCTCAATTTACATAAATCTTTAAATATTATCAAAAATTTATATCAATAAAAATTATTAAAAATTTATAACTAAAAGTTAAAACCATTAACAATATTAAAATATTTATTTTACATCAATATCAATATGAAAATATTAACCGCGTCTTTGTGACTCCACGGTCCCCACTGTACACAATCGATGTCGACATCGGTGGTCTCGTGTGAGACTTAAGCGCAAGTCGACTGCAAATTGCAAGAAATGTGGGTGCAGCCGTCGGGTAGAAATATGCAATGGTTCACCAGGCTATTGGGTATTTATCAGGTCACATAAATTGATTATCGTAACCACCCAACAGCCGAAACACTGAAAAATACCACGCGCGATGAACTACAGAAAAATATTGGCGCGCGGGGAACTACTGAAAAATATTGGCGCGCACGGAACCGCAGGTCTCGGTGGGTAGGGCTTTGTTTTTTTCAACCAAATGGAGCCCGCTACTAAAGCTAGCCGAATTTCATATTAAATTCGACGAATCTCCACGAATTTTATTTTTTCTTTGAGATTCGCCGAATTTCAAACCTCAAGGTTGAAATTCGGCGAATCTTGTGACTTAGGGAAGAAGGGATGCCACGACCAACTTGTGCACATACAATCCTTGTAGGACCTGTATAAATAGAGATGCAAGTTGAAGATTTGAAGTAAGCTAGATGGCAAGATCATAAGGATTTTGTGTGAAAGTTTCAATTTGATTTTCGGGGCATCAAGAGGCTCGTGGACAGAACAAAATGATCTAGCGAAGAGCCGAATGCACACATGCCACAGAATGAAGTCTTGATGGTGCGCAAAGAGATGTTGTAGATCTGTGACAAGATGCACAAGTACTAGAAGGAAGAAATACCGAAGGATGCGCAGGTGCTTGATGATTCGAACGACGGCAATATAGTCAGCACACCGAAGGTCACAGATATTGTAGAGACAGAAGCATAGAAGCAGAACCGAAGTTAATCAAACAATGCAAAGATGTCTAGCTGATGCAGACGAGCAGAAGTGAAAGTGTGCGAAGCTGAGAACCCCATCTGATGCGCAACGATAGAACAGCAGCAAAATCCGATAAGCACATTATGATACAAATGATCTAAGACAGGTGTGTTAAACAGAAAGGACGAATTAGTTGATGCACAAGATGTCATAGATTATCTAAGAGACTGCAACACTTATACAGAATGGACACATCAAAAAGTGCACAGTTCCATCTATTACTAGTGCTTCATTTCAGACCAACAAACTATCAATTGAAAGCACAGTATCGATTGATCATTGCAGTCACACAAAGAAGAACGTTGAACCAAAAACGCAGAATGCAAAATCAGCAGAGCACATAGTTCATGAAGTAATTCATCAGCAAAAGTGTGAATTGAGAGGAATGAGAAGTCAAGTGATGTATGCAGCGCATTGACAGAGTACAGTCTACATACGAAGGTTGCGCATAGTAGAATTGTCATCAGAAGATTTGAAGAAGTGCGCAGAGTTGAAGTTCGGCAAGACAGCAACACCTGTTGGACATCAGGGCGATCGGAGGGGCGAGGAGACAGGGAGTTGGAGCATCCTTCAAGTCGGTGCTTGTAAAACAACAGGGGATCATAGCCTCCTTCCCGTCGGTGCTGGATAAACACAGGGAGTGGTAGCTTCCTTCAGATCGGTGCTTGTAAAACTAGAGGGTTGGTGCCTCCTTCCAGTTGGTGCTGATAAACGCAAGAAGTTGGTGCTTCCTTGAATGTATTCTTTCTCACTATAACGAAGCATTCTGTGGTTTTCTCCCGTTTGGGTTTCCACGTAAAAATCATGTGTATTATGTGTTGTTTATGTTGGCGCATATATGTGTGAATGGTTATTTACTGATGCATAACATAAGATAAAAGATTAAGTAAAGGCTAATATGTTAAAGAAGGTAAAATCTGTTGATAACTGCGCTAATACTGATTCACCCCACCTTTCAGTATTAAATCGATTCCAACAGGGAGGTCATATAGCTGTGATAGCAAGGCCATACAACTCTGAAATCGAGGCAGCCAAGTGGGCACAAACTTCGAGGTAAATTATGTTGTACATTACACTTCTATTTTGCACATATTTCAAGATGTGGTTGTACTGTTAGAGCAAGTGTATTCTACAGTCTGCATTATAGAAAACTGAGCACTGTCTTTCCATGGAAGAGATTGAGCCTGTTGACTCTAAATTTCTTTCGCACAGTTTCCAAGAAATAGATGTACAATGACTAAGAAAGTACTGTGTACTTTCTGTTTCTATTTAACTGATGTTATACTCTCTGTAAATTCTTCTTAAAAAGCCCAATAAATAATCTCTTGACTGGTTTTCCCCTTACCCGGTTTTCCAGGGACTTTGACCAAAATTCCTCTATCAAAATGTTTATTACAGACTATTGTTCTTTGATCATTTCCGCTGCTAAGTTTACTTAGTTACAATATATCAGCTAACAGAGAAATAAAATTTACATGCATGTGATGTGTTGGGTTTTATGACTATTGAAGACTGATATCAGAGTTGTGCTAAGTGTTTGGGTATCAGAGTTGTGCTAAGTGTTTGGGCTGAGTTAAGCTCAGATTTTAACATGGTGTCAGAGCTAGGGCTCTGAGTGATTCAGTGGACTGTTTTGTGCCATCTGTGTGTGCAAGAGTATTGCTGGTTAGTACAACTGAGTGTGATGTTTTTGGCACAAGTGAGCAGAATTTCTTGGTTTGGGTTTAAAACTAGAAATTTTGTAGTTTGTACGGTTATGCATCTAGCCACATGATGGGAATATGAGAAGTGTTCCTTAGAGTTTCAGAAACAAGCTCATGCATGCAATAAAGGGAGTTGGAGTCTAACTCGAGTCAGGAGGTTCTCTGAAGGTGGCAAGAGGAATGATTGTACTAGAGCTGAAAGATTTGCCCTCAGTATCAGCTCTGGAGGGTGAGGGAGCGACCTTGAATATATAGCGTGGTGATCCGAGATGGACAGAGGTTTCTATATTCAGAGGGAGCGACCTTGAATGCAACGGTGAGGAATGGCATCAAACAAGGTAAGTTGTAAAAGTCATTGGGAAAGCATGTAGGTGGGTCTAGGGAGATATTGGATGCAGTATCAGTGTCAGAGACAAAGGGAGAGCGAGATGCTCCTAAGATTGAGGTGGTACCAAGTATTCAATCATCGATCCAGGGAAGATGGGAAAGAGGCTTCTTCCAATAATGTCAGAGAAGATGACACTACAAGATGCTCAAGAGTGCAAAACTCCTCGGAGCATGTGTGATTGGCACAGATTTCAAGCATGTGATCCAGGGCAAGTAGTGAGACAAGCTCTAGATTCAGAGGGAGTTGCTACAATGGACAATGTGATGGGCTTGGAGACAGATCCAAGTGAAGGATGTGCCAAAAGTACCTCCCTCGCTGAGAGGGAGTGTTAAAATTTGTAGTGAGGTAGGTCTTCTACATTGCTAGTGTCTAGGCATGTAGAAAGGACCTAGGCGACTTTTCTAGTCATAAACTTTAGAGTTATAAAGTTAATGTGAGCTTTTATTAAAGTTGTGAGTGAAAAATGATTTTTATTTCATAGTGTAATTTGTCTCACCCATGGAAAGTGAAGAGTCACTTGGGGCTATGAAGAGACAAAGTGACTTGGGAAAGTGAAGAGGCAAAGTCATTCTCACCATTAATAAAAAGAGAAGTAGGAGAGTTTAGAGACACATTCCAATAGAGAATCTTTGGAGGGTGGCTCAAATTCCAAGGGAAAGGAGTTTGAGGAGAAGGGACAAGTACACGAGTTTCAAGAGAGCTGGGGGCTGTGAAAGGGAAAGGGAGAGGAGGCTGGACCGAGAGGGTGCATTTCCCAATGTGATGGGAACACATCCCTAGAGAAGACCAGCACATATCAGCAGCAAAGAAGTGGAGCATGTTTCCCAAGGTGAAGGGCACATTTTCCAAGGAAGTCTGCAGCTGAAAGAGAGTTTGCATTGCAGAAGAAAGGGAGGCCATATAGCTGTGACAGTGAAGCCGTACAGCTCTGAAATCAAGGCAGACAGTCTGGACTCTGCTGTACAATACACTTGTTTTGCACATATTTCAAGATGTCGTTCTGCTGTTAGAGAAAGTGTATTCTACAGGCTGCATTATAAAAAACTGAGCATTATTTTTCCATGGAAGAGATTGGGCCTGTTGACTGTAAATTTCATTGGCACGGTTTCCAAGAAATAGATGCACAGTGACTGAGAAAGTACTGTGTGCTTTCTGCTGCTAGTTAACTGCTGTTATACTCTCTGTAATTTTTTCTTAAGAAGCCCAATAAATACTCTCTTGACCGGTTTTCCCCTCAGGGGGTTTTTCCAAGGTCTTTGACCAAATTTCCTCTCTCAAAATGTTTATTACAGACTGCTGTTCTTTGATTATTTCCGCTGCTAAGTTTACTTAGTTACAGTATATCAGCTTACAGAGACATAAAATTTATATGCACGTGATATGTGTTGGGTTTTATGATTGTTGAAGACTGATATCAGAGTTATGCTAACTTGCTAAGTGTTTGGGCTGAGTTAAGCTCGGATTTTAACAACATCTGGGAGCAAAAAATTCAAATAAATGAAATCTGATATCAAAGATTGAATTGGAAGTCATGCCATAGGAAGATCTAAAAACAAGTCCAATTCCAAATAGAGGAGGAAGAGCTTACTAAGATATCCCAAACTGCAAAACAGGAAAACAATGCCACTATGTTAAAAGAAAAAGCACCCCGGTAGGTTAGCTCAAGAGGTTGAGTGATGTGAAAAGCAAGCAAAAGGTATCGGGGTCAAATCCCCGGATGGCTATGCATATAAAGAGCCTCACTCAATGTCCTTGCCGGGTTAGGTTGCTTAATCTCTGCAACCAAACGGTTTACCTTGGGTACCATCCTTTAAATGAGGGGAAGTGCCTGAGGGTTTCCCATGATGTGTTCCATTGAAGAAAATGTTAAAAGAAAAAGCAACAAAAAAGGAATAGTCAACGTGTGAATTTGGGAGCCTTTGGCTTAGAATAAGGGACAAAAATATGACATGTTTTTCCTTGTCAAGCCAATGTTAGACAAATTTCCACCCCATTTCACTGGGCAACATTTCATACAAATTATCTGTGGAGATAATCACAAGCAACATCAAGAACCTGATAAAGAGGTTAATCACAAGGGAACATGTTGGATTTGTTTTATATATATTAAATGAGGAAAATATAATAATGGTGCAAGAGGCAGTGCACAGCAATAAATATATTAAACTCAGTGAAATGTTATCAAAGTAGACATGGCTAACACTATATACAAAGTTAGCCATGATTTTCTTTGCAAAATGATTGGCAAGTTTCGCTTCTCAAAGTACTGGATACAGTGGATTAAAGCTTGTATTTATAGGGCATGGATTGTCCCTATAGTTAATGCTAGGCCAATTCATTTCTTTAAATGCCTTCAGGGGTAAGGTAATCCAATCTTTATGTCTTTATGGTTGTAGTCTTAGGTTGACCACTTCAAGGACCATGAGATTGGCCCAAATAAGGCCCCCTCAGAGAGTCAGAGCCAATGGTTTCTCAGCACACTTATATAGATAGGCCTAGAATATTATTTGTAGAGACTTGCACAAATATGTAGAAGAAACAAGGTGCCAACGTAAATTGGGAGGACGCTTAACCTTGATCCCAAAGGAAAGGAACCTCACAAAGTTTACAAATTTCCACTCCACTTCACTGGGCAACATTTCATACAAATTATTTGTGAAGACGATCACAAGCAAAATCAAGAACCTCATAAGGAGGTTAATCACAAGGGAACATGTTGGATTTGTTCTTAAATGGGGAAAATATAATAATGGCACAAGAGGCAGTGCACAGCAATAAATATATTAAACTTGGTGGTTATCAAAGTAGACATGGCTAATCTCGGCTGAACTGCAGGGGGCCTGGGAGGATTATATACGGTTGTTAAGACATTCTCATATTCGATTGACCAATAGGGCTGATGTACTTATCTGGGATCACCATCCCTCCGGAGTATATTCACCTAAAAATGGATATATCCAGCTCAATGTGGAAATCCATAACAGGGAATTGGTGTGGTGGTGGAAATATTTGTGGAAGTTAAGATGTCCGGGTAAAGCAAAATTACTCTTCTGGGCGATACTGGAAAATAAGGCCCCTACTTGGGACATTCTGCAAAAACGTTTTCTCCAGGGTCCGGGGATTTGTCCTCTTTGTAGGGATGCCGAAGAGAACATGGCTCATCTTTTTATTCATTGTCGTTTTTCACAGGCTGTTTGGAATGATATCAGCAATATTTTGGAATTTAAGGTGAGGTGGAGGGGAGCGAGTGTGCTGGAAGCGTTCCAATTGTGGTGGTCTGTTCATTATTCATCCACATTCCGGGCATTCCCGTGTATATACACTTGGGGCATATGGCTTGCCCGCAATAAGGTGATATTCCAGGACTGCAGGGTTCCACCGGCTTCTGTCGTGGCACAAGTGGTGGCGGTTAATCAACATTATGTGGCCCCTGTTCAAGTGAGCAGATCTCGACCTGTGCGGGTAGAAACGATTGATGTCTCCATGCCGTGGGCATTTTTTGATGGCGCTTCCTCAAACCAACATTCGGTATGTGGAGGGGGGGGAGTCCTTTACAAATCAGAGGCGCATTATTTCCATCTGGTGGCTGGTTTGGGGAGAGGAACAAATAACTATGCAGAACTCATGTCTCTAAAATTGCTGATGTTATTTGCTCTTGAACAAGGATGCTTATCTCTTCAGATTTTTGGTGACTCCCTGTTAGTCATCAACTGGGCAAAGGAGATTACACTGTGTCATGTGATGGTTCTATTACCTATCCTGGAGGAGGTGATCCGGATAAAATCGTCCTTTAACCACATCACATTTACACATGTTTACAGGGAGAGGAATGGGATGGCAGACCATCTATCCAAGGAGGCAACGCAGCAGGATTTAGCTCATGGAACATGGAGGATAACTATTCATTCTCCGGAAGGCACATTCAGCTATTATCACAGACCATTTAATGAGGATAATGAGGCACTGCATTGAGCCACCGCGCATTTGTTGAATGAGGAGATAGGGGATGGCTGGTCGCTGAAACATTACTCTCAACGGGAGGCATTCCACAGGCTTTTTTTTATGATTTTGAGGACCGGATGGAACAATAGCTCTGACATTGGAGCTATCAACATGCGCGGGCTGTATGAACAGCATATTTCATATCTGTTTACTGTATATGGCGGGCTGTATGGACAGCATTATTCTTGTTGATCAGAGATGGTCACGACTTTCATTTTTGAGACATTGTATATGTAGTCGGTTAGATGCAGGCTGGAGGACAGCCATATCATCATTTTTTATTTTGTATGGGAATTTTGATGTCAGTAATATGGGGCTGTAATATGTGACAATGCGGGCTGTATGGACAGCATTATTCTTGTTGATCAGAGATGGTCAAGATGCAGGCTGGAGGACAGCCATATCATCATATTTGATTTTGTATGGGATTTTTGATGTCATTAATATGGGCTGTAATATGTGACAATGTAGGGATCTTAGTGATTCTATTACATGTGCAGAATGTAATTTTGTTCCTCTTTTTGAAATAAAATTACGATTTTTTCCAAGGAAAAAAAAAAGTAGACATGGCTAACAATATATACAAGGTTAGCGATGATTTTCTTTGCAAAATGCTCGAAAAGATTGGCTTCTCAAAGTACGGGATACAGTGGATTAAAGCTGGTATTAATAGGCCATGGATCGCCCCTATAATTAATCATAGAACAACTCATTTCTTTAAAGCCTCAAGGGTGATAAGATAATCTGATTTTTATATCTTCATGGTTGTAGTCCTAGGTCGACCGCTTGGAAGGACCAAGAAAAGTATAATCACATCCTATAATTCGCAAGCAAAATCAAGAACCTGATAAGGAGGTTAATCACAAGGGAACATGTTCGATTTGTTCTTAATTGGGGAAAATATAATAATGGCACAAGAGGCAGTGCACAGCAATAAATATATTAAACTTGGCAAAATGGTTATCAAATTAGACATGGCTAACAATATATACAAGGTTAGCCATGATTTTCTTTGCAAAATGCTCGAAAAGATTGGCTTCTCAAAGTACGGGATACAGTGGATTAAAGCTGGTATTAATAGGCCATGGATTGCCCCTATAATTAATGATAGAACAACTCATTTATTTAAAGCCTCAAGGGTGATAAGATAATCTGATTTTTATATCTTCATGGTTGTAGTCCTAGGTCGACCACTTGGAAGGACCAAGAAAAGTATAATCACTTCCTATAATTCGCATAGCTATGGGGACTCGGGAGTAAAGTATTGTGTAGACAACACACTATTTTTGGGAGGCGCCTATCTAATAATCACGAAAAGATTTTAAAATAATCTTCACACCTTCCTACTAGATTCAGACGGGGAAGAGAGATAAAGAGAAGTGCAAAATATTCTGTTGGAACACACTAGCCCCAACATTAAACAAAGTAGTGTATATACTTAAGTTCTCAGTCAAGCTTAACTCGAGGTCCTTGGAGTACCTTGGGACCCCCATAGCAATAAAACTTTTGTGAAACACGGAATGGGCACTAACATTAAACAGTTAAGAAGGAAAATCTCGACGTGGGGACTCCACTAGCTTATTATCTCTGGGAGAGTGATGCTAGTTCAAAGTATCCTCTCTGCATTGCCTATTTTTATCCATTCACCAACCTATCTGCTCAAGTAGGGGTTTTGAAGGAGATTAGCAAACTAATGCGAAATTGCCTTTGGAATGGTGCCAGCACTGACGCTAAGAAAAAGTTGGAATAAGATCCCACTCTCCCATTGGAGGATTGGTAATATAAAGTGTCCAGCATTGAACACGGCATGAGGAGCCAAAATAGTGTTAGGTTAGTATTGGGGGAATTTCTTGCTGAAGGGATGTCCTACACCGGAAATCTTTTCAAGTCATCCACAGAAGAACATGCATAAACAAACACGTGGCAACTGGTAGTGGCTTACCTATCTGGAACCTAGTCTACCGGGACCTGTTCCTGTGCTGCACGCTGCTCATTCTTGGAAACTATGACGAAATAATGAAGCACCCGATTCCTAGAATCCATAAGCTTCATCAAAAATAACTTAAATGAGCTTTCTTATCATTATTTCTGCACAAAACCATGTCTACCCCGCTTTTGCTTCTGTTGTTCGCTGTTTTTTTATGAGCAACTACTTTTGAAATGTTTAAAAGAGTTTCCAATGGCAAAATATGAAAGGCGAGTTAAGCGTTTAGAAATCAAAATAGGCTCCTTAAGCACTAATCAATACAGTTTAGTAACACCCTGTCGAAATATAAGCCATGCACTACTGTAAACTCTGATAACATATGACGGCAGATAAAATCAATTATAACAAAATCCTAGAAATCCTAGACCGGTACCATAATTTTCGAACAGAAATTGGTAGGGCGAATTCTCTCTTACAGATGAATTTAGTCTCTTGGATGTTTAAAATACCTAAAAAATTATCAATAACAACAAAACTGAAAAACCAAAAGCATAATACACAAAATAAAATGGCCTGGGAATAAGAAGAAACCAGAATTTAAATTCAGGAAGCCTGCGAATGAAGGGCTTGAACTCATCTGAACCCTTAGTTGGCAAAGAAGCCCCATCCATCCCTTCCAATTCAGGATCCACTTGAGGAGACAGAAACCCTATCAGCAGATTCAAAACATAAATCCCCAATCCATAAGAGACGATGTAAAAACCCTGCACATAATAAACTCGCAAAATATATATAGTCGCCGCAGCAAGAGATCCGAGCCATCTCCCAACAGGATGCGGCGTTGATTTGTCCAGGTAATATTGAAATCTCCGAGAAAAATCGTTCCTCCATCTGGCCAGGGCAACAGGAGATCCTCCATCGCCTGTAACCCCCTCCATAGCACTTAGGGTTCTAAAGATTTCGTCCCCCTCGATCTCTCCCACGCACTGAATAATAACCTGTGAGAAGGGTTTGAGAGTTTATTTCTTTGTGATATTATCGATTTCGTGAAATTTTACGAGGTTTCGACTGTTTGAACCAGCTCTGAAGTGTACCCAGATTGAGATCTCCGTATATGGCCCGTTCCGGAGCTAGAAGTGTTCAGATTGATCTCCCAGAACGTCAATAGCTGCGGAAATTTAAGCCAGATATGATTTTGTGCCACGATTTGAATTCGGGAGTTAAAAATAAGTGGAATTGTGTTCAGATTTGACAAACCTGCGATATCTTTCGCTGATAGACGCTATGGAATGTGAGACTGCCATTATCAGAGCAAATGAATATAATATGAGTGGAATGGACACGAGAATCAACAAAGTCCTTTCAAGCAGATGTGAGCAGTCGGAGACAACAACTGTAATTTCTATTTTGTTTTTACTGGAGGGCGCAACCCTGTCCCACCATAGAAGATTATATAGTTTTTCATTTTGGCAGGGTCGAAACCTTTTGTAGCTGTAATGTAATGACTGAGTCGGAATCGAACCTAGGTTGGTTTAAACGACAACGTAACAATTTTATATATTTATAAGATGCAAAAATAAAGATCGCAATAAAATATGAGAAATCCAAGTGAGGAAATTGGAAAATTCTTATGGGCTTTTATTTTAATATTTTATCTAACATTGTGTGTTTGGAGTATTTATTTCATATTGTGGCATTGGCGTGTGGTTTAGTGATTGAGATAGGTGTTGATCTAACATTGTGGGTTGGAGTATTTATTTCATATTGTGGCATTGGCACGTGGTTTAGTGATCGAGATGGGTTTTGATTTGAGTAATAATTAAGTTCAAATTTTAAAGGAAATAAATTTTAGTTCAAATTTTAATGAGTGATGAGTAATAAATTTTTTGATTGTGGATTTTATATTTGTAATTTACAAAAATGGTTTTTTATGTCCTTGCGGGGATATATAGTGCTAGCAAGGATGGATAATGTAAAATTTTCACTATTTTTTAAGATTGAAGGGTAGTACAATATGTCTACTAAATAATGATGGGGAATCTAGTAATGGTGAGGAAGATCAATTTGATTGACGAAACCTTAGTTAGGATTTATGAACACTGTATTAACTTGGAGTTCAGTTATCTGACCCGGTGACCTAGTATCAACCAAGTCAAAAAAGTGGGAATCTTTCTGAATATTTTTTGATGTAGTTTTCACTAAACCCTAGTTAGATATGGACTTTTTTATCTATTATGGTTTTTGCAATCTGTTTTGGTTTACCTCGATCTGATTATGATTACCCTTTGATTTTCTCAGATCTGTGGCCCCAACTTTGTCTTTTGTCTTCGGTTTAATCTCATCCTTTTTTGGAACTTTTTGTTGATGAGACGTTTTCTTTCTTTATTCGGAAGGACACGTAGTGTATGTGTCAGGGTGTTGAGTATACCAGATTACATATGCATCCAGTTCATCTTTCTTCTTCAGAAGACCCCCTTATCCCTCAGTCTTTTGAAAAACCTCGAGCAGCTACAGTTCCTCAGGGGACAGAGGTACCTGCAAACGGTTTTGTTACATCAAACAAACTCATAAGCAATGAGACCCATGTTCTAATCTCGGAGGACTACCAAAAACCGGGAAAACTTCCAGGGGTGGCGGCTAGATCAAAGCGCAAACAAAAACTTGGAAGGTAAGACAAGATTTGGGACAATTTGTACTGGGAAAAGATGTAACTTGGATAGAGTATCATCCATGTCTAAAAGAGCTTTAGTTGGTAAAGTTGAAGGCACTAGGGTTTCCAATATGGAACCGGTAGACTGGGTCAATAAAAATTGGACATTGATTGTGGGTTTCGCCCCTAGATCAAACCTTCTATCCAAAGGCTGGGTGTGCTTTATCTTCCCGTCTGCGGAGTTCATTCCAACCATTCTGGAAAAAAAATTGGCTAATCAAGGAAGGCTCCCTGGTTTTAAAGCGTTGGCACCAAAACTTTAACCCTGAGAAAGAGAAATGTTCTATCAGACACCTATGGGTACTTCTGTTTGGTTTTCCATTGGAATTATGGACTAGTAGTGTATTCATTGACCTGGCAAATTTATTGGGTAAGTTCGTAATGTTGGATAAACAAATGCTCTTTGGTATTGCTAAGAAATTTTCCTCTCACATGGTTGAATTCGACATTTCCAAAGGTTTTCCTGAGACGGTTGATATTGTATGGGGTTCTAAAACTTTTGTCCAAAAGATTGACTACAGGAATATCCCATTTCGATGTTTTTTCTGTAGAGAAACTGGGCATGTTAGGGTAAAATGCCCTTGTTTAATTTTTGAAAATGGGCGAACTTCAAACTCTTATGAAGGGACATTGACACCAATTCTGAAGATTCAAAACTCTTAGCATGTTGTCTAGTAAATCCAACATCATCTGATCAATCGGGTAAGTCCAATGATTCCTCCACTCATTTTGAAGGTGTCTCCAAGGAAGAGCTTGATTTTTATTTGTCGGTGGAGAAGTCTATGAATTTAAGAAGAAACTCTGGTATAAATATGGATTCTAACAATTCGGGTCTTCCCTCTTTAGCCCCTAAAGCTCATTTCCAAGACTCTCTTTTTGGACCTAACATTGTTATTTATCCATCTACTCCTAATCAAATTCCTTCCTCATGCTCTAAGCATAAACATATTATATCTGAAATACCTATTGTTTTAAGTGTGGCTCCTCATATTGCTTGTGATCGGGAGCCGAATACTTCTGACTTGGCTTCTATTCAAAACCCTAATAATAGGGTTTCTTTTCCTTTAGCCACTTGGAATCGTGACTCTCTGATGGAAAAAGCATATCAAGGGGGCTCTTTAACCTTTCCACATGCCTTACAATCTAGTTTGCCTTCTTCAGATGTTGTTGTGCATAAATCCCCTCTTGAGACTTTGTCTAGATTCTGTATCTTAGGATCTGATTCTGTTCTAATTTCTTCCATCTGATGCCAAAATGTAACTATTAGACGGAAGAAGAAATGTAAAGATAAACCGGGCAATTCCTCTGAAATCCCCGAAGCTGAGGTAGGAGATACTTTTGTTCCATTGTCTGGAATATTGAATTTTGAATAATACTCCTCTCGGGTCCATAGAGCAATAGCACCCAACGACAGTGTTGTTTAATGGCTTGTTTATCTTACAATATATGTGGTATCGGGGGGTGGAAAGGTTAGTGCCCTTGCTCGATACTTAAAGACTACAAACCTTGATTTTATTCTTATTCAAGAAACGCAGTGTTCCTCCTCAAAGGCCCTTGAGACTTTCTCCAAAAAATTTCCAACCTGGAATTTGTGTGCCATAGACGCTCTTGGCCAATCGGGTGGGCTCCTGTCGGGATGGAACCCAAACTCCACAACTTTCACGACCTACAAAATTGTTGTTGGTATTCTTATGGAGGGACGTATTTTGGAATTTGATGTGAATATTTCTATATTAAATGTCTATGGGCCTTAAAAGGACAGGGAGATGTTTTGGAATATATTGGACAGTTCAGGCATTTTAAAAATTCCAAACTTTATCATTCCAGGTGATCTAAACTTCACCCTTTCTTTGTCAGATATATGGGGATTCAATTCCAGGCCTGATGATTTGGCGGATTTATTTGGGGAATTGTTACAGGGTAATAATTTGGTCAATATTGAGCCTGCAAAATTAAGTGCAACATGGAATAATAAGAGAAGTGGCAGTCAGAGTGTTGGCAAGCGACTTGATCGCTTCCTTATGGCGGATTCCCTTTGCAACAGACTTCAGAAATATAGGTCTTGGATTGATTTTTCAAATATATCTGGCAATCAACCTATTTTTCTTCAATTGGATGGGGTAAAAGCAAGGAAAAACTATCCTTTCAAATTTAACTGCTCGCGGCTATTGGAGGAAGAGTTTTGCAATTTGGTTAGAAATCATTGGTTGAAAATCAAAATACCGAATTGGCTTAATCCCATGGAGGCACTGGTGTACAAGATAAAAGATCTAAAAAAAGAAGTTATTAAATGGGAAAAACAAAGAAATAATCAGGACAAGGTTGATTTGCTTGAATTAGAATGCCAAATCAGACTCTTCTATGAGTTAAATCCTTCTGGCATTTTTACGATAGAAGAAAAAATGGAGATGTAGGAACTTGAAAGAAAGAAGCAAGTCATTTTGGAACAGGAGGAACGTACCTGACATTTAAAAAGCAGAGCCATCTCGGTTTCATTAGGGGATGAAAACTCCAAATTTTTCCATAGGTATGCTTCTGCATGTAGAAATAATAATGTTATTTGGGATTTGGTGAATAGGGAAGGTAATATCATTAGATCCCAAAAGGATTTAGAAAAAGAAGCTCAACATTATTTTTCCCAACATTTCTTTGATCCGCGACTTGCTTCGATTGAGGATCAGTTGAAAGTTATCCAACAATTTCCCTCTTATTTCTCGTATGAGGAGGGATTGGAACTTGGTAAACCTATTTCTATGGAGGAGATGATAAATGTTCTAAAAAAATTTGCCAAGGACAAGAGTCTCGAGCCAGACGGGTGGACTGTTGAGCTTTTTTTGAGTTTCTTGGATGTTATGGGTAAAGATATTTTGGAAATGATTGAATTTTCCAGAACTGAAGGTTACATGTATAAGGGACTAAACTCAACCTTCCTAAATTTGATTCCTAAATGTAATAAGCCATCCAATTTTAATGATTTTAGACCTGTTGCTTTGTGCAATTTAACATACAAATTGATAACCAAGATCATTGCAAATCATTTAAAATCAAAGCTAGTTGAATGTATCTCAAAAGAACAATTTGGATTCTTATCAAATTGACAAATTCTGGATGCAGTTGGGGTTTCACAGGAGATTCTTCACTCCACCAAATCAAAAAATCTTAATGCTTTGCTTCTCAAGATGGATTTGGTAAAAGCTTATGACCAAGTGAATTGGGATTATCTTAGATTGCTATTACTTCATATTGGTATACCTCTTTAGGTAACCAATTAGATCATGGCCTGTGTGACTACTCCATCTTTTGTTGTTCTTATAAATGGCTACCCTACTTCCTTCTTTGGTTGTTCCCACGGTCTAAGACAAGGTTGTCCTTTGTCCCCATACCTCTTTTTGTTGGTCATTGAAGGTTTAAGCAAGTTTATTACTGAGGCAAGAAGAAAAGCTCTTCTAAAAGGTATCAAAATATGAAATTCTATTTTGATTTCGCACTTATTATGTGTTGACGATGTGGTTCTTTTTGGCTCTGGTATTGTGGAGAAATGGAGACAATTTTCTGCTATAATTAAGGTTTTTTGCTCAACTTCAGGTATGGATATAAGTATGCAAAAATCTTCTTTTCATTACCACAATGTGGATGAAAATATTGCGGACATTCTACCTCTCCAATTATCTCAAATGGATGTTGGTATCAAATATCTTGGTTTTTTCATCAAGCCTAACTGCTACAGGGTGGATGATTGGCTCTAGCTGGTTAAAAGATATGAAAAGCGCATTGGTCACTAGTGTCTTAGACACCTCTCTCTGGGTGGAAGATTGACATTACTCAAAGTTGTTCTTACTGAAATGCCAATGTATTGGTTTGCTCTAATTATGGTTCCTAAATCCATCATCCACATGATATGAAAGCTTATGTTCAACTTTCTTTGGACTGGCAATTCAAAGGGGGGAAAGATTCATTTGGAGAACTGGGAATACATTTTTGTACCGAAAATCTAGGAGGTTGGAAAATAAAAAAACTCTTTTACTTCAATACAACTTTGTGCTTAAAAATTCTCTGGCGTGGTGTGTTTGGATTGGGCTTGTGGACTCATATAATCCATGTTCAATACATAAAAACCTCCTTGATAAATTGGATTCTGAATCCTTATAAAAATTCAAGGAATTTATCATTAATCTGGAATGGTTTCATGAAAATTTATCCTTTGATCAACTTGTATATTTCGTGGAATGTCGGTGATGGGAAGAATGTATTGATCGGGCTCGATCCCTTTGTTGGTAATGAAGATGAATTTATTTTACCAAATGCAATCATAGAGTATCTTTACAATTGTGGTTTTGTTACTTTGAACCACATCAGACGTTCTTCATGGCTTCACAATTCTGATAACTATTGGATGAATTCTAATGACCTGGGTCTGAGAGATAGTTGGGATATTGAATGGAAGATATATATCTTTAGACTCAACAAAGCTGGTATCAGACTTTCGAACAAAGAGGATAAGTTGGTATGGTCCTTTAATTCTGATTCTGTCATTGTCACTGCCAAAGCGGCATATGAAGCAATTGTAGCTAAGCATTTTATTATTCTGCAAAAATGGTGGTCTGTCAAAATTTGGAGGTGGCATATTCCTCAAAAATTAAAATGCTTCATGTGGTTAATTCTAGAAGACAAGATCCTTACATGGAATAATTTGATCAGAAGGGGATGGCATGGCCCGGGTATATGTCCGTTATGCAAGAAGGAAAATGAGATTGTTTCTCATTTATTTATTCATTGTACCTTTTCTATATCTGTATGGAATCATATTTGCTCTGAACTTGCTATTAACAACATTTGGGGAAATGGTGAGATGGACTCTTCACTATTTCATTGGGTACGGATCCATAAAGAGCACAAAACGTTGCATGTTTTATTCTATGGTTAATCTAGAAATCAAGGAATAATTGCATCTTCGAATACAAAAACATAGCTCTGAATCTATTGGTTTTTAAAATTCTTGGTATGTACAGATCATACTCTTACAGGGTCACTCCACACAAACGGGCTCGTCTTCTCCAAAATCATGTTGATTCGTACTCTGCCTCGGGATATTTTGATGGGGCAACTATCAATGGAAGATGTGCAGCTGGTATACTTTTGTTTATCAATAAGGACCATTATTACAAGTTCAAGCTGAATATTGGTGTAGGCACCAACTCTTTGGTAGAATTATTGGGCCCGTGGGGCCTTCTTAGAAAGGCTTCATATTTTGGTGTGGATACTATTAAAATTTATGGTGACTCTCTAATGGTTGTGAATTGGATTAAAAAACTTCACAAACTTCACTCTCTTTCATTCCATCATTGGTGTCAGAGGATTGAAATGATATTGTCTACTTTTTATGATTGGACCATCGATCATATTTATAGGGAGTTGAATGATGCAGTTGATGCACTTTCAAAAGAGGCACTTGCTCTACAGGAAGGACTTATGTATTGGGAAGAATGGATAGGCAATCAACCATAATCATTTGGTTCTTATCCTTGTCTTATTGACTAGTAGTTTAGTTGACTATTGGTCGTTTCTCAGTTTTGTTATTTTGTATCTTTTGAGATGCTGGTTTTAGTGTGATGGACACTATTTTGATATCTTGTATGATTTTGATTATGATTCTAAGTGTGAGTGAAGAACAAAAATTTGATATTTCTGCTTTCTCATGTTATCATTGTTTGGAGATGTACTTTTTGATTTCTATAATAGCAAAAGTACGAATTTTTTTCTTATTGAAAAAGGATGGATTAATTCGTTCCGTGCATTGAATTTTTTTTCATTTGTCAAGGTTTGGTCTATAGTTTAGCTATGATGCGATTGAGCTTGGGGTGTCATTTGACATTTTTCCCGGGCCGACGTCAGGGGCATTTATGCTGGCAAGAGGTGTATGGGTGCAATTTTTCCATGTACCCTGTTTTGGGCTATAGTCTTGGACTGATGTGATGGAGGTGACGTTAATCACATTGATATCAAGTGGTACGCCTCTCTAACACATTCACACCTAGATCACTCTGGAAAGATCTCCAAATTGAAGTGTAACAAAAAAGCATCTAACATCAATTACACACATTTATAGCATGGTCACACACATTGATAGCAGGGCGGTATGCTCGTAGACCACTCTGGAAGGATCTGCAACTAATTTCAAGTTCCTTAAGGAGAGAGAAGAGTAGCTCACAGTGATTATGGGGTCCAGGTTCCTGAATGCATCGATGGTAAGTGCCATCTAGTTGATAGTTGATAGGGCTACGACTCTTTAATATGGTACCTAGGATATTTGCAAGTCATTCTCCATGTGTTTTACTTCGTAAAATTCATCATTCTTCTCATATACAGAACTTGTCTTCACTCAAAGGAATGGGGAAACAAACATTGGTTAAAACTCTGCGTATTCTTCTTGTTCAATGTGATAGATTGGAGCAAGTTTGGTGTCTTTGCTATGAAGTTTTTTTCTTTTTTTCTAGAGCTCATAGGTAAAAAGTCACAAAAGCCAAAAGTAGAGTTGGTCTTTTCATCCTATGGAGTAAGGATAATTTTGGTGAGGGGATCGACACCTGAGTATGAGCCTACTTAATCACTACACTCACTTGATAATGATTGGTCCCCAAGCAAATGGTTTGAAATGTTGACTTCGCCGGGTCGAGTTATGTGTTATTGAGTAATTGCTTATTTGGCCCTTTTATGACAATCATTTACAACTTACATGATAATTTTGGTGGTTTTATGATTAGATTTTGTGCATAGAAAGATTTGGCAAGTTGTTTCTATTTCTTTCGAGAATCAAGGGTTTAGTTCAATTTGGACTTCAATGTTGTTTATATTTATTTTCTCGACCTTTTTTAGGGGGTTGAATTTGGTAAAGTATGGATTGGGCGATGGCGATTGATGCCGCCACGGTGGATATCGATTTCTTGCAGCTTCCCAAGCTCCCCATGTAGTAGGGAAAACACAATCCATATAAGGGCCACATTGAGGAGATATTTTCACAATGACTTTCACTTCCCTAGACCGAGCAATTGGTTTTATTAATTAGCCGAAAATTGCTAAATTAAATTCTTTCAACCCCGGATATTGCACTGGAATGTATATATTTGGTCTTTACATATTGACGATGTTTATGCGGTCAATAGTACAATGTCTTACGATTTCCTGGGAAAACCATCCTACAACTATTGGCGCCATTCATGGTAAATTTCTCTCTCTCTCTCGACTTCCTGTCACATGTTGATCTCTGTATTTTCTTTACATTTAACTTTAAACAACAAATTGGTTCCTTAGTTCTTTTGTTTTGCCAAAAACCCCACCTAGGTGTATTGGAACTCAACACTATGGGAAAATGGAATTTACTAGGTACGTTGGTTTCACTTCTCTGTATAAGTTAGCAACGGTGATTACCCCACCACTTCTTGGATTTAGTGTTTGTATTCGTAGTTAGGGTAAACTTCATTTGTAAAGTTATGGGTATAACCCCTTGAATTTGTATTACTCCTCTAACATTTAGTGGTTGTGATGCTCTTCACAATATATATATATATATATATATATTTTAAAACTAAAACGGTTAAATATATTGATACAAATGAAAAAATGGTTTAGCAGTGGCTGGGCCATAATCGGCTGAGTACATTCTTAAAAGTTCAGTGTGTTAATTGCTTTGAGAATTGAAGACTTCCATGTTTGTGAATAGGCAACTGTGAGCATAATCATTGAACGATCTGATTTTTCTTAAAGCTAGAGTGCATTGATGATCAACGATGTCTTCATGTAGTGAGTGCATTGCGCTCTGTTTACTTTAAAGATTGAATTTGGATACTTCCAGTGGTAACTGTCATGCTAGATGCTCAGTGTCAATTGCACATCCAATTCCCTCATCTTAATCTGTATGATGACGTGTAGTGAAATTTCTGGGGCGTCGATCAAAATGGAGCAATCCTGTGTCTTACTAATTGCAAGGTGTTTTTGCTACCACTAAACCATGTGTTTTGATGATGCTTTTGTGGGTCTCCCACTGTTGTATCCAAGTGGCAATTCAATGTTTCTAACCGCTAGTGGAGTTCCATTAATAGTGTTAGTCTCTGCGTTGCGAAAAATCGATCCTTAGTTACCTTTTGGCCGGTTCCTTTTCGTGTCATGAGCCAGATTTTTGTCTTGAGACTTTTGGTACCTGTTCAGTTCACTAAATACAATGATTCGTATGCTTGTATGTTGACACGTTATTTTGAATATCATTCTTGATATTGTTCAGCAGTCATCATTCTTAGGTGTCCGTAAGATCGGTGGCTTGTATTCAGGGTCAAGGAATGTGGTGATAACCTATTTCCCTATTTGAGAATTCTATTTTCCCAGGTTCAAAATTGGTTCCAGCTTTTGCCTCAATGTTTGCCTTGTGATTTAAGTTTCTCACAATATGAAATGCCCTGAAGTGGTCAAATGTACTCGCGATTTGTTGAATCCAGTGAATGATCCTTTCAATTGCTAAATTGTTGTAGACAGTGCGTGTATTGAATGCTTTGATGATTAGAAGGGAATCTCCAAATACCTGTAATTTCCCAATCTCGTGCTTTTTGGCAGTTTGGCATCCTTTTAAAAGTGCTAGTGCTTCTACTAAGTTGTTGGAGCATGTTCCTAATCCCCATCTATATATGGTTCTCGGTGCTCCTCCAACAAATAGCAAGACCCCCCTGCTCCTGCTGCTCCGGGGTTTCTTTTGGAGGTGCCATCAAAGTGTAGGCTGGCAATTTCCTGCTTGTTTCTCCATTCTTCAAAGTCAGAGATGGATAGTTTGATTTTCCAAGGAGGGAGGTTCCAGCTATGGGGGCCTATTCCTTTTAGGGGGCTAGAGGGAGGAGTGCAAATCCAATTTTGATCATTAGTATTAAGTTTTGTGTCGGTTTTGAGATTGGAAGAGTTCAAGCATTCTATTAGCATACCTTTGGCTTGTCCAATGACTTGTAGGGGAGTGAGACGGGAGTCCTGGAAAATTGCTTTGTTTATGGCAATCCAAATTTTCCAACAAGTGAACTTGGGGACGGTGAACCAGATTTGGAGCCAGAGCTTATTTTTCAAAAGGGGTAAGGGTTAGGTGGATTTTTAGTCTTTGAGGAGGCAAGTGGTGGTGTTGAACATTGGAATGGTAATGTTGATATCATGGAGCATATGGTTCCAGACAGTTTTTGCTAACTGACAATCTAGGAATAAGTGATCTAAAGATTCAGAATTTTTGTGACATAAGGGGCACCAATGTGGTCCAATAATTCCTCTTTTGATGAGGTTGTCTCCAGTGAGGACTTTTCAGTGAGCGAGAGTCCAAATGAAAAAATTAATCTTTGGAAGTCCAAATGGATTCCAAACCATTTTCCAAATGCTTTTCCTTGAAGCTTCATGACTTTGGAGTGCGTTGAAACCCAGGGCAGCGATGTATTTCCCTTTTGGGCCCCAATCACGTTCATCTTTGTCGTGGGAGTGAGTAGGAGTGCATCCAATTACGCTTTCTATAAGGAGAATTCTGGAGGGTTCTAGAGCTGTTGGAATTGAGAGATTTTTCCAACTTTGCTAACTATCGGTGGGGTTCCAGGCACTGAGATCATTCAATGTTTTTATTCCTTGCTAAGCAAGCCATTGAGCAATATCATGGAGATCTTGATTGTTATGGAGTGGCTTGTTTCCCATGATATTGTCAGAAAAAATGTTTATGTCTTTCCTATTTCTGGGAACCCAATGGAGCTCATGAGAGAAAAATTCCCATGTGGTTTTGCATAAGGACCAGATTGAGGAACCTTTGGATACCGGTTTGCTGTCAAGGCATCTGAGGGAACTTCATGTTAGATATTTCTGCTTTAGTAGTCGATTGAATTGATGCTGATCATTGTGCAGAATCTGCCAGAGTATTTTGCCTCCCATTGCCATGTTTTCCTGGAAGGGATCTCGAACTTGGAGACCGCTTGAATGTTTTGGTTGTTTTATGATATTCCAGTTAACTAGATGAATTTTGTTCTCGTTGTTTTTCCCTCCTGTCCAGAGAAACTCTCTTAAGAGCTTGCTGATGCGTTCTGTCACTCCTTTGGGTGCTATCAGAAGAGAGGATTGGTAGATTGGGAGAGCTGAGAGAACTGCTTTTAGTAAGATCAGTTTTCCAACTTTATTGAGCCAATATCCTCCTCAATTCGTTATTTTGGATTTGATTTTGCTGAAAAATGTTTTCCTAATTTCCATATTTTGAGAGTCCTTGAGATATAGGGAGGCCTAAATACTTGAACTTGTCCCATTTCTTGTGGACTTTGATTCCGAGTATTTGGGCGATGTTGACAGCAGAGGTATCCGTAAACTGCACTCTTATGGAGATTGATCTTGCCTCCTGTGGCTTTGCAATACCATCCCAATTTTTGCTTAAATTTTCGAGCTATTATGGAGGATCCCCCTCCTAATAAGAGGAAGTCATCAACGAAGAGGGTATGGTTGAGGGGCATGGAGCTCAGGGCTAAATTGAGGTCAAGTAGGGATCCATTTCTGAGATCAGAGTTCAACTTTCGAATGAGGGAGTCAACCAAAATAATGTATAAGAAAGAAGATAGGGGGAAACCTTGTCGAATTCCACGTGTAGCTTGGAAGAAATTGGTGGGGTGGTCGTTTACGAAGGGGGAAATCCATGGACCTCTTATGTAGGCAGAGATCCAGTTAATGAAATTTTTCCCAAAACCAAAATTTTCCATAACTTTAAGGAGGAAGGAGTGCTTGACACGATCAAATGCATTGGCCATATCGAGTTCAACATACCTTTTTCCTTACGGATCTTGCTGGAGTGGATGGCTTCTTGAACGAGGATGACATTGTCGATGATTTGTCTTAATTTTAAGAAGCCTCCTTGGTTGTTTGAGATGATTTTATCAAGGAGTGGCTTCATTATGTTTGCCAAAATCTTAGAAATTATCTTTTAGGATGAGTTACATAAGGAGATTGGTCGAAATCTGCTAAAGGAGTTGGGATTTGTCTCTTTTGGGATTAGAGCGAGGAATGTTGAGTTGGTGCAGCCGTTGATCTTTGCTTTTGTGTGGAAATATCTAATCATTCTCATATAATCATTCCTAATATACTGCCAACAGGCTTTGTAGAATTGGATGGAATATCCGTTAGGTCCTGGAGCCTTGTCAGGATCAAAGGACCAAATAGCATTGATGACCTCCTTTTCAGAGAAAGGCTTGAGTAGGTCATAGTTGTCTTCTGCTGTGATGATTTTCAAAATGTGCTCGAGAAGGATTTGTTCTCCTTCCTCTCCATCGTTGTTCTTCTCCGTAAAGAGACTTGAGAAGTGATTATGCACAACGATCTTGATTTTTTCATATCCTTTGGTGGTTGAACCATTGTCAAGTTTGATTTCTGAGATGTAGTTGATAGAATGTCTAACTTTAGTCTGTTTGTGGAAATAAGAAGTATTCCTGTCGTGGGCTTTGAGCCAAGTATTGCGAGATTTTAATCTCCAGTATTCCTCTTCTTTGCGGAATGCTTGGTAATCTTTGACTTGATGCTTGACTTCTTCCTGTAATGTGGTGTTATCAGTAGGGTGATCATCCAATGTGTTTTGATAATCTTCCATGTCATCTACGACCTTCTTTTTGTAGTTAGAGGGTGGGGGACAATTGATTTTGGCCCACTCCTTTAATGCTTTCTTGGTGATGATAAGTTTATGTTCCCATACGAATCTGGGGGAGCCATTTATAGGAGTTCTCCAAATTTGATTCAAAACATCCCAGAAACTTATGTGATCAAGCCATGAGGGTTGAATCTGAATGGGATCAGACCGAGAACTTCATCTTCTTGGATTTGGAGGAGGATTGGTTTGTGATCCGATGCCAATTTTGCCATGATTTTTGGGATGATAGTTTGTCCTTCTGTCAGCAAGCTGCTTTGGATAAGGAATCTATCAAGCCGGGCCATGATGTTTCCTTTGCCTAGTTGCTTGTTGGACCAGGTGAATTTTCCTTTTTTGGGTTTGATATCGAGTAAATCCTATTTCTGAATGAGGGCTTCTACTTGGGTTTTGAATATGTCTTTTCCGATGAGGCCTGCCTTCTTTTCAGTTGTGGAAAGGGTTATATTCATGTCACCGGCGAGGATGAGATTTTGTGGAGTATATGCTTCATCTTCCAACAGTTTAAGCAGTCTTTTTTTTTTTTTTTTTTTTTTTTTTTTTTTTTTTTTTTTTTTTTTTTTTTTTTTTTTTTTTTTTTTTTTTTTTTTTTTTTTTTTTTTTTTTTTTTCCGAGTAAAGGTTAGGAACATACATATTGAAGAGTGCGATGTGAATGTTGCTTTGGGTATGAGTGAGTTCTGTGAAGATCCAGTCTTGAGTGGTGAAGGAGCTTCGTAACTGGAATTTGTCTAAAGACCAGAGGGTTGCTAGGCCTCCGGAGGCTCCTTTAGCACTAATAGCCATACCTGTGTTCTTCATCCATTTTTCCTTTCTAATGGTTAAGATTGTATTTTCATCGAGCTTGGTCTCTTGAAGCATGAGGATGTATGGCATCTCTATTTCTTAGAGGTCTTTAACAACTTCTAATTTGTTGGGGTTGCCCAGTCCTCTGCAGTTCCAAGAGACCAACTTCATTATCTATTGTTGTGAGTAGAGGAAGGACCTCCTCCTGCTGAGTCCCCCATTTTATTTCCTGCTATTCTGGCTCTAGTATTCCTGCTGAATGCCATGTCCATTGTTGCTTGGACTCCTTGTGTTTTCTCACACTCAACTTCTTCTTCCCTTAGATCTTTGCTTGATATTTGTCCAAGTTTTCTGGATGATTTATCTATTAGGTATTCCGAAGATGTGGGGGAGACCAGTGGTTTGGATTTTGTAATTTCTACATAGGAGGGGGATAACGTACCTTTATTCAAGTTAGGTCTTTTGGGGCTTGGCGTGCTCTGGGGCTGGAGTTCTTTCGGATCTTCTTAGATTTGAGGGGCTTCTCAAGATTCTTGTTGTTCGGGGATTTCTCCTTCTTCTGGAGCTTCGGGGGCTTCCTGGTTTCTGGAGTTTCTAATGCCTTGAATCTGTTCTCGTTGTTAGGAGCCTTTTGATGTTGATAGTCTGCTTTCCTTGAGCTTTGACCTTTTGGTAAGGTTTTTGGTCTCGAGTTGGGGATGCGATTTTTTTGTATTGTTGTCCATTGCTCTTTTTTCCCTCCTGCTTCCGGATCCGCAAGCTTCTTCTTGCAAGATCGATCAAAGTGCCCATATCATGGCAATACCTGCATTTAAAAGGGATTTGTTCATAATCCAATTCCTATATGTGGGACCAATCTGTTACAGTAAGTTTTATGGCTTTTGGGAGTCCACGCTCCAGATCTACTTCGACGCATATTCTTGCACATGAATATTGATCTTTTCGATCTGCCTTGCCTATGTATTTTCCAAGGGTATTTCCAATAGCTTCTAGCGATTCTGGATTCCATCAATGGAGGGGTAGATGCAGAAGTCTTTCCCAAACAGGGACTGCGGATGGGATATCTTGGGATGGGTCAAAATCAGGGTTCCATTTGCTCATGTAAAGCCCTTGCGGCCACATGAAGTATGGGTTGTTCCTGAAAATTAATTCATGGTCTTGTTTGCTTTCAAAGACGAATGCAAAGAAGCACTTCCCTAGGAAATAGGATTTTACTTCTTCCGATATCAAAGGTCTCCAATTTTTCTGAACCCATGTCTCAATGGTCTTTGGAAATGGCCACAGGCATGTGAACTGGACAATTAATCCTCGTTCTTACAGGTTGAGAGCTGTTTTGCAGGTTTGCTCGATCGACAGTGCTATTGTGGGGATCTCGATAATATTTTTCACGAATTTCTGTTGTGCAGCAGATAAGGTTTTTTTCCTTTAAGCTGCAATCAATTTCAGGAAGTCAGATAGTTCAGAAGGGGGAGCGGGGTCAGAGTCTCCTCCTGATGCCATTGGCGGCAAGGGCTTGAGGGCCAAGCCCTAACCGTAGGAGGGGGTTCCGCTCAGTCACCTAGTCCAAAGCGATCACTTGGGAGCTCAGGGGGCACCTCCTTGCTCAGGTCTACACATGGAATGTGCAGATCCCTTAGGTTCATACTGATCGCTCAGATCCTTGCTCGATGAATGCAGGATCAATGCTCAGAACAAGGATTATCAACTCCTCGGTTTCCATTAATTAATATATAACTCCTAAATTCTTAATATTATCAATGCTTCTATCCAGGATATTTTTTAACTTCTTCCTTTGCAATTTGTTCCACAATATAATTATTACTTAATCATTTTTGCATCTTTATTGAGATGAGTATATAGACATTTACAAGACCAAAGCTCTTTCTTGAGTATTTAGGTTTAGGGTTTTATATGAGTTTTGATTATGTATTTATGTATGTACTGTTCGATCATTTAGTTTCAAAATGTTGTTTGCAGGAGACATTGCATTCTTGATGTCTTCATGGGCACAAACAAATGGAGCTATATATTTAAAGCTTTCCAATCTCTGGTTTATCCTCATCAATCGATTCAAAAAATAAGTCTTATTTCTTATTGTTTAGATACATATCAAAATATTCTATAGTATTGTAATTTAATCCTATCCAATCTTCACGACCAAATTGATCAAGTTGCACCACCTGAATTGAAAGTTGCTCCTTTAGCTTTTGCTCCAGCTCAGAATCATCTAACAATAATGAAGCTACATCATCTCGAGCCAACACCTCACCGTGAGCACGCTAACCCCCTGCCATGACAAGTTGTTGAACTACAATTTTCGGGTTAGGCCTTTGAAAAATCTCTCTTCTATAGTCTCCTTACAAATTAATTTGTACACGGCGACACGAAGAACACACAAAAATAATAATACTAATAATACATAATTAACTTAAGCAAGAAAATGTATATTTTAATAAAATATGTAGATTCTAGAGTATAGAATATAATATGATATTGTACTATAATATAATATATATTTGTATAAGAGGAATAAGTTTCCATGCAAAGGACGCATACACAGCGTAAAGGTTCAAACTTTATACGTGTATGTTTTCATTGAAACATTATCAAAGGCCCGTGCTCTCAACTCTCAACCAAGGGAAGGTAGCTTGCCGAAGTGTTGGTCTCAACCCATCACTTAAAAGAGTTAACTGTTCGAATTTTATAAAGAATTTTTAACTAGCCTCCTTCGTTTTCCCAAGTTGATGTGCTATGTCCATGGGTTGTAAATCCAAGGTTGGATTCCAATCACTTTCATAAAATATAATAGTATCAGTTGTTGTAAGATTAATTCCCATACCACCAGCTCTTGTGATTAACAAGAAGATAAATATATTTGGCCTGAATATAAAATAAACACGTAAGTGAGTTTAAAGTTTACTCCAAGGCATGAGGTTCCCTAAAAAACCTAGCTTATTTAGAGTTACCATACTTGTATGATTGACAAATTCAAGTACTCGCAAGCATGCTCCTAGGAGAAAAGCTCTTAATTGAGTATTTAGATTTAGGGTTTTATATGAGTTTTGACTCTGTATATATGGATTGTTTGATCATTTAGTTTTAAAATGTTGTTTGCAAGAGAGATTGCATTCTTGAAGTCTTCATGGGCACAAACAAGTGCTTATTTCATTACAGATATAGCGCCCGATTAGTAGTAACACGATTTGTGGAGCAGTATTTGGCAGGAGAGGAGCTTAGTTCAGAATGGTTGATCGCTACAATATGTGATTGTACACGAGGTCTGGGGTGACAGATGCATAGAAGTGCGAAGTTGCATCAAGCGACAAAATGTTATGTAGAAAATGCAGAATTGGAATTTTTTTGGCAACAATGTCGCCTGGATATTTCGTGGTCTGTAGCTATATATTTAAAGCTTTCCAATCTTTGGTTTATCCTCATTAATTAGTTTATAGGCAAAAAATAAGCCTTATTTCTTAGTGTTTAGATACATATAAAAAAAATTGTCGTATTATAATCCAATGCTATCTAGTCTTCGTGACCACAAATAGATTGAGCTATAGATTTTATCGTCTAGAAATACAGAGTAAAGAATTAATGACATTTAGAGAACTTAGAAATTTGAACAATTCTACATAAATAAGTAACAATCTTTGTTTTATCCTGATTAGTCAGTTTATGGGAAGTTATTTTTTTCTCCTTTGTGACATGTCTAACTTAAAAAACTGTCGGAAATATTATACAGTCATTCTTAGTGTGCCAATCACCTTCCTGTACCTACATTGCCCCTTGAATTGTCAACAATTCTAAGTTCCTATTTTGTAGACAAACTCTATACCAAAATGCAAAATATAGCGCCCGCGAGGATCAATTAAATGCATCCCATATGAGCCTATGCTATGTTATTGTTATTTCCAGTTACTAACAGTAATAAAATTGGCTAATAATAATGATGAATCATTAACTTAGTGGGGACGTGACGGTTTAAGATATTAGAAATTTGGAGTCATGTTAATTCATATTCGGTAATGATTGTAAATGGTCTCCACATTTGACAAAAAAGTTTACATGATTTCTCAGTGGGAGACTCAGAGGAATTTGAAGCGCGCTCTGAGATCGAAAAGATTTAGGGTTTGAAGTTTTCTGCAGGATGGAGACCTTTGGAGGGGGAGGCTCCCCCTGCTCCAAGCGACGGTAGGCTAACCCTGCTACGATCCCAGCAACGAATGCCACAGAGGGGCCACGGGAGGGTGAGGATGGGGAAAGCGGCAGCAATAGAGCCAAACATGGATAGGGGAAAACTCAAGGAGGTTGCCTTCCTATATCGAAAGTTATCCCATCACTTCAGATCCGTTTGGAGAATCTTCGAGAAAGGGTAGAACAATGGAAAGAAAAATCTTTGATTGGAAAGTTCATCGGAATCCGACCAAAAGAAAAGGATCTAACAAGATGAATCAAGGTAACCTGGAGCCTTAAAGGTCATTACGATATGCATCTAGGATCCAAGGCTTTCTTCACCATTGTGTTTTTCAATCAAGAGGATAGAGATCGAATATTGGAGGGAGGCCCTTATTTTTTCTTCTCGGTTGGGCTTTACCTATGCCCATGGAAATAAAGATTTAACCATGACAAAGAAGATCTGAATATTGCTCCAATATGGATCAGGATTTATTCCCTTCCATGTGAATACTGGGAACCTGAGATTCTACAAGACATAGGCAATACTATGGACAAATTTGTGAAATCCTTTGAGCAAACGAAACAAAGAAGATATACCTCATTTTCCTGCATCTGTGTCTATATGGATCTCGCACAAGATCTACCTGAAGCTATTAATTTGACATGGGAAGACGAGGAATGGACCCATCCAGTAGATTATGAACACCTCCCCTTTAGGTGCCACAAATGTCATGAATACGACCATCTCAGCTGGGACTGTCCGCACAATAACACAACTCCTGCTAGCCCGCAGGTATCCTAGGAAAAGCAGAACAGATCGATGGACAAGGGGTTTATTCAGGTAAACTGAATAAAATTGGGAATACGACAGGACAACAAGCAGCAACATGAACAAGCTAAAGCCCAAAATCCAATGACGACAAATAGATTCGAAACCGTGAACACAGTGGGGGAGGATATGGAAGATCTAAGGAAACAGGAACAAGGAAAATAATCAAATATGGCAGATACTAAACTCAACCAGGAAAATCCAGAAGATCAACCGGAGGTTATGGAAGATGATATGCCCGACGAAGCAGAGGACATGGAATTGGGCGAGTTGGATCTGGATGAAATAGAAAAAGAATGTGACAAAAAGGGAAAGGGTATGTATCGCGCAAACAACTAGAAATTCTGCAGGGGGCTATCCTCAAAGCCAAAGCTACTCCACATCTGGGAATAGATAAAGAACCACAAAAAGGAAGCAAAAAAAAACAACTAGAAGAAGGTGAAAAGAGAGGACAAAAGACAAACAAGCAGAGGATTGTGGAGGTGGGAACCAAACTCATTGAATCAGGTCAGTATCCCACCATTAAGGCATCCTTCTCAGAAGTTAACAAGGTTTTTCAATGAAAGTAATTACTTGGAACATTCATGGGGTTAACCACCCACACAAACTAAAAAATTTGAGGAATAGGATCATAATGGAAAACCGGTTATAGTCTTTCTGCGGGAAATAGGGAGCAAGGTCTGGAAAGGAAGTACGACAATGGCAATTGAAGCTCGAGGTAGAGTGGGAGGAATTGAGATCCTATGGCGACCAAAGGAAGTTGACCTTAAACACTTCTGGGCCACATGATTCGCACTCTCTGCATACTTTGAGATCCTAGATTCCATGATAAAGGGAGTCACATCGAATGTTTATGGTCCAAGTTAGTATCCCACAAAAAATGGCCTTCATGCAATCCCTTTCATGGTCTGCAAAATGGATAGGGGACATGCATTGGATCATAGGGGGAGACTTTAACATGATCACAACCTTAGAAGAGAAGAAGGGAGGATGAAGAATAATTGTACCAACCAATCAAGCTTTCAAAGAATTTATTGAGACCAACAAGCTTGCTAATCTGGAAACCATAAATTGTTGGTTCATGTGGCATAACAAACGTGGGGGGAACCATCACGTCGCTTCCAAACTATACAAGTTCCTTATTTCAGAAGATCTTGTCACTGCAGGAGGAGATTTGAATACTTCTATCTTGCCTTCAGCAGGCTCAGATCATTGGCCGATCTGCCTCCTTTGGGACATGACGGGCTCAAGTGGGAGGAAGCCATTTCATTTTGAACAATTTTTCCTGGAACACAAGGACTTCAAATATTTAGTCCAACAATGGTGGGAGGAACTCGACTCCCCTAGTGGAACAAGAATGTACCTGTTCCAACAAAAACTGAAAGCACTGAAAACCAAAATACACACGTGGAATAGAGAGGAATTTGGGAACATCTTCTAAGAAAAAAAATAGCTAAGTGAACAGATGGAAGATATCCATAGAGAATATATGAATAATGGGTACAATGAAGATCTGAAAAGACAAGAACAAGTTGCCCTTGAACAACTGCATGCATGGGAAAGACATGAAGAGATTTATTGGAAACATAAATCCAGGAACCAATAGCTCTAAGAAGGGGAAATAAATACTAAATTCTTTCATCGATCTGTACTCCATAATCGATAAAAAGTTAAGGATAAATAGACTAAAAAAGGAATATGGACAATATGTGGAGACCGGAGAAGAAATGGAAGCAGAACTAACGCAATACTTTGGAACCATAATGAGGGAGGATGAAGCTAACAAATATGAACATATAGCCAGGATCACCCAATTCATCCCCTCAATAGTTACCGTCGAACAAAATGATCTTCTGAAGCGACCAATTACTCTATTAGAAGTTGAGGAAGCCCTCCATCAAATGGCAGAAGGAAAAGCCCCAGGACTGGATGGATTTACAATCAAATTTTTTCACCACTTCTGGGACATGATTAAACAAGATGTGTGGCAAATAGTGGAAGATTCTTGTCGAGACAAAGGGGTGATTCAAGCCTTTAATGCCACTTTTCTGACCCTAATCACAAAAGTTGAGGTCGCGGACACACCAAGTAAATTCATACCTACTTATCTCTATAATGTAATTTACAAAATTATTACCAAAGTCATGGCTAATAGGTTGAAGTCCATTCTCCCCGAATTGATTTCCCCGGAGCAATCCGGTTTTGTGGAAGAAATACAGATCCTGGAGGGGGTCATCCTAGTTTATGAAGTCATACACTCCCTCAGAGTAACCAAGATCCCAGGGATGTTGTTAAAATTAGATATTTCAAAATCCTATGACAAGCTCATCTAACAATTCATGAGGGAAATGTTCAAAGCCTATGGTTTTGACAGGGATTAGATTGAAAGGGTTATGAGCATAACTTCCTCAGCGTTCTTCTCAATTATGCTTAACGGATCCCAAACCAAAACGTTCAATCCGTCAAGAGGCATCTGTTAGGGGGATTCTCTTTCACCTTTCCTCTTTATCATGATGGAAGAGGGCCTCAACAGATTGATCAAAGCTACGGTAAATAATGGAGAACTAAGAGGTCTCAATATTCATCCAAATGCGGAAAAACAGACCCACCAGCAATTTGTGGATGACACTTTGCTCATGGGACATGCTTCGGTTCAGGAAGCCAGAGCCATTAATACTTGTTTCAATTCCTTCTCTAAGGCCTATGGTTTGGAGATTAATAAAGATAAACCCCAAGTTTTCTTTTTCAATACCCCCAGCATATCCCAAAGGAATATTCTATGGATTCTGGGTTTTCAGGGGAGCTCCCTTCCATCCAAATACCTTGGAGTCCCTCTGGCTGAAGGCGTCATTAAACGGGTCTCCTGGACGGATGTTTTGGACAAAATGAGGAAAAAATTGACCAATTGGGTGATCATACCTCTTAACATAGCAACTAGACTTATCCTCCTCAAGTCAATTCTTCAAGCAATGCCAATATATCTGTTTTCGGTCCCAGCAACCCCAAAACCTGTGATCAAAGAGATGAAATCCATTCAGAGGAGTTTATTATGGGGGGAACCTATAGAAACCAAAATGGGCACTAGTGAGTTGGGAGAAAGTTTTCCAACCCAAACTGAAAGGTGGTTTGGGATTGAGGGACCCTGACAAAAACAATGAGGTCTTAGGAGCAAAAATCTAGTGGAATTGGGTCACCTATAACACAAAACCCTGGGCATAGCTGTGGCATGCCAAATATGCTCAAGACAGACCAAAATAGGAACTCATAAAATTCAATGAGGAGAAACAGGGATCACACATATGGAGAACGGCTCTGTGTAGTAGGAAAATTATCCAAGACCACAACTTTTGGGAGATAAGAGATGGAACAACAACATATCTATGGGAACACTCATGGCAGCAAAGTCCCAAACTAGAATCCTCCCACCTCCTTCAAGAATACCAGGAGCGATGCAATTCTCTAGGGATCACAAAAGTATCTCAGTTCTGGAAACCAGAAGCGGAAGAAGATTCATTCAAGGAATGGCACCAAATTGGATGGTGGCAACAGAGATGCTCTGCCGAGGGGAGTCGCCATATGGAGGAAGCCCTCCAAGAAAGATCGATAAAAATCCAAAGAGGCCCTGATAAACTAATATGGGGATACTCCAACAAAGGTAATTTCAATATTAAAGAGGCTTACGACTTATGGACAAACTATGAGGAAAGACCAGCAGAAGAAATATGGAAGAAGATTTGGATATCAAATCCTTGGCCGAAAGTGGCTTGTTTGGTGTGGCTGGTTGTTTATCGTCGGATCCTAACAGGAGAAAACCTCTGGAAGAGAGGAGTAGTAGGCCCATCTCAATGCCTCCTATGCAATAGAGAAGAAGAAACTCTATATCATCTTATGGCCTAATGCCAATTCTCTTCCACCTTATGGGATTGGGGTGCTGAACTTTTCAGAAGATCAAATCGACAACCCAGGCTCCCAGACCAAACAATTAAAGAATGGGATCAAAACACTTTTAAAAAACAACACTGTAACTCAAATATGGCTCATGTTCCCTGGATTCTTGATATGGGAAACATGGAAGGAGAGAAACCAGAGATTTTCCAAGACACCAAAGCCCCAATCCAAGTAATTTGGAATAAAATTGTAAACCACATTCAGGAGACGATGAAGATTACAACATGGGATGACAGGGACTGGGAAGCAGATAACCGAGAACTCGACGAGAACTCAGAATCCTTAATCAATTAAGACTACATAAGACAGATCAAGGATGGATTTGAAAGCAAATAAAAACCCCAGAGCAGAACAACCCTAAATCTTGGTCACCTCCTTTGGCATGATCATTTAAGCTCAACTTTGACGGAGCATCCAAAGGCAACCCGGGCTCGACTGGCTATGGGGGGGTTTTCCGCAATGAGGCCAGCCAAATTCTAATAATATTCTATGGCCACATAGGACACGACACTAACGATGCTGTTGAAATCGAGGGGCTATTACAAGGTCTAAAGATAACCGAAAGGAGAAAATGGGAACCACTCATAGCTGAAGGTGACTCCAGGGTAATAATCAACATGGAAAAAAAACTCCAACTAGGACAACAACCAATAAAAGTGATCATCCGTTGGAGGTTGGACCATAGGGTGGAAGAACCAGGGGCCCATTTGTGTAACCCACACGCGTGGACCTTTAGCCACGTCATAAGAGAAGGTAATAAGGTGGCTGATTGTTTGTCTAATGCTGGAGCAGACTCGCCACACAGAATAATTAAAGGACCCCTGTCAAACTTCGAAGATATGGAATGGGCCATACCATGCGTCCAGCTGGCTAATCAGGACACCCAAGCCTTAAGCAGGCGAAATAATGACACATTCACCGGGATTGGTGCTCAGGAAATCCTCCACGCGAGTAGTCCTTTCGACACTTTGCGAAATAATGCCCACCCACGTGACACAGGTGTGAACCTAAACAATGAGTACCAGTAATGTCTGGAGCTTTTAATCAACATAGTGGATAATAATGAGGGTCAAACTACAGACAGTACTCGACTAATGAACCTTGATGAAGGGGATGAAAGGTAAATATGACGGATCAAACGCCCCTGTACTGCAGTGAGATCCGAAGCATAAAGGAATGATGACATAAATTAAGGCATTCAGAAGTGGACGACTATACATATGGGTAGCCCATGATGGTTGACATGCACGCCCCAGTCATCAAATCTATATTCTCTGTTGGTTAGCTTCTTTCTGTGTCTGTGCTTGTGTATTTGGCCTTGCCCTTGTTTCCCGAGACAGAGAATGGCCCCAAAGCAGAGACAACCCAAAAAAGGGAGAAAGGGGTCCCGAAGACGCCAACCGTAGAAGCTGAAGTGAGCCAATCGATAGCAAACAAAGGCCACCCACACTGCTCGTTTATTTCTGGAGTGCATTCCCCATCATATTCAAGAATAAATAACCCGATTGAAAAAGGGCTTATGGGAACAAGTGAATGACCAAAATATGGAAAACATCAGATATGAGGTGGAAGAGTGGGTGCACGAACTTGGAACTACTGCGGGCTGACTGGATGCTTACGACCGTATTGTGTCAACCTATTGGGTAACCAAGGGGATGCTTGCTCACATCTTGATCGAGCGCGAAAACAAGGCCTTGGGAGAAACTGAGCCTGTTTAAGCATGGAGGGAGCACCATAATGACTGTCGCTTAATGCACAAGGAAGTGGACTTGATAACTATGAAGCTGGGCATTCCTCTGTACCCTCCTATCAACCCGACGCCGACAGATCCTGGTAGCAGCCCCAGTGGCCAAATGCCCAAATGCGGAGGATGCAGGAGCACCCATGTGGCTGCAACCATCCCAAGTTCGAGTGCGGCCCCTCATCCAGACATGTCGAACTAAATGGTTGTCGCGTAGGTGTATCTTGTCCATTATGTTCCAGTTTTCTTTATAGTCCTATGTTTGTTAGTGGTTCAGTTGGGTCCTATAGTTTATCGGATTATACCGGTTGTAATTGGGTTTGGGGGAAAGTTTTTACAGGCTGTCCTTTTTTGGTTGCCTAAAAATCTTGTTATGTAGGGAGATATTGTATGATGAACAGAACAGGATATAGTAATCTGGTCTCTTGTTTCCACTAGTCTAGTTTTGGGGGGAGATGAAGGTTAGTGTTTTGAAAAGGCATTTCAAGCTGCACAGCTTTTTTGCCGGCAGGATATTTTGAAAGCTATGTATTTCTCAGTTAAAAGTTAATATGAAATTTTTACTTACAAAAAAAATGGATAATAATAACATTTACTAATTATTTAACAAGTATAATTTTCTAGCAAATAAAATTTACACAAAAATAAAAAATAAAAAATTTACTAATTTTTAACTAGTATATTTTTCTCGCAAATAAATTTTACACAGAATTCACCCCACAGGGACATTGCCACCTCGTGGCTCTTGTTTTATTTAATATTAGTGTATTTTCATTTAATACTATATAGAAAATTACTATTAATATTATTAGGAGGTATTTTTTTCAAAAGAAAAAAGTTATACCTTTTACAAAAAGTATAACATAAACATAAGTACCAGTTTGGTTGTATACGAGGAAAATACAACAAAAACAAAACAATAACAATAACCGCTAGACCAACATGGACGATATGCCACACAATACGAAAGTAGCAAAGATGACTCGAAATACACATCCCAAACAGAGAAATTCGGTCTGAAGAAGCACAATCCAAGAAGGATAACAAATGACACCAATCCCGATCCACTTAAAATTACATAACTATATAAAAACAATAGAGCTATTGGCGACAACAGTTTTGGAGACACATGGAAGTTACAAAAAATAATCCACCAAACACAAGCTCAAAAGAGTATATAGCACCAATGGGAAAATAAAACCACTGTACGATGAACCAGTGTAGTGATCTCAAAAGAAAAAACCACCATCTACCCAGACCAAAGAAAATCAAGATATCAAAAGTGAAATAGTATGATCCTTTCCGCCAATTTGTATGGTCCATTATAAAAAAATCATAGAATATGAATCCCTCTATCACCTGGAACACCTGTTTTGATACTTGATCTGCCTCCATACTATACTCTCAGAAGATTTGATGAAAAGATATCTTAGAGAACTTTGATATTTTTCTTCTAATGTTTGTCATACAGTAATGAGGAGCCAATACCTATAGCATACAGTTGTTTTGGGCCCACTCAATAATAAATTCCGAGTCACCTACCACCCGTAAGAAGTAGATATTTTTATATCTAGCAAAAAATATAAGAGTCCAAAGAGCCATCAATTCACTTCTAGTGTTTGATCCAGACCCATAATTCAATTTTATTTTATAACAATTGTATTCATCAATCCAAAGAACTTCCCCTGCCCCACATTTTTTAAAAGTCCTAAGAAGCACCTTCGTAGAAGCCCCTGGCACAATCAGATACAAATATGGGAGAAATATGACATCTCAAAGGGTTGGCCTGGCTACCTGATTTCTCTTTCAATACTTCTTAGAAAGCTGCTACAACCCTACTCCCCAGCAATGTTACAGTCCCTTCCTCCAAAGAGAATTTGATTATTGTTTTTCCAAATTTCCCAGTTAATGAAACATGGCAACTCTAACCAATCTCGCACATTTAAGGTCCAAGATAAAAAAAACAATTGGATAAAGGATCCTGATACCAATCCCAAAAAATATTGCAAATATCCATTACAATCTGCCATACCTGATGAGTAAAGGGGCAGAATATCAACAAATGATCGACTAACTCAGTCGTTCTACTGCATAAGGGATAAATGATGGGACCAACACCTCCCCTATTCTGGTAATTATGCCACGTAAGAATGTGATTTCCAAGATCCAACCAATTGAATAGTTTAACCTTTTATGGCATATTCCAATTCCATAATTCACGAAACCACCAACAAACCTCCACATCCACATCAAATAGCTGGGTATCATAAGATAATTTGGAACTGATCTCACCATATTTGTCATTCAAATCCCATCTAAGTGAATCTTCACAAGTTGAAAGGTGAATACATGCACCCCCCGACACCTGAAAACCCAACCACAAACCTGTTCCATTCCTCACCGAGAGCCCCTACAAGGGCCCAACTATTGAGACAGTATCCACCTTATTCCAACAGCTGACCCCTCACCAAGTAAATCCACCTGATCCATAGTATAAATGCCAATAACTCTTAGATGAGATACCAAATCCTGAGACAATTTGTAGAAACTCGAGCCCCCAATAATAAGATCCTCACTAACCCTTATATGACAAGCATCACCAAGCAACCAGACTAACCAATCACTTAGAATGTGAAAGGAGTTAACCAAACAATTCCAATTATTTGACACCCCTTTGATAGATTTCCTTTCAGATCTAATCCAGTACAAAACAATACAATCCTTGAGGTACTTGCCTTTAATAACTTTGTTCCATAAACTATCCACAAATAGGACTCTCCATAAGCTTTTGACAGCTAAGCTTGTGCAGAGAGGAAAAAGTTTTTCAGGACCAATCCACCCAATAGTTTGGGTCTAGCCAAACATTCCCATCTTACCAGATAATACTTATTCTTTTCCTTTTTGTCAGACCACAAAAAATTGAAAATTTCCTATTGATACAATTTAAAATTGATTTTGGAACCTTACATAATGAAAGCCAATATACAAGGAGGTTTTCTAAAACATATTTTACCAACATTAACCTACCTCCAAGAGAGATCCATCTCCAACACCAATGATTAATTATGTTATCAATTTTTTTCAAAAGCCAAAGCCAATTGCTTGCTGAGTAGTTGTTTGACTTGATAAAATAACCCAGATATGTAGTACCCAAGATCAGTGCTAAAACCTAGAAAGGTAAGTCTTGTACAATCTGCAACATAATATTGTTGTCCATTTCATGCACAAGGAACCTCGACTTAGATTCACTAATAAGCATACCAGAGGCACTACAAAATAAATCCAATATTTCCTTGTAAACAGTCAATTCGTCCACAGATCCCGAACGGATGAGCATGACATCATCTACAAAAAGTAGATGCATAATTAAAATAAGAGAAAAAATCTTAACCCTCTTCAGGCAACCATCCTCTTTCTTACTATCAATTAACCTACTCAAACCCTCAATGACTAAGATAAATAGAAAGGGGATAAATGGAACTTCTGAACCAAACCCCTCGAGCCCATAAAGAATTTAGTTGGAGCCCCATTAATTAACACCACAAAATTTGCAGAGACCACGCAAGCCATTACCCAACTGGTAGCTTCAAGGTTGAGACCGATTTGGAGTAAAACTTATCTTAAAAAACCAAGTCAACTCCGCTGTAAGCCTTTACCAAATCCAATTTTAAAACCAACGCCTTCAAATTTTTAGCCTTGATACTATGGAAATTCTCCTAAGAAACCCCAATGGCATCCATGATTTACAATTTTCTAGAAAACCAAAATATTCCCTTGATATATGTTTTGATAACATGGGCTTGAGTTTGTGGGTAATGATCTTGGAAATGATCTTATAGACTAAATTGCATAATGATATTGGCCTGAAGTCATTTCAAGATTATGGATTCTAACACTTTGGAATGAGAGCAAATAAAGGTAAAATTCATTGCCCTAGACACTTTCCCAAATATTATAGATTCCTCAAATGTCGCCAATAGATCCTGCCCCATAGTATCAAAGAATTCTAAAAATGGTTCAAGAGTGCATCCGTTTGGACGAGGACTTTTAGATTTTGCTAACCTTGACAGAAATTTCTGAATTTCATCTTAAGTAACAAGGTTCATTATACTGGAACCTTCTTCCACTAAAAAGAAACGTGGATATCCCTGGATGAATTTTATTTGATCAACTATAGAAATGTTTCTTGGATCCTTAAACAAATAATGGAAATGGTTAACAACTTCAATTTCCAAAAGAGTCAGATCAGTTAAATGTCGACCATCCAAACTATGGAGATCCCAAATTGAATTTTGTACCCTCCTATTCTCAGAGAATTTATGGAAGAACTTAGTATTGAGGCCACCTTCGGACAACCATATTTACCTACTCTTAAACCTCCATGACTCTTCCTCCACTTAAAGGATATGTAAATTTCTTTTCTCGAGCACAACCAACCATGTCTGATCTTGATTGGAAAAGATACCATAAATATTGCTCTTATATAACCCCTCAATTTCGGATTCCACACTAATTAATACCTACACTAGTTCCAATTTCCTCTATTTCTCCCATTTAGATACCACAGTCTTGAGAATTTTTAATTTGTGCAGTAGAATCTGCATGGGCGAAGAGTCCTCCATAATAGCCAAGTCCTCCATAATAGCCATAACTTCCCATTCTTTAACCAGATTGATAAAATCATGCTCCCTTATCCAAGCATGATTAAATTTGAAAGGGTAGAATTTCCTCTCCCCATTCACCTCAATTTGAAGAAGGATTAGTGAGTGGTTGGAAACCGAAAGGGTCTCAACCCATGAACTATACCTGAAAAGATAACCAATCAGAGACTCAAACATGAAGAATCAATCCAATCTTTTAGTGATCCCCCCATCCCCAACACGCCCATTCTTCCAAGTCAGGACCAATGGCACAAGTTGGATATCAATTAGATCAGATTCCTGGAAAAAAATAATTTAAAAAGTAACCAACGGGATCTAGTCTTGGACTACCCCACACTTCATATGCAAAAAGGGTAAGGTTCAAATCAACCCCCAGGATCAAATTAGGCAATTTTAAAAAAACCTTCCTCCTCCACATTTTCCCAGAAATGTCTACAATCATGATACATGCCATAACAATTTATCCAATGCAAGTCTTTAGGATCACCCACCACCCTCCCTTCCAATAAAATCTCCGTGTAGATTTGATAAGGGAGGAGAATGGCCTTTCCAAGGTTCCAAGCCAAAAGAAGACCACTCGACTATCCCAAAGCATAAACATAACACATCTCCCAACCCATCAGAATCTTAGAGAAGATCTCACAGGTTGTATCCCTAGCCACCATAGTCTCTTGAATGAAAATGATATTCGAACAAGTTTTGTCAAAAAGTCTCCAAAGGGATAAAAAATTGGGATGGCCTTCAATTCCCCTAACATTTATGGAGAGAAGGATCATTGTTTAAAATAGGCGAGGGATTTTTTAATCTCTACAAGCCCTATATCCAACAGACAAATAGATTGGGTATTGGGAATTGAGAGTGATGTGAGGGGGGGAGGGGCCATACGATATTCCACCTTCACGTGGTTGGCCATGTTTAGTAGAGAATACATTATTCTCAAAACATAGAGAAGCTCATACACCAGGTATTCACCTTTGGTGTTTTTACTGTATGATACATGTTGGTTTGCATATTTATTTATCATTTCGTTATATATATATTATTCCATCATGAATTATGCAGGTATTCACATGCAACATAAATGCAACTAATAAATATCAGTAAATCCAGCGAATTTGGTGAGTAAAAGATATATGCATTTTCTTTACGCTTATGATTATTTATTGAATGTTTTGTTGATTTTTTTTGCCGGTTTATATTGTATATATTTAGATAATTGTGAAATACATGATCTAATGCTATTTGTTCTATTTGTGTGTAGGTATGATGCCTGGACAGGCACTTTGTGAACTTTGCATGCTCATGATTGTGGGTAAGGTAAGTTGTACTACTTTTGGAGCTTTAAAAGGGTAAAATTATTTAAGTTATGAAACCAATCAATTATTCTCCATGTTGAATGTATAATGTTTGCATTGCACTACGTCATTGGAATCTTATAATTGGTCCACATGAACTACCCCTCAAATCCACCTACCCTCATCTCATAACTACTTCTTTATGCAAATGAGCTATGAATTGTACTTGATCCAACAAATTTGAGAATCCATCTAAAGTATGATTAAATCATGGGTAGGTTGTGAGAAGGAATTAATATTGTACCATGGACAACATAAGCTCCAAAATCTACCTACCTTGATAAACCCCAAAAACATGATAGACCCCACTTGAGAAGCTTAGTTGGGTCCTCAAAAGATCTTGGAACTCTCCAAAACATGAAGGAATCTAAATTCCTTGGACTATTGGATCCAATAATGCTTTCAAATATAGTTAAATGCCCTCTTTTTCCTAGACAATGACAGACTGATGACAAGTTCTAAAGTAGAGAATGGCATATGAATACAAGGATTTACCTACTACTTGTTTAATGATTACATATGAATAGAAATTGTAAGATGGATACTACTATGTCATCTTTACAATCTCTTAATTTAGTGTTTCACAAAACTTAGGAGTGGTTTTTCAAATCTCAATGTGAGAACAAACATAGTATAACAAACGATGAAAATAAATAGTAGAACAAACATTAGAGTTAGAATAGCTAGTCTAAAGGACAAATGGTTAAGCAAGTATATTGTGTTAAAAATAATCAACTAATACCTATTAGAGAGTTGTGAACTCTTGAAAAAATTCTAATTTGAAATATATGTATTCTAAACATTAATATATGTGCAAACCATTTCCCCAGGATCATGGGATGGTTCTATGATTGATTGTATGCTTATTATGATAGCTTTATCTTTATGTGACCATAGAATTGCAAGTCACTAAACCATATAATTGTATGGCATTGGGATGCCATACAAATAGTTAAGGGTAAACTCCTTGGCCACTAGTTGTAAACTTTATAAACTATGAACTTCAACTTTCGATATCACTATAAAATTACAAGAAGAGTTCATTTTCTATGGACTCTAGTCAAGAGGGAAATGTTTCATGTAGAGAAGTATCTTTGCACATTTTTAGAGTGCTCCCAATTGAAAATGGTCAATTTTGGCTTCTTTTTGCTTAACCAGAATATTGGAAGATATTGTGGATAGGTGATATCATAATCATATACCACTTCCGAAGATGATTAGGGAGTTATTGGTTAATGCTCATATTAGATTCTGAGATTTTCTCCATTTGACATTGAGGGATATGAAACACTCCATTAATTAGTTCTATTATAGGTGTACAATGCATTCTGGATAAAAATGTGTACCAACATTGAAGAAACATGGAATTTGACTGTTGTGTATAGATTATAGGGCATCAAACAAGCTCACAATATGTTTTTGAATCAAATAATTATGTGACATGGTTTGCGCAGCCTTGGCCTATAAATTCCCCTCACTAGTCTATGTAGTTTTTTTTAATATAATTTTAGGTTAAGTCTATGGATTTAGATAGGCTCCATAATGTATTGACCCTTGAACATTTCCTAAGAGAATATGGCAATTGTAGTTGAGAGGACTGAAATCTAATATGTAAGATTTATTAAAATGATTTTTCCTAAGTAATCATGCAAATGAAATCCTAATCCCTTTGTAGGAGATGTTCAATTAAGTGCGTTTACTTCATCTCCATTCCATCAAATGTAATGGAACAATGCTTTATATCATATATACTATGATGAGGCACATGCCAACTTATGGGTGAGAGGAGAACGCTATGCTTCACCAAGGTTACTTCTAGAACATAAAAATGTAATAAAACAATCTCGTTTTATTCCCTATTTCTGATGAACTTAGAGAACTTCTAACTTTGAGTGTACATATAAAATATCTTACATGAGTTGAAAGCCTTGTTGGCTTGTTAGTGAAAATGGGATTGTTTGACTAAAAATCAAAGGAAAAGAGAGACCATATGTTATCCTAATTCAATATATCTTTGAATGGGATTGAAAGGTATATGGACTTCTTGAAATGATATGGGACACAATGGCTTGGTCTATGATTTCATTATCCACTCATTTGGTGTCCTTCTCTGAAGCAACAATATTGTTTTTTCTCGGGAGCCATGGAAAGAGGAATCCTTTTCAAAGAACATTGTCAAAAAATATGGTTATTATGAGATTGGTGAAGTGGGTCATACACCCTATAGATGGAATAATATCCATTAGAAATATTCTTATTGTTAACACCAAAAAATTCCTCACCATATTCATGTGAAAATCCTCACAGCAGATCTAAGAGTTGATGTATACCTCACAAGAAAGATTAAGCAGGAAAATAGAAGAAGAGTGGACAATGCAGTGTAAAAGAACAACAAAATTATGATACAATAGAACTCAGATAGAAGCAGAATAACATCACACTAATTCATTAATAATAATATGAACAATAAATAATACAATGGAGAGGATTCAAATGCCAAGGTGGCAATTCGAATTACCCTGCATGAGCATGGCTTACCTGCACTAGGAGTCCAAATCATCGGATCAATAGTGGTGTCATCAGATCACAAGTGGTTGTCCATGTGTCAAGCTGAGCTAACGGAATGTAAATGAGTCTAACTGGATGTAACTAACTGTATCTGATAGATGTAACACTGTATGTAGTAAGAACATATCAACTAGTCTCTCTAGAGGTCTCACTGAGTGTATCAGTTAGTAAACATGTCAATATAAACTCAAATCAAGGATCAGATCCACAAATCTAGTAACTAACTGAGTGTGTCACTGGTGGTAGGTGAGAGAGGGCGCACTTCTTCCTATGGTAGGTGAGAGAGGGCGCATCACAGACTAGGAGGGCTAGAACTGAGTGAAACAGGCTCCAGGGGCTAGTAAACTAAGCATTAGGTGCTGGGAGACACCATACTGATGTCTGGAAGGCATGCATTTGCATGGATGCATGCAATTGCATGACTGCATGCAAAACTGTTGCATGTAGAACTGACATAATGCTGGTAGGACTACGATGGAGTATAGGAATATCCTAACACCCCCCCTTAATCCATCTTGGGCCCTGGTAACTGAGACCAAAGGTCATCCAATACAATGAATAATAAAGAACAGTCCATGAAACAAGGAAATGGGGAAAAACCTCATGGGAAAAATACCCCCCCTCAAAAGAGACTGTAAGGCACACCAAAAAATAAATGCTCCAAACTCAAGCAGGTGTGATGCTTGGTCATATGTCTGGAGGTATCTTCTTCTTGGGAAGAAGTGGTTCATGCTCCAAAAACACTTGCTTGTGTTCTCCTTCAGTGGATGCAAGCAAATATGGAGACATGTGCTTGTACTTGCTCTTCAGACTGAATGTGATGAGAACAAATCCAAAGGTATGAGGATGATCCTGGAACCTATGATTCGAATCAGCTGAGGTAGGATCAAATCCATGAATGTGTAGATAGTCTTTTGTTATCTCCTTTGAACCATCATAGGTGAGATCATGCCCAAAAGAACCATCACATGATAGTGGTTGCTTGGACTTCAAATCAACTCCAAGACTTGATAAATGGTTCCTTGAGATCTCCTTTGAACCAGTAGGGGTGAGATCAAAACCAAATGAACCATGAAACAATGGTAATGGCTTGGATTTCGAATTAGCTCCAAGAAATGATGAATGGTTTCTTGATATCTCCTTTGAACCAGCAGGGGTGAGATCAAAACCAAATAAACCATGATATGCATGAGAAATGATCCCAAGCGAATGGTAATGCCCTACATCTTCAATGAACTTCTGAGAGCATGTACAAATGATCATATAGTAGTACATAAGAGGTAAGTGATCAAGGAGAGCGAATGCATCACCTCCAATTGTTGATTTAACCTCTGAAACATTCAATGGATCATCATTATGCAAACCAATAGACTCTTGTGCAAGAGAGGATTTAAGAACCTCTTCAATTTGTAGAGTGTGAGCTGGCTCATAATTCGAAATAGAAGACATTGAGAACATGAGTGTTGAATATGCAAGCTATTCTTCTTTTTGGACAACTTCATTATGAGATATGTTTGATACTGAATCATGATCAAAAAGACCATCAAGGAGGGCGAATGCATCACTGGGCTTGCTCTCCAAATTTTTTGCACCAATCCCTTCATTCCGTTTTCCAAATCTTTCATCCAGTTGGGCCCATAGCTCTTTTGGAGATTCATCAGAATCATGCAAGTGGGGTAACATACAATGAGACATAGCAGTCAACATTGTTCCATAGGCTTTGTCACCTTCATTTAACCAATCATTCTCCTCTTTAGAGGATTCAAGCTCTCTTTCAAGACAATAATAAAAAAGACCATGTCCCTTCAAATATGCTATCATCTTTGGTTTCCACTCATCATAGTTGAATGGAGAGAGAGGAGGAATTCCTTCCAGATTCATGGAAGCTATTGCAGAAGACCTGCAAAAACAATGGAGAATATCTGCAACTGCTACTGCTGCAAAATTGCAGAAAACTGCTGCACTCGAAATCTTGGTAATAACCTGCAAAACAAACTCTCAGGAATGGAGATAGACTATACTCTCAACATGCTCTGATACGATGTGAAAATCCTCACAGCCGATCTAAGAGATGATGTATACCTCACAAGAAAGATTAAGCAGGAAAATAGAAGAGTGGACAATGCAGTGTAAAAGAGCAGCATAATTATGATACAGTAGAACTCAGATAGAAGTAGAATAACATCACACTAATTCTTTAATAATAATATGACCAATAAATAATACAATGGAGAGGATTCGAATGCCAAGGTGGCAATTCGAATTAGCCTGCATGAGCATGGCTTATCTTAAATAGGAGTCCTAATCATCGGATCAGTAGTGGTGTCATCAGATCACAAGTGGTTGTCCATGTCTCAAGCTGAGCTAACTGAATGTAACTGAGTTTGCCTAGATGTAACTAAGTGTAACTGATAGATGTGACACTGTCTATAGTTAGAATAGATCAAATAGTCTCTCTGGAGGTCTCACTGAGTGTATCAGTCAGTAAACAAGTCAATATGACCTCAAATCAAGGATCAGATCCACAAATCTAGTAACTAACTGAGTGTGTCACTGGTGGTAGGTGAGAGAGGGTACACTTCTTCTTGTGGTAGGTGAGAGAGGGCGCATCACAAACTAGGAGGGATGGAACTGAGTGGAAATAGGATCCCGAGGCTAGTAAACTAAGCACTAGGTGCTGGGAGACACCATACTAATGATTGGAAGGCATGCATTTGCATGGATGCACGCAATTGCATGACTGCATGCAAAACTATTACATGCATAATTGACATAATGCTGGTAGGACTAGGATGGAGTATAGGAATATCCTAACACCCCCCCTTAATCCATCTTGGGCCCTGGTAACTGAGACCAAATGTCACCCAATACAATGAATAATAAAGAACAATCCATGAAACAAGGAAATGGGGAAAAACCTCATGGGAAAAATACCCCCCCTCAAAAGAGACTGTAAGGCACACCAAAAAATAAATGCTCCAAACTCAAGCAGGTGTGATGCTTGGTCATATGTCTGGAGGTATCTTCTTCTTGGGAAGAAGTGGTTCATGCTCCAAAAACACTTGCTTGTGTTCTCCTTCAGTGGATGCAAGCGAATATGGAGACATGTGCTTGTACTTGCTCTTCAGACTGAATGTGATGAGAACAAATCCAAAGGTATGAGGATGATCTTGGAACCTGTGATTCGAATCGGATGAGGTAGGATCAAATCCATGAATGTGTATATAGTCTTTTGTTATCTCCTTTGAACCATCATAGGTGAGATCACGCCCAAAAGAACCATCACATGATAGTGGTTGCTTGGACTTCAAATCAACTCCAAGACTTTATTAATGGTTTCTTGAGATCTCGTTTGAACCAACAGGGGTGAGATCAAAACCAAATGAACCATGAAACAATGGTAATGGCTTGGATTTTGAATCAGCTCCAAGAAATGATGAATGGTTTCTTGAGAAATCCTTTGAACCAACAGGGGTGAGATCAAAACCAAATAAACCATGATATGCATGAGAAATGATCCCAAGCGAATGGTAATGCCCTACATCTTCAATGAACTTCTGAGAGCATGTACAAATGATCATATAGCAGTACATAAGAGGTAAATGATCAAGGAGAGCGAATGCATCACCTCCAATTGCTGATTTAACCTCTGAAACATTCAATGGATCATCATTATGCAAACCAACAGACTCTTGTGCAAGAGAGGATTTAAGAACCTCTTTAGTTTGTAGAGTGTGAGCTGGCTCAGAATTCGAAATAGAAGACATTGAGAACATGAGTGTTGAATCTGCAAGTTCTTCTTCTTTTTGGACAACTTCATTATGAGATATGTTTGATACTGAATCATGATCACAGAGACCATCAAGGAGGGCAAATGCATCACTGGGCTTGCTCTACAAATAGTTTGCACCAATCCCTTCATTCCGTTTTCCAAATATTTCATCCAGTTGGGCCCATAGCTGTTTTGGAGATTCAGCAGAATCATGGAAGTGGGGTAACATACAACGAGACATAGCAGTCAACATTGTTCCATAGGCTCTGTCACCTTCATTTAACCAATCATTCTCCTCTTCAGAGGATTTAAGCTCTCTTTCAAGACAATAATAAAAAAGACCATGTCTCTTCAAATATGCTATCATCTTTGGTTTCCACTCATCATAGTTGAATGGAGAGAGAGGAGGAATTCCTTCTAGATTCATGGAAGTTGTTGCAGAAGACCTGCAAAAAAAATGGATAATATCTGCAACTGCTACTGCTGCAAAACTGTAGAAAACTGCTGCACTCGAAATCTTAGTAATAACCTGCAAAAAAAAACTCTCAGAAATGGAGATAGACTATACTCTCAACATGCTCTGATAGCATGTGAAAATTCTCACAGCAGATCTAAGAGCTGATGTATACCTCACAAGAAAGATTAAGCAGGAAAATAGAAGAAGAGCGGACAATGCAGTGTAAAAGAGCAACATAATTATGATACAACAGAACTCAGATAGAAGCAGATTAACATCACACTAATTCATTAATAATAATATGAACAATAAATGATGAAATGGAGAGGATTCGAATGCCAAGGTGGCAATTCGAATTAGCCTGCATGAGCATGGCTTATTTGCACTAGGAGTCCTAATCATCGGATCAGTAGTGGTGTCATCAGATCACAAGTGGTTGGCCATGTCTCAAGCTGAGCTAACTGAATGTAACTGAGTCTCTCTGGAGGTCTCACTGAGTGTATCAGTCAGTAAACAAGTCAATATGACCTCAAATCAAGGATCAGATCCACAAATCTAGTAACTGATTGAGTGTGTCACTGGTGGTAGGTGAGATAGGGTGCACTTCTTCCTATGGTAGGTGAGAGAGGGTGCATCACAGACTAGGAGGGCTGGAACTGAGTGGAAACATGCTCCCGGGGCTAGTAAACTAAGCACTAGGTGCTGGGAGACACCATACTGATGACTGGAAGGCATGCATTTGCATGGATGCATGCAAAAATGTTGCATGCAAAACTGACATAATGCTGGTAGGACTAGGATGGAGTATAGGAATATCCTAACACCCCCCCTTAATCCATCCCGGGCCCTAGTAACTGAGACCAAAGGTCACCCAATACAATGAATAATAAAGAATAGTCCATGAAACAAGGAAATGGGGAAAACCTCATGGGAAAGATACCCCCCTCAAAAGAGACTGTAAGGCACACCAAAAAAAAATGCTCCAAACTCAAGCAGGTGTGATGCTTGGTCATATGTTTGGAGGTATCTTCTTCTTTGGAAGAAGTGGTTTATGCTCCAAAAATACTTGCTTGTGTTCTCTTTCAGTGGATGCAAGCGAATATGGAGATATGTGCTTGTACTTGCTCTTCAGACCGAATGTGATGAGAACAAATCCAAAGGTATGAGGATGATCCTTGAACCTATGATTCAAATCAGCTGAGGTAGGATCAAATCCATGAATGTGTAGATAGCCTTTTGTTATCTCCTTTGAATCATCATAGGTGAGATCATGCCAAAAGAACCATCACATGATAGTGGTTGCTTGGACTTCAAATCAACTCCAAGACTTGATAAATGGTTTCTTGAGATCTCCTTTGAACCAGCAGGGGTGAGATCCAAACCAAATGAACCATGAAACAATGGTAATGGCTTGGCTTTCGAATCAGCTCCAAGAAATGATGAATGGTTTCTTGAGATATCCTTTGAACCAACAGGGGTGAGATCAAAACCAAATAAACCATGATATGCATGAGAAATGATCCCAAGCAAATGTTAATGCCCTACATCTTCAATGAACTTCTGAGATCATGTACAAATGATCATATAGTAGTACATAAGAGGTAAGTGATCAAGGAGAGCGAATGCATCACCTCCAATTGCTGATTTAACCTCCGAAACATTCAATAGATCATCATTTTGCAAACCAACAGACTCTTGTGCAAGAGAGGATTTAAGAACCTCTTCAGTTTGTAGAGTGTGAGCTGGCTTAGAATTCAAAATAGAAGACATTGAGAACATGAGTGTTGAATCTGCAAGTTCTTCTTTTTTTTGGACAACTTCATTATGAGATATGTTTGATACTGAATCAGGATCAGAGAGACCATCAAGGAGGGCAAATGCATCACTGGGCTTGCTCTCCAAATAGTTTGCACCAATCCCTTCATTCCATTTTCCAAATCTTTCATCCAGTTGGGCCCATAGCTCTTTTGTAGATTCAACAGAATCATGGAAGTCGGGTAACATACAACGAGACATAGCAGTCAACATTGTTCCATAGGTTTTGGCACCTTCATTTAACCAATCATTCTCCTCTTCAGAGGATTCAAACTCTCTTTCAAGACAATAATAAGAAAGACCATGTCTCTTCAAATATGCTATCATCTTTGGTTTCCACTCATCATAGTTGAATGGAGAGAGAGGAGGAATTCCTTCCAGATTCATGGAAGTTGTCGCAGAAGACCTGCAAAAACAATGGAGAATATCTGCAACTGCTACTGCTGCAAAACTGCTGCACTCGAAATCTTGGTAATAACCTGCAAAAAAACTCTCAGGAATGGATATAGACTATACTCTCAACATGCTTTGATACCGTGTGAAAATCCTCACAGCAGATCTAAGAGTTGATGTATACCTCACAAGAAAGATTAAGTAGGAAAATAGAAGAAGAGTGGACAATGCAGTGTAAAAGAGCAGCAGAATTATGATACAGTAGAACTCAGATAGAAGCATAATAACATCACACTAATTCATTAATAATAATATGAACAATAGATAATACAATGGAGAGGATTCGAATGCCAAGGTGGCAATTCGAATTAGCCTGCATGAGCATGGCTTATCTGCACTAGGAGTCCCAATCATCGGATCAGTAGTGGTGTCATCAGATCACAAGTAGTTGTCCATGTGTCAAGCTGAGCTAACTTAATGTAACTGAGTCTGACTGGATGTAACTAAGTGTAACTGATAGATGTGACACTGTCTGTAGTCAGAATAGATCAAATAGTCTCTCTGGAGGTCTCACTGAGTGTATCAGTCAGTAAACAAGTCAATATGACCTCAAATCAAGGATCAGATCCACAAATCTAGTAACTAACTGAGCGTGTCATTGGTGGTAGGTGAGAGAGGGCGCACTTCTTCCTGTGGTAGGTGAGAGAGGGCGCATCACAGACTAGGAGGGATGGAACTGAGTGGAAACAGGTTCCCGGGGCTAGTAAACTAAGCACTAGGTGCTGGGAGACACCATACTGATGACTGGAAGGCATGCATTTGCATGGATGCATGCAATTGCATGACTGCATGCAAAACTGTTGCATGCAGAACTGACATATTGCTGGTAGGACTAGGATGGAGTATAAGAATATCCTAAAATTTCATCCCCTAGTGACATCACCACATTCCTTATTTTTCCCATTAAAATCCTTCACTAAACATTAAAGCCTAAGTAAAAAACCCACAAATTGGTTCATAATTATTTTTCCCTCTCCAAAATAGGGAAAAATGGCTTTATTTCCTAAAAAAAACACAAAGTCCCAAAAAATAGGGAAAATTTCCCCAAAAAAGGCAAAAAATAAAAAGAAAAAAGAAAAAAGGGGAAAAAACATTGAAAAAGTCAAAAAAGGAGGGAAAATCCTAAACTGCCACCCAAAACCAATAGCCAATACCATGGTTCACCAAATACTATGGGCAAGAAACCTTGGGCAAACATTACTATAAATAAATGGTGAAGGATCCCACTATTGATACATTCACTCATTACCTTTTCGCCACTCTGCTGAAATTTCACCAAAAACCCTTGAAGCCTCCATTTGACTTCTAGTTTCATCCATTCTGATTTTTGGCCACCATGATTAGTGACACTTGTGTGGAGAACACCCGAAGCTACTTTGAGACCAAGGACTCACTGCTTCAACCTTCCACAAGGGCACCTTATTCACTCCACTTGAGGTAACTCTCATTGCATTTTGTATATTTATTCAATAAAAGCAAAAATATTCTTTCCCTACTCTCTCGTATGTGTGAAAAGATGCAAAAACATTTAGATTAGTTTTATTTCCTGTATTTTGTTATTTACTTTCGTTTATTGTTTTTTACCGCATGCATGCACCATTCTGAACTGTTACTAAGATTTTCACAAGTCTTAGTAAGTGTATTTCTGCACTAGCTAGTGTGAATAACCTAGCTACAGTTTTGGCGACTCTAACCGGGTTGATCCGCATCGATCTGTGGTTTGGTTAGGCTGGTCACTTTTCCCAGTTTTGCATTTGTAATTTTGTATTTGCATGGCCATTCACTTATGTTATTAGAGACATTTGACCCTTTTTGTCAGCTCTAGCATAGGAAATCAACCCATACTTGCAAGTTTGGCACCTGCCCACACAGTACATTTTAAAAATTTGTCTTTTCTACTTGGGCTGTGTCTATCGGACCCTGTTCCACGCCCCAGAGCACTAGTTTTTCTTCACGAAGCGCATGTTGCCACTTTAGGCCAAAGCATGTCTTTCATGCCCAGAAGCGCGACTTTAACATTGAAAAGTGCGCCCCAGAGCGTGCCTATCTCCCCTAGAAGCGCACTTTTCCTTCTGAGGAGGAAAATAGCTCCCCGCGTAATTGTTTTGTAGTCTGATGCGCCTTGGAACGTGATTGCTCTCTCCTGTACCTATTTGTTTCCTTTTTCATCCATTTTCCTACCTCAACAGTCCCTGTTTTGCTTCTATCCCTTGCAACCAACTCTTTCACGTCCAACATTATGTTTACAGAACCATTTTCTATCCCATTGCTTGTTGTAGCACTTGTTTGGATCCTTCCTGCATGCCTACTTTGTATCCCTTTTTCTTACTTTGGCCATTGAATGTTGTGAGCATTCATATCGATCTTCTGCGTTTGCATTTTACATTTCAACAAGTTGATTGGTTAAATGTTTGCTTGGGTACATCAGAAGTTAGATGCTTTATTTTTATTGAAAATCAAAAGAAGCAATTTTTTCCAGTTATTATAATTTATTTTCAGTTTTATATCTGGCTACTAATTGGGTACACATCACATGCGCACACATCGCACCCCCTAAGTATCAATGCTTGGTCCATAACCCCAAGCTGAGCCTAAAATTTACATTAATCAAACACACATTTAACCTCATTTGAGGATCAAAAGAATCTAGTAGCTAGGTAGGGCACTGGGTTAGGAATCCAAACAACACCCCTTTACCACTTACATCTGAGACATAGTGGTTTTCCTCTAGGGATCCAAAATCCTCTAGTATTTATTAGCATGGTTGACACCGATTTGTTGGGGGCCTCTCCTCTAAGAGGGCAAGTGGCGAGGTTGGTTTCAGAGGTCCGGGTGGAATGCCGCTCCACTTTGTACTGAAGGACACCAATTTGTTTTTCTCATTGTGCATGTTGGCCACCATACCGGGTCTACGACGACTAAATAATTGAATATGTAATGTTTCCATTCAAATAAATTTCAAAAGAGGAAATTCGACCAATCTACTAGTTTCCTAGGTTGGGGTGGAAACATTGGGATTTTGAATAAGGGAGCTAATAAATCCCAAATGGACATTAGATTGACATAAATATATTAAAAGGGGTTAAATAAATATTTATTATAGGAAAATAAGATGGCACTTGGTCATGAAGACACATTGGTGGTGTGGGACCCCCAAAAAGCTAGATTCCCCATGCCACATGGCATTCCACTCTCACCCATTCGAATCCAAGGTGGAGTCCACTATAATTGGGGGTTTTGGAAGGGAATAATACTTGGCATGACTCAATGAGGTCGAAATGTAGAGGAAAAGTAACTCCCATGGAAGAGGAAGAGGCAATTTGGAGCTAGTGGGACACTTGGGCTAGATTCCCTAGCTCTATGACAACAATGATGAAGATGCTATGACACCTATGACACAAATCAGACTTGAATGATGAAATCTGACATATATGACATTTCAGGGATAAAAATAGCCTCCAAGAGGGTGCACAAGGGAGTTAGAGAAGCCAAAGAGACACCTACTCGAATTGCGTGGAGGAGGAGGTTAGATTTGGAGGGACAAGTGACATACTTGGGAATCTCTTCCCAAATTGAGTTGGCATGAGGCTCATGGATGGAGTTCGAGTTAGGGATGCCTTAGAAATTTTATAAAAGTCAGGAACAAATAAGAATGCTATCTTTTGATCATTTTACATTTTGCATTTGGAGAGAAGAGCTAGTAGAGAGCTAGTCTACTTGCCTTAGCACCAATTTCAAGGGTGAAAGATTCCCATCCTAATTGGAAATTGGAGAGGCAAATTAGACCTTTCATTTGGAGCTTCAATGGAGTCTTTAGTTACAGTTTGAAGCTATAGGAGAGCTCATAGTTCATTAAGCTACAACTCATTTTTGTATCTCTTTCACATTTTATTGCATATTTGGGCTCATGGAGGAATTGCACCCTTGGTGAGATGCTGATCACTTTGTGAGAGTCCAAGAATATCCATTTATTTGTATTTTGATATATATAATCTGTATTTAATACTCATAAGACTCTCAGGTTGAGATACCAAGTGAATTTATGTAAAAATACCAAACAATGCATAAATGATGCCATTTCCCCTAGATCTTGTTATTGGAGTTTGAAGAGACATTATTTCGAGTTGTATCAATTATCCTATGTGATTTTGTTGATGTATGGAGTGTTATTAAAGTTTTTAATAAGTTTCATTATCAATGCACAAGTCCTTGGCACCTAAAATTCGAATTTCACAACACATGGTGAAAATTACTAGCTTTTCCCCCTATGTGAAATCTTGCATATAAACATATGATTTAATTGAGTTTCAGAAGGCCATAAGAACTAATTAAGGATACCTTGGGGAGATCATTAAAGATACTTATCAGTACCATACCTTTGTTCAGAAATTTGGAAGGGTTTAACAACATTTGGGAATTCATCTTTGTCCACTACCCTTGGGGGTTTTGAAGCTCAAAATTGCTAGTAACTTTCCCTACTTTGTCCAGATTGTAAATGAATGTTGCAGAAGTATTTTAAGGGTTTTTAAGCATCCATAAAACTCATTTATATGTATTAATACCTTTCAAATACTTTCAGAACCAATTTGGAGGCATTTGGAGTAATTTGGAAGCAATAGTGTTAATACTAGTCTAAGGGTCGAATTGGTTAAAAATTGCAATTTTTCCTCGTTTGTGCAATTTTCCTAAAAGGGACACTACAAGTGGTATCAGAGCATGGTCCTTGCACCTGATGTGGATGACCATTCATGAGGACAATAAGTCAAAGTAATCATCCCCCACCCTTAGAAACTGAAACTTAAAGTACTTTGGTGAAAGGGAAGAAGTAGGAGAAGAAGTGCATTCTTTGGTAACCATGAGTAAGGATGAGAAATGAACCTTAGAGGAGAATGAGGAGTTTAGAAAATTCTTGAAACCATTCTTTGAAGACATGAAAAAACAACTAATGCAAGGGTTCGAATTGTTGGCTAGTCAATTTGGAAGCAAATTGGCAATAAGAGGGAGCAATGGTTCTCCTTTCGAGGAAAAGAAGGCAATGGATGAAAGAATTTATGTCACAAAGGAGGAACCTCATGTAATGGTGGAACATGAGGTACATGTTTATATGCAGGTGCTTGAAGATGCTACACTCAAACAAGAATAAATACAAGCACTTGCCTTTGTTCAGAGGGATTATGAGTTGCCTCATGGAGAGAGTTGCAAAGCCTTGGAGGAGGCACATGATCTCACAATAGTTGGACTAACGAATTACAGAGAAGATGAATTAAATATTTCGATGGGTAAGAGTTGTAAATATTTAAGGTTGGTTCATAATTCCTCACCCCTTACTTCTTTTTCAGCCACATCAATTGGGGATGAAAATTGGGTGAAAGGTTTTTTTTCTAATGGTGCCACATGAGGGGTATGAAACTCCTACCTCTCCTTTTGATGATGACATGAATAGAGCACCTCATTATTTACATGTAGCATATTTTTTTACCTTATGATGATACAGAGCTTCATGGATGCACTTATGATGTTCACTTGAGTCACTTGAAGACTCATGATTTTCCTTGCTCCTTGCTTAGTTCAATTGATGTTGGAGGAACTTCATTAACTACTTGGATGAAAGAATACAGGGCTGATTGTTTTGATGCATCTTACATATTTTTGGAGTAGAATTATAGGACATGGGATACTCACCTATGTCATTGGAGCAGGTTTGATTGTACACTTGATGCTTGTATGCACCTGGAAAATGGTGGTCTACTTACTTGGAGGTACAAGCACTTTCATGATTCTTTGATGAGGCACCTCCTTGATGTACATTTTTATTATGTTGTCATGTCCTTTGATGATCTATATTTTGTACTTATAATGTTTGGAAGAAGGCATACAAAGAAATGAGATCCAAGAATTTTCTTTCCTGATGGTATGGGTTGGAGAGCACTCCTAATTGTTGGAGTCCAATACAAGCAATGGGACCCTGGAATAATTTTAGTCTCATTGGTTTCAATTTTTTGTTTTGGAAAGAAATAAGGTTCTTCAACATCCATGTTCGAATTGCTTGAGGACAAGCAATCTTGGGTGGGGAGGATTGTAATGTCCCCATTCAAATAAATTTCAAAAGAGAAAATTCCACCAATCTACTAGTTTCCTAGGTTGGGGTGGAAACATTGGGATTTTGAATAAGGGAGCTAATAAACCCCAAATGGACATTAGATTGACGTAAATATATTAAAAGGGGTTAAATAAATATTTATGAGGAAAATAAGATGGCACTTGGTCATGAAGACACATTGGTGGTGTGGGACCCCCAAAAATCTAGATTCCCCATGCCACATGGCATTCCACTCTCCCCCATTCGAATCCAAGGCGGAGTCCACTATAATTGGGGGAGTTGGAAGGGAATAGTACTTGGCATGACTCAATGAGGTCGAAATGTAGAGGAAGAGTAACTCCCATGGAGGAGGAAGAGGCAATTTGGAGCTAGTGGGACACTTGGGCTAGATTCCCTAGCTCTATGACAACAATGATGAAGATTCTATGACACCTATGACACAAATCAGACCTGAATGCTGACATCTGACATATATGAAATTTTAGGGCTAAAAATAGCCTCAAAGAGGGTGCACAAGGGAGTTAGAGAAGCCAAAGAGACACCTACTCGAATTGAGTGGAGGAGGAGTCTAGATTTGGAGGGACAAGTGGCATACTTGGGAATCTCTTCCCAAATTGAGTTGGAATGAGGCTCATGGATGGAATTCGAGTTAGGGTGGCCTTAGGAAGTTTATAAAAGTCAGGAACAAAGAATAATACCATCTTTTGATCATTTTACATTTTGCATTTGGAGAGAAGTGCTAGTCTACTTGCCTTAGCACCAATTTTGAGGGTGAAAGATTCCCATCCTAATTGGAAATTGGAGAGGCCACTCAGACATTTCATTTGGAGCTGAAATGGAGTCTTTAGTTACAGGTTGAAGCTACAGGAGATCTCATGGTTCAATCAGCTACAACTCATTCTTGCATCTCTTTCACATTTTATTGCATATTTGGGCTCCTGGAGGAATTGCGCCCTTGGTGATATGCTGATCACTTTGTGAGAGTCCAAGAATCTCAATTTCTTTGTATTCTGATATATAATCTGTATTTACTGCTCATAAGATTCTCAGTTCTAAATACCAAGTGAAGTTATGTAAAAATACCAAACAATGCATAAATGATGCCATTTCCCCTAGATCTTGTTATTGGAGTTTGAAGAGGCATTATTTCGAGTTGTATCAGTTATTATATCTGATTTTGTTGATGTATGGAGTGTTATTAAAGTTATGAAGAAGTTTCATTATTAGTGCACAAGTCCTTGGCACCTAAAATTCAAATTTCACAACACATGGTGAAAATTACTAGCTTTCCCCCCTATGTGAAATCTTGCATATAAACATATGATTTAATTGAGTTTCAGAAGGCCATAAGAACTAATTAAGGATACCTTGGGGATCTCATTAAAGCCACTTATTAGTGCCAAATCTCTGTTCATAAATTTGGAAGGGCTTAACAACATTTGGGAATTCATCTTTGTCCACTACCGTTGGGGGTTTTGAAGCTCGAAATTGCTAGTAACTTTCCCTACTTTGTCCAGATTGTAAATGATTGTTGAAGAAGTGTTTTAAGGGTTGTTAAGAATCCATAAACCTCAATTATATGTCTTAATACATTTCAAATACTTTTAGAACCAATTTGGAAGCATTTGGAGTCACTTGGAAGCAGTAGTATCAATACTAGTTTAAGGGTCGAATTGGTTAAAAATTGCAATTTTTCCTAGTTTGTGCAATTTTCCTAAAAGGGACATACGGAATCTACAAGATACCTTTCTGGACGTGCTATGAAGGAGGTATCTTAGTTTCAGTCGTTTCAAGGGCTATTGTACCTGAGATCCCTCTCTGTATGGGGATATCCCTTAGACATTTTGGTTTTCCATTTCGCTTTGTTTGATGGGACTTGAGACCCCCATGGAGGAAGAAATTTGAAAATGATTTCCATCCTTTAGTTAGATGTTTGCTTGCACCCATACCCCATAGGTTAGTGGGTATTTTTCTTTTGATAGGTAGTGTTGTTTGTTGGTATTCTGACCACTTTGTTGCTGTTGGATCCCACCAGTCGTGCACCCCTTATGCGCGCCTCCTCATCTCCATAAATTTTTCCCGAGGCTCCTTATTTCACATCTGACTACTCCTAGTCAGAGTCACCGATCCATTCGCCCCCATGTTAATGCCTAAAAATCGCACACATGCGACATTTCGACGATTCATCGAGTAAGCCATCACCAACATAAAGAATGCATCTCACCATAGGCATCCTCAATAGATCCAAAACATAGCATGAGTCCATAAGTGCTCAGGAACAGTCAAAACAAAGGGTAGCACAGGTATTACATAGTTGACCTGCACTATAGTGCAGGTTATATTAACAATGCCCACGCTACACCTGCCCGGATTTTCCTTTGAAAGTCGCGCTTCTGTCAAAATGACATGACCACTTCATCCCAGTGGTGTATTAAAGGCTCAATCCCCCCCAAGGATTAGAATTCAGATCCTCACACACTTGGTGGCATTAATCAACCCTCCTATGTACCTTGGAACTAGTTCATGAAGGAGGAGAGTTCACATTTGGATCTAGTTGTTTGTTGGCCACTCCTTGGCCTATAAAAGGAATCCTTTGGCTTGCATTTTGGAGAGAGAAAATTTGAGCAAGGTTGTGCTGCTGGATTTGAGTTGGATCTTCCTCATAGCCCACCATTTCCTACCATTGTGAGCATTCCCAAGATCCCTTTCCACCTTCCATCATGGGGCAAGTGTTTCTATCCATTGTTCTACCATCTACTTAGCATTTAGTTTGGACAAGAAATGCCTCCCTAAGGGAGATTGTTGTCTTCCCTTGAATCCCTCACCTCCTAGGTGTTGTACAACTATTCCATTGGGCACTACAAGAGTGGTTTGGCATACCTTTGGTTGTTGTTGGAGTTTGCATTCTCCCCCCCATCTCTTTATTTTTATTTTTATCAATATTTTCATGTTTGAATGTGAACTACACTCACAATCTTTTGCAGGATCACTTGGAGGAATACCAACCAACCAAAAAAGGGGCTCCAAGGACTGAGGCCTTGCTGTAACCTACAAGGCCTAGCCCCTTACCAAGTGGAAGAGTGCACTTGTGCAATTTATTCCACAACAATTCCAATGGTGACCATACTTATTTTTGTTCATTCTTATTAAACTAGGTTGTTTTATGCTAAGTAACTAATTCTAGGTGTTTCTCATTTGCAGGAGAGCAGGTATTCCACCTCTTGCTTCCAGAATTTGGCCCCATCATGGCCATACTTTATTTTTCCATAGCCGCTCGGTTCACGGTGTCTCTGCCGCGCTAATAGTGCAGAATCGATTCGGACAGTCGCGCGTATAGCACAGGTTACTAGTGTCTTACCCACACTACATCGCCCATCGCACCTGCGTGGGAGGTTAGTGTAATACCCATGTCGTTGAGTGCGTCTTTTTTGTATTAACCTGCATGGTCCGTGCGACATAGTCTGGTTTAGCTGCGCTACTATTGTTTATTTGATTTTTATCTGTATAACTTAATTTGGCAGCCCAATTACTGCTTACTAGTGAACTGAAATTAAGGCTAATTCACATAATTACTTAATGTTTTTGTAATTAGTTCAACTAGACCAAGATCAGGAAGTAAAGAATTCATCTCTCTTGAAACTAACCTAGGTAACCAACTTTGAGGCTTCCAACGAGCCCCATTGTTGTCACTAGTATTCAAGACCATATCTTGTTTATGCATCAATTGACATGTTGTTTTTAGTAGTATTGCTAGTGTAGATTTTTTTTTTTTGCAGACAAGCAAGGACCTAAAGACACTTGTTTCCCGAAGTATGATCTTCACTTCACACTTCATGTGAGCTTAGTGAATAAAAAAAGGGTGAGAAGTGTGAAATACCTCCATTGCACACTTTTCTATTTAGATAGAATTCTTTGATTTCGTAAAGCGTCATGAGCATCTCTGAGAGTTAAAAGTACACATTACTTGATATACTCTTTTCGTTAATTTTCCAATAATCATTTTTTGCTTTCATCACATGTGTTTGCACCACTAGAACACACTAATATGCCTAAAGAATCTTCCAATCATAGTATGCTCTTCACCTCACACTTCATGTGATCTTGGTGAATCAGAAAGGTAGGGATTGTGAAATACACCTCTTACACTCCATAAGTGAAACACTCAAACCCCTTAAAATCAACATTGTAATTGTTTCAACCAACTAAAATCCTCCATAGGAGGTCACAAAACAATATTTTAGTTAGGTAGGATTGATTGGGCTAGGAATCCATTAATTCCCACCAATCTAGCTTCATTAGCAATATTTTGAAACATAGCATTGTTGTCTTCTAGGGTACTTACAAATCCTGCTATAAGCAAGTGTTAAAAGAAAACCTGGATCAAAAGTGCGCCATGATCAAGAAGGTGAAAGCCGAGGTATAACTGCCATGCTCTCCCCTATGAGCCACTCAACTTGTTTTAGGGAGATGACACTATACCGTGCAATCCAAATCATTGATCCACTCTTGACGCAAGGTAACTCACTAGCCCAACTTAGGATATCACCAAGGAGCAATTGCGAGTGCAATTGAATCCTGAAGTTAGCTATTGCCGTTGGGATGTGTTTCCAAATATTCTTGATTGGAACATTGGCCCCATTGCTGATAGAACTAGCTCTTTGTTACCTCCACTAGTCGATTGGTGAGTGGATACCATTATCACCATCAATTGTGCTTTTGGGAGACCCGGTTACATTTTTGAGGAAGGACGTTAGGTCTTCTAGGGAAATTTTACATTTATTTTATTTTTAACTACAAGTTCACTAACTCGTAATAAAAAGAGCCTTCATGTGGCAACTCATACACTAAAACCGACATTGCACATATCACTCATGTATTGCACCATTTTTGCATATGTTGTGGTTGGCATATTTTTGCATTTGTTCAATTGTGTTTAAATTCCACTATTACTCTCATTTGACACAAAGCCTTCACCATTGATGAACAAAACAACATCCTGAGATAGAATCATAGACAACAAGGCTTATCCCCTCTCTTGAGGGGTATTTTTACACCTTATTCTTGTGGTTCACATGGAAGGAACCCTAGTCGGGGCCACTCCCAGGCTACATTTATATGATCATCTAGTTGAGGCCAAGCCTTGCTAGGTGCATTTTCTCCTATTTGAGAAACTATTAATTACATCACTTCTTCCCCCATCGGAAGTAATACCCCATTGGCTTCTCCCCAAGGAGATCCCTCGGTTCTATTTGACCCATCCTCTCTCATAGGAGGTCAACCGTTGTTTACAACAACACTTGGGTCTCCCCCTCATGGAAATCACATCCCAAATAGAATGGAAAGACCCGTTGTACCTACCTTACCCATTTATGGCTAGTTTAAATCTACCTGATTTGGACAAACTGATAAATGACCCCATTGCTCATGATGCGACATGGCCGACTGTGTTAGACAAGCTTCCTTCCGACATTCCCAAATTCAAAGGAAAACAGGGAGAAGATCATGCCAACCACGTTATGTCTTTCTACTTATGGTGTTCATCTAACATCATAGTGGATGACCCCGTGAGGCTTTGCCTCTTCTAGCGTACCCTCACCGGAACAACAACAAAATGGTATGTGAACTTGACAAGTGGAACCCATTCCATATTTGTGACTTTGGCCACCGCATTTCTCACGTATTTCCAACTGCCAATTCGACATGATCTAGGCCTCGAAATTCTCACTGGGTTTCAACAAAATACTTCTACCCACATCATGGACCACATCCATGAGTGGTGTAGATGCCGCACACTATGTAAGATCGAAATACAAGCCGTCATAGCCAAAGATGTCACCACCTCCATCTCGCAAAGAGACGAAGAGACTATTTTAAAAGCACAACATTTCGATCTTATATATGCACATTTCGACTACCTTTACACAATACTCCCTGACGCCCCTCAACATCAGTCATTGGATCTCACACCTTCGGGCTCATCACATTCGACGAATGGGCTTATTGGTTCCATTTCCCATCTAGGAAAGTTTCCTCCTACCACTTCAGCACCATTCAACATGGTTCCATACTACCCATCCATGCCACTTGCGTTGGTATGCCATACACCTGTACCAACACCATCAGTTGGTCAATTGCAGTATGGACCATATAGTCCTACATACCCCAACGTTAGCTAAGCGATGACGGTTCCTACACCACCAATGGCGCAAGACATTCCTACATCCACCTCTTATGTAGTGAAAAATGCATTTATCCCACTGTCGGGATATAATCCATATTATCCTTTCCCAAGCCCAACTAGTCAGCAACCTTCCCCCCACATGGGGGTTAACCTAGTTCAACCTACTTATGTTCAACAAGCTCAACAATTCGAGTAGTTGAATGCTGCAAATCCCCAGAATCCATAGAATTAAGGGACGAAGAGAGGTAAGAACAAACCAAATCAGCAGTTGGGGCAAGGGGGAAATCCCCCTCCCTAGCAAAACCATAATATAGGATATCCAAAAATGAGGACTAACAATCCCCCCAAACAAGGTAAGAATCCGCCCCTGAGAACCAAGTATTGCTGCTCCATTTGCGGCGATTATGGCCATTACACACATCATTGTCCTCTTATCCTCAACTGTCAACCGTTAGTGGAATTCAGAAAGAAGACGGTGATGAACCCTCCTTAGGTAGTGAATACTCCCCAACCATAAATCACCGTGTTACAACAACCCTTTTCTAATCAAGGGGTAGTAACACAACAATAAGAGCCTCGCCCACCCGGTGATGGCTCTTTCCAAAACATCTATACGATGGATATAAACCTCCAAATGCGAGCCAAGATTTATGATAGGCCTTCCACCTCCCAAGTGGAAGACATTCCTATCCCCTCGGGGGGCCCTCTACAAGTACCATGCCCAAATAACGAACAAATCCCACCGATTCCCAAAGCTCTGGCATACCCCTAATAACCCCCACATGAAAGCTTCCCACAATTACAGTATTGTGGATGACTGAGCTCAATCCCTTGCGGTTATGTCCACATTAGAAGTGTTACCGTCTTTCCCAACATAGAGAAAGGCATTACTCAATGCACTCGGAGCTGTCGATCCTTCCGACTCACACCTCATGACCTTTGATATTGACAAAGGTGACCCGCGACTAACATCGTTCGTCACATTCCAAGTTCTAGTTATGGTAAAGAATGTTAGGATCAATTGATGTATCATCGACGAAGGTCCACCCACTTGTGTAATGTCTGCAAAAGTCTGGAAACGATTAGGGTCCCCTGAGCTGGTCCCCTCTTCTATCTCTCTTCGTGCATATGATGGTAGAGCATCCCAACCAAGAGGATTTTACCAAAATGTCCCCATAGAGCTGGGGGGCAAGATGGTTATGATCGATATCGAAGTAATCAACGCTGAGCTCGACTACAACCTCCTCTTGGGGTGTAGTTACATGTATGCCATGAAAGCGGTAGCTTCCTTAGTCTTCCGTATCATGATGTTTCCATTGAATGGGAAGATAGTTTGTTGATGTATATGTAACTTCAGAATGTATTTCATATATGTATATTGTACTCCTATAGAGATGGTATTATTCCTCTATACGGAAGTGTTTGTATTCCTATAGAGATGTTATTATTCCTCTATACGGAAGTGTCGTAACTTATACTTGATGGGTTATTAGAACACCTTGTTGGGGTCGGCTCTGTATAAGTCATGTGGGTCGAAGGGTTATTGGACCACTCTATTGGGGGTTGGCCATGTGGGTCAAAGGTTTATTAGACCACCTTATTGGGTGTCGTCCCAATCAGCATTATGTTATGTGGTTAAGTTAAGGCCGACCTAGTAAAGGTTATTAGGCAAGTCAAGTCAAGTATAAATAGAGTGCAGGAGGCACTCTATTTGATCATTATATTCTCTCTCACACTCTCGGGAGAGTGGTGCACTTGTGGAGGAGGAGAAGCTGCTGCTAGGAGATGTCTATCTCTTATGCTTGGGTTGTATCATTGCTCTATCTATCTCTGAGGAAGTTATTGGGGTTTTTCACCTTTATGGTTTTCCCCAAGTAAACTCTGTGTCTCTTGTGTGCTTGCATTATTGTGTCCATGATTGATATGCTGTACATGTTGTTCTCTTAGTTAAGATCATAGATCAGATTGAAGTAAATTCTGAAAAATTAACATGGTTTCAGAGCTATTCTGAAAGAAGGCATGGTATGGCATGTATGACACTTGTTGCAATTGTGAAGCTAGGGCTTGATATAGCAAAAACCAGTCATCGTAGAACTTTCGCTATAAATAAATTTTGGAGAGGTTTCAGGGTCTGAAAATTGTATAGGGCGAAGATAAGATCCCCATGTACCTTGTGTCCAAAGGAAAACCTCTAATTCGTTGTACTTTGTGATTTATGATCTGTACAATATAGGGTTTCTGCCTCTTCCAGATCTCAGTCATAAACAGGTGACCTTGGAAAAAAAGGTCATAACTTGGGATAGGAAGCTCCAAATGAAATTTCGTAAATAGTGAAAGGTAGTGCATGGACTTTACGTTCTCAGGTAATGTTTTCAAAGGCTGAAACTGAACCAGTGACACGTGGCACGCCGTACAAGTTAGCTCTCCTGTTTTATCCCATAAACAGGTCACGTTGCGACACTTGGCATAACTCTCTCTCTCTCAGAGAATCCATTTGAGGTCAGACCTCTGGGGTTGGAAAGATGACAGGTCGGGCTATCACAATAAAGTTTTTCAGACCCTGTGGATCAAAAAGTTCAGAATTACACCAGAAACAATCAGGTACATATATCTGTCAAAACAGAATTATTTTTGAGCACTTTCATTCACGGCTTCCGGAATTTAGGGTTTCGGAGAAAGTTGGAATTTTTGTAATCGAAGATTACGGCTGAATGCTACTCATCAAAATCGAAATTTAGAGACCAATATCATAATTTTTGGTTGGGCAGAAGGTCGGGCTTGATCAGACCCTAGTTCGTGACTTTGATCGAAAAAGTGGAAAATTAGGGCTTCTGCAAAAATGGAAATTTTTGAAATCTGTGACCACGGCTGGAAGTTCCTCAGAAAAATAGAAGCTTAGAGATTTGGATCAACCCTTTTGATTGGGAAGAAGGGTGGGCTTTATCAGACCCTAGTTCAGGGTCATGTCCAGTGAACCCAAAAGTTTCAAAGGCAAATTTGAGGGGTGAAACTTTGCAGTTTTCAAATTATGAGTATACCAGCTTGATTAGCTCATCAAGGCGCATATTTCTATCATTTCGGAAGTTTGAAATTCAAAGTTTGAATTTTTAGGGTTTCTTTGACAAACCCTAATCCAACTCTAGATTCAGTTCCTGCAAATCAAGTGGATTGGGTTAATCCTAGAAGAGAATGGATTGGTCACCTACATAAATGAAGAAGTTCCTGTTTCAGAGGGAGATGAGGCTAAGGCCTTACATAAGAAGATTACAAGCAATCTCGACAGGTATGACTCATCCAGGTATGTTTCGAGATTTGTTCATGATTAAGTTTATGGTAGGTTTGTCTTCATGTTATTATGGTTAGTACAATCTTGATTAAATTTAGACTTGTCGTATCACCTTAATAAAATTATGAATGCATGATAGAAGATATTCATTGATTAGGGTGTTGACACTTATGATTGTACTAATGCATTATGGTGTTGTATGAGGTTTATGTTGTCCGCTAACATGAAAGGTACACCAAGAAATACAAATCATGTTCTAATTCAAGAACATATGATCATGATGACATGAGGACAAAGATTCATCCATTTTCATGAATCACTTAGAAGATCTATTTGCGAGGTATGTATAACTTGGTTCTATAATGGTTAACCTATGAGATATGTAGGTTACTAGCACAAGTCATTGAAGAGAACAAGAAGACATCATGTGGGTATGTTAGACATAACTAGCTAACATACCAATCTAGGTATGTTTTTCCTATATCAAGTTAGAATCCTACCTTGTGTTAGGATCCCTTATATAAGTATACTTGGTATGATTGGTTATGTTTATTCATAAAGTTAGAAATGTAAGTAATCAAGGGTTTATGCATTTTATGTCTCTTATCTTGATTGATGATTTAACTAACCAGAAGAGTCCTATGATCAAATAAGAATATGCATGAGTAAAAGAAGACTTCCCTGAAACCTTGAATACTAATGTTTATTATCTGTGTTTGAAATGATCACGACTATACATGTTTAAGATTATTGTGTTTTGATAGTATTAATATTATACTAATGAATGTGTGATTATGTATGGGACCTCAAGGATAACACAATGATGATATTAATAAGCATGCATAGTGATAGATATAAGTTCAAGGACAGGTAATCTAGGAAGCAAAGATCAAGAGGGAGCTCACTCCAGTTGTTCCTGCAAGGAAGCAAAGATCAAGAGGGAGCACACTCCCATTGATCCTGCAAGGAAGCAAAGATCAAGAAGAAGCACACTTCAGTAGTTTCTATAAGGATGTAGATATTCAGAGGGAGTTGACCACTTCTCACAATCCACATCAGAATGGAGTTGCAGAAAAGAAGCAAAGACTGAGAGGGAGTCAACCCAACAAACAAACAAAGATAAGTATTTGAATTATCATTCCTTGCATATTTTATTGTCTAAATAATACTTTTCAATAATGTATATACTCATGTTCCTAGAATTAGGTTGTGTATTATGCATATTAGAATAGTTGCATTGATAAACAATATACTACTAATATACATGGGTAAGTGGCCTATGGCACTGTACAACATTCCATTGCTACTTATCTAGAATGAAACCTCTTTGCTGACATGTTGGGAGTTGTGCACACTCTTAACAATGTTCTAGTAGAGATTGGAAGGCATCTAGAAAGTTACGGGATATGGATAAATGTTGTATTGAAGCATTGGCTAAGATAGTTGCATGACTGTATGACATATTTCTTTATGTGTAAGAATTTGTTCTGAAAACTATGAGATGTTTTCTAATCATGCAATTTAACTTGTTGTGTAGGAAATATTGTATACCATCACCTACAAAAGAAGGACTACAACATTTGTTCAGCAACAAATTTATCTATTGAAAATATTGAAGATATTGAAGTTCCCAGGATCTGGGAAGAATGCCATGATCGAGGAGTACCAGTCGATCATGAAGATGTTTGGGATGTAGTCCCACCACCTGAAGGGGAGTCTGTAGTGACTTCCAAGAGGATCTACAAGATCAAGCATGCTGCAGGTGGTAGCATAGAGACTTTTGCTCCTGTAGCCAGATACACTTCCATCAGATCCGTACTTGCTCTGGCTACAACGATGAAAGGAAAGATACACCAGATGGATTTCAAGATAGCTTTCTTGAATGGTGTAGTTGAAGAAGAAGTGTATGTGGAGTAGCCACTTGGTTCTGAGACACATGACAGGGAGTCATATATGTGCAAAACTTGGTATGGTAGGATAGACAACTTTCTATCCAGTTTGGGCTTTACCAAGAGTAAAGCGAATTCCAACCTTTACTACAAGGTTGAGGAAGGCAATCCAGTGATACTATTTTTGTATATGGATGACCTGTTTATTACAGGTGAAGATAGATTGATTGCCGACACACAACGGAAGCTTACTGCCAAGGTCGAGATGAAAAACTTGTGGATGATGCACTATTTTCTAGGTATGGAGGTGTGGCAGAGTGCAGATGGAATCTTCCTTGAACAAGGGAAGTATGCAGTAGAGATCCTGAAGAGGTTCGGGATGATGGACTGCAAGGCCATGACCACACCTATGGCATCAAACCTGAAGCTTCTGTGTGATGCTTCATCTGATTCGGTTGATATCACTATGTATCGTCAGATGATTAGGTCCTTGATGTACCTGACGAACACAAGACCAGATATTTGCTTTGCAGTGAACACATTGAGCCAGTTCCTGACAAATATGAGGAGTGTTCACCTGGTTGCTGTAAAGCATATTCTGAGGTACCTGAAGGGTACAGTTGATTATGGGCTCAAGTATGATGCGAATCAAAAGTTTAACCTGCAGGGTTATGTCATTTCAGATTGGGCAGGCAGTGCTGCAGATAGGAAGAGCACTTCTGGGTGCTGCTTCAGTATGGGATCAGGTGTGATCTCTTGGTTTAGCAGGAAGCAGTCTTGCGTAGCACTGAGTAGAGCTGAAGCAGAGTATGTTGCAGCTTGTTCAGCGAGTTGTGTGGCAGTATGGCTTCAGAAGCTACTGTCTGAGTTATTTGATCTCCCGCTGGAGGCTACTGGTATCTTTTGTGACAACCAGAGTTGTGTGAAGCTGTCTGAGAATCCGATGTTCCACGACAGTTCGAAACACATTGAGATCAAACATCACTATATCAGGGATATTCTGCAGAGAGGAGCAGTGAAGCTCCTGTATGTTGCGACGGATGAGCAGATTGCAGATGTACTGACGAAGCCACTAGCCAGAGTGAAGTTCGAGTACTTCAGAGAGAGGCTTGGTGTTCTTTAGATTGACGACACTTCGAGGAAGAAGTGATGGACACATTTGCTGAAGCTATTCCAAGCATATTGGAAGGAGGATCCTTCACATGGCTGTGGATGTAAGTGCTGGATGATGAGCATCAGGACGATGCTCTAGTTACTGCTCTGTATATGCATCAGGATGATGCTGGATATGATCAGTTGGATCATTTATATATGTATGTACGCATCATGTTGGATGCTGGATATGATCAGTTGGATCATTTATATGTATATGTATGTATGCATCATGTTGGATGTTGGAGATGATGAGTTGGATCACTTATATGTATTTGTATATGCATCATGTTGGATGCTTGGACCATGTATATGTATATGTATCAGGTGGATACTGTGTATGATCAGGTAGATCATGTATGTTGATATATATCAGGTGGATACATTGTGTGGATCATGTATCTATGTATGTATCAGGTGGATCATGTATGGTGATATGTATCAGATATATACTTGGTATGCATCAGGTGGATGCATTGTATGATTAGGATGATCATGATGACGAGCTTCAGGATGTTGCTCCAGATGATATGTATCAGGACAATACAGTGATGATGATCAGTATGATCATGAGCATCAGGATGATGCTTCATGCGATGATGATCAGTTAGATCATGAGTATCAGGTTGATACTTGGAGGTCAGAGATGGTATGTGGCAGGTTGTGCAAATAGCATGTAATCAGTCCTCAGAAATCCGATAGGTTGAGCTGTGTGCTCGTAATCAATCCTGGGATGAGGTATTGCTATGTAGTATGTAATCAGTCCTCAGAAATTCGATAGGTTGAGTTGTGTGCTCGTAATCAGTCCATGGATGAGGTATTACTACGGAGACATTTAATCAGTCCTGGAGATCCGATAGGTTGAGTTGTGTGCTCGTAATAAGTCCTGGGATGCTCTTTAGATATCTTACCGGTCGTGCTGTGGCACATAAATGTTCATGGGATGCTCTTTAAAGGTATTGTATATTCACATGTAATCAGTCCTGGAGATCAGATAGGTTGAGCTGTGTGCTTGTAATATGTCCTGGGATGCTCTTTAGAGATCTTGCCGGTCGTGCTGCGGCACATAAATGTTCCTGGGATGCTCTTTAAAGGTATTGTGAAGGGGATGCATGTAATCAGTCCTAGGAGATCTTGCTGGTCGTGCTTAGGCACATAAATGTTCCTGGGATTCTCTTGTTAGGTATTGCATCAGCACATAAAATTAGTCCTGAGAGACCACCTCTATCAGACCGTTTGCACATATGATGAAGACCTGCAGGTGGTTGGCCTACATCCAGTATGAAAAAGGACTGGCTCTGTAGAACTTCCTATGACGAGTAGATTCAGAGATTGATTGAGATAGCAGTAGCAGTGATGATGATGATGAATCAATGATGATTATCTAGTGACGATGATCCAGAGAAGAAGACTTGTGCTAGAAGACCTGTGTCGAGAAATACCTTCCTAGTTAAGAGGGAGTGTTGATGTATATGTAACTTTGGAATGTATTTCATATATGTATATTGTACTCCTATAGAGATGGTATTATTCCTCTATACGGAAGTGTTTGTATTCCTATAGAGATGTTATTATTCCTCTATACGGAAGTGTCGTCATCTATATTGTAAGTGTTGTAACTTATACTTGATGGGTTATTAGACCACCTTGTTGGGGTCGGCCCTGTATAAGTCATGTGGGTCGAAGGGTTATTAGACCACCCTACTGGGTGTCGGCCATGTGGGTCAAAGGGTTATTAGACCACCCTATTGGGTGTCGTCCCAGTCAACATTATGTTATGTGGTTAAGTTAAGGCCGACCTAGTAAAGGTTATTAGGCAAGTCAAGTCAAGTATAAATAGAGTGCGGGAGGCACTCTATTTGATCATTCTATTCTCTCTCACACTTTCGGGAGAGTGGCGCACTTGTGGAGGAGGAGAAGCTGTTGCTAGGAGATGTCTATCTCTTATGCTTGGGTTGTATCATTGCTCTATCTATCTCTGAGGAAGTTATTGGGGTTTTTCACCTTTATGGTTTTCCCCAAGTAAACTCTGTGTCTCTTGTGTGCTTGCATTATTGTGTCCATGATTGATATGTTGTACATGTTGTTCTCTCAGTTAAGATCCTAGATCAGATTGAAGTAAATTCTAAAAAATGAACATAGTTACCCTCGACCAACTTAACTACTATGACCCTAATACTAGGAGCAACCCCGACAATGTCCTACCAACTATACCAGGCGATGATCAAGCGTATGTTGACATTTCCCCCGATATGTACAAGGACTCCAATTTGTTAGGAGCATATTCAGGACCACCACTAAAGATCCCTACATCTACTGATGGCCTAATGTGCATAATTTTCACCATTGAGAATGGAGCCGCCTCCACCTCAACACCGTCATCAATACCACCACTAAGTCATGGCATTAAACAAACGTTGAGTCCATCGGTACCACTTATTTTTTAAATCCCATTCTTGTATCCTCCCACGGGTGTACAAGGGACACCGATTATGGATTAGTTAACTCTACCTGGGCTAACTCTGGGGATACCAGTACGGTACCTCACACCACCCTACCCAGAGATGGCTTACAAACTAGTCGCCCATTATGAGTTTGTCCCTGTTTCGACTAGTACGGCTGCAATTCCCATAACACTTTTAGTTACAACATCCCAACCTATGACATCCGCAACTACACTATAATCGATCATCACTTAGACCGCCAATGGGGGCACCAAAAAACCAAAGTTGAAAGGTCCCATATTACCTAACCCGACATCTACTTTAGTAGAAACCGCAAAGCCTAAAGTAGGGGGCATCAACCAACATGAGTTAAAAGCCCCAGTAATGATCCATACTCCCAATCAAAGGGTCACACCGCCGTGTTCTCTTTGTAGGTAGCAAGGCAATGCAACTAATCTATGTCCCACCCTACCATAGCTAAGGAATTTGATGAACACCCCCATTAGCATCACCCACGCTCCACCAGCGATGAAAGAGGGCACACCTCCCTCGCCCACATCTAAGTCCAAAACATTGCATACGAATCATGCATGTTCCACATGTGCTCAGCATGCGAACTATACGCACCATTGCCTTGAACTCCCTCAATACCAAGAGGTGTTAGCAAGAGTTCGTCTCACTCAAGTAACAATTTAGGAACCCCCCTTCTTACACTAGGAAGTAGCATCCATTAATGTGATCACCACATCAACGACACTGTCAATCACCCCTCCCACAGAATTTGCGTCAACTGCAGAAAATGTGGTAGAACCTGTAACGTTGCAAGACCCATCTAAACTTACGACAAAGGCATAACACAATGAATGTTCATCACATGGGCACTCCACCCATATGTTCCCTCCTAACGTCATCGCATGCATAATGGAGCAAATCAACACCCAAGAATACCAAGAATGCTTTCGTCCCTGCGTACTAAGATCTTTCCGATCTCGTGGAGAGACCACCCATTACTCCTTTCAATGCCCCATTTTGCACGTCGAACGACAAACTCGACTCGAACTAATGAGAATGAAAGGTTAATTACGACCCCTCCGTGTAACCCCACAAGTGTCACCAACCGAGGAAGTAATAATGACCTCACTAGATACCATCGATGCTGAATCTCCTTTAGTCGGTGTCTTCACTTGTAGTGATTCCTTGTCTTTCGACGAAGACGCAAACCACCCGCAAGCATTCCAAAAAAATTAACAAATAAATAGGGGGTTTGTACCCCCTCAGCACAAACAAGACATCTAACACCATCCGTTGATATTCTTATTTGTCCAAAAACTTTACTTTCGTCTCACACTATCTCGAATTAGAAAGTAAACTACCTCTCTTCTTCGAATGCATATGGCTTGCCAGACGAACATCTACATAGGATGTGCAGACAGTGCCAGTTGATGGTCCAAACATCTAGCATCCGTTGCCTGGGTTATATATTCACCCTCCCATAAAGTCCACAAAACTGATAGAGTGTGCTTAAGGGCACTAACAAACAACCAAGCAGAGTATGATGCCTTAATAGGTCTATTAAGCGATGCCCTACACCTAGGCATTCAACATCTACAAGTGCACATCAACTCACAACTTTCCATATCACAGTTGAATAATGTATTTTGTGTCCACAACTTGCTCCTCTTCTAAAAGTTTATGCGCATGTGCCTTCTCATTATATAGTTTGAAACCATTACTTTCACACATATACTGAGAAACGCCAATGCATTTGCCGACTCCATTGCCAATGAGGTATTGAATTGATACCAGATACATAACCCAACTGCATAAACCTACATATCATTCATACATACATATGTTGATGTATCTCACCTACCACTACACGTACATGAATTTCATCATCAAAAGTCCTAAAGTCGATAATACATGCACAATACAAGTATGTCAGTATCAACTACTATATATGCATCATATCAACACATATGCAATAGAAAGGAAAAAACATATAAATCACATACATGAAGAGACGCATACATCATGTACCACCAAAATGGAATATATATATATATATCTCATAAAATGCGTGTCATATACAGAAAATGGCCCTCATAGGGCATATACATAGTAGCCTTATGGGGGATACATCAAAAAACCGCCTCCCATAGGCTTGTCAAAAAATATGTATATCTACAAAACTGGGGCTCATAGCCCTATAAAAAATCAAGCTACCCTGCTAGCTAGTGGATCTCGGGGTCCTAACATAGCCAGTGGCTACACATCCTCTCCTCATGCCGGCTCTGGTCCCTACTGCAGCCTTTGTCGTGGAGGAGGGGGGGCTCCTCCCTACACCTCTCGTGTCACATGGCACTCCATTTTTACACGCCAAATAATTTGTTGCCATGCTGGCCCACACTCAGCCGGTAAGTGGAGTGTCAGGTCCAATTCATCATCCTCGAGGTTAGCCCAACCCCGCTCATCAACGCCAGCAGATATCCCACCAAACCTCTGCTCCAAGTAGGATATCACAACCGCCATTTGGTCCCTGACACTCGCTCCACCTGCTGCATCTCCTCCAACATCGGCTCCTCCCACTCCTTCGGGACCACCCTCGGTCACACTTGCTCCGCCAATGGCCTGTCCATCCCCACTGGCCTGTTGATATCACCTCGGTCATGGTATTCGAGGTGGCCTCAAAGGACCTATATCTGCATCACAGAGGAGGAAACCATCATCAATACCTGATAAACATGTATATCATAAATGTACATAAATAGAAGTATGTACAAATATATATGCGAAAAATTACAAAATCGTAAAAACATACCAGTAGCATCGAAACCTCCAGTAGGAACAGGCATCTCTAGATCTCCTCGGAAGTCCATCCCGCTCCAAGGATATCTCTCTGGTCGGCCTATGTGACCCTCTCATACATCCAACACCTATGGCGTATAATAGGCCCCCATGGTCCTGCCACTAGCACAAGGCATAACACGCCCCCAAAATGCCATATGTGGCTCCTATGCCCCCCTAGGTGTCACCATTACATGTGGCCCCCTCGGTGGCACCACTACCTGTGGCCGCAACGATGGGTAGTGCTCGAAGAAGTAGGAGCATAACACACTGCCGTAGCAGAAGGTGCACCGCCCCCCACCCTGATGTAAGTCTAACATCTGCTGCATCATTGACTGTAGCAGCAATGAACCCCACACCATGGGTCGACCAACCATCACCCTCTCTACCAGTTGGAGCTGCCCCCATGTGATTTGGTTGGGGGACATGGCCCCCAATATATGTATAATGACTGTCACAATAGCCTCCACCGATAGAGCCCTAAGATGGCTCACCAACACTCCACCATAATTCACATAAATCTGGTCACCACCACAATATCGATCCACTAAAGCATGGATCATCTCCCCTACCAGTTGTGGAGGGAGTGGCTCCCTCACCCCTCGGGGATTCAATCCCGTCAAGAAATAAATATCCCGAGTCATGATACTTAGGTCCTCGCCTCCTACATGGAACACTCCTCGGTCAGGGACCCACATGTCTAGTAACCGCCACAAGAGGTAATCAGTTGACTGCCACAAGAGGTAATCAGTTGACCGCATCAAAGGGAACTTGAAGAACGTCAAGAGCCTAGCATCACATAAGGACTCGATCGTCGTTCGGTTAGCCAACACAAGATCACAGAGGGTGTCATACTCCCTCTCTCTCCACTCAACATCTTGGATATGCGCCATCACTAGGAAGCAACCACATGCACAAGGAAATGATCACCCATTAGACTTGTAAAAACATCAGCGTGACCTTCCCTAAATAGGTCTGTGTGTAGCATGAATTTTTACAACATATCCGTGCGTAGCGTGCCTGAAACACTATTCGGCCTCGTGGAACCAATGCGTAGGATATATATAGCTCGCCCGCATGATTGTTCAAGGAACAGTCGCGCTAAAACCAGCACGCGATCGAAGCTTAACTGTCCCTCACTACGTGTGGTACAATACATTATTTCCGTGCTAATGACTGTGCTACAACCCACATGGTTTTTGGAAAATATCGTGCTATGGAAACACAATATTCTCCAAAAATCCCACATTACCATGCGGGATTTTCTCAAAATCTCCCGCGGTAGCCCTAAAACACAAAAAAGGACCCCAGCCCACCCAGGGGACCCCCAAACCTAAGTCTACCCGGATAAAATTAAAGAGTACAAAGGTGAGGCATACCTAGAACTCACGGCTCGACGAATGGTGAACCGAATCTCCCAGAATTGCTCAAAAGGAACTCTAGGAGGTCAATGGCACAAAGAACAAATGATTTCAAAAAGTGGGACCACCCCTATTTTATACTCATTTGACCCAAACTTCGAACTGATGCCACGAACAAACCGTAACTCCGTTTCCAAAACCGTTCATATCATGAAAACCAACACTTCGAGCTCTTCGACATGGAACCAACCAATCTGGATTCCCACCAATGTCATCGGGACACTATTTTCCTATCCAAGTACCCCACAGGTACGCGATGTTTTGGTTATATGATTTTTGCACTATCAATACCTTGGTTATATCCTTTACTACACTTGGGTATGTGCGCCATATGTGTAGGGCCACAATCAGGACAATATGGAGCCTCTTGTTTTACCATTATAAGAATACGAGTCGAAGCTCTAATAATAGGGGTCACACACCCTACCACAGACATCATTCCAAAATTGGCATATAGACACTATTTACCCTCCCTTTATAATGCATATCCCAATATTCCCACTGATAAAGATAGGCTCCCCATTCATGGCCTTGTTGTGATACCAAAATCATTACCATGAATAACATATTCCCCCATGGGTGTGCACACCACTGCTATCCCCGTCATTAATTGACACCCACGATGTCGACCCCCCACAAGTCCGAGGAATTTGACCCAACTTGAAAAGACCCTCCCTTCGAGTATCATTTCATAATTGCGCATTTACTCCACCAAATAGACACTCGTCAGATCCCTCACCATAGGTACGAGAATGATTCACAAAGCCCCCCTCATACCTCCATGAGCACTTTACCATTTGCTATCCCTCTCGTATCATCACCCCCACGAAAACACCTATGCCCCCCCCACCCTCAGAAATAACTAGTTCTATTAAGTTATCCTGTAGGACTACACTGCATGGCATTGTTTCATGGGGCACCTGTCTTTGTGTCTGCAAGTTATCCCTCACTTCATCATTGGAAAGTGTCCCCCATCCACTCAAAACCGCAGGGACTCCGCCCATCATCAAATCAGTCTCCCGACACACACAAAATTGTGGGGACCCCACCAACATTCTGTATGTACAAACAATTCCCCAATAACCTCACATTGCAGGGAACACCATTTCATTTTGGCAGCAACCCATGGTTGCCTTTGATCGATGTATTTGAGTCTCCATATGTTCCACAACATTTGTTTTGTCGGTCATCATTACCCTTCGTTTCGAGTCTCCATCAAAACCTTTCATTTGCAATTTGTCTCCATCCGTTTCAACTTGTACCGTTCTGAAAGAAAAGATTCCATACCCACTCCCCATGTTTACATCGATCAAAGGAAGCTATGAGCCCCATGCTTATCAACCAGTCTTGTGTCAGGTCTGTCCATCCACCAATTGGTTACAATATGATCCCAGTTCTTAGGATAGGACTCTTGTTCTATTATGTACTTCATCTCTTGTTGACGTCAAAACACTACATTCATAGAGTTGCAGTTGTACCTTGGGATCCCATTCAATCACTATAAGGGATCACCTCGAACTTAGTAGGGAGAGTCATTAGTGCTCCCTAACTAAGTGGTTTCCCCCATGCACGACGTCAACAGATCATCGCATTAGTGGAGACATACTTTTGAAGGTAGCAGTGTTCACATTTGGAAATCATGATAGCAGTCTATTTGGTACTATGAATCCCTCAGGCAAATTTAGATACCGGTTTAGTCCCCCACCACAATGGGTTTATCATGGCCACCAGTAGTTCCACTTCTTCAATATTTTGCAGGAGTTCCCGGGGCATTTACTTTAACATGGATTGAAGTTGCCTTCATCCATGTCCCAACAGTATAGTAGAGTCAACACTTTTGTATTCTCTCATTGTAATCACTTTGACAATGTTTCACGATCATGGGTATACCTGCCTTGTTTGTATAAAAAATATTCTTCATTTCTGCTCCAACGGTCGTTACCAATAATCTTCCCCCATGGGAGAACCTTATTTTTGTCCACATATGCTTTGTCCTACAAAATAAGAGAGAAACAACAAGAAACATGATGCATTATCGACTCTATGGTACCTTCCGAACCTCATACATTAGGGGGCATCTATTAATGCCTAAAAATTGCACACATGTGACATTTAAACGATTCATCTAGTAAGGTGTCATCAACATAAATAATTCATCTCACCACATGCATCCTCAATAGATCCAAAATGCAACATGAGTCCATAAGTGCTCAGAAACAGTCAAAACAAAGGGTAGCATAGGTATTAAATAAGTGACTCGTTCTATAGCACAGGTTATCTGAACAATGCCCATGCTACACTTGTGCGGCTTTTCCTTCGATAGCCACACTACTATCAAAACAACGGGACCAATTCATCCCAGCGGTGCATTAAAGGCTCAATCCTCCCCAAGGATAAGAATTCAGCTCCTCACACACTTGGTGGCATTAATAAGCCCCCTTTGTGTACCTTGGAACTAGTTCACGAAGGAGGAGAGATCACATTTGTATCTAATTATTTGTTGGCCACCTCTTGGCTTATAAAAGGAAGCCATTGGCATGCATTTTGGAGAGAGAAAAGTTGAGCAAGGTTATGCTGCTGGATTTGAGTTGGAGCTTCCTCATATCCCACCATTTCCTACCATTGTGAGCATTCCCAAGCTCCCTTGCCACCTTCCATCAAGGGGCAAGTGTTTCTCTCCATTGTTCTACCATCTACTTATCATTTAGTTTGGACAAGAAAGGCCTCCCTAAGGGATATTGTTAGATTCCCTTGAATCCCTCACCTCCTAGGTGTTGTATAACTATTCCATTTGGCAATACAAGAGTGGTTTAGCATACCTTTGGTTGTTGTTGGATTTTGCATTCTCCCCCCCATCTCTTTCATTTGATTTTTATCAATATTTTTATGTTGAATGTGAACTACACTAACAATATCTTGTAGGATCACTTGGAGGAATACCAACCAACCACAAAAGGGGCTCCAAGGACTGAGGCCTTTCTACAACCTACAAGGCTTATCCCTTACAAAACGGAAGAGTGCACTTGTGCAATTGTTTCCACAACAGCCCACAACATCCCCATGGCCAGCATGAATCCTAACCCATTCTATGGAGGGATCGTTAGCGGTGAGCATGGTAGTGTCCCTGTAGCCACTATGGCCTCCATCTAGGCCATTGGATCCACAGGAACCACTATTCCCAACACCACTGGACCTGCCCCCACCACTACAGTACATCCATTCACTGGGTCCATACGAAAGTAGTGGGCCCATTCCGATGACCACAGTCCATACCGATGTTGGATCATTTTTGTTTGGTAGCAACCCCCACTATGATTACAGTCCCTCCAGCTACTAGAGTTATCCATGGGGGCATTGGCCCCTCCTTCTATATTCCTCTGACCCTTGCGGCTGGTTCCACGGTCCCCCCAAGACGACCACTGCCCCTCCCCCCTTCAATGGAGGTGGCCCCATGATCATTGATTTGTCCAACACGCAGGTTGGTTCCACCATGTTACATCCTCCTGCTAGTTTTCCATTCATGGCCAGTCTCAACCTCCCTGACCTGGATATATTGACCAATGACCCTATTCAACACGACCCTATGTGGACTCCCATGCCCACCAAGCTACCTTCGGACATCCCTAAGTTCAAAGGGAAAGGTGACGAGGACCTTAGAACCATATCATGTCCTTCCACTTGTAGTGTTCCTCTAACTCCATAGTGGATGATTCTATTTGACTATGCCTGTTACAACGAACCCTCACTAGCGTTGCATCCAAGTGTTATATTGATCAACCCCATGGGACGCATTCCACCTTTTCATCCCTTGCCTCAACTTTCTTGCAGTTCTTTTAATTACTAGTTCGTTATGACAAAATATGGCTACCCATATCATGAACCATATCCATGAGTGGCATAAACGCCGAAGTTTATGCAAGATCAAATTAGACGACCTAATCTTTTTAGATTGGTTCCTGAAGTCTCTTATCCCAACCATTGTTAAGGATGCGGCATTAGAATGTTCCTAGACTGAAGAATATGCCATCCTAAAATCCCAATAGTTTGACCTTATTTACGTTGAATCAGGCTACCTATACATGATTTTGGTTGATGCCCCTCGTGGCGATTCCTCTCGGAAAGATTCTCCGGGGGCATCTCATGCTGCTGACAACATCATTGGTCATATTGCATCCATCGACAGTCACCATGTGCCTATGCCTCCTGCACCAACCCCCGTGTATAACCCTATCCCTAGTCCTACCTTGTCTACCATTAGCTATGTCCCTGATCTTTCACGTGCAATGGGTCACTCTGGAGCAACACCTTCGTATGTTCCTCCAATCCCGACTCCCCATGCCCATGGACCCATCTATGCAACACCCAATTTCGGTAACAATGCTGATTCGTAGGATCTAAACTTACATTTGCAAGTAAAAGTGAATGCATTGATAATTAGCTATTATGCAATTTATTTCTTTGTTCCTTCCATTAATTAAAAATGCAAATTTAGTTAATGTTTAATTGCAAAAATGGAAATTGAACAATTAAAAGAAATAAATTGTAATTATGTGATTAGTTAATACAATTTCAAATACCCTTGATTTTTTTTATAACATTAAACGTAAACAAAGAATAATAAAATTGTATTAATGAACCATGTAAAACAAATTTAATATAATTATGCGAAGGAAATAAATAATAAAGTTGAAACAATAAATTACACCTCTTTTACTAACTGTAAATGCACAGTCCTGAATTTGAAAAATGACAATCAAATTAGGCATAAAAAAAATAAAAGATTTCAACTTGATTTCCTCCTTTTTAACAAATCATAATTATATTTTAAAATTTCAATTATTAATTTCTTTTAATCAAAATGCATATTCAATAAATTAAAATGCATGGAAATAAATTAATAAAATAGCAAATAGCAAATGCAATTAGGTATTTTTTTAAAAATTGCTCAAGAATGAACAGACATACATATTGCGTGCAAATTGTGAATTAATTAATTTTCACAATAAAATGCACATAAAATTTTGAATTTCAATGCATAAAAGGAAATTAAAAACAATATGAAGTAAATAATGGTAATGAACATCAGAAATAGAAATAGGAGAAGAGGCACAAACACAAGAGGTTGATGAAGGAGTTCACCCAATAATGGGCTACGTCTCCAGGTCCTTCTCCAATGAGAGAGGCCGATCCTTTATTGTATCCAATGCTGATTACATGTACATAAGAATTTTTCAACCTGCAAATAAATGTTTGTGGCAGCCTTCTCCAATCCCCAATTCAAGTCTTCAAGATATCCCTTTGAAAAATGCAATTAGAATGATTTCAATAAGTCTTCAAATCCCAACTACATGGAAGAAAATCAACTTCAAAATGTTGTAATCACCATACAACTATAAAAGGGGCATTATTTTTGCATTAGATTGCCGTCCAAGAATTGTCTCCCTCCAGAAATTACATTTCCTCATTTATAGGAATAATAATTTTGGGGTTAACCTATAAATAAATAAATGCATTTTATCGTTTAAAAAAATGGTTGCCAAAACTATAATATTGGGGCCAGGCCGTGGAAATAACAATTAAATGGTGTTGTAGTATATGTTAACATATGTAATGAAAACCATATGGTTAAACATTTTAATACACAAATCATTTAATATATGACAAAGGAAATATTTTAATACACAAATCATGTAATATATGACAAAGGGTCGGGGTTAGGCCCCACCCTTTTTGAAACCCCAACAAAACCTTTCCAAAGTTTAAATAAAATATTTTGGCAAAAAAATCAGCTTGGTGGGTTACCTCAAGTGGTTGAGAGCTGTGAGTTGTAAGCAGAAGGTCTCGAGATCAAATCCCTGGGTGGCTATGCATAGATATTTAAGGGCCTCACTTGATGTCCCCATTGGGTTAGGCCCCGTAATTAGGGACAATGGTTTACCTTGGGTACCATCCTCGAAATCAGGGGAAGTACTTGAGGGTTTTCCCACGACATGTTCCAAAGAAAATAATAATAATTTTTGGAAATAAGTAACAAGTAACAATAGTGGCATGTTGGTAAAGCATTGGATTTTCTCAAGGGAGCTCGTGGGTTCAACCCACACCATGCTCAACCCCTTTTTTTAATAACACAAACCCAAATGGATGGCCAATGAGGGTGCCATGTGGTGACCTCCCATTGGGCCATTTTCAACTACATAAAACGTGTCCAATATGAGCCTTCCAAGTGTCACTTGGTGGATATGCCATGTATACTGATACATCATCAAGCCTAACACGTGGCAACCTTCCAGTGATGCCATGTGGCGTCCTTATTTTTGCCATTCTTCACCTTAAAACATTGTTTCGCCGGAACTTCAGAACTGAATATCTTCCTCATCCGAAGTCCGTTTGACGTGATTCAAGTTGCGTTGGATTCGTCTCGTCGATACCTTAGACATGGTACCATGTTTATCAACATTTGGATCAATAAAATTTTAAGTGAAAAATATCCACCTAGATCAAGCCTTCCCACTGGAGAGCTTTTGGACCTCAAAAAGTCTGTACTAATTAGAAATTAAGTGACGATACAACTCCCTCACTTTCCCAATCTCCATCCATCTTGATTTTCTAGGACTTATCCCTTTTATACCCACTCACAGGTACTCAACTGCACCTCTTCGTGAAGTTCTCACATTCCTCTCAAGGACCACATCTTCCTGCAACTCATTCATATACTCAGGTGCCATGTCATCAATAGAAGGCATCTTCACATTAGTATCTTCATCCAAAATCATAGGAGGTTCATACAATTTAAGATTCTTAACATTCACAACTAAGTATATTTTCATATATGGAGGAAAATCTAAACGAAAAGCGTTAGTACCAATCTTTTCTAAAATCTCAAAAGGACCATACCTGATTGGTTTGATATGTTTACCTTCACCCTTAAATATTTCTTTGTAGATGTATAACTAGACTCTGTCACTAAATTGGAATTGATGGTCAGCTCGGTGCTTGTCATGTCGGGCTTTGTATTTTTCCCGACTCTTCTCCAACTGTTCCTGTACTTCCTGATGCACCGCTTGAATCCTTTGAATAAATTTCAAAATATTTTTCTACATCAATATGTCCACCTGCAACATCCTCTTTACCAAAATTAAAATCCAACGGTGTCTTAGGTAGATAACCAAAACAAGTTTCAAAAGGATATCTCTGAGTAGAAGAGTGGACTACATGGTTGTAATCATGTTGTATGCATGGCAACTATTCATCCCAAAGCTTAGGATGTTTACTACAATAACCTTGTAGAAGATCAACAACTGTTCTATTTACAACCTCTGTTTGCAAATGAAATGCTATGCTCTTCTTGAGTTTTGTGTCCATAATCCCCCACAAGGTTGACCAAAATTCCACCAAGAAACAAGAATCCTGATAAGATACAATAGATATAGGAAGCCCAAAACAAACCCAAACAAACTGGAAGAACAAGTGAGCAGTTTGTTCAGCTGTAACCTACTTTTTGCATGGCATTAATATACACATTTTACTGAACCGATCCACAACCATGAACAAATAATCATTCTCTTTCCGAGACATAGGTATCCCACCAACAAAGTCCATAGAAATGCTTTCCCAAGGAGAGGGAACTGGAAGAGTTGTGTATAACCCCAACTTCCTATTGCTATGTTTACTTGTTGCACACAAACACAACCTCTCACATATTTAGAAACAATATCTTGCATTCCAGGCCAATAACAATACTTTTGCAGTTGCGACATTCTTTCGCCTACTCCAAAGTGATCAAGAATCAAAGATGTATGTGCTTCTCTAATTACATGTATTCTTTCTTTTTCTGGAAGACAAAGTTTCCCTAAGTAATACAATAATTTATTATGTACATGATAATTCTTTTCTTTTAATTGTTTGCTTTGAATTAAATATGCACATACATTCTTAAAATATTTATCTTCAATATATTTTTCAAAAGGATATCTATTCTTTTCCGTAATTTTGTTCAGATCCCTGTAGTCGATGCACATCCTCCATGACCTATCCTTGTTTCGTACCAATACAATAGGTGAGCCACACGGAGATGTACTGGGTCTAGTGACCCCCTTCTCAATCAACTCTTGAACTTGCTTACCGATTTCTTCATTCTGCAGTATGGACATTTGATACATGCCAATGTTGGGAAGTGGCATATCCTGCTGCAACTGTATTTCATGTTGTATCTCTCTCTTTGGTGGTAATCCTTTAGGTTCCTAAAACAACTCATCATACTCGAAAAAAAGTTTAATCATTTCATTTTTATGTTTTGTATCACAACCTTTAAAAGCTTTGGATTTTTCTTCTTCCTTAGCCATTATCATTAATACTACAAATTTCTTACTAGCGTTTTCTAATCTTTTCATTTGTCCTGCAGAGACTAAAGAGAGATTAGTTTTTATGCGATGTACATGTACAATATACTCTATACAATCCTTAAAGAGATGATATTTATTTTCCTCCGTATAAAAGATTGCTTTTCGATCATACAAATAAGGACTCCCAAGTACAATGCCACATATATCTAGTGGAACTACATCAAGTTCTACCTCATCTATAGAATTAGTAGTGATTGCAAATTTAAGTATACATTTCTTTGTTGCTTGCAATTGCGCATCATTAGTAACCCATCTAAGAGGATATGGCTTCTCATGAGGCTTAGTAGTTAAATTTTATTTCTTGACCACTTCTTTAGAAATTAGATTGACTTGGGAACCACGATCAAATAAAGTATCAACTTTAGTGTGCTTTGTAATGACTTGAATGTGAAAAAGTTCACTTCTTGTTCTATCATTAAGAGTAGATTGTTGATTTGAATATGTACTTGTACATGCATTAGAACTTGAGCTTGCATTATTGGAAAGATATATACCTTTTTCTTTACCTTGGATTCCAACAGCTGTGACTTTGGTCTCATCACTAGAGTCGGACCCCAAATATTGAATTAGTGCGGCCGTAGCTTTCTTTCTGTCCTTTTTCTTCCCTCCATATTTCTTTGGCCGTAACTCGGGATGTAGCTTCCAACATCGAGATACATCATGCCCTTTCTAACAATTATAGCATGCGGGTTTTTAACCCTCTTTCTTGACAGTAGCTGAATTTTTCTGTTTACCTTTGAAATGTGACTTACCTTCATATTTAGTGGGATTCTTTGCAAAATTTTCTTAGTATGCTTACCCCTAGCTTCTATGTGGGTATCTTGTACACACACATCATCCATGTTAGTAGGATTAAACATTAATAAAGTGTGCCTTAAGTACAAATGCATACCACCAATATATTTTAGAAGTGTTTCCTGGGAATCTAACGAAATATTAAGTGCAATAGCTCACTTCCTAAACTCATGAGAATAATATTGCATAGTTTGACCTTTATCCTGTCTAAATGTTTGCCAATTCATAGTTAAATGCTGCATATGACCTAAAGGGTAAAATTGTTTCTTTAAGGAATCTACAAACCCATCCCAGATTGAGTTGATCTAACCATTTTGTTTGAGGTCTTACTGAGTCTTGCTCTCCCACCAGGTGAGGGATGTTTCACTCATCCTCAAGATGGCTATTTGGACCTTGGTGGGATCATCTGTAAATCCTTGTATCCTGCAATACACTTCAATTTGTTTTATCCAGTTATCAAGTTTTTCATCATTTAATTCTCCGTTATAAACTTGTAATTCAAACGTCACATCTAATTTCAATAATGGATTTTTAAAAATATCTTTATGATGACCATTGGAATGATGTGAATGAGTGGAAGAAGAAGAACTTGAACTTGAATATGGGAATGGACGTTCAGAAGGGCCTCGTCCATATCCCTGGTTCATAGAAACATTATCCTCGTTCTTAACTTTCTTCTTCTTTTCCTTCTTTTCCAGTCTCTCTTGGTAATATGCAAACAATTTCTCTACCATGTCTGACATGCGGTAGAAAGCTTTGTGAAAAACTTTCTAGTTCTCCGTGCGAAGGTCTTCATCCATCATTTCCCTTCTTCGATTTGCACGTCCAATCTATGGGTTGAAAGGTTCAAGTTTTCCTCCAACCTCTTTGAGCTTGGCCGTAGTAAGCATTCACACTCACAAAAACAGTTAAACCGCTCTGATACCAAACTTGATCCGTAGGATCTAAACTTACATTTGCAAGTAAAAGTGAATGCATTGATAATTGACTATTATGTAATTTGTTTCTTTGTTCCTCCCATTAATTAAAAATGCAAATTTAATTAATGTTTAATTGCAAAAATGGAAATTGAACAATTAAAAGAAATAAATTGTAATTATGTGATTAGTTAATACAATTTCAAATACCCTTGATTTTTTTATAACATTAAACCATAAACAAAGAATAATAAAATTGTATTAATGAACAATGTAAAAGAAATTTAATACAATTATGCGAAGGAAATAAATAATAAAGTTGAAACAATAAATTACACTTCTTTTACTTACTGTAAATGCACATTCCCGAATTTGAAAAATGACAATCAAATTAGGCATAAAAAGAATAAAAGAATTCAACTTGATTTCCTCCTTTTAACAAATAATAATTATATTTTAAAATTTCAATTATTAATTTCTTTTAATCAAAATGTATATTCAATAAATTAAAATGCGTGGAAATAAATTAATAAAATATAAAATTGCAAATGCAATTACATAATTTTTTTTAAAAATTGCTCAACAATGAACGAACATATATATTGCCTGCAAAGTCTGAATTAATTAATTTCCACAATAAAATGCACATAATTTTTTTAATTTAAATGCATAAAAGGAAATTAAAAACAATATGAAGTAAATAATGGCAACGAACAACATAGAAAGAAATATGAGAAGAGGTACACACACAAGAGGTTGATGACGTATCTCACCCAATAATGGGCTTTGTCTCCGTGTCCTTCTCCAATGAGAGAGGCCAATCCTTTATTGTATCCAATGCTGATTACGTGTACATAAGAATTTTTCAACCTGTAAATAAAAGTTTGTGGCAACCTTCTCCAATCCCCAATTGAAGTCTTGAAGATCTCCCTCTTTGAAAAATGCAATCAGAATGAATTCAATAAGCCTTCAAATCCCAATCACATGGAAGAAAATCAACTTCAAAATGTTGTAATCAACATACAACTATAAAAGGGGCATTATTTATGTATTAGACAATACAAGGAAAAGGCCATGTAGCGGAGGTCACAACGGATGTTTTTAGTGTTACAAGATTGACAAAAATTGTCAAAACAACCTCCGCTACGACCTCCGCCATTGGTAGCGGATGTTTTTAAGCAGGTGATAACGGATACAATTTATAACTAAAAAATACTTCGTGACCAGAGGTTTTAGCGGAGGTTAGTTTACTGGTGTGCATAACAAAAATTAAGCGCACTGGTGTGTTTTCACCTATAACGCACCGATGCTGTATAGTTAGAATAGATGCATTGGTGCACTCAACTAGAATAAGCATTAGAAAGAATCAAATCGCAACACCGCACCAGTGCTTCAGTATATTAAATACGCACCAGGGCGTCTGTACAAAATAAAAGCACTGGTGCGATATTTTATATCATACGCACTGTACATTTTTTCATTACATTTAGATTTAACGGTGCTGTACATTTATTCACCCGCATCGATGCATTTATGCACAAACGCACCGGTGCATTTAACAGTAGAATGCACTCGTGCTTACAAAATATCAACCTGTCCTGGTGCATTTAAATACATGGAATGCACCGCTAGGCTTAAAAACTAAAAATTGGTTGTCATAAGTTGTGATCGTCCTTGGTGCGCATAAGCAATCTAAGTGCACAGGCGAGATAAATATAATAAAATGTATCAGTGCTTAATTTTTTGAAGGCAATGGTGCTTAATGTTTTACACGCATTGATGCGCAATTTTCGTCTATAAGCACTGGTGCGCGTATAAGAGCCCTAGTGCGACATATATATATATTTTTAACAGAAACGGTTGAAGAGCTTTTGATTATATATAAAAATGAGAGTACCGAGAATACAGATAGGATTGCTCCCATAACAGGACAAGATCCGTTACACCTTGTTCATCCTTCTCTAACTTGTAGCTATCATGAAAAATTCCTAACCTGTGGAAGCTATATCTTCTTACATACTATCTGAGCAGAAAAATGCAGAAGAAAAACATTGCATAAACAAAACATAGAAGGGAGCTTACTGTTTGTCCAAAATGAGACTTCTATCAAAAGCAGAATGACAAAACCTATTCTATACTTTTGGGAGGCTAATGCCTTTGGCCAAATATCCAAATAATACATAGAACTAAGAGACCACAAAACAAAATTCATGATTTATGCAGAAACAGAGTGTAACCCGAAACAAGGAGACTAGTGCCAGACGCATGCTTCCAGGAAATTGTATTCATCATTCACTGCGCTCCTATCCTTCGCTGAGTGTGCTCCTACTTGTAGCCTCGAGTTGACCAGTTCATTTTTTAGCACATCCAGCTTCCTGCCGACTTCCAGAATTTTACTGATTGTAACCTCCATTTGACCATCTTTTATGCTCGCAGCCTCCAACTGAAAATATTTTATATCCGTAGTCTCCTTTATGCTCGCAACTTCCTTTATGCCTGCAGTTTATTTTATGCCCGCAACTTCCTTTATTCCCGCAGCTTCCTTGATGCTCACAGTCTCCTTTATGCCCATAGTTTCATTTATGCCCGAAGCTTCCTTTATGCCCGCAGCCCCCATCTGAGCGACTTCATTTATGCCCGCATCCTTCATTATGACCGCAACCTTCATTATGCCCGCAACCTTCATTATGCCCACAACTTCATTTGTGCCCGCAGCCTTCATTATGCCCGCATCCTTCATTATGCCCATAGCCTTCATTATGTTTGCAGCTTCAATTATGCCCGCAACCTTCATTATGCCTACATTAGGGTGAATTTCGCCCATTATTCCTACAGTTTCCTTTATGCCTGCAGACTCCTTTATGCCCGCAGCTTCGTTTATGCCCGCAGCTTCCTTTATGCCCGCAACCCCCAGCTGAACATCTTCATTTATGCCTGCATCCTCCATCTGAGCTTCCCTTATGCCCACATCCTCCATCTGAGCTACTCCCTTTATGCCCGCAACGTCCTTCTGAGCCTTCATAATCCCCGCATTAGGGTGAATTGCGCCCATTACTTCTTCAAGATTACAAACTTGAGCCACCATCTCGTTGTTGTGATGCTTGACCTCAGAATGAGTTTCTTGAGCAAGGGAAAACAGACAGGTTAGGGCCCGCTTCATTTCAAGGTTCTCGTTTCTCGCCATCCTGATTTGGTTTTCCAAGTCATTTATACGACTCATGACTTCCCCGAAGTCATATTTTCTTTCATTTCCTTGTCCACCATCAGGGTAGGCATGATTTTTCTTTTCTAGGTTGTTACCGAGGTGCTCCTCCATCCCTATCAATTTAAAATGAGAGTGACCATGAATTGGAGAGTTTACTTGTACATCGTCATTCACAATGCCATGTGCTCTATCAGAAATCGAGTGTACCCGACTATGAGCACCAAAAACACTTCTGCATGGTTTTTTGCAGCGAAGACAATTCGTCAGAACCTTAGGGCCACTCAGTGTTTGAGGGTTAGAACTAAAATGCTCCATGTTCATGCAATGCCTCCAGCACCAAGCAATATGTGCGAAATTGAAAACGAAAACAAAATTCCTTGAGACAAAACACAGGGTAGAGGCTCGAATGAGGGCAGAAGCAATCCCTCTGGAGATTAAAATCATTCCTCGAAACTGACAGATCTCCTCTTTTTTGCACATGCGAGCCATATGGCTAAGGCATGAGACAACCCTTTGGCATTTATGAGTGCAGCGTGTGGAGATCCGTGGTAGATCCAAAGGACAGGCTTGGAGGGAATGATAGGTTGTTGAGTGGTCCATGGGGATGAAGTAAAAGGAGTGGTGTATTAAAACGATTTTATTGCTATTAAGCACAATCTCAAGGGGGGATCAAGACCAATATTTGGTCACCGATTCTAGAAGGAGGGAAAGCAGAGTTAAGGTATCCAAATGTTTTGAAGAGTAACAATATCCCTCTCTAGGACACCACATCTCAGACCAACACCATTATTATCCATACTATCCGCTTGGAGATTATGACTTCTTAGAACATGAAGGAAGTTAATTGATTTAAATTCCTTGGCTAGACAGTTAGAAGGTGGTGCATCTTGGAGGAGGGGCTCTTTCGGTTTCTAGAAATTTTTCTTGCTTCCCTAATGACAATTAGGGAGTCTCCTATGGCAATCATTTCCTCAATTCCCATGTCCTTATCCAGCTCCAAACCCTTAATTAAATCGAGCCATTCCGCGCCATTATTCGTTGTTTTCCCAATGCCCTAGGCGTATTCTTTTTGTTTGTTCCCCTTGGAGTCAAAGATAACTCCACCCACTCCTTCCAGCCCTGATGGTGCGACATATATTATTAAAAGCACCGAATATGATTATTTTAAGAATGGCCACTGATATTTCATTCAAATTTATATATTATATTTTTTATTTTTTTAATTCCATTATTCATCTGAAATTGAAATATTTGTTTATAGTAAAATTCATTTCACTTTTAATTATTGAAATTGTTTATTTGGATTAATTTCTTATATCATAGATGCAAGAATCTATTCTAATATTTAATAATCCATACATTTAATTACCAATTTACCATTTACGAGTGCTGTGTGGTGGTGAACAATTGATTTTTGCTCCATCTTGAATGAAAATACGCATTTTTTTATTGGAAAAAAATTACCAATGTACCATTTCACATGTTCCATTTGACAATAATATTGAAGAATGGAATAGAATAAAGATTTTTATTTTATATATATCAATAAGAGTGCCTTTGTCATACAAAATACGACAACATAGAGACAACAATAATGAAAATGTCAACATGCATGTAATTATTTTTACACTTATTGGTAACTTGTCTTTGAATTTAGACACTATATCGAGTACATTATTATACAAAATGTATGATTTTCACAAACAATTATTTCAAAATATACAACAAGCTACAAAAACTTGCATTAACATCAAAATTAAATACAAAGCATCATTCTTCGCTGGAACTGTTATCGATGCTCGAGCCACTTGTATCAATTGGGTTATTTGGAGGAATGTTTTGTTGATTGGATCGATTTCTTTCCTCTTCTTCGGCTTCCATCTATAAACATAAAAATAAAGTATACTGAGTGTATCTACACTACCAGCGGGAAGAATGAAAAATAATTAGATAGTATACACTAATGTATATTGAAAAGCGACATACCATAGAATAATCGACTCATGAATGATACACATTCTCTCAAAACCAAATCTCATGCCTTCTATCAACAAGTGTTCTATTGGCTCCACTACTACTTTATTTCTTGCAAGTGTTATGCCCCATCACAAATCATAGATTTAATATAATTTTTTTGTTGTTGTTTTATTAATTATAAACTGAAAGAAGTAAAACAACATAGAGACTTACAAAATCCACAATTAATTTTTGATACGCCAACATATACTCACAACCCTTGCTTAACCCAATGTCAATCAATTCTTCTGATGGCTCCTCTTTGTATGTTAACACCTGTTTGAAGGCATGCAAGTATTTCCAGTGAAAACAAATTAAAAAAATTAAATATACCAATCACAACCACTGTGAAATGTTTATTTCTTACAATGAAATAAAAAATACTCACAAACTTTACTATCAACCCCTTTTTTCTTTGTCATCCTATCTTGTGTGCTGACTGGGTTCCATTTTCTTTTCTTTTATGCAACAAAACAATTGAAAATTAATATTTAATGTTGAATTAATTAATGAAATGTATAACATAAACCTAAAAACCAATGATTTTATACATTTGTAGCACGTTGTTGTTGAAATGGCTCTTCCTACAATGCAATTATGTCCATTTCCTTTACCATCTCCTTGTGCACTTTCTTGGACATCCCTACTGGCACATTTCGCATATCACTTCCTTCATCCTTTGGGATTCTCATAATCTTCCTGAAAATGTAAAATGACATTAAACTATTTCTTTGTTGATATGAAAAATAAATATGATAGAATCAAAATTATTGAATGAATGATGCTTTGTAATAGTTTTAGACACATATTCTACATAGACATGTTTAGGAATATTACCTTTTGATTGCTTATTTTTTGTTGTTGTATGTTTTTGCTATTGCAAGCCTGACAGGTCTCATTGACCATTGCTCTGGGAACACCTCTTGTAGTTTACATATGACCTGATTTTTTGAATCATTTAATTGGTTTCTGTATTGTAAGTGAAAAGTACGTCTGTACGTTCTTTCCACTAAATCCCTCATAGTATTATAAAATTCTTTGCCCCTTCTATTAACTTCCAACACCACTCTAGATGAGCTAAGGACCAATTGCTCATCATTTGCATCTTCCATAATTTTTCTTCTTCTTATGATGACATCGAATTTTGTTGCTATTAGTACATGCATAACATTCATCATATGTGAATTACATTATTTGAAATATATTAATGAATATTCTTAATTAAGTAGATTATTACTCAAATTTCAATAAATAATTCATATTGAGTTATTTTTTATTCACCTAATTCATCCATCTGCAACTTTTCCATCAATGTTTTATGCTCTTCTGGAGTTAGTTTGGTAAGAATCTTATCAAGCTTCCTCATTTTTTGGCACTGCATGTCACACATTAACCAATACATATTAGTTAACTACAAATAATTCAAACAAATTAATTTAAATACATAATTTAATTAAAATCACTTGCCTTCTTCATAATTCTCGATGTGTTCTCATCACGTTGATTAAAGTTGTCGCTCATTGAACTCATAGAATGCATCTTCTATCAATAAACATCTTGTACCATTAAATACAGAAGCTATCAATATATTATACAAACAAATTGCAGACCTTCAAAATACGAAAAAATATATTAAAAAGAATAAATATGATTTCAGTGCACTTGTATACATTAAATGCCCCGATGTGTTAGTGAAAAAACCACACCAGTGCACTAATTCCAATATGTTGCACCGGTAATAGAGAATCAAAATTCTAAAATTGGCTTTTTCGTTTTTGTAAAATAATAAAAAAATGACAAGTTATAATGAATCCGATGCGTTACAGTAAATGCGACGCACTGGGAACAGAGAATTGAGACACAAAAAATGATTTTTATGTTTTTATAAAATAATTAAAAAGGATGCGACGTGGGTCAAAATCAATGCATTATTTAGATGAATGCATTGATGCGTTCCAGTAATACAAATTCACCGATTTTGACGCATACCTTTTTTAATTAAAAAAACCTAAAACTTGACAGGGCCGACATGGTTACTGATTCGACCAAGTAAGTGGACCCATACTACCTTACGCTTTCTATATATAATCACAAGCTAAGTAAATCCAAAATCCCTAAAAGGTGAAATCGTAATTCTGTATAAGAATAGAGGGATTTAAACCCTAATGAAGAATTTTGCAGCCACATAAAACGAAAAGAAGCAGGGAGAAAATAATGGTTGCAACATTGAAGTAAGTATGAAGTTTTTTTTTTGTAAATCTAGTTAAGCTCTAAATAAGGTTATAAGATTTATAGTAATACTTACATGCTTGAAATTTCTATCATGCAGGGTTTGGTTTGATTCACCATACCTAAGAAATTTCGACCTTCTGAACTCCTTCCAGTTGCTCCAAACTCCTTCCATGTAAGTCTCTCTTTTAGAACTCTCCCCTAATTTTTTTGGCAAAACACTGAGTTACTGTTTAGGTTTTTGGCTTTTATAAACTATTTAGATTTACTTTCCGAGTTTAAAATTGCCGCCTTTTTTTTAATATAGGGAAAAAAGGGTTCATGCGATTTTTTTAAATTATGATTTTCGGCATTTTCGGTGTGCCTTTTTTTAATTCACACCGGTGCGTACATATGTAAAACACACCGTATTTAAAACCCGTACGACGATGTGTGTAATGTTATGTCGCACTTGTGCGCCTAGATGTAGTAAACACACCGTAATGAATTATTTTGTCAAAATGCATGTAGAAGTATCAACTACCAAATGTAGCAGATGTTTTGCACTACGGGGGATTTTGCGGATATACTTTAATGGTGCGTTTACTTTTTTTACGCACCAGTGCGTTTGATGTGTGTTAGCGCATGAGTGCGTTTACATATGAATAAAGACACCAATTTATTTTGTAAATTCTATGTTTTTATGTGTCCACTTAAAATTATATATTCATACTAAATGTCCTTTTACTATTTAACCACACCAATTACAATATTTCATAGTATATATATGTTGATTGTTGATTTGGCTCAAATGCACGAAGACAAATTTGTAGTATGAAATGGCCAATTCTTCAAATTCCAACTCATACCATCTTGTTCAAATTTCAATGAGTTCTCCCATTCCATCCTTGGTAAGTTCAAGTTTTATTTATTTTTGATTACTTATTTGAATTTATGTTACTTATCCATTTGAATCTGAATATCGTTTTATTCTATTATTGTAGGATCATGATTCAGGTTCGAGTTCAGATGCACAAGACACACCACTAGTTTCAAAACATCGTAAGCTCTTATTAGGAACAAGATACCGCAAGCATTTCGTGGATGAAAATGGGTAGCCACTTTACCCCGCCAATTGTAACATGCCATCTTCAAGCCACCATCCTGGTTCATTGATGGTAATTCATCGTGAGTTGGAACTCTTTTATGACACCCCAATAGTTTGTGGTTGTTGAAAATGTCAAGGGTTGAAGGATAACCCTCAACTTATCAAACTCACCCATTACACCAATGATATATTACCTAATGTCGATGGTCTAATTCCCCCTACTACAGTAAAAAATCCAATAGGTGATATAGAAAAGACACACAGGAACACTTCCTTATGCTCAATTTTGAAAAGTTGGAAGCCAAAACAACTATGTCTTATCCTAACTTGAAAAACCCCTCAGCTTATGTTCAGTCATCTGAAATTTCTAGTGACCCAAAGTGTTATATGAATTCCACCCAATCCATCTCTACTAGAAGATCCAAAAAGTTGCATGAGTTGAGAGCAAAACTATCCAAGTACACACCGAGGTTGGTCCAATTGTTGGAGGGTAGCGATGATTTCTCCCTTCCTGTGAATTTGCAAAGTAAATATAAAACTTCTTACAAACATGCTTTATATGGTGCTTGGATGTCCTCTCTACCTGTGCCTGATGTTGGAACCAAATTCTCCTTTTGTGGTAATCATTTTATGATTACCAAGTCTAATATAGATGCTGCAAATACTAGGTTGTTTATCCTTTCACATGTACTTGTTCCTCCCAAACATTCAGTATCACTTATGCCATTTTGCGGTCCAATCTATTGTCGATATGATTACTTGAATATTGTTAAATACAAGCATAGCATTTTCCATGTATAGTATGTGCATGAATGGTTATGTTTATGGAGCTTTAACATGAATAACATATTGTATATAGATGGTCGTCCATGCACTCATGGGAACATTGCAGGGTTCATAAATAGTTCTAGTTGCTCTTTATTTTCTCCAAATTGTTCATTTGAGGAACACTTCAATGGCCAGGAGTTCTTTATGAAAAAGAAAGCGTCCATATTTGTTGTTGTACATGCAATACGTATCTTGTCTCCCGGTGATGAGTTGTTAATAAACTACAACTTCCGTAGGCCACCAACCGCTCGTCAGAGACGCCTTGCATTGGGATTACCTTTAGACGTTCCCTTGGGGCGTAAGACAAAAAAAAATTGATTAATTGTATTTGTTAATTTTCAATGGATTCATATTAATGTATTGCTCAGTTTGAAATTATGTTTTTTAAATTGTTAATTTAGTTTATAAACTCAATTTCAAAATGTGTTTCTCAATTTTAAATTTTCATATTTAATGTGGAATTGCTGTTAATTTATCGCTCAATCTGAACGTCTGCTTTATAAATTGTTACAACTTAACATTTTCTACTGGAAGTGATTCTCATGCTTCTGTAATAATTATTTTCTATAATGCGAGATCAAACCAATTGCATTGTGCTTACTAACATCATTGATGTAATGTTCAATATTTTTAAAATCAGGATTCTGATGATGAGCGACCTACCTACCATCTTCCGCCACACCCCAATACAATGTCAAATTGAGAGAAGGTTGAAAAAAGAGCGCAACTTGGAGAGGAATCATACCAAGCATGGTTGAATCAACCACCTATTCAATTTACACTGCATCCATCCTCACCAATCAAGAATGCCTATAGTGATAATAGTTCTTCACATGTTGGCAATGGAGGCAATGAAGTAGAGGTTGGTATGGACGAGTTATTACAAAAAAGGAGTGCCATGGATGCAATGTTGTTCCATACATTCTAGGACAATGAGCCAGGGGATGACGCTCATATTACTGAAGCCTTCTTCGAAAGCCTTAAATCAGCTTCCACCACACCTCTATTTGGATCTGGTCGGTCAAATTCTACACAGTTGAGGACAACAATGTTACTATACAACTTGAAAGCAAAGTATGGCATGTCAGGCGCATGTTTCTCGGAAATGATGAGGTAACTGACTATCGACTACATTATATTTTGAGTAATTTTGCGACATAATCATCATTGAAAATGGTCGATTTTATGAACGTTAAATGACACTGTACATTTGTATTTCCCACTAATCGTAAGTTATTCAAAGATAAGGTACTTTCAAATGATAATGTCTTTCCTGGAAGCTATGTAGAGGAAAAACAAATGTTGAAAATGTTGGCTGTAGAGTACATATCTTATCATGCATGCCCCAATGATTGTATTCTATATAGAGGCGAATATGCAGACAAAGCGATATGTCCAAAATGTTGGCATGACAGATACAAAGAATCGAATAACAAGGCAAAATCACATGGTCCTCCTCATAAGATATTGAGGCACATGCCTATAATCCCAAGGATTCAAAAGCTCTTTCATTGCAAATAATTAGCTATGCTGCACGGATGGCAGGCATCAAACCGAAATGAGGAAGGAGTTATGCGAATCCCAACAGACTTAATAGCCATGAAGCATATAGAGGATACATGGCCCGATAAATTTAAGGATGAAGTACGTAGCCTCCGATTGAGCATATCAATTGATGGCGTCAATCCATATTCCCAACCAAACAACATCTATATTGTTTGGCCTATAGTAGTGATTAATAACAATACCCCCCCATGGTTTTCTGTGGAGAATGAACATCTTGTATTGGCTCTTATAGTCCTTGGTAAAAAACAAGTGAAGAATATGGATGTTTACCTACAACCATTGATCGATGAATTCAAGGAATTATGGGAAGGGATACAGGTATATGATGTGTCGAGACCCATCCCATCACAGAGGAGTTCTACATTGTATGGCATATGTGCATACACCACACATGATTATCCGGGGTTAGGAGTTTGTTCAGGTAAATATGTTGTTTTATTTGTTTTTATATTCAAAGCAATAATTTTTGAAATGTTTAATTTGGTGTGACTCTCTTCATCCTCAACACTAATGTGGTCTCTTTACTATAATGTCCCAGGTCTTGTAACAAAAGGTTATTATGGATGCAAATTTTGTGGACCTTTTATGAAGGCTAGGTGGTCGAAAGACCTATGAAAGTCAGTGTATGACTTCTCTAGGGTATTCCTCCTAGAAAACCACTCTTATAGGAGAGCAAAATCTGCTTTCAATGGTAAACTAGAGAGAACCCAAAGGCCTGAAATAATGACACTAGCTGACTGGATTAGGTCATACGACAGAGAGAAGGAGAAGGAATACACATAGATGTTTGATTCAAATGTACATCCTATGATCGATGATCCGGATTTCTTCAACACCTATGTTGAGAAAATGCCCACTTGGATGAAACAGAAACTAATCTTTTATGGGAGCATCTTAAGATTTCCCACTTACTAGATCCCATGCATATATTTAAAAATGTTTCATCTTTTTTGTGGCATCACATATCATCCCAAAAAAGTGACAAGATGAAATTCAAGAAAGACCTTATTTCTTCTAATACAAAAAAGAGGAATTGGCCATGACAAGAAAATAGAGGAGAGGCTAACCCCTATTTTTCATTTAAAAAAGGCGATATCCCATGGATTTTGAAGAAATATGATCTTAATTTGGAAAAAGAAGTTATATTGGGCATGAAGGCACCTTTTTTTTTGGGTCTACTTTACGACCCTGCTTCAGTATGTCAGGAGAAATGTTGTCGGGTTTGAAATCACAAGACCATCTCAACCTTCTAAGGGTACGTATAATGCCAACAAATTGTTATTACTACTTGTTTATATCTTTTTCCACAAAAGTTAAAATGCACTTAAATTTTTGTATTTACTTTGTAGTGTCATTATCCATTGTTCGTGCATGGGTGTGTGAACCATGAATTTCTCGACGACCTATGGCGTGCCATATCTAGACTATATGCATTCATATGGTGGATCTCATCAAGGGAGATTTACATTGCTAGCATTCCATGGAGGCATGAAGAGATATATGATATTGTTTTTATGTTTGAGAAGGAATTGCCTTTGACTTTTATGGTCTTGCAAATTCATGTTCTAATTTACCTCGTCGATGAGGTTGAATTAGTTGGGATGTTCCCTTGTCGCTGGATGTTCTTCTTAGAGAGGTTCATGAAAAAAGTGGATGGATTTGTTCGACAAAGAGCAAAACTCGAGGGGTCTATGGAAGATGGGTACATAGTATATGAGTCGTTCTATTATGACCATGAGTACATCAAGCAAATCGACGACACACTGGGCACAATGATTTGGGATGATGAACGTGACGAGGACAGAAGGGAAGGGGAGGTACTGGAAACGAATGGAAAAAGGCACATGATAAAGAGTAAATTAATTATCTTTGATCTTCAATTTTCCACATAGTAACTTATATTCACAACAAAAGCCAAAATCTATATTTGATACCATACGTACTGGATGTGATTTTGTTTCCATGAATACAACAACGAATTCATAAATTGATGGAATCAATAAATTCATTCTTTACAATGTGGAAGAAACACAGCCGTGGGTCACATTGTATGAAGAGAAGAGGAGGAAATGGGACATTGACATAAAATAATTTAGGCAGTTGCAAGGTAGAAGCATGCCTTTTCTAGATAATTTAAAAGAAAATATGCCAATGATCTGTCCCAACAGTTGGGTTGCAGACCAAGTTAGAGAGAAATATAGTGCATCCGTTCATTACCCTCCTGAAGAGGAGGATGAGCTAAACATTGGGATTGGGTGCAACAACTAGGTAATAAAATATTTATGTGCATAATTTCTAACTTTATAATGCAAATTTGAATTATAAGATTTATGTTTAAAATATTAATGGCTGGTTTAATAGACATATGACATCATCATTTATTAACTTTTCTTATAGGTGCATTTATTCCCATCTATGTGGGATTATGGACATCATTTTCGCACCGAGGATGCTGATAATAGGCGTGTTACACAAGACTGTGGAGTGGAAGTCGAGTTCGACCAATCTAGTCGTGCTAGCCACCGAGATCGAAACTTGGTAGGAGGGATGTTGGGTTATGTCGAAAATATATAAGAGATCATTCAAGTGGAATTATCATCTTTCCAATGTGTTAGTTTTAGGTGCAGGTGGTGGGACACATTTGATAGGAATAATGTCAAGGAATATCGTGATAGTGGGTTGATATGTATCAACTCTAGAAAGATATGGGATGAAAGTAAGGATCCTTATGTTTTCCCAAAAAATTGCAACCAAGTATTTTTTCACCCGGATGTGTTGGATAGATATTGGTGGTTCATATTAAGACACGACCCTAGATCTAAACTTGTTTCTAAAAACACCAATGCTATCATGCCAACCGAGGAAGATAATGAGGGTGATGGAAACATAGAGTGATATGTACATGTTTTATTCCATCATTTACAGATTGAGATATCATTTTGTTACTGTTATCTTTAATTGGCTAATTATATAGTTTATTTTTCATTTTATGATGGTGGGAATGGACATTTGATTATTGGATGCAGTGTTTAAACAATTTCATTTGGTTAAGAACCATATGATGCAAAATATGGTTTATGTCTATCAAGTAATTTATGACTGTATCGAATGATTATATGTCATTGTCCAGATTACTCATATTCTGTTTTTTGTGTACATATATATACACCATGAAAAACAAATTACATGTTTCAATTTTATTTTTGTGAACGTAAAGGCTAACATATTTATTAATTCTTAACTTGAATGTGGTTTGAAATTTCTATATTGATATTTCAGTGCTTGTTTTTTATGATGTTTTTGTTATAAATAATGTTAAGAATTATAATTGCATTATTAATTTATGACATGTTTGTTAGACTAGTGTAATGTTTTTTTTTCATTATATCATTCGGTTAAATTGAATTTTTGTTATAATGTAATAGTTTTCGATTTTTTGATTGTATTTATAATGTTAACTCCAACATAGAAAATGACATTTTTGCAACCTCGATGGAGAATGAAAATCCAACAATTTTTTTAGTAGTGTTGAGCTCTACAATGACTTCATTTATGGCCTTGATAACAATGAAATGTACAAGAAATTCTAAGGTGCTCTCTGATATCTCCATCAGTATTTGAATGCTTGCATATCTTGATTTTTTTGTTATAAATAATGCTAAGAATATTTATGACTTTTATGTTAGAATGTAATGTTTTTTAAATATATGATTCGATTAAATTGATTTTTTTATTATAATGTAATGTTTTTGTATTTTTTGATTGTATTTACATTGTTAACTCCAACATAGAAAATGACACTTTTGAAACCTCAACGAAGAATGAAAATCCAACAATTTTTTTAATAGTGTTGAGCTCTACAATGACTTCATTTGTGGCCTTGATAACAATGAAATGTACAACAAATTCTACGGTGCTCTCTGATATCTCCATCAATATTTGAATGCTTGTATTTCTTGATTTGTTTGTTATAAATATTGCTAAGAATTATAATTGCATTAATTTATGACTTTTTTGTTAGAATGTGATGTTTTTTAATTATATGATTGGATTAAATTAAATTTTTGTTTAATGTAATCTGTTTGTATTTTTTGATTTCATTTATAATGTTAACTCCAACATAGAAAATGACACGTTTGAAACCTTGGTGGAGAATGAAAATCCAACAATTTTTTTAGTAGTGTTGAGCTCTATGATGACTTCATTAATGGCCTTGATAACAATGAAATGTACAACAAATTCTAAGGTGCTCTCCAATGTCTCCATCAATATTTGAATGCTTTCATTTCTTGATTTTTTGTTATAAATAATGCTAAGATTTTTCTTTTGTAAGTTAGAAGATCATATTATATAATAGAGAAAAAACTAGTGTACAAAAGCTGAGCCTACCACATGGAGAAAAACAACTCAAGCAAGAGAGTCTAGAAATGATAAGTATTCCAGTTTGTGACTAACAAAAAACTGAGCCCCCCACAATGAGGAAATAGCTCAAGCAAGAGACTGAAAGTCATAATAATGATATCCAAGAAAAAAATAAACAAGTCTGACCTGGAAGTTCTGCATCACTATAGAGTAAAAGGGACATACAATTTTTGGAGACCTTATCAAAAGAAACAGTTAAGTGAAACCCAAAAAGAGAGAACTAGGAGAACCCAGTAACTAATTCGACGACCCCATTTCCATGCGTGGTTTAGCCTCTGGTGGTGTTAGATTGTCCATGGCGCTAGTTGTCAACTCCCGTTTGAGATCACTAGAACTTGGCTTGGAATCCTAATTTTTAGGCTCATTTGGCTGCTCATCTATCTCTGAATTCTCCTTATTTTCAATTTTAACATCTATGCCATCAAATTGGACCTCTACGCCATGGGAAGTATCGACTGCAACAATGTTAGGTGGAATAACAGAATCACCATTTGCATGATGCCAACAAAAAATGTCATCAATGTCAAGGTAGGCCAACAACGATGAAGGGAGACCAAAGAGGTCAGCAATATCTACGCACCAGTTGATGAGATCCTGCACCCGACGAATCAGGTCCTGAAAGCGGCTCGAAGCATCTTCCTCTACATCATGAATATAATTTATGATCCCTAGTAATGTATCAGTCATTACCTCCAGGTGTCGAGCGACGCCGCTGTTGCGGTTATCCTGAGACCATTCCCTTCGTCCACGCCCCCATCGACTGATTCTTCTATGTCGCTCACGAACCATGGTGGGGGAAACACTGTGCTGTAGTCTAGCAATTCGATCCTCGTTTAGAGTTAAGGAAAAATCTTCTAGTCTGTGCGAGAGCCGGAGGGAATAGATGGGAATGAGACATTCGACCTACTTTCTCAGAGAAATAACCTTCTCCCTCAAGCTGTTCGCCATAATCAAGTCAGCATTGATGCAGGGTGGTAGTGTCGTCTCTTTAGCCTTGCAGGTGGATAAATTCATATTGCAAGTGGGACGTTGGGATGAAGTTGCGTGTTGTCGATTGTCCTTCGGTGGGATGTCCAATAATCCTTCCTTTATGACTTGTCGTTTCGTGCCCATACACCCTATCCGGGGAATAATGCTAAGAATTATAATTGCATTAATTTATGACTTTTATGTTAAAATGTAATGTTTTTTATTATATGATTCGATTAAATTGAATTTTTGTTATAATGCAATGTTTTTGGATTTTTTGATTGTATTTATAATCATATGTTAACTCCAACATAAAAAATGACACGTTTGAAACCTTGGTGGGGATTGTAAATCCAATTTTTTTTTGTAGTGTACTTGACCTCTACAATGACTTAATTATTTATGCCCTTGATAACAATGAAATTTATAACAACAAAATTTAATGTGCTCTCTAATTTCTACATGATCAATATTTGAGTGTTTGTATTTCATGATGTTTTTATCGTAAATAATGCTAAACATTATAATTGAAAATGTTTTTTGAATGAGAATAAGAGATAAAAAACGGCTTGAAGATCATCAAATCAACTTAATGATTAATAATAATTATATATTTTGAGAATGCAAGTTGTGGCTTTACATTAGTTGAGAGAAAAAGGGTGTTCTTTTAATTAACTATTTGTTTTTTTGCTATTAAAGATTTGATATTTGTCATTGTAAATTGAGCTATTGTCAACAAATTAAAAATATTGAATGATACATTGATAGGTCATATTCTTGTTCATATAATTTAAATTTTTTTTTGATGTTCATAAACATGATACTATGAGAAATTATACAACCATTAACATAAATCATATAGCTAGATGTCACAACTTCATCCATTAATATAAATAAAAAATTCATAAAAATATTTAATTGAATGATATTTTTGCAATTATATTATGTAAACATAAACATATCATCATTAATATCATTGTCACCATCTAACAAACATAAAAATAAACACCATTATACCATTATTAAAATAAAACTAATAAAAATAAGCATGAACGTACCATCATAAACATTACGTATTGCATATTAATCTAACATATACATATTATAGATTTAAACATCATCTAACACACAAATGTGTTACACCTAAAATCTTCCCATCATGAGATTCGGTGTATACACCCCTGGAGTTACCTTGATTGAGTGATTGACTTAGAGGGATTTGTACATATTTGTACTAGGTTTTGAGAGGTCGTCGTAGGTTGCACTCATGCAACATGTGACGTCGCATCTTGCTCCATTGTAGAGTGTGACGAAATCAGTTAAATGGAAAAAATAGCTTCTTCGAGCTCCTTCTCGAAGCTTGCTGACTTAGAACCCTATCCCTGACCTCTTGGAAGAACTGGCATTCGATTCCTATCATTTTGGAAGGATCCCTTAAGCCTCTCCTATCATATCTCAACCTATCCTATCCATATCCTATCCACTTAGTCCTATTTAAATGAAGCTCACTCCCATCCCAAAGGTAGAAAGTCTATGGTACTCTTATGTTGGTGAAATTAAGCCCAATAGATCTAACACTCTAGCTTGGGGAACATCCACTTCTCTCTAGGAGATTTGGCATGGCTTGTCGGAAGGAGTTCGCAGTGTTAAGGCAATGGTTATAATCCTCTTTTCTATTGTACTTCTCCACTCTCAATACAATTAATATAATTGCTTTCCATAAATGTTGTCTCTTTGATGATGTTTAGAGTTTTCCTCCTTAACTGTTAACTTAGATCTATCATATGAGATATATACTTTCACTTCTTGTGGTTTGTTACATGTTCAACGGGGTTTAGCTACTCACAATCTGGCAGCACTGGAGCATTGGATCAACGAAGGAGAAATGGATCTACAAATCTAAGGTAAATGATCTACTCTTGCATTTGTACTTCTACACGATCTAGGAAAGTATTTTATGTTCTGTCTTATTTGTTCTAGACTTACGTTAAGCTAGGGAGATCAGGCCTTGAGTCCACTCTCGGTAGATTGTCTGCAAAACAAATCTGGCGACCATACTGGGGACGTTTCATTTTGTCTTAATAGTTGTCAATTTGAGAGTCATTTTCAGTTGATTGCTTGACACAAGCCTTTTATTTGTTACTTGCTTCTTGAGTCGATTTCACCATCAGATCTTCATATTGAAGACTATGATCTGCTTCCTCTGAGTTTATACTACTCATTTCCAAACCATTTCATAGTTCATTGCTTGAAGATCTGATCCATTTTAGAACTTAGATCTCGCCTGTCGCACCTGGTTAGTGAAAACAGAGTGACACTGTGTCTTTTCTGGTCTTGTTCTTTGTCTGTTAGCCACTCGTCGCAGCCCTTTCATTGCTATACCGTGACACCATCGCACTTCCCGCATTGATAAACTGCGACATCGCACTGTGTACAAACACAGAGTGCACCAATTTGTCAAATTTGGCATGCAGGCATCCCCTCTCCATTTTTTGATATGAGCTTTCGTTTGCTGTATGAACTCACTCTATGCTGCAAGATCCAGCCAGAGATCCCATCTTTGATTTGTGTCTTGAGTGTTTGGCTTAGTTTGGATTGGTTTTGCGTTCCGCTTTGGACAAGTCTGAGAACCGGTAGTGGTGGACACTCTTGTCTCCTCCACCTTCATCCACTCACCCTTGCATTCCCTCCTCTCCATTAACTGATCTTGCTACTTCATTAGATCAACTCCTAGACCTCGTTTGCATTATCTTTTGAGCTTGGCTTGCTTGGTTTGCTTGCTACTGTCTGATTTTGAGTCTTGTGTGTCTTCCAGTCTGACTTAGTGCTTGTCTTTTCTTGAGTTTTTTGAGCGTATTAAGTGCTGCCAATAGTGTTTTCTTTTCAGGCATTTATATCTGAAAGCGCAGTTGTTATCAAGCTAATCTTTTGATGCATCCATTGAAAAGTTAAAAGTGTTTCTTTCCCATCATTTCTCAAGCATTGTTGAAGAAAATTGTTTGTGCATTGGAATGTTTTGCTTATTCATTTTTTGGAAAAATTGAATGAATGTGTGATCAGTTGCGTTTTTTCTTGAATTATGAATCGCTCACCTTCTTGAAAGACTAAACGCATGTTTCAGTTTTTGCAAAATTAGTTCCATGCTAAGGAAAGATAGATACTTTTTTAATTCTTATTGCTTTTAGATAATTGAAAGTGAAATTGAAAAGTTTGCACACTCCATCTTAGAATCCTCTCTTTTCATTACCTAGTGTCATTTTTCTTTGAAAAGAAAAAGAAAAGGGAAAAATGTTGTGTTTTGGATTAGTAGTGTTGTGATTTCTGTGTTTCGTTGAAAAAGGAAAAGAATGTTTCAATATCATTTTTCGTAGAGTTGGGATTGTGTTACATTGCATTGCTTTGGAAAAATTGTTGGAAAGAAAAAGAAGATTTCTTCTTCCCATAGGTAGCATTCATCGAAGGAAAAACATACTTTTTGCATGTAGATAGGGCTTGCATTATGTTTCTGATTATGTACTCACCTCATGCATTCACCTAACCGTCCAGATAATATTAACGGTAGAACCAGGGTAAAATATTTAGAAACTTGTGTGTAAGTTAGAGACGTGTTCCAACATCGTTAAGCATGGCAGCTGTCATTATTTTTCAGCACTGTATCTCAGGGGTATTGTAGTCTTCCACGTACTTATCGGTATATCAAGCTCCTTCATGTACCCACCAAGTACCATAATCCGTACTTGGCATATATCGAAGGGTGTATCATGTACTCGGTAGTATATCAGAAGGTCTCTTGCCGAACGGTTGTGCATTAGACAACACCACTACGGATTTGAGCTCCCACATACCTTGTGTATATCGGGAGACACCACTAGGATGTTCGGGTACACAGGGTACTACCAAAGGACCGAACACCAAGAGCAACCACTTCACACAAACAGATCACAGATCAACACACCGATGTTTTGACGTGGTTTAAACCCTCTTGAGGGAAACACTCCACGGCCCCGGCCAAATAGCTTCTACGGGACAATTTATTATGCAAAGAAAGAAAGTTACAAAATGAGCTTCTCATAATCGATCAACTAAACAATGACCCTCCATGCTCTTTAAATAGAGATCATGGACCAATCGGGTGTTAAGCCATGGATCAAGGTTAGGTTTGATCTAAGAGAAGTTGAGCCGTCGGATCACTCTATGTCGGAAACATATCATGACCGTCGGATTAAGTATTTACAAATGCATACTAATGCATACTAAACAAACACACTATCCCTAACGGATATATTACACAAGTTGATCTTAACTAACTCCTAAGTGTCTAAATATCCTAACATCCCCCCTTAAGACCTGCTGGCTATGTTTAGAATAACTCTAGCCTTGTCTGCCGCCTTAAGAAATCCTTATATGGCCTTAAGCAAGCTCCTAGAGCTTGGTATGCCAAAATGGATAACTTTCTCCTTGACACTGGTTTTTCTAGATGCCATTCTGACCCCAATGTCTATACCAAGAGAGTAGGAAACCATCTCATCATACTTGTTCTATATGTTGATGACCTTATTCTTACTGGTAGTGACCCTAAGCTTATAACCCATGTGAAATCCAGTCTTAAACAAACCTTTGAAATGTCAGACTTAGGACATTTGCATTATTTTCTTGGTCTCCAAGTTCTGCAAACCAAAGAAGGAATCTTTCTTTCTCAGTCTAAGTATGCTTGTGACCTTCTTCGTCGCTTTCACATGGAAGATTGTACACCAGCCCCTTATCCCTTCCAGTCTGGAGTCAAACTTTCTGCCACTTGTACTTCACCTGAAGTAGATGCAACCTTGTATCGTCAGCTTGTTGGTAGTCTTTTATACTTGACTCATTCCCGTCCTGACCTTTCCTTTGCCGTTGGTCGAGTTGCCCGTTATATGCAGACACCTCATGAAAGTCACTGGAAAGCATCTAAAAGAATACTTCGATATATTCGAGGTACAGTTCAGTTTGGGATTCATTACAGTACAAGGGGGAAACCTTTGTTGGTTGGTTTCACTGATTCAGATTGGGCCGACGATCCTGATGATCGAAAGTCTACTGCAGGTTATGTTTTCAGTCTGGGATCTGGACCTATTACTTGGGCTTGTAAGAAACAACAAGCTCTTGCTCTTTCTTCAGCAGAGGCAGAATATCGAGCAGCCGTCAATGCCAGTCATGAAGCTTTATGGCTTCGACAGATCCTTTCAGAGTTTGGATTCAAGCAGTAGCAGCCTACTCCACTTTGGTGCGACAATCAAAGTGCCATCAAGCTTGCCAAAGATCCAGTTCTACATCAACGTAGCAAACAAATTGAGCTACATATGCACTTCATTAGAAATCTTGTTCATGATCGGGTTCTTGAAGTGCTCTTTTGCCCTACAGATGATCAAGTTGCAGACATCTTCACCAAGTCTCTTACAGAAGCGAAGTTTTCTAAACTTCGATCTATGTTAGGAGTTCAGGAACTTGTCATTAAGGGGGGATAGGCTCTAATGCCTCCTTCCTTCTCCTAATAGTGTCACCTTTGTAAATCCTTCAATCCTATCCCAAGTTGTTCTTAAGGGGGAATGTTAGGATATTTAGACACTTAGGAGTTAGTTAAGATCAACTTGTGTAATATATCCGTTAGGGATAGTGTGTTTCTTTAGTATGCATTAGTATGCATTTGTAAATACTTAATCCGACGGTCACGATATGTTTCCGACATAGAGTGATCCGACGGCTCAACTTCTCTTAGATCAAACCTAACCTTGATCCGTGGCTTAACACCCGATTGGTCCATGATCTCTATTTAAAGAGCATGGAGGGTCATTGTTTAGTTGATCGATTATGAGAAGCTCATTTTGTAACTTTCTTTCTTTGCATAATAAATTGTCCCGTAGAAGCTATTTGGCCGGGGCCGTGGAGTGTTTCCCTCAAGAGGGTTTAAACCACGTCAAAACATCGGTGTGTTGATCTGTGATCTGTTTTTGTGAAGTGGTTGCTCTTGGTGTTCGATCCTTTGGTAGTACCCTGTTCGATGATACCATGTTCGGGTACACAGGGTACTGCCAAAGGACCGAACACCAAGAGCAACCAATTCACACAAACAGATCACAGATCAACACACCGATGTTTTGACGTGGTTTAAACCCTCTTGAGGGAAACACTCCATGGCCCCGGCCAAATAGCTTCTACGGGACAATTTATTATGCAAAGAAAGAAAGTTACAAAATGAGCTTCTCATAATCGATCAACTAAACAATGACCCTCCATGCTCTTTAAATAGAGATCATGGACCAATCGGGTGTTAAGCCACGGATCAAGGTTAGGTTTGATCTAAGAGAAGTTGAGCCGTCGGATCACTCTATGTCGGAAACATATCATGACCGTCGGATTAAGTATTCACAAATGCATACTAATGCATACTAAAGAAACACACTATCCCTAACGGATATATTACACAAGTTGATCTTAACTAACTCCTAAGTGTCTAAATATCCTAACATAGGATTCCTGAAACCAACTGAGTTAACCATTTGGCTGTCTTGGCAAAGCAATACACCGAGAACAGTACTTGGGGAGATTAGCACGCACGTACTGTCCAGGTAATCGGGTATGCAGGCAAGGGTACGGTCCCAATACTCCTTGTCGTGTCATATTGTTGGACCCTGTAGTATATAGCGGTTTGCGATGCCTTGATAATCCCGTGAGGTTCCAGACTTTGAATCCACTCTGTCACATAAGTCTGCTTGTTGCCTTAGTTTGAATAGGTTTTTCTAGACTGTTTTTTTTTTGTAGCATATCCTTAGGAGAAACGTTGTTTCAGCCACCTTGGCTGATTTTCCTGATGCTCTGGAGGATTTTCCTCAGAGAAGATCTCGTAGGATCTTGAACTTATCACCCGAATATCCCCTTAATCTGGAGGTTATTTCGAGGGTAAGAATGGATCAGCGTAACACGGTCGTAGTTACTAAAGTTGAAAACCCCACACTGAATGTTGGGGGACTTTTGTTTCCCTCAACTCCACTAGATTCATCCACCTCCAACCCCCCACAGGGTGAAGAGGTGGACATTTCTACTTCACAAGATGATACCCTCTGGACAGTTATGCTAGGAGAGCCTGGATCGTTGGAATGGATAAATCAACCCCAGGAAAACCCCACAAAAACTGCTGGTCCAGCTGCAGCCTATTGGACATATTCTACCGGTCACCCAGTGGCTCATTTTGCCATCGCATCCCCACCTAATTGGACTCATCCGGAGCTCTCTAGACCCTTCTATAGGCCCAACTCCACCGAGATTTTTGGCCCTATTCATGATCATCTGGAATGATTACATGTTAGGGGTGATGAAATTCGAAGATAAAGTCTCGAGCAATGACCTGGGTATAGAGATACCTCAGTTCATCCGATATATTTTGGTTCACCCGAACCATCCCTCCACAACCTGACCATTAATGAGATTGCTCAACCCTTGCAAGAGTCCAATCCTACACCTCAAGTGAACCAACTGGTTGAAGGAAAACAGTCCAACACACCTGTTACTACCATGATTACTTTACCAGCTCCTCCCCCACCTCAAAATTCAAGGGGAGGATACTCCCTTCCCCCGGATTATCTCATTGGTAACGTCATTACCACGGTAGCTAATCAACAACCTATGTTGGTTCAACCTTTGAATAGTGGTCAGCCTATTGTGGCTGGGGGGAAACCCTCATTTCCTAACCAGAACATAGGCAGTGGAATCTCCAACGGACCTCCCGTTGGACCTCCCCAACCCGCTAGACCATCCACCATGGGATTATCTCATGTTGGGGGGCCATCCAATGTAACTCAACCCTCATGGAGTCAAGCGTATCCAGGTTCTGTTAACCTTGCACCAGGCCAATCTAATCCCGGAAATGCACCATACGGGATACCCTATCCCGAAAATCCCTACACTCTATGGCGGCAACAACCTGTTTTACAGCATGGACCCCAAACAACTATCCCTCAAGTGCCACCACCCCCGATCGGTCCCCCCCCACCTCCTACTGGAGGCGGCGGGCCCCCACGTAACTTTGGAGGAGGAGGACCTCTCCCTTCTGGCGGAGGTCCAACTCATTTTACCAACAACGGCCCCCACCCTTCCGGCGATGGTGGGAATGGTCCACCCCCCCCAGGCGGAGGCGGTGGAGGAGGACATTTCCCTTCGGGCGGTGGAGGTGGTCCACCACCCCCTCCAGGCGGAGGCGGTGGCAGATCTAATTATTATGGTGGCGGTGGTGGTGGTCGAGACCCTCATCCTTCCATAGTGGAGGCGGTGGGGGCCCCCATCCTTCTGGCGGTGGAGGTGGTCCACCACACCCTCCAGGAGGAGTCAGTGGCGGGCCACCTTAATATGGTTATGGACCCCCACCTCCTCTCGGCGGTGGTGACGGACCTCCACCTCCTCCCGGTGGTGGAGGTGGACCCTGACCTTATTGGAATGGACCACCTTATGGTGGCAGACCCCCTTACAGTCTGGGCGGCACACCCACCTACGGTCAGTTTCATCCTGGTACACCCTACGGTCATACTGGTCTTTATACGCCTTATCCGTACTATCAATACGCGCATCCTAATCCACAACTGCCCTTTCTGGCTACCTTGGACCTACTTGACCTATCTCGTTTAACCAATGACCCCATTTACCACAGAACTAATTGGCCACCTATTTCGGTGAAACTTCTGTCTGATATCCCGAAATTTGATGGAAAGCCGGGTGAAGATCTTAAAAACCCCGTGATGACATACCATTTATGGTGTTCATCTAATTCCTTAATAGACGACTCGATCCGTCTTAGATTGTTTCAAAGGACTCTCACCGGTTTGGCTGCTAAGTGGTACATCGAATTACCACCCCACTCTTTTCTTGATTTTGGTTCTCTTGCCATGAACTTTTTGACTCATTTCCAGCTGCCTAAACGGTATGAAACTGGTATCGAGCTTTTAACCTCGCCCCGTCAGAATACCACCACTCACATTTCTGATCATATTCATGAGTGGCGAAGGAGACGCCGTCTCATTAAAGCTCCTATCCCAGATCAACTCCTAGCAGACTGGTCTACGAAGTCCCTCATCCCTGTCATAGCACGATATGTTTCCATGGGAGGTGCTGTCACTGAAGAACAAGCCATCGCGCATGCCCATGTTCTAGACTTAGTTTATACTCAATCCGACACATTGTTTGATATTCTTCCCAACGTACCCCGTGTTGCTAACGACCCCGCGAAACCACTCAAGGGACCCCAAGCCGATTGCATCATTGGATCCCTTCACACCCAGCCTCGTCATCAAACTGTTGGTTCTTCGCACCCCCAGGGTTTGTCCCCATCACCAACATAGGCTGGTCTCAGCACCACCAAGTCATCCACTCCTGCTGCTACTAAAGAAGTGAATTTTGTCTCATTAGCTTCACCTCAGAAGTCCGGTAATAAGAAGAAAAACAAGGGAAAACCTAAGAAATCTTCTGCCCAACATGAACAAAAGAGCACTCCTGATGACACCAAACAAAAGTGGAAGCTAAAGTATCCTTGTTTACTGTGTGGAGATGATCATTTCTCCAAGGAGTGTCCCCATAGAGATGAATTCCAAAAGTTTCTTAGGGGTAAAGCCACTCCCGCAGTCCTCAACGACCCGTTTCCCGCTCAAAACCAACAGATGATTGCTCAACCTCCCCCATCCCAAGGGGAACCATCCAATACCGCGCATGTTCTCATGGTGCATAACAAGACGATCAATTTGAACACTCGTTCGCGATCATACGACCCGATCCCTTCGAAGGCACCCATTGGAAGTAATACTGAAAAATCTTCCGACTCCTTACCTGATGTCATTGTACCATCAACTTCTCTCACCATTGAGAAGCCATCCTTAGATTCAATAATGCGACCGCCCAAGAGCACAATTAGAAAAGCTGTTTTCAATCCTAATGCTCGAGTAGCACAGAATTACAATATCGTAGAAGACTTGGCACAAGCCCCTTGCGCCATGTCCACGCTGGAAGTTTTGCATAATTGTCCCAATCAACGCAAAACTCTCCTTGCAGCAATCGGTGCGGTTGACCCTAATTCTTTGAATACCATCATGTTCCGACTTGACTACTTCAAGCCGAGGCTTTCCCATCAGCTCGCATTCCAAGTAGCTGCAAACATTGCTGGGAAAATTGTCCATCGTACCCTTTTGGACGAAGGTGCTTCTACTTCTGTCATGTCGATCGCCTGTTGGAGAGCCATCGGCTCTCCCGAATTGAATTGTTCTCCTACCACGTTGAAAGCATTAGACGGACGTGGCTTTCAACCTCATGGGATCTTACAAGCTCTCGCAGTCGAGTTAGGCGGAAAGACCATAACCATCAATGTGGAAGTGGTCTCCGCCCCAATAGATTATAATATCTTGCTTGGTCGCAACTGGTTTTACGCCATGCAAGCGGTAGCCTCTTCAGTCTTCCGCATAATATAATTCCCCCATCAAGGACAAATTGTTACCGTCGACCAGTTAGATTTTTGCACACTGGATGCTACTACTCATCCTGGTGACCATGTTCCTTCCATTGGACAAACGTCAAAACAGTATGAGAGTATAGGGGTTGGCATTTTGAAAGATTCATCTCTCATGGGCGTTTTTCCCACTTCGGACCCCCCTAATCATGTTGCCTCGGTGAACATGATCTCCGGAGATATTTCATCTCACTCCACTGATACTTGGCTTGTACCTGACGAAGCCACAACACACCTGATTGGAGATGCGATGCCTCTTTCACCCGTTGAACGTATTTACGAGGCTATCCAATTAGCACCGGAGGACCACTTAACTTTGGCCTCCCCACCCTGTTCTCTACAACGGGCATCATCTCTATCTGATCTCTTACTTTGGACTTTTCATTTAGATGAGTCCATCATGGAAGTTATGAATGTTGATGATGGCCTGTGGGATGACCTCCATCATAGGTCGTCGTTTCTTCCACCTTTGGAGTACATAGAGGACAACATTAGCACCATCTTTTCACCGGATATCTACCCGTTCCCTCATTCTCCCATACTTACATGTCTTTCAGACTCTGAGGGCAACTTGGCCAACATTGAACCTACCACCCCAGTAGACATTTTGGTGAAACCTGGTGTAGTGGAACATATTCTCATAGGCCAGAAGTGTTCCCCTGAAGAAATAGCTATTGGTACGGCCTTATTCAAGCAATTTCGAGACGTATTCACTTGGTCTTATGAGGAGACGCCTGGGATAGACCCCGCGATTGTTTCTCACGAAATAAAAACCTATCCCGACATCAAACCTGTACATCAAAAGTTGTGACCGGTACACCCCCAGAAGACTGCAGTGATCAAGGCAGAGATTGAAAAACTCTTAAAGGCTGGCTTCATCTATCCTGTCCCGTTGATGGATTGGGTCTCAAACGTCGTCCCTGTGAAAAAAAAATAGGGCACCATTCGCGTCTGTGTCGATTATCGGGACCTTAACAAGGCTTGTCCAAAGGACAACTATCTGACCCCGTTCATCGACCAGATCATCGACAATTGTGCCGGGAGCATCATCTTTTCATTTATGGATGGCTTCTCCGGTTACAACCAGATTGAGATCAACTCGGCCAACCAACATAAGACGGCTTTCATCTGTCCTTGGGGGACGTTTTCATATCACAAACTCTCGTTTGGCCTTAAAAACGCTGGCGCCATGTTCCAGCGGGCCATGTTGTATGCCTTCCATGACATTAAGGACTTTGTGGAACCTTACCTGGACGATCTCCCTGCTCATTCAAAGCAGTGTGAGTTCCACATGGATCATCTGATGGCCATTTTCCTCAGATGCAGATGGTACAATATCCGTCTAAATTTTCATAAGTGTATCTTTTGCGTAGATTTTAGACTCCTCTTAGGGTTTATTGTCTCGAAGGATGGGATCCGTATCGATCCCTTAAAGATGGAGGCCATTGTCAACCTACCACCTTCGACTAATGTGACGGAACTTCAAAGTCTCTAAGGGAAGGAAACTTATTTAAGGCATTTTGTTTGTAACTTCGCGGAGAAGACTCAGGGGTATATGAAGCTGCTTAAGAAGGACGTCCCGTTCATTTGGGACGATCAAGCTAAAAAATCCTTCGACAGCATAAAAAATGCCATCACGCATGCCCCCGTGCTCCAACCGCCCAACTATTACCGAGATTACATCTTGTATCTCGTTGCTTCTACTACCACTATCGCCATGGTCTTGGTATAGGAGGATCAAAATGCCCAGGAACATGTAATATACTATGCGAGTAAGGGTCTTACCGACACTGAAACTAGATATTCACATGTCGAAAAACTTGCTTTCGCGGCGGTCATCGCCATCCAAGAGTTCCGGCACTATATCTTGCTCCGCACCACCACTATCATTGCAGACTTGAACCCCATGTACCACGTACTGAAACGTCAAGTACTTGGGGGCAAGTGTTCACGCTACATTGTGATACTGCAAGAATTTGACCTTCTTTTCGAGAAAGCTAAGTCTAAAAAGTCCTTGGTGTTTGCTGAGCTTGTTTGTGACCTTCCCCGTCCTGATGTAGAAGTTGAGCACAATGACTCTTTTCTAGATGAACCATTGTTTCTCATTGGTACAACTAATCCATGGTATGGAGATATTTCATTATATCTTCAAAGCCAACGCTTCAACCCTCAACTCTCTCATGACAACCGTCGCATAATACGTCACCATGCGAAGTATTACCTGATCATTAATGATACTTTGTACCGCCGTGGCATCGATTCAATTCTTCAACGTTGTCTAACTCACGATGAGGCTAAATGCGTTTTGAATGACGGTCATGCTGGGGCGTGTGGCGGTCACCTCTCTGGGATGGCTACAACCCAGAAGATGTTTTGCATAGGATATTATTAGGCTACTATCTTCAAAGATTATATTGAGGCCGTGAAGAGATGTCCTCCATGTCAACACTTCCATACAAAGAAGCGTACCCATCCCACCCCATTACACCCATTTATTTCCGTGGGCCCCTTCGCAAAATGGGGCATCGATTTTATGCATTGTAAGCCTACCTCGTCCGGGGGGCATAGTTACATCATCGTAGCTGTGGATTAATTCACAAAGTGGGCCGAGGCAATGCCTACATACCAAAACGATGACAAAACCGCCACACTCTTCATGTTTAATCATGTAATAGGACGATTTGGAGTTCCTTAGGCGATAGTTACCGATCATGGTTCTCACTTTCAGAACCATATGGTTGATGAACTGAGCGATAGATTGGGTTTTCATCATGAAAACTCAACACCCTACTACCCGCAATCCAATGGATAGGTTGAGCCCATTAACAAGGTCTTGAAAACTATGGTCCAAAGGATGGTAGGTACGCATAAGTCCAACTGGCATAATATGCTCTTTTCAGCATTATGGGCCTACAGAACTTCCATTAAAACCGCCACAGGCTTTAGTCCTTTCCAATTGATGTATGTATTGGAGGCTGTCCTTCCTATAGAGTGCAAAATTACGTCTCTACAACTCGCTGTCGAACTTCTTCCTAACATTACTGCCGAGGAAGAATGTTTCCTATACTTAGAAAAACTTGATGAGTCTCGCCGAGATGCTGCTCTTGCTAATGAAGCACACAAGAAACGCATCAAAGCTCAGTACGACAAGTCAGTAGAACCTCGCATCTTCAACGAGGGTGACCTGGTCCTCACATACGACCAGAAGCATGACAAGCTGGGCGCAGGAAAGTTCGAGTCCATGTGGCATGAGCCTTACATTGTCAAACGTGTTTTGGAAAAGGGAGCTTATGAGCTTGAAGATTATGACGAAATATCTTTGGGTGAACCCTGTAATGGGATTTACTTGAAGAGGTACTATGTTTGAACCTGCCATGCATATACTTTCTTTTATATGCTATACATGGCGTGCGCGTGTTTTTGTGTGGTGTGACGCATTTATTTTTGAGTGTCTCTCGATTTTGTTTCCTCTTCTTATACCATGTCTTGCCTACGTGTGCAGATGGCAACATACTACGGATTCACGGACGGCGCTAGCTGGCACACCCGTAACCTTACCTCGACAGCTTGGGTACTGTATTCCCCAATAGACAAGCTCATCATCTTAGGTGGAAGTTGTCCTGGGTTTGCAACCAACAATGCCGCAGAATATCAGGCGGTAATTGGAACCCTAACCGATGCTACTTCTTTGGGTATGGACCACATTGCCATCCACATGGATTCTCAATTAGTGGTTTCCCATCTTAACCAGGTCTACGCTATCCGTGATCCCACCCTACTCCAGCTCTTTAGACAAGTACATCTCCTGGAAAGGTCATTTGAATCTATTCAATACCTGCACATTCCACGAGAGTTAAACATAGTTGCTGACTCGATGGCCAACTTCACTTTAGATTGGTACATCCCACACACATAATACTTATAATATGTAAAAGCATTCACGACATGTAAATAATGCACTGTATAAAAAGTATAGCATATGAACAAGATCACATCATTCATCTTTTCTAAAAACACATAATGTACAAACCGTCGGGAATGTCTGTATATATATATCATCAAAAGTAGTGTTGGTACAAAAATCTGAAGCACAATGGCTTTCAGTAAGTCTCTACAAAATCTGAAGCCTCGTAGCTTTCAGTAGTACAAAATATGAGGCCTCTAAGCTCTTAGTACATGTATATCACTAGGCCTGACGCTTGGCTAGTACACCCCTAGGGTAGATAGCTCTCTGTCGCTGGGAGTGGAAGCACTCCACTGTCCTCGCTACCTTGCGGAGCAAGGCGTTGAAGCGTACAGACGCTCCAACTCTGAACCTCTGCATAGGTCTCGGTAAGTCATCTATTGTTGGCTTGGGAACATCCACTGTCAGCTGGGACAACTTCCTGTACACATCCTCCATGTCTACGATGGCAGCATGAGCACCTAGGGGAAAAACTGCTTCCCCACCTCTGTCTCTCCTCGCCAAAAGAGAAACCCCTACGGGCCATATGGGACCCACATCTGCACACACATGTCATATACTTGTCAGCACTGCATCAAAAAAATCATAAAGATACAAAACTTAAAAAATACAAGGGTTTTGTTCTTACCGATGTCTCCCCATGCTGTACCCTCGGGCATCACTAAGTCGGGATCCTCTCTGAAATCCATACCTCCGTATGGGTAGTCCTCAACCATGAGAAACTGGCCTTCCATCCAACTGAAGAACTCAAGACCAAAGCTGAAGATAGGGCCCCCACCATGATGGGCCATCACCTCTTCCCATCTGAGCATGTGTGGATCCCTAGGATCCCTATCATCCAGTCGTATCCGTGGGTACAAGAAAGGGATCCGCTCCAAGAGGAACGATATCACGATCGATCCGTACCCGAACTGCTTGAGCTCTCCCCGCCGACACTTGGTCAGCTGAGCTCATATGTTGGTGAGGAGACCCTCGCACCAGTTGAAGATCGTGGGGGACATACACTCCTCCGCATAGAGCATCTGGGTCTGAGTAGCCATGTGTGGGGCTTGGCTCCCCACCACTCTAGTAATAGTAAACAATATGGTATGTATTGGGCGGTTTACAACATCTCTAATGGGAATCTTCCCACTAGAGGATCGAGCATGGGAAACACAATGCTACATCACCATGTCATCAACAGTGATCCGGTGAGAACTAGCTTGTGATCCGGTGAGAACTACAGGGTCCCCTCTCCGAGACAGACCAGTAAGGAAATAGATGTCCTCAACATCTATAGTGAGGATATGCTCACCGATCACAAAGTGTTGCTGGGCTGCATCCCAGCACCGGAGCATGTGTGTTAGCAGCGGGATTTGGGCCCTCATGCCCTGAATCTCAAAGAACTTGAGAAAACCATATTTTCTCAAAGCATTCACGCATTGTGGATCTTCGACAGCTTGTACATCTTGCACCTCGTGTTCTCTTTCCCACCACTCTAATACCATCTTTGCTTGCTATCAACCTACCAAAGTGGGCATTTAAACGCTGTTAGACCTTACTTCAACTAAGGGAAGTCCACCTTTTGGATTTATTTTGATGGTTGGGATATGCGTTTCTGCCGTCGCACTTTGTTCGGATATCCACATCATCTTTTTCAGGACCTTGCATGCAATTAGGGTTTGCATGCAAATTCTAGGGTTTGCATGCACTTTGCATGCATCCCAGTCACCAGGTTGATGCCTCCATCACCTTAGCCACCTTTTTCTAGCACCCGGGAGCCACTTACTTTAGAGTTTTAGCCCTCCTAGCCTGAAAGGCGCCCACTTCTCACCTACTTCCAGAGAAGGGTGCACTTGTTCACCTACCACTGCAGTTCCACTTCAGTTACATTCAGTTAGCTCCGATTCTCCCTGATTTGAGGCTAGTTTCACCCCCGATTGACTGTTTCACTTCCGTTGGACCTCCAGTTTGACTAGATGACTTGTTCTGACTTCAGTTAGTCTCCCATGCGCCCCCCACTGAGCCTCCTTCCCTTAATCAGTGCTACACACTTCAGTTACACATGACACACTCAGTTAGACTCAGATTGACACCTGGATGACTGGTTCTTGTGCATTGATGAGCACCACCGATTGATGATGAGGACTCCTAGTTGGAGTCAAGATACTCCATTCAGTGATTTGAATGGCCTACTTAGTCAATTCGAATTGCTCATTGACAGAGATTGTATTCTATTGTAATTCATTCACCCTTATTGGGATATTGAGCACTGCTGCATGTTTTGCACAGTTTTGCACCATATTTTCTATGTTCATCCGTTGTGATTGATTTACTTGTTCATTAGATCTGCTGTGACTAATTTTACATGGTATCAGAGCCATGGTAGGAACAAGATTTCTTTTCTACAGGTGTTCTACATGAAGAGAGAGCAATATTTGCTCACACACATATTTCAGCAGTGGCATGCAAAATCTCATGTGCATTCGCTCATGTGCATGCAAGGCTGAAAACATAGTGTTTGTTTGTGTGTGATTTGCAGGTTTCTTACTTCCTCCATGTGCATTCGCTAATGCAAAGATGGAAACTTCTTCTTCACAAAATATTCTTACTCCATTCAACTATGATGAATGGAAACCAAAGATGATTGCATTCTTGAAGAGACAATGTCTTTTTGATATGTGCATTGGCAATACAAGAGTTTTTGATTCCGATGAAGAGGAGAATGATTGGCTCAATGATTGTGACAGAGCTTTTGGAGCAATATGTCTTGCTATGTCTCCTTGTATGCGCTACCTCAGTAAGATTGCTGAAAATCCAAGTGATATATGGGTCCAACTTGACAGAGAATTTGGAAAGCAGGAAGAAGAGGATCATGCTAGCCTTTTGGAGAACAAGCCCAGTGAGATCTCCTTATGTGTTCTTTCCGATCATGTGTTGGCCTCAACAATTGTTCAAGATGAAGAAGAAACTATAGATTCAACACTCATTCTCTCAAAGTCTTCTATTTCGAATTCTGAGCAAGATAAACAAGCTCATACTCTAGATTCCGAAGAGGTTCTTGAATCCTCTCCTTCACATGAGTTTGTCGGCATGCAGAATAATGATCTACTTGATGTTTTGGAGGTAAAATCTGATTTTGGAGGTGAAGCATTCGCCCTCCTTGATTGCATGCCTTCTATAAACTTATGTTCTATCATTTGCAAAGTTTCTCAGAGTTTTAATGAAGATGAAGAGCACTACCATTCGCTTGAGTTCAATTCTCATGCACTTTTTGCTGATTTTGGTTTTGATCTCACCCTTGTTGGTTCAAAGGAGATCTCAAGAAACCATTCATCTATTCTTGGAGCTGATTTAACTTCTACTGATAAGAAGTTCAAGTTTCAAGAGCTATTTGATCTTATTGGAGCTTATCCTACCTCACTTGGTTCGAATCACAGGTTCCAGGATCATCCTCATATTTTCAAATTTGTTCTCACCATTTTCGGTATGAAGAGCAAGTTCATAAAGTCTCCACATTCGCTTGCATCCACTGATGGAGAATTCAAGCACATGTTTTTGGAGCATAATCCATTTACTCCCAAGAGTAAGACACCTCCAGACATATCTATTTGAGTTTGGAGCAGTTAAATCCTTTGGTGTGTTACAATTCATTTTGAGGGGGGGCATTTTTCCCATGAGGTTTTCCCCATTTCCTCGGTTTATTTACTGTTATTAGTTTGGATTATTATTGTATTGGGGTGACCTTTGGTCTTAGTTACCAGGGCCCCGCATTATTTTCTTTTGCACATCATAGTCTAGCTTGAGGGGGGGTGTTCGGATATCCACATCATCTTTTTCAGGATCTTGCATGCAATTAGGGTTTGCATGCAAATTCTAGGGTTTGCATGCACTTTGCATGCATCCCAGTCACCAGGTTGATGCCTCCAGCACCTTAGCCACCTTTTTCTAGCACCCGAGAGCCACTTACTTCAGAGTTTTAGCCCTCCTAGCCTCAAAGGCGCCCACTTCTCACCTACTTCCAGAGAAGGGCGCACTTGTTCACCTACCACTGCAGTTCCACTTCAGTTACATTCAGTTAGCTCCGATTCTCCCTGATTTGAGGCTAGTTTCACTCCCGACTGACTGTTTCACTTCCGTTGGACCTCCAGTTTGACTAGATGACTTGTTCTGACTTCAGTTAGTCTCCCATGCGCCCCCCACTGAGCCTCCTTCCCTTAATCAGTGCTACACACTTCAGTTACACATGACACACTCAGTTAGACTCAGATTGACACCTGGATGACTGGTTCTTGTGCATTGATGAGCACCACCGATTGATGATGAGGACTCCTAGTTGGAGTCAAGCTACTCCATTCAGTGATTCGAATGGCCTACTTAGTCAATTCGAATTGCTCATTGACAGAGATTGTATTCTATTGTAATTCATTCACCCTTATTGGGATATTGAGCACTGCTGCATGTTTTGCACAGTTTTGCACCATATTTTCTATGTTCATCTGTTGTGATTGATTTACTTGTTCATTAGATCTGCTGTGACTAATTTTACACACTGTGCTATTACACACAGTGCGATGATGCCGCACTCCATGTTTTCGGGACTTGCGCCGAGTAGGTCTCGTTGCAGTTCCCGAAAGGGAAAACTGCGACGAGCCAAGGGTGCAATAGCCTTCCATAAATCCATCAAAAACCCTAAAAAATGGACCTAAAATCAAAATGTAATCGACTACAATTTTGCTGGATGAAGTTTAGGCTTACTTGCTCCAGACGGTGGATGAAATGACGGCTCGTAGCTCCCAGAATTGATGAATGAAATCTTGGCTTCAAATTGGCACTTCTTCTCCCAAATTGGCAAATGAAACAATGGTGACTATATTTGACCCATTTTTCTATTTATAAATAAAATAGAATATTCCTTTTTCAAATATTTGATGCTTTGAAATCATTTGCTATAGTTTTAATCATATTTGGAATATCAGTTGGCTATTTGACCTAGTTTCCAAGTGTGCAGGGGTTGTTATGTGGTATTTTTCGCTGTTTCTCACGTGACAACGATAATCTCTAGTATGAACTCTCCCTTGAATGTTTTGTCATTATTTTGCAACGGCTATATTGTAATTATTTTTTGATGACGAGCTTATTTTTCGTTTGTTCTCGTGCTCTTGAAACTATGAGAATAAGTACCGAGTTACGATTTATCACTTTTCTGGGCTCATTAAACTCCTACGAAAAAGGATACCCCCCAGAGTCTACCTTTAAGCTCTTTTCAGGCTCTCAAAAAATGAAAATATTGCCAAGTGAACTTGTCGCATTCACGCTTGTTAAAGTATTTGAATGGTCATCTTCTTGGTGATAGTTTACCCCTTTTTCAGACCAGGGGGCACTACTTATGAAAAACGTATACTCCAGCCAATCATGACTGGAAGAGTCCTCTCCCACGTTGTTTTACCCTTTTTCGGGCGATGAGGCTAACTTTACGAAAAAGGACCTTTGGATTCTTCTTTAGTTCTTTTTAGACTCTCTAAATACGAAATGACGACTGAGTTTACCTTCTATGGACTCGTTAAACTCTCACATTGAAGGGCTCGCCATGGGACGAACCTTTCTATCCCAGGTACGGAAAATATTTGGGATTGGACTCATCTATGAGATGAGCTATACTGAGCATCTGGTTACCCTCATCAAGCTCGCAAAAAACACATGAGGCACTCATCATTCACGATGGGGAAAAAGGAAAGCTTTTATGTTACACACTTTTCTAGTGGTAGTACGTAGTCATTCTTGAACATGGCACTCATATGCATTTGCATACTGTACTTGGATCATCCGTTTGTCCTCGAGTTTTACCTACTTCCTGAGTCTTGTTACTCCTTTGATTCATTCAGAGAAAGCTCCCCTCATCAGTTGCATTAAGAGTTAGTGTCATACTCGTCGTGTCAATACTGCCAAGTCATACCATGCCCATGTTCAAGAATACGTCCACCATTTATCATCTGCAGTCAGTACGCCCATCACTTTGTCAGTCTACTCTGAGTCAGTCCTGCATGTTACTACACTGTCCGATCTACTCTACACATCTTTTGTCGTGTTTCGTGTCGATTGATGGGGGATTCATCATGGCCCTCCTTCGACAGATTCATCCTTGTCGACTTCAACTCATCATCCAAGGATTGAATCTAGAAACCAACCAAGTACCTTGGCCCTGCATGCCTCAATGGCAGGTTACCTCGCTTTCAACATGAGTCTTCATCATTGGCTTTTGATTGAAAGATTTCATCTTGCGTTCGACTCCAACTCACTTATTCACGCTTGGTGATATGAACTGTAATACCTTCGGAATAATTGACATTAATGGTGATCTCCCTCGCGCTTGTTAACTGTTTACATCAATGACTAGTAATCAAGCAGTTTCTACCATGTTCGACATCAAGACATTTGTAATCACATGGTTAGATTCGTATCATTGCGGGTTCGGCTTGAAGACCTTGGGAAATCATATTTTACCCGGGTTGCAATGGAGTTTGTATTGAGTCATATTACACGGATCCACATTTGTATTGGTCGTGGCCATGTTATCATCTCATCATGGATCTACGCTTGTGTTTAGTAGCCATGATTGTGTTCAGTCGATCATTACTACCATGGATCTGAATTGTATTGGTCGACAGCCATGTTGTGAGTCATTTGAGACTGTGCGCTTAGAGTCAGTTGTACTGCAGCAGCGTCCTTCGACTGACAAGTCCATTTCCATTCCTTCTATCAAAGCATTTCACCTATCTATTTTCAAATAGCTTCATGCTTTGGGGGGCATTCTGTTATATCTAAAATCTTCCCATCATGAGATTCAGTGTATACACCCCTGGAGTTACCTTGATTGAGTGATTGACCTGGAGGGATTTGTACCTATTTGTACTAGGTTTTGAGAGGTTGTCGTAGGTTGCACTCATGCAACATGCAACATGCAACATCACATCTTTCTCCATTGTAGAGAATGACGAAGTCAGTTAAATGGAAAAAATAGCTTCTTCTAGCTCCTTCTCGAAGCTTGCTGACTTGGAACCCTATCCCTGACCTCTTGGAAGAGCTGGCATTCTATTCCTATCATTTTGGAAGGATCCCTTAAGCCTCTCCTATCATATCTCAACCTATCCTATCCATACCCTATCCACTTAGTCCTATTTAAATGAAGCTCACTCCCATCCCAAAGGGAGGAAGTGTATGGTACTCTTATGCTGGTGAAACTAAGCCCAATAGATCTAACACTCTAGCTTGGGGAACATCCACTTCTCTCTAGGAGCTTTGGCATGGCTTGTCGGAAGGAGTTTGTAGCGTTAAGGAAATGGTTGTAATCCTCTTTTCTATTGAACTTCTCCACTCTCAATACAGTTAATATAATTGCTTTCCATAAATGTTGTCTCTTTGATGATGTTAAGAGTTTTCCTCTTTAACTGTTAACTTAGATATGTCATATGAGATATATGCTTTCACTTCTTATGGTCTGTTACATGTTCAACGGGGTTTAGCTACTCGCAATCTGACAGTGCTGGAGCATTGGATCAACGAAGGAGAAAGGGATCTACAAATCTTAGGTAAATGATCTACTCTTACATTTGTACTTCTACACAATCTAGGAAAGTATTTTATGTTCTGTCTTATTTGTTCTAGACTTACGTTAAGCTAGGGAGATCAGGCCTTGAGTCCGTTCTCGGTAGATTGTCCGCGAAACAATATGATCTAACAATAACATGTAACAAAACACAAGTTCCCGTTTCTAACATAATGAACATAATCGAAATTGACCTAACATACACAAGTACATTACCATAAACATATAAATAAGCATCAACCTAATCATCAACACAAACATCTAATGAACATCATCGAACCTGACCGAACATAACATCATGACCATCAACATATAAATAAAAATCAACATAATCATCAACATCAACATATGAAAAATGGAAAATAATATATATATATATATATATAAATAAACAATAGCATCAAAATGATGATAAATGTTAGATATACATGTCTACTCTACCCCCAGAAGCCTATCATCATCCCTATTTGTCGACCCACCAGATGTATCGACACCTGCAGCGGTAGAGCTAGAGGCATGATCAGTACCTTTGCTAGAAAATAATCTATCATGTAGATCAGTGAGAAAGACATGATTTATAGGAATCTAGATCATCCCACCTGATCTGAGCATCCTCTCCATAGCTGAGGGGACTAGTGGATTCGTCGAAAGAGGGGAAGGTCGAGGAAAGGATGAAGGAGTTGATGGATCAATATAGGTTGGTCATTCGGATAGGTATAAAATATTAGATTCTGGAACAATTGAAGGAGGAGGAGGTGGAGGAGTTGATGAAGGAGGTGATGGAGGTCAAGGACATGGTGGAGGAGAGGGTGGTTGAGATATCGTAGGTGGAGGTTGAGGAGGAGGTGTAGTGGATATGGAGGATCCCCCACCAATCGAAGCAAATGATGGAGAAGGAGGTGGACTAGGAGGCCGAGGATATTCGCCCTCATTAGATGATGAACTACCATTAGGGATGGAATCCAAAAGAATGCAAGCACCAATAATGTGTTGCATCAAGCTCCTCATATAAACAGGAAGCATCCTCCATATCTCAACGTATCGGTCCTTCCTTTGAATCTCCTTGACATGAACAGGTTGAACGCCTTGATCCGCTAATAATCTAGCCGACTTATCTGCGATATCCTGTCTGAACCTCTGGGCATGCCTCCATCGAAGGCCAGGTCTAGCTAGATGAGGCACCCTTGGCTGCTCCTGCATCTTTATATCCTCATCCTCATCCTCCTGTGGCAGAGGAGGCCCCACATCACCATCAAAAGTGCCAATATCTATAAAATATATAGTACACAATAATAATTATACAATTTCAATAAACATGAATTTAATATAACAATTTAAAACATTCATTTACAATAAGTATAACGAGAATAAAATGAAAATAGATTAAATTAAACATAATGCTAAATTTACCTCTGTGATCAGGTGGCTTGTCTCGGGTGAAGAAAATGTTGGTACACCCTCTCCAATCCAACCCCGCATATGGATATGAAACCATATCTAATCGAGGTTGGTCCTTGCCTCCTAGCATGTCAAGCACATCGGCAGTGATCCTTGCAGGAAACTTTAGCTTCCCTCTCTTGGGCATCATCTACCCCCACATACACATACGCACATCTCTCATCAACCTAGGAGGGTGCCAGTCAAAATATGGCATAGTCACCGAAAATCTCTCAAAAAATAGACAAAACAACTCTGAACCGAAGGGGAAGTTCGCCCTCCCACCAATACATGCATGACATCGACTAAGAGCATAACAAAACTGTCGTAAAAAAATAGCATACCACCTAATGCATCTAGGTGCCTACACTAAAGAATCAACATAATATGATAAAGGGTAGCTAATGCATTGCGACATCCATGGTGTAATATGTGATAGTTGTTACAAAGAGAGGCACCTCACATCCTCTCTACTAAAAGTATAAATGGAAAGCTTCCCACCGTGCACCTGAAAATGAGAAGGCTCAAGGATGTTGTCATCAACATATCTCTGAACATATACCAGCTGAGTCGTTGCTACAGATCCAGTTGGAACCTCAGGGAACTGAGGAAGGTCCTCACTTATCCTAGAGAGCCCGATGATAAAGTAAATGTCCTCCTTAGTGAGCTAGAACCACTCATCGGGACCAACTCTATAGGCCTACCTAAAATGATCCCAATGTGCGATCAATTGGGTCAATAAGGTACTGTTCCCCTTGAGTGATGTCACCTCCTCATAGAACTTGAGGAGGCCGACAACTGTCAAGAGGTGTCTAGTCTGAGGCGCTCCCTGGCCTCCCACTCTCTACGGGAGTTGTACTGATCAACCTATGCCTCGTGTTGCTGCTGTGCCTCACGACGATCACGTCTCTGTTTCACATATAATATAAATTAGTCTCATAAGCATACATATAAAAGAATTATAACAATATTATATACCAAAATGAAATATTAAAAGTTTTTCTAAAAAAAGTAAATCGACACACCATAAATATTAGAAATGCATAGGCCCTAGTGCATTTATATAGTGGAAGCACCAACAAGCGGTGTGCTACAATATCTATGATGCACCACATATATATATATATATATATCAAAAATTTTAAAATTGATTTTGATAGTGCGCCTTAATGTTATTAGTGCACCGTTACTCAAACACACTGAATTTAAACAACAATAAATTATTTGAAAAATATTCACGGTGCGCCTATGCCACGCTAGCGCAACGTGAACCGGTGCCTTGAAGTGACATAGGAGCACAGACAATTTTGTGTTCACGGGTTTGTGAGTGGTGCACTTATATACTGGAGGCACCGATGAGTGGTACGATACAATATATATGCCACACCAAGGGTTATATATCAAAAATTTTAAATTGAATTTGATGGTGCACCTAAGTCTTGTTAGTGCACCGTCATGCAAACACACCAAATTTTTAAATTATAAATTATTTAATATATATTAACGGTGCGCGTATGCGAAGTTAGCGCACCATACAATCGGTGCCTTGACGTGACATAAGAGAACCGTTAATTGTGTTTTCAAAGGTTTATCAAAAGTGTCACCGGTGCGCCTATTTCATGTAATTGCACCGTTCCTAGTGCGATGATGTGACATACATGTATCATACAAATGGTTATGGGTTTATCGTACTAATACCGGTGCACTAGACAATAACAAGCACCAGAACTCTGACGCCCTTTATTGTTCTAAACGCATTAGTGTCTATTATAATTTAGTGTTTTAGTAGATGTATCAGCGGTGTGCTTACGCCACGTCAATGCACCGACATCCGATGTGCATGAGTAGCATAAGTGCATTGTTGAACGTTTATTTTATTATTATTAATTTACAAGATCACTGATGCGTGTATTACATCTAAGGGCATTGGAATGTCGGTGCTCGTAAATGTGTAACGCACCAGTGACCATTTGTGGGTTTTTTTTTTTTTCGTTCTTAGCAGTGCGTTCAAGTTGTTTAGCTTACACCATTAGCATTGCGCTCTATAAAATTTTACAGGGTGCACCATTAAGCGGTGCGAGCCAAAAGTTTCGAACACACCACGTAATTTAAAAAAAAAAATGGAAATTCAAGTGTGAATTTTAAAAACAAAACTGTTAATTTTTTTTTTTGTGAAGTAATAAACATTTTACCTATTGAACGACGCATCGGGGAGGCATATTGGCGATGTATGGTAAATTTGAATTTTTCCAAAATGGTTTGGAAAAATTCAAGCAAACCGAATCGCTAATAGAATGCAAGGATGCATCCATGTGGACCACGGATGTCAGCGCATACAAGTAGGTGAAGGGCGTCACCGATGCAAATGGGCTCAGATGCACTGATGTTTGGTAAAAATGATTTTTCTGCCGTGGTAATTTTTTAATTAAACCCTGCACCGGTGCGCTTGATGTTAGGACGCACCGGTGCGATCAAAGGCCACATGCACCAGAATTAGCTGATGTTAAAATAAAATATATTTTTTTAATAAAAATGATTTCCGGTGCGTTATGTTTATAACCAGACACTAGTGCGATCCAAGGTCGCATGCACTGGAATTAGCCGATGGTAAAAAATTATTTTTTCTAAATAAATGCTCTCCGGTGCATTTTGTTGATCCTCACGTACTAGTGCAGAAAGACTTGTTATCCCACCGAGAAAGGTTTTAAAATATTTTGTTGATTATAAATTTTAGTTTTATTTATTTATTTTTATTTTCGATAAATTGAATGTTGGTGCGTTATGGTCTTGGGAATGCACCGATGTGTTTAACTAAGGACACACCATTGTATACTTTTGAGATATTTTTTTAAGAAAATAGATTATAAAATAATGTTTAGTGCGTTAGGGTTTGCTAAAACACACCGGTGCCGTTGTGGTTAATGAATGCATCGTGTTTAGTTTTCTAATTAAATATTTTATGTTTTAAATAAAATGTGGGTGGTGCGATTGTTTCTACAAAACGCACCCGTGCGGGTATATGTGATGTAACACACCACTATTGTCATTTGGAAATTATTATGGTTTGGTATCGACGTTTTTGGGTCGCGGTGCGACAAAATATGACACATCGGTGAATGTACCGGTGCGCTAATGTCATGGACACACCGGTGTGATTATGTTGAAAATGCACCATAGATTCTGCTAAAACCTCTGGCTGCTCGCCTCCACTACTAATCTCCACTAGAAATGAATATTTGGGCTCTTTTGTGAGGAGCATACGATATAACCTCCACTAAATGGCCTTTTCCTTGTTGTGAGATTGTCGTCCAAGAATTGTATCTGTCCAAAAATTACATGTCCTCATTTATAGGAATAGTAATTTTGGGGTTAACTAACAAATAACCACATTTTACTATTCTAAAAAATGATTGCCAAAACTATAATATTGGGGCAGTTATAAATTGTATGTTATAACCGTGTAAATAACAATTAAATGGTGTTGTAGTATATTTTAACATATGTAATGAAAACCAAATGTTTAAACATTTTAATACACAAATCATTTAATATATGACAAAGGGTTGGGGTTAGGCCCCACCCTTTTTTAAACCCCAACAAAACCTTTCCAAAGTTTAAATAAAATATTTTGGCAATAAGTAACAAGTAACAATAGTGGCATGTTGGTAAAGCATTGGATTTTCTCAAGGGATCTCATGGGTTCAACCCACACCATGCTCAACCCTTTTTTTTAATAACACAAACCCAAATGGATGGCCAATGAGGGTGCCACATGGAGGCCTCCAATTGGGCCATTTTTCAACCACCGAAGACGTGTCCAATATGATCCTACAAAGTGTCACTTGGTGGAGATACCATGTAGATTGCCACATCATCAGGCCTAACATGTGGCAACCTTCCAGTGATGCCACGTGGCATCCTTATTTTTGTCATTCTTTACTTAAAAACACTATTTCGCCAAAACTTCAGAATTGAATATATTCCTCATCCGGAGTTCGTTTGATGTGATTCAAATTGCGTTGGATTTGTCTCGTCGAGCCCTCTGACATGGTACCATGTTTATAAATGTTTGGATCAATAAAATTTTAATTGAAAAATATCCACATGGATGAAATCCGTAAGGGTATGCCTCCACTCCTACCGCTTACTACCCTTACTCCAGTCCACCAATGGTTTCCCCTGCACCTGCCCAACCTCAAGCTCCTCTCATTCTCCAAGTTCAGGTTTATGCCCAACAAAATCAAGCTCAGAACCAACCAACCTCGCATAACCAACAAGGACAACTCAATAGGAGACGAGGTAGAACTCGTGGTAAAAACCAATGATAGGGAGGGGCTGGACAACCACCTAATCCTATCGATAATAATGGCACTGCTCCTGCCAATAAGAACCCCAATCAACAACCCAAGCAGAGCAAGAACCCTCAGTTGCAAACAAACCACCCATGTTCTTTCTATGGCGTTTATGGCCATTACACACACCACTGCCCTTACTTGGATAGAGCTAAATATATTTGGAATGAAGATAACCAATGTTAAGCGACTATTGCACCATAGGAACAACCTAAACCACTACATCCAATGACACAAGTCATGGTGCTGCAAAACCCCTTACCTACACAAGGGGTCATCACCACACAACCACCGGTTGTTTACGTCGCATCTTCTAGTCACATCCTCGAGTTGGGAGTCCACTATCTTTTGATGATGTCTTATTCTGAAGTAAACCTATAGACTCACTGTAATCAGTATGGTTCGGCTACCAAGACCCTTCCCTCAGATAAGGTTGTCGCATGTACTCCTGTAGACCAGTCTTTACTAATCTCCCCACCGCTAGTTGATAGGGCCCTCAAATCCCCCAAATTCCCTTTGTGTCGCATTATCAACAACCCCAACACTCGTGCTTCCCCCAAATGAAAAATCATGGATGATTTGGCCCAATTCCCCACCGCCATGTCAGCCTTGGAAGTTGTAAAGAGCTGTCCAATGTAAAGAAAAGCATTGTTGTCGGTATTAGGTGCGATCGACCCTTCTAAATCACAATTGATGGCATTCGACTTGGATCAATCCAAACCCCACATGCCTTCATCCACAGTGTTTCAGATCTCAATTTCGACTAGAAACCTATTTTATACATTGATGCATGGTCGATGATGGTGCCTCTACATGCGTCATGTCCACATTCATGTGTTAGAAGCTCAAGTCCCCTTCGTTGTAGTATTCTATGATGGAACTATGTGCTTATGATGGTCGTGCAACTCAACCACAAGGTATTCTCCCGAATGTCCCTGTCTAGTTTGTCAACAAAACCTTCCTGGTTGACATTGAAGTCGTTAATTCCCAACTCGACTACAACCTTCTTCTAGGATGCAGTTACATGTATGAGATGAATTCTGTTACCTTGTCCATACTCTAGTTCATGATGCCCCCACATGAAGGAAGACTAGTCAAACTCAACCAAATTACCTATTGCGACCCCAATGGGCCCTCTAATCCCGAGAATGTCCTCCCCATGGTCGACAAATCCACCCTTAGTGCGTCTATTCCATCGATTTCCACCGCAGGTATAGGTCTTTATTGCAAGGCTCCCATGACCACCATGTTTACAACCTTGCCCCACCTCCTTCAACTATTGAAATATAGGACTTATGCAATATTTCATCAAGCAAATCAGTTCCCCTCGGAATCCTCCTCAACCAAAATAAACACTATTTACGTTATTTCAACTGGTGATACCACAGTCATGTAACTTACCCTTTAAGCTGGAAAACATTTTGTGTTAAGAAACATTATGATAACTTTTATTGTAAAGTTTATTTTGGACAGGTGTCCAAGGATGACTGTAATTTGCACAATATATTATTATTTACTAAATAAAATAGGAGACAAACACCTAAGAGGACTGTTGAAAGAGTGGTTACTGATCCACTAGGTGCAATGGAATCTGGGGTAGAAGGAAATGGACAAGTGGCAGCATCATGATGCAACTAACTAGCTGTTGGTATGGGACAACTCCCTTGAAATGTGGTCATAGTGCCCTGAAAGATGGGACTGGAGATTGAGGCTCATTTATTCCAAACTGACCACTAAAAGACCTAGGCAGTCTATATAATAGCCATCAAATATTGAACTGAGGTTCATCACTTTTCCTGACGAGGAAATTTACCTTGGGGTTTTGCTGTGTTTGCACCCAAGATATTTGATGAGGGGATATGCTGTTGTTGATCATGTTGTGAGTCTTCCAAACTCTTATTGAGTTCAGGAGGTTGATGCTGAGTGGAGAAGGCATTTTATTTTAGGAGGTTGATACTGAGTGGAGAAGGTATTTTGAGTGCCTTGCTTCTACACAGATTCCACCCATTTACTGGATCAGTAATCAGGCTTGGGGGTTCATTAGAAGTCAGCAGTTGAGCTGCTTCTTCTGAAGCAGGTTGGGAGGAATAGGCCTCCTTGGGTGTTTGTCGGCCCTATCATCTCTTACAGGTTCTATTGTCATATCTATTCTTATTTTTCAAGCTCTGTTATCTATTTCTGTATATTTTAAAGTTCTGTCATCTGCTATTAAATTTTGTTTATTTACAAGTATTTAATTTACAGAACTAGATCTGATTTATATACCTGTAATTTAGTTTCCGCTTCTAGTTTTTAAGCATGAATAGAAATTATGAATGAAATAAATGATCTCTGCATTTTTCCCCATGCAAAAAGGAACAACATCGTACTCTAGTACAAAGATAGATTAAAATAGATAAGTCTGATAGGCAAATAGCCATGAGATTGAGAAGATGAAATTATTATAAATTATCTCAAGTTTTCTACTTACTGTTAAGTTCTATGTATACATTTACAGTTTCCTCACTGTCATTTACTTTTAGCTAAATGGTTTGTTCCTAATTTTCATATATATTCCCTTAATTATAAATATCTCCGTTTTCAAAAGAATTAGAGTTCTGTACTAACAGTAAATATTTTATCTATATTCAGTAGTTATAATGCTCATGTTTATATTAGGAAATTTATAGATTTACAGCAGAATAATATTTCTTCTTTAGATAATAACAATTTCCAATTATTTCATGCATACTTTCATACATTGTTTTATACCATAACTACACAGTGAAAATCAAGGTATTTGTTATTCTTGCCAAAACCCTAAATAGAGTTATCATTCACTAGCCTATAGTAAACATTTCCATTTTCAACAACCAGTTTAACTTTGTTTCTCTTTCCCTATAAAAGCATTACAATGTAAACAGAATCAAGATGTAATCTCAATACTTCACAGTAGAAGACCTGGTTAATATTATAGGTTTGGACAACATTCTGGTATTCATTTCTATTAACAATAGATAAACCATTTTAGACAGAAGTATCAAGATCAAATACAAGAATCAAACACTTACACTATAAACATGCCTGTAGATCGATTAGTCAAGATTAAATTATCAAAACAATTGTAGGAGATTTCCAAACAAAATAGTGAATATAGGCTTATGCTGAGACCTCAACTAAAAGTATTGTTAAGCTTTATATTCCAAAACAAAGGCTAAACCCTAGCACTGGAAATACTTTCCTATTTCTTTAAGACGCAGCAACATTATTATAAATAAACGAAGTACATACAGGCCGTAAGCCTCATCAACATTTTCATCTATCCATTATTCCTATAAAACAAACAGTCGTATCATTGTTTCACAAAACATTCACCCATCGATTTAAAACCAGAGATAAACACAGAGGTTGCTAAAACATATCACACTTTCACATTAACGATGAGTTACAGATCATGTTTGCAGGCCAAGCCCAAAGTCAACGAAAGGACACAACTACAGTAATATGGGTTATAAACATTCCTTTCATATTTCCAACTTGACAGAGCTCGAAACTTAACCTACATGATTTACATTTCATTTTCAAACATGGTAGTTTCCTTATGGGTTGAGGCATATCCTCCCCATACATTCAAAAAGTTTACAAACCCTATCCCTACGAAGATTACAAAACTCTCTGAGTTAAAAATAAAAATACACAGACATCACACCAGTCGGCCATCTTCTTCATCTACACAGGGTCTCAAGACAAATGCCGAGGCTTACCGGTTGGTATAGCTATTCCAACCTTCAACGCTAGATTCGAGGAGCCATTGCATAATGCACCTGCAAGAACGTATTGAACGTGGTTAAAACAATAACCAAGAAGAAGAGATTACAGTATTGAAATTTAAATAACTGTTAGTATCATCGTATGCACACCACAGGGAAGGAAATAAAATACATTACCTTTCAAATTATAGTCGTAGCAGCAATGAACACCGAAACATTTCAACTGCATTGAAAAACCTACTTTGTCTGGTATAGCTGAAGCCAACACAAAACTGTTCACTATTTCAACACAGTAGCATAGTGCCAGGAAGGATAACAACGATGGCGAGGCCCTGGGCCATTATTTTCAAACCCAATCTTAAAAGAAAAAAACCCTCAACACGTTGGGGTATCGAACCATACAGATGCAAAACTCTAAGACTGTCAAACGAGACCTTCACCACCATACTAGAACAGAATAGAGCTCAGCTCTATAAACTTCAAAGGTTACGAGTTCAAGACTCAGGAACAATGCATCCACAGGCCAAAACATTAAGACTACAAACCCTCAGCCTGTCGGCCACGCAGAACTACCACTACCAAATGACAACAAACACAATAAACAAATCGAATACGGCAAGGTAGGGTTTAACCACAACATTGAAATCCCTACCAAGATCAACGGTAGATATCACCGAGAGTTTTACGAAATATCAATCACCAGCTACCACATTAATTATTGATATCATTACAAACGCCACGAGGGAGCCACAAAGGAATCCACTCCTAAACCTTCGAGCACAGTGTGTTTACACCTTAGCAATAGGTCAGTTATTACCAAGGTATGGCATGTGAACCAACTCGGTATGCCTACCACGATGGAAATCCACTAACTCGGCTGTTGCGTCCATTTAATGCACATGACAGTGTTGGTATTGCCAACCTGTAGCATTTAACACTCACACCGTATTATTCATAACACAATACAATGCTTATTGTAAGTCGAACTATGCAACCCTGTCAAGGCACATAGTATTGGTATGCGCCAAAGTTTGCATATTATGCAATATCATATAGTTGTACACATTTCCACATACCATATAGTTTGTATAGATTTCACCCATCGCATGATATTACAAAGTTTGCATATAACTCATATCAATTGCATAATAGTCACTAAGATTCCTAGGGTAGGATATAAAATAGGGTATCACAATGCACACATACCGCATAGTTGGCATATAAATTATATTGTGCATATAGCATCACACAAATGCATAAGTGCCACATATGGGCATCATAGTACACACAACACACAAACCATATGGGATATGTAATACAAAGTTGAGCTTTGATTATATCTCATATTACATTGCATTATAGGTCATATAGATCAATCAAAGAAACATACATTCTGTGTATGGTGACACATTCAACTGAACGGTGTAATGAAAGTCGTAATGACAAATTCAACCACTATCACCATAAAAGATACAATTCCTCGAAATAATATTAAACAAAAATACATCGAATTTCTATAGTATGCCATGAAGAAAGATAGACAGTTATGTACTGTTCAACTTGAAATCAAAAGGAAATATCTTATAAATCTGAGTATAGAGCTGAGATACGATCACTATAGGCCTTATTATGAATTATTTACAAGCTTATATCTTACAAAGATTCTCACCAGAAGAATGTCCACAGTTTTATCTCTTCAATTAATGACAAAAGAGATTCACAGTAAAACTGTTTATTTACTTGTCGCAACTTTAATCTCTTACCTGTAAATCTGTCACAAGTACGAAATCACATGCTTTAGCACGAATGCTAAGTAAGCCTTGGGGCGTCCGTAGGAACCCTTCATCAATCAAACAAAAGAACATTAGCCAAACACTTGTTCAAACATTTATAAATAACGATAGTAGAATTGGTAGCAGCACAACTAAATTTGGAATACATCAAGACACAAGCTGAAATCTGTTCGTTGCAAATTCTTACTTAATAAACCAGCATTGCAATTCATACAGCAAGATAACATTTCATGCATTGATTCTATTTCTGCATTCATTAAATAAGCAGTAAATTTCATGTAGAAAAATTTTAAATTTTTGTGATTTTTTCGGGATGTTACAAGTCACGTCATCAAGTTCAACTGATCCCTCTAATCTCTCCACTTGATGCTTTCGAAGTGATAAAGAAATTGTCGAAGCATTAACTAAGCTCAACTTTCCTTGGGATGACCTGCATCATCATCCGTATTTTATTCCCAAGGAACCTACCACCTCTTTGACAGATCAACTTTTGGTTGAGTCGAAAGATTTCATTCATGGCTATGTGGATTGGTTCAAGAACCCCATCCCAACCCCAGATGCCTTCGAGGAAGGTAACATGGCCAACATGTCACCCACTATCCAAGTGGATACCTCTGTTAAACCCGATGTCATTGAGAACATCACGTTAGGTGCATATTGCACTCCTGAAGAAGTTACTGCCTATTAGAAGCTCTTTCAAAAGTTCCGCGATGTTTTTGCTTGGTCCTACAGTGAGATGGCTGACCTTAATCCTGCCATCATTGAACATTGTATTGATACTTGGCCCGACGTTATGCCTTTCCTCCAAAAGCAACGACCTATCCACCCATATAAAATGCTAGAAATTAAGGCCGAAATTAAAAAATTGCGATAAGCTGGGGTCACATCTACCCCATCACAGATACCACGTGGGTTTTTAAACCTGTTCCTGTCAATAAAAAGAAAGGCAGTATTTGCGTTTGTGTGGACTTCCGAGATTTGAATCTGGCATGTCCCAAAGACACTTCCCAACACCATTTATCGATCAACTCATCGATGCATGCATGGTCCACAAGGTTATTTCCTTCATGGATGGTTTCTAAGGTTACAATCAGAATCAGATCCGCAAAGAGGATCAATATAAGACTACATTTACCACCCAGTGGGGCACCTTGAATATGTCTAAAAAATCTAGAGCCACTTTTCAATGGGCCATGACTTTTATTTTAATGACTTGGTTCACATCATCCTTGTCTACTTGGGCAATCTTACAACTCGCTCCAAGAAAAGATCACAACACTTGGAAGATCTCAGGCAAGTCTTCCTGCGATGCTGCAAGCACATCATGCGCCTTAACTCCCTCAAGCATGTGTTCTACGTCACTACCATTTGATTGTTGGGATTCGTTGTTTCCCAAAAAGGTATCATAGTCGATCCTTTGAAGGTTCAATCCATTCTTGACCTTCCATCCCCGCACACCTTTTGCAAGTTGCAAATCCTTCAAGGTAAGGCCAATTTTCTCTGCCGGTTCATCCCAGAATATGCTAATAAATTCCATGGTTTCTTGCACTTGCATTGGAACAATGTCCCTTTTGTTTGGGATGAGTAGGCACAGGCTACTTTTGATAGATTGAAACAAGCCCGGACTTTTGCTCCCTTGATTTCACCACCTGATTTCATGAAGGATTTTATCCTTTACGTTACGACATTTGATCATGCCATTGTAGGAGTTCTAGTCGAAGAAGATAGTGCTCACCAAGAGCATTTCATCTAATATGTGAGCTAGACATTGTCCGACCCACCACTGGGTTACCTCCACGGGGAGAAAATGGCCCTTGCCATGGTCTTCTTGGTTCATAAACTACACCATTACATTCTTACATGCCGAAATATAGTAGTGGCAGAGTACTCCAACCCCATGGTTTATCTCTTGATTCGTCTCCTCATCCAAGTTCAAGTGGCCAAGTGGATCGTAATACTTCAAGAGTATGAAATTGAATTCATTACACCCAAAATTACTAAGGAACTCACCTTGGCACAACTCATGACCGACTTACCATCTTCGTCGATGTCAACTCCAATTGTGATTAATTTTCCCGACAAACACCCTTTCACCATTTCTTTGGATGACCCATGGTACAGAGACATCCTAGCCTATTTACGCATGCAAAAATTTGGATCCCACATCAGTCACAATGACAGACGTCGCATACGCCGTCAGGCTTCTCGATATCTCCTTATTGATGATGTCCTTTATCAACGCAATGTTGACACCATTTTACATTGATGCCTCACCCACAACAAGGCTGAGTAGGTCTTGAATGAATACCATAGTAGGGATTGTGGGAACCACCTGTCAGGTATGGCCACTGCCCAAAGGGTTATTTGTGTTGGTTATTTTTGTCCCACTCGTTTTACTAATTGCATCACGATAGTTAAGCACTGCCATGATTGCCAACTTTTTGCCCCAAAAGAAAGGACCCTTCCTGCACCACTCCATCCTATCATCACGGTCGACCCTTTATACAAATGAGCCATCGATTTCATTTAGTGTCATCCGACCTCGACCGGTGGCCATAAGTACATCATCGTGGTCGTCGACTACTTCACCAAGTGGGCCAAGGCCATTCCCATGTTTAACTGCCAAGTCGAGACTGCGACACATTTTCTACTTAATCACATCATTATGCATTTCAGGGTCCCTAAATAACTCATATCAGACCATGGAAATGATTTTGAGGACACCGTCTGGAAATAATTGTCCACCCTCCTGAAATTCGAGCATCAGTATGCCTCCTCCTATTACCCACAGGGAAATGACCAAGTTGAGGCTATCAACAAGATCCATAAAACCATGCTTTAACATACGGTGGATAAACATAAATCCAATTGGCATCATATGCTCTTTCCAGCCTTATGGGCCTAGCACACATTTACCAAAACTGCAACAGGTTTTACCCCATAATACTTGGTGCACTGGGTGGAATCTATTCTCCCCATTGAGTGCCAGATCCCAACCTTACACATTGCTTTCGAAATCCTCCCATGTACCTCATAGGTTGATCAACGCTTACTCTTGTTGGAGTAGGTGGATGAAGATCGCTAGGCCTCCCTCCAGATGATCAAGGCTTCCAAACATCGATCCGAAGTTCATTGTGATACTCACGTTCATCCCCACACCTTCAAAGAAGGTGACCTTGTGCTTGTTTATGACTAAGCTCATGAAGAGCATGGGAAAGGAAAGTTCAAATCTATATGGAAAGTCCCATACGTTATAAAAACCTGCCTTGACAAGGGGGCATACCCCTCCTCTCCGATTCTGAAGGATGCCACTTGAACAACCCCTGTAATAGGTTGTACCTCAAGAGATTCTACCCTTAACCCCACTAGACACAGTTTTTCGGGCTGTATAGTTTTATTTCTTTTTTGTTTTCCACCTTTCTTGACACTTGAGCCTTATGGTTTTCTCCTGTGATTGGTATCAGATGGATCCTTCTCCCTTGATTTACGTCAGATTTGCCGACAGCGCAAGCAGATGGTCTCCTAACCTCGCCTCGACATCTTGGGTTTTATATTCCCCTTAACACGAATTGATCCACCTTGACAGAGTGTGTGTGTTGGCACTACCAGCAATAACCAGGATGAGTACGATGTCATGACTGGTCTCTTAACCATTGCCCTCCAGTTGGGAATTTGTCACCTTCGTGTGTTTTTAGACTCCCAACTCCTTGTCACCCAACTAAACAACTTTTACTAGGTATGCGATCCTTTCCTTTTTAGAAAGTTCCTGTGCACTAAACAATTTGATCAAATATTTTGAATTCATTACATTCACACATGTCCCCATAATCAAAATAGTGTTGTAAATCAGATGGCTAATGACATTTTAGAATTGCATATTAATCACCGCATATAGGAAGTAAATCATCAACATGCATCATCTTATCATTTTTCATTCACATGTACATACATATCATATAGGCATCATCATTAAATAACAGACTCATCACAATCAAAATATCATAAAAAGTGCATTCGTGCACACACACACACACACACACACATATAAAAACCGAGTACAATAACAATCCCTCATGCCCGTAGCATTGGGGGGAAACTCCATAAGTTTCCAACTACTCGTTTGAGTCCTTTGACTCATAGTCCTCATTAGTATCCTCCTTCGTGTCCTCCTCCTCATCATCCAAGGGCACATCACCCTGTGCCATCACTCTCAGTCTCGGCTTCCACTATGATCCACTACATAATCGATCTCCACTCCCGTGGAGCCTGATAACATATGGCGATCAAGTCATCATCCAGATTCTACCAGCCGTCATCCACAAACCCCTCCAAAAACTGATCAATCCCAACCCACAACAAATCCAAAGTCACTCAAGCACTCCATTGACACCTATGCCCATGACTAGGAGGGTCAATACCCTCTACTCTACCCCTGCGCCTCTGATAGCTAGCTGGGGGCATTGGTCCAAAATCTGCACACACATGATCATGTCATTAGTACCATCACTATATCAAAATCTCTAGCTACCATATATGCTATGACATCTAAAACATGGTATTGTAAAAGCATCTGTATACATACTGTTAGGTCCCCACACCTTCTCGGGAGGACGTGACAACTCTGCATCTCCCCTGAATTCCATGCCCACGTAGGGGTAGTCCTCGATGACTACCGGTAACTATTGCCACTGAATAAAAATCTCTTCGATAAAGAATCGACCCACTAGTATGCCGACCCTGTGGGTCATCATCTCTCCCCACCACCGCATCCTCGGCTCAATGGCCCCCCCATCATGCACATCGATATGTGGTCATAGTGTCAACACCTGCTCAAAGAAGAATGAGCACAAATACATTGGGAAGCAGAAGTCCCATCCCCTATGACTCACATTGTTCAACTCTCGCCGAACAACCGTCGAGTACATTTGTGCCCATCCGTAGTATGTACCCACCAGTACCTACTCCACTAGCATCAATTGACCACCTGAAACCTTGTGTGTTTCCTTCAACCCCAATACCCGCACCACTAAAACCACTACTTCCTGCATTTTCAAGCTCTCCATATCACAAATGAAGATGGAATTGTCATGCACCTCTGCTGACACATAAGAGTTCCATGGTAGCATATCCTCCATCGATACATGTGTCGGTCATCTCAGATTTATGTCTGCAATCACCCCCAATAGCGGGAGCCCTGTCATGAAGTATACACATGTCAGAGTCAATTTTATCCGCTCACCCTGTATCACAAATTCCCTTGCATCTCAATCCAAAAACTTGACAAGCTTGTTCAGTAACAACTTGGCCGCATGTATGAGAGGCACTCTCACAAACTTCAGTTACCTGCTTCGGGTCAAAGTATCTTACATTTCCTGGTCACCATCAATGTCCCCCAGCAATGGCCCAAGCTCCCAATATCACGAGTTAACATGCAGCATCCTGCCAACCCACAAAATGCACCCAATAAGTCTTGTGCATAAAGACCCCCTCGAGGACCAAAGAACGCCTATTTGGCTAAAAGTGTGTCCCAGAGGACATGTATTGAACTGACAGGTGTGCCCTGGAGTGCGCTTGCCCCTCAGACAGCTTCAATTCAAAGCATGCCTATCTATCCCAAATGCACGTCCTAGGGCAAGTTCCCCCCCTTGAAAAGAATGCCCTGACATTATAATCCCTAGCAAGCTTAACTGAGGTCCCTTAGAGGCCCAAAAGCAAAAATTAAACCACTGAAATTGACAAGAATGGCGTGAAGGCTTACCTCGAAGTCGATTCCACTGGTCTAATCAGGAGAAATCAACAATTCTTTTCCTGGGCCCCTCTACACACCATCTCTCAATAGTGAAAATGACATGTGGAATGTGGGCTCCCCTTAATTTATAGCCCCTTTTGTCCCTTTTTTCTCCCTTTGACCATACCAGAGTCCTATGACCTCCATTTTTCGCATCGTTCGCACCGCCGGAATCAATATTCCGAGCCTGTGATGATATTTGAGATCTTTTCTCGCTTCTTGTTCTCATTGAACTTTTTTCTGGGCTATTCTTTAGTGGCCCCACCTTGATTAGCGTGCCATCACGTACATCGACGCTTTTCGGTACCTATATAGTTCCCTCTATTGCGACCTATTCACAAGACTTTCTCTCCCTCCATACTATAGTCCTGACATTGTTTTTCCACCATTCATCTATCGACTAGGTGTTAAGATTCAATATGATAAGACAAAAAATATCAGCATTACATTCCATTTCACAATAATAGCATATACAGGATCACCGAAAGAACAACAAGCACAGCATAGACACAAGAGACACAAATTTATCCTAGGAAACCCTCATGGGGAAGAAAACCCAGCAAAGATTCCTCAATATAGATGACCAACAAATACAAAGATGTAATCCACAACCATGAGCTCCTTCTCCTCCATAGCAGACCTCTCCCTCACCTATGCGCTATTCACAAGTGAGTGTAGTGTGTGTTAAATGAGGAACACACCTCCTCTATTTATACACATCTCCGACTTGTCTTTTACATTAACTAGGTCGGCCCCAACTTAACCACTGGGTTAAACACCCCATTACAACTGACTGGGCCGACCCCTCTAGGGTGGTCTAATAACCCTTTGACCCACATAACACATATAGGGCCGACCCCTACTAGGGAAGTCTAATAACCCAAGTTACCACATTCCGACGGAGGAATAAACATCTCCGGATATACAATAAGGTCTTCATAGAGGAATGAAACATCTCCGGAATAATAAAGTACAAATATAATATTCTTAGAAGTTACAATATTTCAACACTCCCCCTTAACGAGAAGGATATTATAACAACATCTACAGGAGCAAGGAGTAATCAACATCCTACATGATACATCTATAAATCATTGGAAGCTTTCTTCAATACATCATCATCAGTAACTCAAGCAGTTACTGGAACATCTTCAAGATATTCAATACTAGAACATCAACATCGTCAGTACTGAGTCTTCATCTTCTGCAGCACTCAAACATCATCATCATCATCGGATCCTCTGATCAACAACATCATCTGGATCTCTCGATCACAATAAGCAGCATCGTGAACATACAATCATCAACATCGTCATCATCTCAATCTACATCATCTAGATCATCTCCTTGATCTATAGCATCTGGATCATCATCTCGATCTACAACATCTGGATCATATTCTCGATCTACAGCATCTGGATCATCTCCTACATCATCTGGATCATATTCTCGATCTACAGCATCTGGATCATCTCCTCAATCTACAGCATCTGGATCATATCGATATATAGCATCTGGATCATCATCTCGATCTACAGCGTCTGGATCATCATAGTAGCATACTTTTCAATGCACACGATCCAATTACAGGATGATCAATCCTGCTCACTTTTAGGACATAGGTCCATCGATGATACAATCCAGATCAAGTTCCAGGATGATCAATCCTTATCACTTTAAGATAAGTCTCATGTCTAGGGACGATGCAATCCCAATCACGTACCTTTTGAACCAAATGTTCAGGGACGATGCAGTCCTCTCATGTACCTTTTGAACCACTGTTCACGGACGATGAAGTCCTCTCACGTACCTTTTGAACCACTGTTCACGGACGATGCAGTCCTCTCACATACCTTTTGAACCAATGTTCACGGATGATGCAGTCCTCTCACCTACCTTTTGAACCAATGTTCACGGATGATGCAGTCCTCTCACGTACCTTTTGAAACAATGTTCACAGATGATGCAGTCCTCTCACGTACCTTTTGAACCGAGGTCCAGGGACTATGCAGTCCTATCACATACCTTTTGAACCAAAGGTTCATAGACGATGCATTCCTCTCACGTACCTTTTGAACCAATGTTCACTGATGATGCAGTCCTCTCATGTACCTTTTGAACCACTGTTCACGGACGATGCAGTCCTCTCACGTACCTTTTGAACCACTGTTCACGGATTATGCAGTCCTCTCACGTACCTTTTGAACCAATGTTCACGGATGATGAAGTCCTCTCACGTACCTTTTGAACCAATGTTCACAGATGATGCAGTCCTCTCACGTACCTTTTGAACCGAGGTCCAAGGACGATGCAGTCCTATCATGTACCTTTTGGAACCAAAGGTTCACGGACGATGCAGTCCTCTCATGTACCTTTTGAACCAATGTTCACAGACGACATAGTCCTCTCACGTACCTTTTGAACCGAGGTCCAGGGATGATGCAGTCCTATCATGTACCTTTTGAACCAAAGGTTCACGGATGATGCAGTCCTCTCACGTACCTTTTGAACCGAGGTCCAGGGACGATGCAATCCTATCATCAATTTTTGGAGACATCTGTCTATGGATCAATTCTGGGACCAAAGTCTGGGGAAGATACAATCCCCATCTGTCCACCAAGGACTTCATTCTCGAAGACATCTGTCTACGGATAAATTCTGGGACCGAAGTCCGGGGAAGATACAATCCCCATCTGTCCACCAAGGACTTCATTCTCGAAGACATCTGTCTACGGATCAATTATGGGACCGAAGTCCAAGGAAGATACAATCCCCATCTGTCCACCAAGGACTTCATACATCGACCTTCCTGTCGGCATCACAAATATAAGTATCCACATCATCGACCTCACTGTCGATGCAGGGAATCTCATCATCAGTGACCACATCAGTCCCCCTTTCGAGGAGGGTCCTTCTAAACTACACCAAGCTTGTCTCGAAAATACTCAAACTTTACTTGAGACAGAGGTTTGGTCAATATATCAGTAATTTGTTCATCAGTGCTCACATACTCGAGCTTGATAGCTCCTTTCTGCACCATATCCCATATATAGAAATATCGGATCTCTATGTGCTTTGACTTATCATGGAACACTGGATTCTCTGTCATCTTGATACAACTCTGGTTGTCACACATGATCACAGTGGGATCCATCTCTAAGTCAAATAGTCCTGATAATAGTTTTCGAAGCCATACTGCTTCACAACTAGCAGAGCAAGCAACTATATATTCCACTTCAGTTGTACTAAGAGCCACACTGGACTGCTTCCTGCTAAACCACGAGATCATGGCAAATCCAAGACAATAACATCCACCTGATGTACTCTTCCTATCTGATACAGTTCCTTCCTGGTCAGCATCTGTGTAGCCATATAATATGAAGTCATGATCTCCAAGATAACATAGACCAAGGTCTATCATACCCTTTAGGTACCTCATCACATGCTTTGCAGCTATCAGGTGAAAATGCCTAGGTTCCACTAGATACCGTCTCAAGGTGTTTCACAACAAAGCATATATCTGGCCTAGTGTTCGTTAGATACATCAGTGACCCAATATTCTGTATGTACAGAGTTACATCCACTAACTCTGATGACAGCTTCAAGTTGGAATCCATGAGAGTGGTCATTCCAACACATCAAATCTTTTCAATATTTCTCAGCGTACTTTCCTTGGTTGAGAAAGATTCCTTCTGAGCCTTTTCATGCTTCCAGTCCTAGGAGGTAATGCATCAATCCGAGATCATTGAACTCTGTAGCTAGCTTCTTCTTTCTTTCCATGATTTGTTTCTCATTCCCTATAAGAAAGAGATCATCCACATACAATCATAGTATCATCCATAACCTTAAGGTAAAGGTTAGGATCAACTTTACTCTTGGTAAAGCCCAAACTTGTCAAGAAGCTATCAATTCTTCCTCTGTGAGTGAACATCATTCACACTCTGCATTGAATGATCTTCTGCATATCTATCTATGCCATCTCTCGTCAGATGGGTCTATTGATATGAGACTCGATATCATTCGAACTTTGTGGTGAGTTCCTTCTTGCATCCATGTCATCTGTATATAGAAACGATCTTCAACCTTGTAGAAAAGGTTGAAATCCGCATCACCCATGGTGATCATTAAGCTTATCAAATGACTATTGATCCTGGGTACCCGTACAAAGATTTCTTCAATTGAATCCTGGGAGTTTTCTCGATTCACATTTCTTCTTCAATTACACCATTAAGAGAATGGTCTCTTGGAGCAAACATCTCGTCATGATCCTCTTCCTCTTTCTAAGAGAATCTTCTAGCCACGATACTTCTATATTATGTTTGATTTGTAAATCTTCTTGTTGAACATCCATCACTTGTTCAGTGTTCATCATTCTTCATGATCTTTCCTACAAATCAAAATTAATTACATGATTAGTAATACTTCATAATCATCAAATCATGATAACCTATTATGCATATAGATATGATTTACATAGTTATGCAACTATCTTGACCAATACTTTGGCACAACACTTTTCCATATCCTGTATGCATACAGTGGCTATCTAGATGCCTTCCATCTCTACCAGAACATACTATCAAGAGCATGCACAACTCTCAGCATGTCAGCAAGAGGTTTCATTCTAGACAATAAACAATGGAATGTTTGTCCAACTTACCAATCATATGCATATTAGTAGTATGCTGTTTAATGCTATATGTATGCTTACACTTAGCATGATATATTCTAGGAATACAAATATGCATACAATTATTACGAGCAATATCATAGACTATTCAGTAATTCAAATAACAATTCAAATACTTATCTTTTTATGTCTTGTGAGGTTGCATCCTTCTTGGTCTCGACTTCCCTTCCATGTCATGAGCTTCTATCCATCCTGTACCATTATGCATGCTCAAGTGTGCACTAGTGTCATCCTCATGATCTCATACACAAACATACATTTATTAGTATAATCTCAATATTATCAGAACATTATAATTCTAAATAATCTTAAGTATGTATGGTCATGATTATTTCATACACAGGTATACTTACCTAAGATCCTAACAAAGTAGGATTCTAACTTGATATAGGAAAACATACCTGGATTATCAAGCTTGGTCATGTCTTAACATACCCAAACAATATCTTCTTTTGTTCTCTTCAATGATTTAGAGATCCTGTGCTAGAACCTGCATATCTCATAGGTTAAGCATAGTAGAACAAATTCATACATACCTCGTAAGTAGAAATTCTATATGATCAAGGATTATGGATGAGTCTTTTTCTTCATGTCATCATGGTCATGGAACTTGATTTTTATTTCTTGATGTACCTGTATCTTGTTAGCAGACAACATCAACCTCATACAACACCACAGTGCATTAGTACAATCATATAACCCTAATCAATGAATGTCTTCTATCATTCACATGCATTCATACTTTTATTAGGGTGATAAGACAATTCTAACATTAATCGAGATTGTACTAACCTAAATAATATGAAGACAAACATATTATGAACTTAATCAAGAATCAAATTTCAAGACATACCTGTATCTCCTTAAGTCATACATGTCGAGATTTCTTGTAGTCTTCTTATGTAAGGCCTTAGCCTCAACTCCCCCTGAAACTGGATCTAGAGCTCGATTAGGGTTAGTCAGAGAAACCCTAAAAAATTCAAATTTTGACTTTCACACTTCTGAATGGATGGAAAGATGAGCCTTGCTGAGCTGATCAAGCTAGCATACATCAATTTTGAAATCTCCAAAATTTGACCCCTCAAAATTGCCTTTGAAACTTCTAGATCTTCTGGACAGGATCCCGAACTAGGGTTTGATGAAGCCCACCCTTATGACCAATAAAAAGGTTCGATCCAAAGCTCTAAACTTTTATTTTTTGAGGAGCTTCCAGCCGTGGTCACAGACTTTAAAAATTCCAACTTTTGCAGAAGCCCTAATTTTCAACTTTCCAATCAAAATCCCGAACTAGGGTTTGATCAAGCCCACTCTTCTGACCAACCAAAAGTTTTGATCTTGGTCTCTAAATTTCTATTTTGATGAGGAGTATTTAGCCGTGGAATTCGATTACAAAAATTTCAACTTTCTCCGAAACCCTAAATTTCGAAAGCCATGAATGAAGGTGCTAAAAAATAATTCTGTTTTGACAGAAATATGTACCTGATTGTTTCTAGTGTAACTCTGAACTTTTCGATCCACAGGGTCTGAAAATTATTTTTGTGGTATCCTGACCTATCATATTTCCATCCCGATAGGTCTGACCTCAATTGGATTCTCTGAGAGAGATTTATTCCAAGTGTCGCAACGTGACCTGTTTATGAGATAAAACAGGAGAACGAACTTGTACGGCATTCCACGTGTCATTGGTTCAACTTCGGCCTTTGAAAAAGTTTCCTAAGATAGTACAGTCCGTGCACTACCTTTCACTTTTTACGAAATTTAATTTGGAGCTTCCTAGCCCATGTTATGACCTTTTCTCCTAGGTCACCAGATTATGATTGATCTGGAAGAGGAAGAAACCCTAACTTGTACTGATCATAAATCACAACGTACAATGAATCTGAGGGTTTCCTTTGGACACAAGGTACATGGGGATGTTATCTACGACCTGTAAATGTTTCAGATCCCGAACCTTCTCCAAAATGGATTTATAGCGAAAGTTCCACAATGACTGGTTTTTGCTATATAAAACCCTAACCTTCAAATTGTCGCAAGTGAAGCAAGTGTCGTAAGTGCCATACATTGCCTTCCTTCAGGTTAGCTCTGATACCATGTTAAGATTCAATATGATAAGACAAAAAATATCAGCATTACATTCCATTTCACAATAATAGCATATACAGGATCACTGAAAGAACAACAAGCACAACATAAACACAAGAGACACAGATTTATCCTGGGAAAACCTCATGGGGAAGAAAACCCAGCAAAGCTTCCTCAATGTAGATGACCAACAAATACAAAGATGTAATCCAAAACCATGAGCTCCTTCTCCTCCATAGCAGACCTCTCCCTCACCTATGCGCTATTCACAAGTGAGTGTAGTGTGTGTTAAATGAGGAACACACCTCCTCTATTTATACACAACTCCGACTTGTATTTTACATGAACTAGGTCGGCCCCAACTTAACCACTGGGTTAAACACCCCATTAAAACTGACTGGGCAGACCCCTCTAGGGTGGTCTAATAACCCTTTGACCCACATAACACATATAGGGATGACCCCTACTAGGGAAGTCTAATAAACCAAGTTACCACATTTCGACGGAGGAATAAACATCTCCAGATATACAATAAGGTCTTCACGGAGGAATGAAACATCTCCAAAATAATAAAGTACAAATATAATATTCTTAGAAGTTACAATATTTCAACACTAGGAGGCCCCATTAGTGTTCTACCCACCCTCTCAATGGTTTACTCACACCCATCCCCTGATCCGAACACTTCCTCCTTGCTTGAATTTCATGTCTGTCCGGTACACTTTTACCCATTTTTCTGGCCAAGTATACTATTTACGAAAAAGGCACTTAGGGAGTTTCCATTAAGCCCTTTTCCGACTCCTTAAATAATGAAGAGATCGCCGAGCAATCTTGCTTCTTTTCATGCTTATTAAAGCATTTGAAAGGCCATCTCTTTGGTAGAAGTTCACCCCTTTTCTAGGTCGGTTGGACTAATTATGAAAAAGGAATACTCTAGTCCCTTCAGATAGAAGAGTTATCCACTGCATACTTTTATGATTTTTTGGGCTTTGGGGACTAACCTATGAAAAAGAGCACCTTTGGAGTCTTCTTCCTATTTTCAGACTCTCTAAAATTGAAAGCACCAACGAACATTCACCATCTTGGGCTCGTCAAAATCCACACAACGGTACCATATCAAGCTTCTATCCTTCTTTGAGCTCATTAAACCATCAAGAAGGCCCAAATGGTGTCTTTCAACGCCCCTGCAGATCACATATAGTCCCATATTATGGAAGCGTTCCTGAATCTAGGCGCCTTTGTTTAAATTATTCTGCGATGTGTCCTCCTTGGAGTCCCCTCGATATCATCTATCAGTTTCCCACTTTGAGTATCCCCCATTGTAGTCATAGTTCCTAATCCCCTAAGCTATGATCCCTCGATATCCATTTCATATGATTCTCGGTCAGCCCTGCCATCATACTCTGAAGAAAGGAAGTTTGAGTCCCATTACTCAACGACCCTCGTATCCCCCAATAGTGTCTCAGTCCCATGTCTAATTCTATCACATATTGGTCGTATCCCTTGTGCTCCTATCAAGGAAACCTCATTGCCTTGGTAGTTGTAGGTCTCCCTCTATCGACGCCAACACCTAGATTCCATAGGATAGGCCGAGAGATCCTTGTACCTTGGCCTCATCACCATCAGCGGCGGGTTCCTACAGACCGTCTGAGGGGAGTCCTTAGTGCCCATTAATATGGTTTTGTCTCATGTGTTCGACTTCATCTCTATTATCGCACTATTGAGATTCGTACAAGGTGTTGATCCTTTCAGTTATTGGTCAAAGATCTTGGATGTCCCTTGAATCTAGCACATTTGTGTGTCCCTTTAGAACCCTTCTAATAGTTTGTTCGTGAGGATATCTGAGCTGCGTTGGTGATAGTGTTTGGAATCCCTTCCATCATATGATTCCCAGTGTATCCTGTTCAGATGAATTCCAGTGTACCTCCGAGATTCCGACTCTTAGTCGTTGAGTCCATATTGTTGTTGGAATCCTTCAGATCCATTAGTGCATCAGTTGTTGTGATATCGCATTTAGGATGAATTGCATTGTTTCCAGTCTCAGTTGTTCATATCAACCATCATTAGACCATGATTACATTCCAGATTTGAGTCCCCTTTGGACCATTATGATGTACTACGCAATTATCTATGTATTATTTGGGTCCCCTTTGGGCCTCATCATTATTTGTATAGCTTAAGACATTGATACGAGCATGGGTATGCCCGCCTTGCCCATATATTTGAGATTATATGTACCTCATCCATATAGAGTGTTGTATCTGCAACTTCGGCCCTTATAGTCTTGGTGAAGCACTTGTCCTACCCTTCAATGCAACTACTGTTCTCCATACTACCGTCACATCCCTTATCCTGGAAAAGTAAGCACCTATGATGTCTATCGGCCATACGATGAGCTCCTACCCTCACATATTATGGGGAAATCTGTTAACACCAAAAAATTCCTCACAATGTTCATCCTCTAGTGACATCACCACATTCCTTATTTTTCCCAGTAAAATTCTTCACTAAACACTGAAGCCTAAGAAAAACCCACAAATTGGCTCATAATTATTTTTCCCTCTCCAAAATAGGGAAAAGTGGCTTTATTTCCTCCAAAAGAGCAAACATTCCCCCAAAATAGAAAAAAAATCACCAAAAAAGGAAAAAAATAAAAAGAAAAAAGAAGAAAAGGGGAAAAACATTCAAAAAGTAAAAAAGGAGGGAAAACCCTAAACTACCACCCAAAACCAAGATCCAATACCATGGTCAACCAAATACCATGGGAAAGAAACATTGGGAAAACATTACTATAAATAAATGGCGAAGTATCCCACTATTGATACATTCACTCATAACCTTACCGTCGCTGTGCCAAAATTTCACCAGAAACTCTTGAAGCTTCCATTTGACTTCTAGTTTCAACCATTGTGATTTTTGGCTACCATTAGTGACACTTGTGTGGAGAACACCCAAAACTACTTGGAGGCCATGGACTCGCTGTTTCAACATTCTACAAGGTCCCCGTATTCACTCCACTTGAGGTAACTCTCATTGCAGTTTGTATATTTATTCAATAAAAGAAAAAAATATTTTTTCCCTACTCTCTCTTACATGTGAAAGGATGCAAAAAAATTTAGATTAGTTTTATTTATTGCATTTTGTTATTTACTTTTGTTTATTTTTTTTAACCGTATGCATGCACCATTCTGAACTGTTACTAAGATTTCCACAAGTCTTAGTAAGTGTATTTCTACAATAGCTAGCATGAATAACCTAACTACACTTATATAGTTTCCTCTGATTATGATTATGATGATTAGTTTGCGCAGGGGCATATAATAACTTTAACTAGGTTGCACGAGGGCATATAATAGCTTTAATTCAGTTATCTGAGATTTCTGCAATCTTCTCTACAATCTTTATTTTCCTATAGATTTAACTCCATTTAGGCAAATCTGTTTGTTCTCTATAATGGTGTTTTTATACAGTTGAGTTTTCATTGAATGAGTTTGTGTTTTTCATAGAGGTAACATTAGATATGAATGAAAGGTAGGATTTGTACTTTCAATGATAGTTATTGCTTAAAGTAGGAATAATTTTTTAAAATATATTTTAAGTAGCCATCATCTTACAAAGTTGTGAAGCCTACACAAATCTCACATGGTATCTCACAAGCACTTAGACACATGGCTAACATAAAAAAACATGTAAGTAATTTAAATATCCCAAATGATATTAGCAAGGTGTTTATTTGATATGTCCATTGAGATGATTCATGTCTTGATATTAGTGAGTTTCCATATTCACATGCTAGAGGTGATAAATATATAATCCCTATCCAACATTGGATAAAGAAAGCATATCATTACACACACTAACCTTGATGTGATATTTGTGTTTTTTCCGTCTTCAGGATTTCACCTGAATTTTCATCCATACAATGACAAGGATTCCAACATATTCTTGTAGGATGCTTGAGATGTCATTGTTTTGGTTTATTACCAAACATAAGGTGACATATCATGTTTTTGATGAGACAACATGATGGTTGCATTAATTTTTTGATTTGACTTAGCATTTGCATCTTCCTATTGTATTGCAGAGTAGGGTTGGAAGAATAAATCTGATGTTAATGAGAAATATATTTCTCTAATACTCTTTTTGGCATTTTGAGTTCATGCCTTTATTTGTAATGCCCCTTAAGAATTGGTATTTATATGGAAATACTCAAGTTTTATAATGAATTGGGATTTAAGAAATTTTATAATATGTCAAAGGGATGTGAAGTTTTTGATACATCCCATGACAAACAACCAACACTTTGATTCATCTTACATGTACAATAGAGGTTATAGAGTTGTTGTTGCAGCAACATCCCCCCCAAAATTTTTGTACATATTGGGGCCCCTCCTTTTATTTTTCTAGAAAGACTGCCTTAAGAGTTTAATTCTCCTTTTTACTTTGTTTTCAACTGAAAATCCTGCTTTGAGAATTTCAAGTTTTTCTTCTAAAAGATAAAATTTGTGAAGTTCTCCTAAAAGTCGAGGAACCATTTGAGAAAGCCCCCCACAGTTGCGGAAGTATTCAAGTTATCCTCTCGAAACGGCGGGAGCCATTTGCATAAGCCTCTCGAAAAGAACTTAGGAATTATTTCTCGAAAGCTGCGGAAGTTATTTGGGAAAGCCTCCCGAAGCTGCGGAACCTTTCAAGTTATCCTCCCGCAGTTGCGGAACCTTTCAAGTTACCCTCTTGAAACTACGGAATCATTTGAGTTATCCTCCCGCAGTTGCGGAACCTTTCAGCTTATCCTCCCGAAACTGCGGGAGCCATTCGTATAAGCCTCCCGAAATTGCTCAAAAGACTTAGAAACTATTTCTCAAAGTTTGCAGAATCATTTGGGTTATCCTCCCGCAGTTGTAGAACCATTCAGCTTATCCTCCCGAAACTGCGGGAGTCATTCGCAAATCTTCCCCGGGGCCGCCGAATGACTTAGTCTCTTTTGAAAATCTTAAGTCTTTTTTCTCGAAGTTGCGGAAGCTATTCGCGAAAGCCTTCCGCAACTGCGGAATCCTTCACGTTATCTTTCCAAAACCCCGCCAAAATACTTTTGCGGAACCATTTCAGAAACCTCTCCCAAAACAGTGGAACCATTTGGGTTTCCCTTCCGAAACTGTGGAACCGTTCACCTTATTCTCCCGAAACCCCGCGGAGAGACTTAGGAATTATTCAAGTTGCGGGAGCCATTCGTCAATTCTCTTCGAAACGGCAGAAACCTTCATGAAATTGTTCTGCAATTGCGGAAGCGATTGGCCTATCTCCATCGAAAATTGCGGAAAGAAATCTTATGTCCTCCCGAAACTGCGCGACGACTCAGTGAAACCACCCACGGCAAGTTCCCCAAGGTTGTGTTTCGGAAGGATTCGCCAATCTCTTCTGGAACGCCGAGGCCATTCACCATAACGTTCCGAAATTGTGGGTGAAACTCACAAGTCCGCCCCGCAAGTGACGGTCACGCACAAATGCCGAGACGGCTTGAAAAGACCGCGCCGTACAAACTTTAAATCCGTTTTTAATGCACCACCCACCAGATTAAATGTCGCACGTGTCTAACCCGTTTAAAAGGACGATGGGGGTTTGGGTCAGTCACATTGTTAGTTTTTTGATTAAACAAACACCGTTGGGAGACCTCGTCGGACTGCTCCAGCTCAGCTCGCCCACGACCACGTCCACCTCACTTAGCCACTATCACATTGCCAGGTAGGTTTTTTAACCATTTTTTTTTGTCTTATCTCCACATCGGATTACCTTTGAGTTTTTTCTTTTCGTCTATAATGTGGCCGATAGACATTAGTTGCATATGTAATTATTTTTGTCTTTAAAAAACCGCCGAGGCCCCATGGGTTTCTCGTTCTACTAGCTAAAAGAAAAAACTGTAATCACCCGAGTGTTTCACCGGCCATATTACAAGCATTGTCACCTTCGTTCAAACTCTGAACCGGCCATACACATAAACATTATTAATAACAGTAGTGGTTGGCTGAACCCCTCACTTGTTCATGAATGTGGAAAGCGGTCCCTGGTTTCGTCTTAAGTTTGTCTCAATCCAAGCTAACCCGCCATTAACCATTAGAACTGCAACGATGAAGGATACCCTCTCTCCTAGGGCTAAATGGGAAGCAGGTTGTTTCCACGTCGTATGCGTTCCCTTTCAGGAACATTCCAAACTTTGTTTCCTTAGGATAATCAAGTCTCAGAGCTATATTTCTTGTTTGGAGTGATTTATTTTGCTTCCCCAACACACAGCTTCATAATTTGTCTATGTTTTAGCATGTTGAATTGGTCCTTCTCTTTGTTAAAATCTCATAGTAGGTTGCACATTTTTATAATGACTTATATTTGGTTGCTAGCAGGGATAAGCCAAGATGCCAAAAGGTGGTAGGAAGAAGGCTAAACTGATGGAACCAGAGCCAGTACTACTTAGGACTGAAACTACGTTCCAAGATACTAAGTGTACCACCGACATTCCTCCCGAGGTCCGTTGGGGCGATATTTACAGGATGATCAGAGACCAGGATATCCCAGATGCATTATTGGAGGAAGAACATATCTACCACAACATCAGAACTTCAGGCATAGCTAGAGCTTCTACCCGCCCTGAATTGTTCCCATGTTCTGAAGTGATCGGGTGGATACTGGAGCATACTAATGTGGAGACAAGAGTATTGCATGACAATGAGAGAGTAGCCATCACCTCATTCCACCCAGCATATCTTGTCGTAGCCTATAAATTCTCACATCCCCAGCAAGCTTTGAGTGATGAATGGTTGGGCCAGATGAACAACATTGAAATGGCCAAACAATTATTGGTCGCAGGCAAGCACTTAAGAAAGAGAGGTAATGACGAATATGATGTTCAGAATCTAAGACCTTCTTTTAGGTTAATCGCCCTGATGCTATGCAGAATTTTCGGCATGCCCGATGGCACTGTATACAGGATACAGTGGGTCCCCATCATCCACTTCATGGCATTCAAAGGAACTGTGTTTGAATGGGCTACTATCCTGTTGGACAGTTTGGCATCAATGGTGGCTGCTGCAAGAGAAGGTCTGGCCTTAAAAAAGGCAGAATTTTACATGTCTACCTATCTCATCGACTGTGTTTTGGCCAAGATATCTTTCCCCAGCTTAGGTTGCATATGGGATAAGGCCAACACCCCGGTCTACACTGCTTACAAGATGATGTGGGCTCAAAATTACAGAGCCAGCTATAAGCTCATCTGTGAGGGGTTCATCATGCCCCTATATGAGCAGATATTCAAGGAAGAGCCCAACTATCTGTCGAAAAATGCCATGGAGATCCTGGAAAACTATGGAGACTTTTATTTCTCAGAGCAGGGCACCTAGATCAGGATGTTTGGAGGGACTAAAGCTCCATATATTTTGCCGAGGTATGCTACTGACTATGTAGTCCTCAAGGAAGCAGTGAGACAAATTTTCCTGGATGGAATTGGAGTAGTGCTTAACAAGCAGCATAAGGATTCTTTCCCTCCTTTACCCTTCTGCATAGGAGCTTACAAATTCTCAGGGGTTGCATCAGCTGAGGATTTTGTTCAAGAGATGAAATCTTTCCACTTCGGCGAAGTAATTTTCCATAGGAACGATAGGCGGGGAAAAGTTGCCGAGCATTGTAAAGAAATTTATGCTCATTTTGAGTACGCTCATTATTATGATGCCGAGGAATAGGCATTCAGAGGCATCAGCAACATGACTGAGTTGCAGATTTGTCGCCAAGGCAGTGGAGCAAGCTCTAGCTCTACCAAGGCCCAAAAAACCAGCCTGCAGAAAGAGAAAGAAGCAGATGATGCCCAAGCCCAAGAAGAACAAAGGTTAAAAGAGGAAGCAAGGTTGCAGCAAGAGGCTGAAATTGCAAGATTACAGCAAGAAGATGAAGTGGCAAGATTACAGTGAGAAGCAGAAAATGAAAGGTTGCAGAAAGAAGTTGAGGAAGCCCAGCAGCAGAGAGAAGCAGAAAATGAAAGGCTGCAGAAAGAAGCCGAAGACGCGAAGCAGGTGGAAGGAAATGAGAATCAGCTGCAAGTTGAAGAAGAAGAGAGAGGGCAACAAGCTGAAGTGAGGCAAAAGACGGAAGAGGAACTCAAGACAGTTGAAGATGCTCAAGCAGGTGGCTCCGGCACCCAGGATATGGAAATAGACGTATCTCAAGCAGGTGTCTCCGGCACTCAAAATGTGGAGGTGGACACAGCACAAGCAGGTGTCTCTGGTACCCAAAATGTGGGAACAGATTCAACTCAAGTAGTCCAGAACCCACCCGCGGAAGCAGAAATAAATATTCTAGATCTCCCAATCGTCCCTTACACTCCATCAGAAGAGCATACTGTGTCCATATGGGATGAATTTGTCTATGATAGGAAGAGGAAGGCAATGGTCCTTAAATCGGAAGAGAGGATAAAGAGACTCTTCCAAGAAGATATTGTTACCCACCGGGAGACCACAGTAATGCAAAATACAAATAAGGCTCCCTTAGCTATGGCATCCGCCGCTGTAGAGATAGCAAAAGCAACGCTGGACAATGTGGCCGATATAGTTAAAGAAGTTGAGTCGACAAAGAGGAGAGCTCGCATGTTACAACACACTGTGGCTAATGAGCAGGCTTACAGAGATCTCGTAGTGAATAGGTATAATCGCCTATCTGTTGAACATAAGGAATTGTCGGACAAGTATAACCTTTTGGAAGAAGAAAAGGAGCACATGGCAGTCCAGATGATGATCTTAGAAGCAGAAAAGAACGATGCAGAAGCTAAAGTATCCCATATAGAGGCAGATAAGTAGGTATTGGTTGAGCAATCGGAGCAAGCAGAAGGCAGAGCGATAGATATGTGTCCTTTCCATGAGCTGTCCTGTAGTATCCTAAAGCAAATCCATGACACGGAGGAACTAATTACTGAGGAAGTATGCAAGCTCAAGGCCATGGTGGTTAGATTAAAAGAAGTTAATGTAGAGGCCAATAGGCTTAAGGCTAAATATACTCAGGTTAAGGCAAACATCCTGAGCCAGATAGAATGGAGAGAAGGAAAGGTGGATTTCCCCAAGCATCTCCCATTCAAATCTGTAGATGGTTTTAATGAAGACATAGCCCTTTTGGAATTTTGCAGAAACTGTAGCATTAAGCTAATGGCCAAGATCCGAGGGACAATGGATAAAAGTAACGGTCTTTATCAAAGAATCCATGAAGTGCATGACAAATGCAAGTTGAGTTTCCCTCAGTCCCTTGATGATTTCCCGGGCAAAGAACAACGTTTATCTGACCTGAAAGAAGAGCTGGGCATCCAAACAGAATATGTAAAGAGGATTGATGTCTTAGCCATTGATGATATCCATCATTATATTGGGATGTCATCAATACACAATCATCTGCTTAAGGAAATACACCAAGCAGCAGTAACAGAAATTCAAGGTATTGGAGCAGAGCTTGGTAAAGATGTAACTTCCCAGAAAATATTACTCCCTGCCTCAGCAAATGTAGTTATAATAGATACTGGTATATGGTTTAGTTACATTGCAGAAGAAGAAAAGAAAGTAGCAGCAGTAGCAGAAGTAACAGCCAGCCCGAGTTCTTCTCTCCCAGTAGCAGCAGCAGCAACAGGTAGCTCGAGTGCTTCTCTCCCAGCTGAAGCGCCTGCCCAAGAGTGAACGTGCTGATATTAAAGCATTAATTCCTATCTTTTTTAATTTGGCTTTCATATGTAAAAAACATGGAGCCATTGGATAGCTGTCTTTTTCTTTTTTAAGTAATTTTCTGTTTAAGAAAGGGTCACATTTTTTGTCTGTTAAAAAGGGAAAAGTCTGTAGGTGACAAGTGTAAAGAGCCAGGTGGCAGCCCAAAGGGCATTTTGTAATATTATAAATAGAAGTTTAGGAAGCAATGTAAAGGACTTTTGGTAGGGAAATAATATTTTCTGAACTTGTACGAGCTCCCTTATACTTGTCTCAAGAAAATAAAATCTACCTAATAAGAGCTTGGAGAGGACGTCTTTTTGGATGGAAATGAAGATTGGATGTATATTGGATTATTCTTGTGACTTCCATACTTTACTGTGAGATCTTTCTTTACTGTTCTGAATTATTTCTTTGTAGTGAATGATCTTACTTCTTTCTGTGCAAATGAATTCTCTCTTTCATGAGTAATGGAATGTGTTATATTTAATTAGAAGCTATCTTCTGATATCTCTTACCTTTGTTGTAGTTCTATCGTTAAGATTTAATGGCTGTCTGTTTATTTTTTAGATAACTCCTATAGCTCATTACTCGTGCTTTCAATTTGCTCCTTGCAGGGATAGTTTAGATTTATTTCAGTTTTAGACATAGATCTGTTTTCCAATTCTGCATTTAGATTAAATTAGTCTAGGCACTTGCATATCATTATAAAACATAAAATCAAAAGAACGGTGGATCGGGCCATAACCGGTATAATTGGAGCAAATCTCCAAACCCACGGTTGCCGGAACTGCTAACCGGACAGATTCCCCATACCAAACGGTGGACGATCTAATTGGGATAGTCTACCGGGGAGGATCCCTTTCTGATTGATGCTGCGATCTCCGGGGCATCAACAAGAGTGCTATTGCATCCCAAAAGGGAATGTGATCCTCGCATGAAGCTCAACTTTATAGAAATCCCTCATTTGTGTAATTTGACATATTTATCTCAAGTTATGAGCTTTAGAAGTCAAGGTTCCAAATTATACTCACTAAAGGAAACCACATGGACCAGATTATTCCTTGAGATTTTGAGACAAATATTACAAGATTTATCTCCTTAAACTAATCCTAGGATGTTCATCTCCTTAGATTTCCAACGAACTATTGTTTTGTCAATCTCGACATTGAGAGGTCAAGTTCTGGTCTATGGAAGGAGAATCAACCACCATTTATCCCCCCCGTGCAATTTTAGCCATTGATTAAGGTTCACCTTATGTATTCCACATGAACCAAGGGTGGGCCATGCAAATTGTTTATAGTAAAAACATTTTTTTCTATTATATTTTATTGTGAATATAAGGAGAGTCATGAACCCCCATGTAGCTTGTGCTATCCTCCTCAATAAGCTTGTAAAATCCTAAAAGGGAATGAACATGCCATCATTTGGACCCAGACCCTTGTCATTGTAAAAATAATGTAGAACTACACAAAGCTCCTCTTTTGATAGTTCTTCCATCAAATTGACATTATCTCCTTTAGTAACAATACCGGGGAATAAAGTTACCATTTTTACCACTAGGAAGGTTGTTGAATCTTGAGGTGCTATGTTTTCTTGTTCCTCTTGTGCACTTTGAACTGAGTCCAAGTCGAGTCCAAGTGGACCCTTTCCCCAAGTCTACGATTTAAAATTTTGGATTCAAGTCCTAATTGGATTTTTGATTTTGGATAGGGATTTCATTGTATCCCTAGGGATAGGATAATTTTTTTTAAGTTACAACCATGTAGAAGAATCGAAATAGACCTTCCCTGAGTTTTTTTTAGAGCCATTAATAAACATGACTTATTGGACATTCAACCGACGTTCAAGTGGTGTGGGTTGAAGTTTGAACGTCGGTACAATAATTCTGGCATCAATTATGCAGTGAATACTTGATGTTAGTTCGACGGATCATCCACTTTTTTTTCCTCAATGCAATTCTAGATGTCTATTCTTGGAGGTTTAGCTGACATTACATCTACTTTGCAAACATATCTTTTCAAACGTTTAGCGGACATTACATCTACAATGTGAACGACTCTTTTCAGACATTCCAATGACGTTCAAATGGTGTCGATTGAACACTGATATCATATCTCCCACATCGATTAAGCAGAGACTACTCAACGTTAGTTTGACGGATCACCCACTTTTTTTTGGTTAATGGATTTTGGACATCGCTTTTCGGACGTTGTGCCGACGTTACACAAATTTGCAATCGTCCCTTTTTGGATGTCTGACCAAAGTTTTATCTACTTTACACACGTCGCTATGTCAATGTTACATCGATGTTTGGGTCGACACTTTATTAGATGCAATTGATCTAGGGAAGAAGGTAGAAACATTGCTTAAGAGACTCTAAAAGAGGTATCTTAAGTGACATCATCCAACCGACGTTTAGCAGGATCCTTTATTGACACTAAAAACCATCGATGAGATGTCGAAAAAAGGGACCCCATTTTGTAGTGGGTACTTGTAATAGATTGGGTGGTTGGGAGCATTGGTTGTGATACTCCCTACCCACGTTCAAATCTAGCTCGTGACATTTTATGATGGACATTGGGGGTACCTTGATTCTTTGTGAATAGTAGGTTTATGTCCTTTCCGTGGATGTAGCCCATGACACCAGTGAACCACAAGTTAAAAAATAAATCTATTTAATAATTATATTTATATTTATTAAATCTAATATATATCTTTTAATTTTTATTGTGATACAAAATTATATTTATTTTTGTTTTTATATTTTTAATAGTTATCAACATAACAATGCTAATCCTTGCAAAGCATTAAACAAGAGAAATAGCTGCAAAGCAGCTAATCCCTGCTTTAAGATTTTGTTTGTAGTTAAGATATGATTTATATGTTTATAATTTTTTTAATATATATGATATTATTTTTGTTACTTATTTTTTATTAAAATACTATTAATAAAAACTAATTCATATCTTTATTTTTAAAAGAGTTAGCCACTTTCATTGTTGTTAAAGTGGTGTTAGACCTCTCTCTCTCTCTCTCTCTCTATATATATATATATATATATATATATATAAACTAAAGTATGATAAATGTGTGTGTTTATATTTACCATTTTAAAGTATATATTGTGTCAAAATGTATATATTTTGTAGAACTGCTAAACATGTGTATTATTATAAATTTCAAGGTGTATAATATTTAAAAAATATATTTTGTAAAAATAAAAATAAGTATAAATACTAGTGTGCAATTATATCTTACATGTTGATGAAAAGTAAGTCAAATATATGATATTAATTAAAAATACATATATCAATAAAAATAAGAAGACAACACACACACACATATATAGTTTGTGTAACCACAAAAGTTTATATTAATGCTAAGTAAAAGAAAAAAAAATGTATAATAAAGAAACTTATATTCATATATTCTTATTAATTAAATATATATATGCTAATAAAAATACAAACACATGTTTATACATTGTACATGTAATATAAAAACTTGTGTATGTGTTCTGTTGAAAGGAAAAAATGTTTACTATTAGTTGATAAAAAGTGTTATATATATATATATATATATATATATATATATATATATATATGATTGAGTTTTTATAATTAGAAATTAATTTTATTGTGAATAAGGTAGATTTTACAAAATGATATCATTAATAGAATTGTGTACTTATCATTAATGACAATGTACAAATTTGATAGTATTCATTAGCATTAATGAAACCTTTAGTACAAAGACCACATGTCAAGCTATATATATATATATTTGAATTTTTAAATTACTATTTTGCTTAAACAATTTGGCATGTGTACAGACTTATGATAGTGTTAATTAGCATTAATGAAACCTTTAGTACAAAGACACATGTCAAGTTAGATTTTTTTTTTGAATTTTTAAAATTTATTTATTATTTTATTTAAACAATTTCACATGGGTAATTTGTCACTTCAAGGCCTTTAGCCAATCATAAAATAAAAATAACAAATTTTAAATATTCAACAAAATAATTTATAATTTCAAATATTAAATTTAATACATAAATATTACACAACATTATGAATTTGTTTTAGGATTAATATAAAGTCAAAGTTTATGTATGACCAACTGATTGCTATAATTTCGTGCCTTGGAAGGGACTTATAATATTTACATCTTTTAAACAATCTTTTCAAAGACACTAAAATTGAGTACATAACATAGATACATCTATTTTTTGATAGGTCGTCTATGGACATAGTTAAGCCCAACATTATACTATGTACATGAACATCTCCTAGTTTCAACATTGAGATCCCATGTCCACTTTTTTATTTACATTTGGGAATAATATTATATAGATGAACAATGGAGGCGACGATCTAGGACTTGAAAATCTCTATGATACCCTTAAGGAAAGGAAAAGGAAATTTTGTGACACGATAACTTCAGAAACCTTTCTTGAGGAACAACTTCTCAAATTCCTCCATTCTCTCCTTTTCACCATCTCTATAAACCATCATTCCTATGTAAACTCCATACACCTCAATTGAGTGATTATATTACCATCAAATCAATAATAGAGAATTATAAAATTTTGTTTTCAAACCCTCATAGAATTCATTGAAGAATGGAATGTAAAATGTAGTGGAACATGCCAGGGGAGAAACGAATGTTGGTGATAAAAAAATTTCAAGATATGTATACACTTTGTGAAGAATGATTTCAAGAGAGTCCCCAAATTCAATGAGAGTACTTGTATAATTCTTGAAATGTATCTCATCATCTAGAGATAAGTATACAATGAAATAGATTCTTGGTATGATTTAGATGCTCAATGTGATGACTAATACATGGATAGTTGTCATTTATGGGAATCCAAATAAGTTTTCAACTTCTATTTGATGACTCTACTTCCCCTTAGGTAGAGAAAGTCATGGAAGGAAGTCGAGACAAGGTTATGACTTCCAATTTTCAGCTTGCATATTCTTTGTTAGTGGTATTCATTCACATATTCATTAAAGATCCCCATATGGATGGACCTATATATTTGAATCCACATAACCATGTTAAGGATCACCATCTTGTGATAGGTATTGAGCACATGTATCTTTGGTACCAAGTCATCATTGGTGAACTCTTAGAATGGGTGCCTAATGAGGGCAGCTAGACAAGGAGCCTACTTTAATTATCAACCCGGGGGACGTACAAACTTAAGAGGTGCTAACACTATATGTGCTCTAGAGGATAGTCTTCGTTGTGTTTGGGGTGTTGGTATAGATCTTATATGTTTATCTAATCAAGAAGAAGGTGAGATGAAAAGATTGTAAATCTATGAATGACAAGTCCCTATGTTAAGAAGGTTAACATACTGAAAGTAGTAAATCTACACTAAGAATTAAATTGCTGAATTAACCAATCTTTATTAACCAATCTAATGCTACGAATTAACCAATCTTTATTTATTTGGATTAAACACTAAGAAGTGATGATCATTAAATCAATGAACCGAAAATAATTAACCTATATGATCTAAGTTTGATACAAGAAATATGCATGAGCTTTCTGGATCTGAATCATTGCCTGAGAACTGATATGAAAATATATGAAAACATATGTCAAAATATGCGTGCGCAGAACACAGCTATAGGACTACAGAATGCATCCTACCGAACTACAGAATGAGTGTTGATCAACTACAGAAAATATGCTAAACGAAAATAATCTTTTAATTGAAATAAAACCATACTATTCAACGGCACCAAGGTATCTTCACACAAGATAAGAAGTAAATCAATTCACAGTATAAATGGAAAATAACTGAAAACATAGTAAAGCTCCTGACTTACGTGTTGGAGGGGCCCTCTCCAACTCGTACTCAGGAGTATAGAATAAACGTAGGTCAGAAAGTAACATCAGTCTCTTCATTAACATAACCAACCTAGATCCAAATCCTAGGCTCTATCAAGCGCCGAGAGGGATCAAATCTCTTGAGGTGCAAACCTCTCCTTGAATAGCTTCTTGAGTGCAATACCTGAGCCACCTAATCCTAAACTCTAAAGTCTCTAGTTTAAGTCTCATATTTACTTTTTACTTTGTATTATTATTTTTTGTTTACTTTGTATTATTTTGTTACCGGACAAACACTCGACAAACACTCTAAAGTCTCATATTTACTTTTTACTTTGTATTAAAAGTAAAAAGTAAAGTCTCTAGTTTAAGTCTCATATTTACTTTTTACTTTGTATTATTCTTTTTTGTTTATGGCCGACATAATATTTATTACTTTTTACTTTGTATTATTCTTTTTTTTGTTTACTTTGTATTATTTTGTTACTCGACAAACTTGACAAACACTCGACTCACAAGATCTCCTCCATACTGAGCTGTAGAGCGCCTCTCGGCGCAATAACTTCATGGTTCAGAAATAGTATTGCAACACAAATTGTCTCTGCAGTAGAATGTAAAAACACGTAATTCCACAAAATAGCAACAGGACCCCCTCGCTACCCGAGAGGTCCGTATATATATGCCTCAAATTCTAACCTAACTACTTTCTTTAATCGCTAATCCTGTTGAACAGGAGTTCTTCTCTATAAGTTAGGGAAAAAGGGCGCTGAGCCTTACATGGTCTTTCAGTCTCTCAACTAGATTTGCGTGTTGTCCCTTAGTGTACCTGCGCTTGCTCCAACATACTCATTTTCATGTATTGGTTTATAAAAACACCCTTTAAGCATAAAAAGAATAATCTAAAAACATCTTCATTAAATAATCAAAGTAAATCATTAACCCACAAAATAAGTGTATTTCCTTCATCATATCTTGTGTTTTACCATGGCAAAAAGGCTATAGGATACCTATAATTTGGGTTCATCATCTCCCCCATGCTTGAAGGATTCACCCATCCTTGGGTGACACACTCGGATCTTCTATAGCTTCTCCGATGTCCCATGCGACCATTCTTGGAGTTCCTACTTGCCTTTAGTAACCCATGCTCTGTTCATCCCTGGCCCATGCTCTTTTCTCTTCTTTCTAATTAATCTGCTCTTTAATAGTCAGAGGAAGGAAAAATGGAGGATTTAGCTTCATGCCAATCCATCTGAGTTGATTCTTGATCAAGGACTCCCTGTATAGCTTAGCTTTGAAGAGAGCAGCTTCTAGTCCGAGAGGGGAATGAGGATCCTTCTTTCTCAAATCATCTCCAATACTTGCCCACCTATCACTAATGGCCTCTTGTAACTCTTTGTATGGGCATTGCAGGGTGAGATCAAAATGTGTGACTTCCTCCTTTTTTTTTTCAAGCACAATAGGCATTAGCTCTTCATCAGTGGTGATACTTTGGTGGGCCTGAAGTACCCTTTTAGGGTGAGATGCCTCTTCCCTGATCCATAATTGATTTTTCCACTTCTCTACGAGGTATATATGATCATCTTGTGCCCTTTCCACCTCGTGGTTCATCCAGGAGCATAATGCTCTCAGCTGGAAGTCACCTACATATGGATTAGGTGACCAGTTAGGTGTGCTTGGCACCATGAAGTTATGCAAGAAGAATTCACACAGTTGATCCTTTTCCAACTTTGTGTAGTCCAGAGAAGTGTCCACAAATTCCCTTGCAATGTTCAGTTCCAGAGACATGCCTTGATTTAGCCTTTGTAGCTGGAACCTTCCCCACTTTTCCTTTAAGTAGAGCGTATAGACTCTAGACAGGGGTTTGAGTTGCAGTATTTCATCATAGATTCTTGTAGTGGTTGCCAGGGTGTCCTCTAGCTGGAGAATTTTATGATTTTTTTGGGCTAACTCCTCTTGTGTTTGGGCCAATTTCTCCCTTAATGATGAATTTTGCTGCTCTGCTAGTTTTAGCTCTCCCGTGTGCTGCATTTTCAAAATTTGTGTCTTTTCATGCACAAAGAGTGAGGTTGCTGGTAGAGTTGGATGGCTTATCTGTGTTCTTGCCTCAATCTTTAATGCTGCTAACTCCTCCTTGACCTTTGCCAATTCTATTAGTGCCTCAGCTAGCCAGTTATTGGCTTCAGGGTTCACATCTTTGTTGGCATGGTTCACATCCTGACCAGCGGGGTTCCAGTGGTCATCATCCTGTTCCTCAGGTGTGGTTGGGTCGTCCTGGTCTACCCAATCATCATCACCATCAGATACGTCCTGAATTATTGGGCTGGGATCCCTTTCTATCTCCTTTTCATGCCTGATTTTGGGTGGCTGTGTGAACATTTTGCTTCGCCGCTTTGGCCCTTTCTCGCTGGTGGAAACCCCCGAATCCTTTTGACGGGAGCTATCTCTTAAATGCTTAATCTTTATCAGGGTATCGACCACACTGTCTAGGTCAATTTTTCTTTTAGCTCATGATGTAGAATTGGTCTTGTATTTTGGCCCAAAAGCTAGGGGTATGATGACAGTAGGTGTACCCTTCATCCTCTGTACATCCTCGGTTGAGATTACCACAAATTCCTCCCATGAAAGTTCTGGGACCTGCACTGTTAACTCTTCGCGAATTATCAACTTGATTAGCCCATGGTGGGATAACGCATCCTCTTTTCCTTCAATGACTTTCTTGCTCATTTCTCCCAATGACAAGAGAAGATAATAAGGAATGATTATGTTGTTGTTAGGCATGATGTGGCTCCTGTGCCTCAGAAGATCCAGAATTCGAAAATGGAAGAGAGGGACGTAGCTCAACCTCCCTGTACATGTTACATATTTCTGAATGACAGCAGCTACTTCATCCCAAGGTGCTGGCATAGTGACCCTCTTGACTCCGTTTTTATCTTCTTCATAAGCTTCTTCAGGTCCAAACAACATTGCCTTTGCACTCTGGTTGGCTTCCCTGTCTTCCTTGGCCCAATGTAGACCCATGGGTATCCCTGTGTATTTTGCAAAGGCTTCCTCATCCAACCTGATACGAAGTCCTCTAACCCGGGTGACGAACTGCTCTTCTTTGATGTGCTTTAAGTTTCTTGCAAATTCCAAAGCTACCTCTGTATTAGACCCCCTTAGCCTTGAGATGAAGGGCATCCATCCCGCATTACGGAGGATAGATAAAACCCTTGGGTTTTCATAAATGGCTCTGTGATCCGTTGGTTCACTCCTTTTGAACCCTTTTGTCAACCTTGGATTTTCTACTGTAATCAACAAAATGAAACTTTTGAGTGTGGCTGACTTACCTCACTGGCCAGGATTGATTAACAAGTTCAAAGGTAGCTTGCAGGCAGAGTGACAATGCAAACTATCAGTTTTCCTTCTTCTGGAAAGCTTGTCTTTGCAAAATTGGGTCTTTCCGTCGATTATGCCGCCTCATTTACTGTTTTACCCCACTTTTCCCGATCATTTGGCACACCTGCCACCTTACGCATTCTTTACCATAATCGAGCCCCGCATTTCATTTCATCATTGTATATTTCCCCTTTTGCTCTGATCATTAGGGAATACGGTAGCCAGATTTGAGTTTATCATTTGCTGACATGACTCAGGTAGTAATCATGATTCATTGAGATTTCTCTAAACTGTGCCGCCGAATGAAGTTATAAGCTGTCCTAAGCTTCAGGAATAACCATTTTGTGGGATGATGATTTGACTTCAAAAATAAAACAAAGAGATTTAGAGATTACCTTGTTATGCTTTGCGTACCTGAGTTCATGGCGTGGCTTGATTTGATGTGCTCTGGATTTTGTAGTAGATATTTGCATTGTCTGTAGTTATTTTAGGCATGTCTGTAGTTACGCATGTTTTCCTTTTGCCTTTGGTCTCATAGAAAATGCTGTATCTCGTTTTTGATTTTTGTCCCAATTTCTGATTTGATTTTGTGCTGATGCCCTGTATTGAGTTTTGATTTTGCTTTCTATAGTGCTGGCTCGCTTGAATAATGGTAGGCTCGCTTGAATAGATTGGTTGCTTGATTGTTTTCTGTAGTGCCTGATATTATTGTTGGCTGACTTGAATACATGACTGGCTCGCTTGAATAGATTGGTTGCTTGATTGTTTTCTGTAGTGCCTGATATTATTGCTGGCTGACTTGAATACATGACTGGCTCGCTTGAATAGATGGCATGCTTGGTTGAATGTTGATAGCTGGCTCTCTTGATTTGATTTATTTGCAGGATGCTGGTTAGTTTTTCATGGGGATGTATGATTGCCTGCAAATGTACTTGTGATTACCTTGAGTGGATCAGTTCTATTCTTTTAATTTTCTTCATTCATTTTTCTCTTATTCTTGTTTTTTTTCATTTCTCTTATTCTTTTTTTTTTCATTTTTTATTTCTTTTTTTTTTTCATTTTTTTCGGAACTGGATTTCAATGATTTTCCATGTTTTCTATCAGTATCAGTTGTTGTTAGTAGAGTATCTGTTTGAACTCTCCTCTTGACTGTGGCTTTTTGTAAATTTTGAGTCTATGTCCATTCACTATCATGGGAAACTCTTCTTCATCAATTGTAATAATCTTTACAGCTCCATTTTCATAGATTGTTTCAATAATGTAAGGTCCGAGCCATCTAGTTGTTAGTTTTCCTTTGAAAGTGTGAAACCTGGAGTCATAGAGTAGTGCCCAGTCACCTTCCTTGAACTTTTTATCCTTTATGTGCTTGTCATGCCACTTCTTCCTTTGCCGTTGGATGATTTCAGTATGGGCAAGTGCTTGCTGGCGCTGCTCATCCAGTTGATTTAATTGTAGCATGTGTTCCTGTTGTATTTCTGAAAGTTCCATATTCAACTGTGCTGCAATTATTAATGTCTTTATTTCAAATTCAATTGGTAGCATAACTTTCTTTCCGTAAACTAGTTCATAAGGTGTGAAGCCTGTTGTTGTCTTCCATGTGGTATTATAAGCCCAAAATGCCTCACTTAGTCTATTTGCCTAGTCTCTTTTGTGGAGTTGGACTATCTTTGTCAAAATCCTCTCTAACTCTCTGTTGGTTACCTCAGCTTGACCATTAGCTTGAGGGTGATAGGAGTAAGACTATCTGTCCTTAACATTGTTTCTTCGAAGTAAGTCTTCTATCATATTTGATGTAAACAGTGGGCCTTGATCAGAAACTAGTTCTCTTGGGACTCCAAACCTGTGGAAGATCTGCTCAGTGAAAAATTTTGCCACGTTGGTTTCATTTGCTGCAGTAAGTGTTGCTACTTCAGTCCACTTTGTAAGGTAGTCAATGCATACCAGGATGTAGCTTTTTTGATTTGACTGTGGGTTGATTGGACCAACGAAATCAAATCCCCATTTTTCGAATGCCTCCAAAGAGATTTGTGGATGGAGAGGAATTTCTTCTTTTTATGTTGGTTTCCCCATTCTTTGGTAGTCATCACAGTGTGAAACATATTCATAAGCATCCTTGTGGAGTGTTGGCCAATAATACCCTGTTTGCAAAATTTTATAGGCTGTCCTCTTTGCAACATAGTGTCCTCCACATGGTTCATTGTGAGTGGCATGCATTATGTTATGCACTTCATCTTCTCTAATGCATCTTCTGAGTATTTGATCTAGTCTTTTTTTGAAGAGCATTCCCTCTATCCATGTGTAAGTGGCACTTTTTCTTATGATCTTATTCTTCTCTTTGTAGCTGTAATGTGCTAGAAATCTTCCAGTCACTAAATAGTTTGCTATGTAAGCAAACCATGGGCTCCTTGTGGAGATTGAAAAAAGATGTTCATCAGGAAAACTATCATTCACCACTTCACTGTCTTGTCCATGGGTGAGCCTAGATAGAAAGTCAGCCACTACATTGTGTTTTCCTGGCTTGTCCAAAATTGTGATGTCAAACTCTTGTAGGAGGAGTAGCCACCTAATGATTCGAGCACTTGTATTAGGTTTGTTCGTGAGATACCTTATTGCTGAATGGTCCGTATGGACAAAATCTTGGTAACCAGTTATGCAGTGCTTGAACTTGTTAATGGCATGTATGACATCCAAAAATTCCTTCTCTGTGACAGTATAATTTAATTCTGCCCCTGCCACATTTTTACTGATATAATATATAGCATAGGGCTTCTTGTCTCTTTCTTGTCCAAGGACAGATCCAATGGCCTTATCTGATGCATCTGAGTGGATGTGGAATGGAAGTGCCCAATCTAGTCCTTGGAGTACTGTAGCTGTAATTGTTTTCTCCTTAAGGTTATCAAATGCTGTCATGCAATGTTTTGTCCAAATGAACTTGGTGTCCTTTGTGAGAAGGGAAAACATTGGTGCAACAATCCTGCTATAATTTTCAATAAATCTCTTAAAGTATCCCGTTTTCCCAAGGAAACTTCTCACATCTCTTTGTTTGACTGGTGGTTGAAGTGTTCTGATTACTGAAACTTTTGCTTGATCAACCTCAATTCGCCTCTGTGATATATGGTGCCCAAGAACGATGCCTTCTTCCATTAACATTATGCATTTGTCATTGCTCAAACATAAGCTCATCTCAATAGATTTTTTCAAGACTAATTCAAGATGGTTCAATGCCCGATCAAAGTTTTGGCCATAGGGTGTGAAGTCATCCATGAAGGCTTCCATTTGATCATTTATAAAATCAGAGAATATACTTAATATGGCCCTTTGAAGTGTTGTTGGAGCGTTACATAACCCAAACGGTAGTACTCTATATGCATAAGTGCCCCATGGGCATGTAAACGTTGTCTTTCCTTGATCAGCTGGGTGTATTAGAATTTGGTTCTACCCACTGAAACCATCCAAAAATGAGAAATACTTGTTCCTAGCTAATGTGTCCAGTACTTGATCAATAAATGGGAGAGGAAAATGATATTTCTTGGTTTCTTTATTGAGCTCTCTGTAGTCCACACAAATTATGCATTTGCCTCCTTTTTGAGGGACTATAACCAGTGGTGAGACCCATTCGCTATCAGAGATGGGATATATGAACCCTGCATCTAATAAATTTTGTAGTTCTACTTTAACTATGTCCTTTATGCTGGGTTAAGCCTCCTTTGTGGTTGTCTGATAGGAATGGAACCTTCTTTGATGTAAATGTAATGTTTGCAGATATCAGGATGGATTCCCTTCATGTCAACATATGTCCATGCAAAAGCTTTATTTTGTTCTGAGAGTACCTTCATTAACTGCTTTTCTTGCTCTGGCTTCAGATTGGAATTAATGTTGATTGTCTTTCCAAGCATAATTTCCACTGTTTTTGCTTTTTTTGATTTTTCTTCCAGAGATAGCACTTCTACCCACATTTTATTTAAGTTATGGTTTGAACTTTCGCCTTCTTGTTGCTGGTCTGTGTCACAAAATTCTTCAAGAACATCATTGTTAGAAGATGCATTTTGGATAAACCTATCTAAATGGCTATCTTCGTCTATGTCTTTTAGTGATAGTGCAACATCAATTGTAAGGAAAGGTCATATGTTTTGATTTGATTTGTCATTATAATCATCAGTCTAGTTTTGATATTCTAGGTCTAAAGATTTCCTAGCTGGTGGATAAATCGTGATTTTTTTCCTAGCTTGTCCATTGGTGATTGTCATGTTACCTGATCTGCAACCAATGTAAGCATCTGCAGTTTCCAACCAAGGTCTGCCTAGTATGATCGGGTAACCACTAAGTTTACTCTTTACTTCGATGACTATGAAATCAACTGGGTATTCCCAGGATTCTATATTGATTATTATATCTTCAAGCATTCCTTTAGGTATCACTGTGGATGTGTCAGCTAGCTGGAGTACTGTAGTTGTTGGTCTGACCATTGATTGGAGTCCTAGGTGTATCATAGTATCCTTGGTCATCACATTTATAGCAGCTCCTAAATCAATTAAGCTTCTGTCTATCTGTTTGTTATTGATGATTACGTTGACTACTGGGTTGCCTGGATCAAGATATTTGGGGTTTACAAGGACACCTAGCATTGAATCCGCCAATTGTCCTACTACATTTATCATGGGTGGGTCTCATTTTCTTCTTCCAGGTATTTTCAAACAATTCTCTTTAATGAATTTGTTGCAGATGGGTACATCTCTGATGGCTTGTAAGATTGGAATTTGGATATTCAAGTGTTTCAATTCGTTCAGAATTGCATTTTCCTCTTCTTCTTTGGTACTTCGTAGAACTTTTTCAGGGAATGGAGGGTTTCTATTTTGTGTGAGTGGTCGGACTTATTCCTCCTGAGGGCTTGGTTCATTCGGTTGTTGAATATGAGGTTGTGTTGTTTGTTCGTGAGCCTCATCTCCTTGGTTACTATGTCTGTTTGTATTTTGCAATGTCTTCCCAGATCTTAGATTAATTTCGTTTATCTCCAGTGTATCCACTACATAGGTTGGAAGCTGTACTATTTCAGTATTGTAGGCTTGTTGTTGTGGTGGCCTGTTATTGTTAGGGTTGGGAATTGGCTGGGCAGGAATTGGTGGAGGTCTGGGGGGTGGTTGATTTGGTGGTGGCGGCATGATGAGTGGCTGTTTTTGCTGCAATGGAGCTCTCCAATTTGATGAATAAGGGTATGGATTGCCATAATTCGTAGTTGGCTGAGCAAAATGTGGGGGTTATGGAGAGTAAGATTGTGGGTAATAAGCCTGTTGATATGGTTGGTTTTGCTTCCATTGATTTGGATTTTGCTGAGATGGCCATGGGGCTGGTACAAAGTTCCAATTCTGCTGGTTATTTCCCTAATTGTAGTAAGGTTGGTTGTTGGGTTGGTAAGGCCTAGCAAAATTATTCCTCCTTTGATTCACAAAACATAGCTGTTCTATTGCACCTTCAGTTGTGGGATCTTGAATAGTAGCTTTACATGAAGGAAACAAAGGAAATTTATCAATGGAGTGATCGTCAGTGCAAAGACCACATATTTCTATGGTGTTCAGTGTGCACTGCCCTTTCTCATGTTTTTTTCTGCAGTGTGGACAAAATACTGCCAAGGCTTGGTTGATTTCGTCCTGTTTCTTCTTGATTTGAAGTGCATCATGCTGCATGGCCAAAGATTGTAAGATGTTGGTCTTCATGTCATCTAGTAGGTTTCCTAAATCAGATTTTGTAAGGTCTGGTCCCGAAGATGCTGATCCCCCAGTAAGTATGTGTGTATCCCTGGTCCCATTTTTACTTTTCCTAGATCTAGAGTAGTTTTTGAAGATTTTTAGGATTTGGTCATAAGTCTTTTGGAATATATCTCCATCCCCCAGAAGGTTTAAGACTTCAAAATTTTCTTCTTTTACACCTCTAAGAAGGACAAGTTTTAGTGATTAAGGATCTAAGGTGCAATGACTAGCTCGTTTGTAGCTGAGTTGAAATCTTTGGGCATAATCCTCTAATGATTGTCTTTCTCCTTGTTGCATTTGAAAGATTTCATCTCTTGTATCCTTTTCTTTGTAGTAGTCCGTATATTTTTCTAGAAATGCCTATTTCATTTGGTCCCAGCTGAAAATACTGTTTCCTTCAAGGCTCATGAACCACCTAAGTGATAGATCCTTCAATGTGGAAGGAAAAAGCCTCAGCTTTTGTGCATCAGTAGTGTAATCAAAGGATCTGCAAACTACCTCAAACTCAAACAGGAATGTGTCAGGGTCTTCTGAAGTCAAACCATGGAAGTTTGGCAGATTGTTAGGGTTGATGTTCTTCATCATAGCATATCCAAGAGGTATACTGATGGGAAAGGTGAATAGTTCCCTAGGCTCTTCATCTTCTTCTGCCATAGTAGTGCTTGAGCTAGAGTCAGCAAAGAAGTTATCTAGGTTTGGGTCGTAGCTAGAATCGGTTTCTTCTTCTGAGTTAAGGAATTCAAATTGAGAGTTATCAAAATTGTTGTTGCTCATAGGACCGGTAGGTAGGAAGCATCCAAATATATCTCTTTGTCGTCTAGGAATTCATGGTAAAATTTTTATGTTTTCTGGTTGTTTTTGTTTTTTTTCTTCAAATATGTCTCCAAAAGATTAAGCACCTCCTCGACAACGGTGCCAAAAAGTGGTGAGCTCTTAGAATGGGTGCCTAATGAGGGAAGCTAGACCAGGAGCCTACTTTAATTATCAACCTGGGGGATGTACAAACTTAAGAGGTGCTAACACTATATGTGCTCTAGAGGATAGTCTTTGTTGTGTTTGGGGTGTTGGTATAGATCTTATATGTTTATATAATCAAGAAGAAGGTGAGCTGAAAAGATTGTAAATCTATGAATGACAAGTCCCTATGTTAAGAAGGTTAACATACTGAAAGCAGTAAATCTACACTAAGAATTAAATTGCTGAAAACAATAAATCTATACTATGAATTAAATTACTGAAACTTGGCAAATTTATTCTAGAAATGAAAGACTAAAAGCTGGGATTCTAATCTAGGAACCAAATGTTGTAAATCAAGTGCATAATACTAGAAGTCTGATCTAAAATATTGGAATGTTAAAAACTAAATTCAGAATGCAAATATCTAATACTACGAATAAACCAATCTTTATTTATTTGGATTAAACACTAAGAAGTGATGATCATTAAATCAATGAACAAAAAAAAATTAACCTCTATGATCTAAGTCTGATACAAGAAATATGCATGAGCTTTCTGGATCTGAATCATTGCCTGAAAACTGATATGAAAACGGATGTCAAAATATACGTGCGCAGAACACAGCTACAGGACTACAGAATGTGTCCTACTAAACTACAGAATGAGTGTTGATCAACTACAGAAAATATGTTGAACGAAAATAATCTTTTAACTGAAATAAAACCATACTATTCAACGGCACCAAGGTATCTTCACACACGATAAGAAGTAAATCAATTCATAGTATAAATGGAAAATACCTGAAAACAGAGTAAAGCTCCTGACTTACGTGTTGGAGAGGCCCTCTCCAACCCGTACTCGGGAGTATAGAAAACTTATAAACGCAGGTTGGAAAGTAAAATTAGTCTCTTCATTAACATAATAACTTCATGGTTCAGAAATAGTCTTGCAACACAAATTGTCTCTGTAGTAGAATGTAAAAACACGTAATTCCACAAAATAGCAACAGGACCCCCTCACTACCCAAGAGGTCCGTATATATATGCATCAAATTCTAATCTAACTACTTGCTTTAATTGCCAATCCTGTTGAATAGGAGTTCTTCTCTATAATTAAGGGAAAAAGGGCGCTGAGCCTTGCATGGTCCTTCAATCTCTCAACTAGATTTGCGTGTTGTCCCTTAGTGTACCTGCGCCTGCTCCAACATACTCGTTTTCATGTATTAGTTTATAAAAACGCCCTTTAAGCATAAAAATAATAATCTAAAAACATCTTCATTAAATAATCAAAGTAAATCATTAACCCACAAAACAAGTGTATTTCCTTCATCATATCCTGTGTTTTACTGTGGCAAAAAGGCTATAGGATACCTATAATTTGTGTTCATCAATCATCAACACTTTGACATGGGACTTGGGTTTATGGATAAGCTCCTTGGATTACTTAAGTATGGAAGTTAGTATTTGCGCATGGGACACTAGCTTATTCAACATTGTAGCAAGCACTTGTACATTGGACCCAGGTTTATGGTGGAGCTTCTTGTACTACTTCAACATGGTGGTTAGTAGTTGTACATGGGACCTTAGTTCCTTGGTTTACTTCAACATTGTGGTCAACACTCATCTATGGGACCCTGTTTGACGGACAATCTACCAAGAGTGGACTTGAGGCATGATCTCCCTAGCTCAACACGAATCTAGAACAAATAGTATAGAATATAAGTTACTTTTCTAGATCTAATTAAGGATCAAGGAACTAGATATGTTTACCTTATAGATCACTAATCATTTTCTCCTTGAATGCTGCTCCAAGATTGACAATATTCAGATCCGAGCTACAAAACCTGTCAAGACAACAAGACAACAAAACAAGTAAAATGCATCTATACAATAACAGATCTAAGTAAGCAGTCAAGTAGGCGAACTACACAAGATATCATTAACACAATGAGATTTTGGTGGAAAGCAATTATATTACTATATTGAAAGGGAAGTACATAGGGTAGATAGATTACAACCATAGACTTAACATAGCAATCCTCATCCGATCAAACCAATTCCAAAGCCTCCCAAGGAAGTGTGAGTCTCCCAATAAATGATTAGATATCTCTCCTAAGGTAATTTCACCAGCATGTAGACACTATAGACTTCCTCTCCTTGGTATGGGTGTGAGATTCACTTATATAGGACTAAATGGATAGGGTAGGTTGAGATATGGTAGGAGAGAGATAGGGGATCCTTCCAAGAGGTTAGGAACTGAGTTCCAGCTCTCCCAAAAGGTCAGGGATAGGGATCCATGTCAGCTAGCTTCGAGAATGGGATCAAAGGATCTATTTTTGTCCATTAACTGACATCGTCACAGGCTGCAAGAGGCCAACCTACGATGTCGCAGGTTGCATGAGGACAACCTGCGATGACCTCTCAAAACCTAGTATGAATGGGTTTGTATCTCTTCTAGGTCAATAACTTAGTCAAGGGAACTTTAGGGATGTATACACCGAGTCTCATGATGGTAATATTTTAGGTGTAACAGAATGCCCCCCAAAGCATGAAGCTGTTTGAAATTGGACAGGTGAAATGCTTTGACAGAAGGAATGGAAATGGCTTGTCGGACGAAGGACGCTGCTACTGTACAACTGACTCTGAGTACACAGTCTCATATGATGTACAACATGGATGCCGACCAATACATTGCAGATCCATGGTAGTAATGACCGACTGAACACAATCATGGCTACTAGACACAAGCGTAGATCCATGATGAGATGATAACACAACCATGACCAATACAAAAGTGGATCCGTGTGATATGAATCAAAACAATCTCCATCGCAACTTGGGTAAAACATGACTCCCCAGGGTCTTCAAGTTGAACCCGCAATGATACGAATCTATCCATGTGATTACAAATGGCTTGATGTCGAACATGGTAGAAACCACTTGATTACCGGTCATTGATGTATACCGTTAACAAGCAAGAGGGAAATCACCATTGAGGTCAATGATTCCCAAGGTATCATAGTACATATCACCAAGCGTGAATAAATGAGTTGAAGTCGAATGCAAGATGAAATCTTTCAATCAAGATTCAATGATGTAAACTCATGTTGAAAGCGAGGTAACCTGCCATTGAAGCATGCAGGGCCAAGGTACTTGGTTGGTTTCTAGATTCAATCCTCAAATGATGTGTTGAAGTCGACAAGGATGAATCCGTCGAAGGGGGGCCATGATGAATCCCCCATCATCGACACGAAACATGACAAAGGATGTGTAGAGCAGATCAGACGGTATAATAACATGCAAGACTGACTCAAAGTAGACCGGCATGGTAGTAGGCGTAATGACTGTAGATAATGAATGGTGAGAATATTCTTGAACATGGGCATGGCATGACTTGGCAGTATTGACATGATGAGTATGACCCCAAAACCTAAATGCAACTAATGATGGAAGCATACTTTGAATGACTCAAAGGAGTGGCAAGACTCAGGAAGTTGGTGAAACTCGAGGACAAACAAATGATCCAAGTGCAGTATACAAATGCAGATGAGTGCCATGTTCAAGAATGACTAGGTACTGCCACAGATAAAGGGTGTAACATAAAAGCTTTCCTTTTTCCCCATCATGAACGATGAGTGCCTCATGTGTTTTTTACGAGTTTGATGAGGGTAACTAGATGCTTGATATAGATCATCTCATAGATGAGTCCAATCCCAAATATTTTTCGAACCTGGGATAGGAGGGGTTCGTCCCATGATGGCCCCTTCAATGTGAAAGTTTAACGATTCCATAGAAGGTAATATCAGTAGTCATTTCATGTTTAGAGAGTCTGAAAAGAACTAAAGAAGACTCCAACAGTCCTTTTTCGTAAAGTTAGCCTCATCACCCGAAAAAGGGTAAAACAATGTGGGAGGGGACTCTTCTAGTCATGATTGGCTGGAGTATACCTTTTTCGTAAGTAGTGCCCCCTAGTCTGAAAAAGGGGAAACTATCACCAGGAAGACGACCATTCAAATTCTTTAACAAGCATGAACGTGACAAGCTCGCTTGGAAATATTTTTGTCTTTCGAGAGCTTGAAAAGAGCTTAAAGATAGACTCTGGGGGGGTTCCTTTTCCGTAGGAGTTGAACGAGCCCGAAAAAGTGATAAATCGTAACTCGGTAACTTATTCTCATGGTTTTAAGAGCACGAGAAAGAACAAAGAATAAGCTCATCTTCATTAAATAATTACAATCTAACAGATACAAAATAATGACAAAACATTCAAGGGATTGTTCATACCTGAAATGACCGTTATAATGTGAGAATGGCGCGCAAAGAACACTTAACGACTCCTGCACACTTGAAAACTAGGTCATAAATTCAACAGGGTATTCAAATGTCATAAAAATAATCCAAACTATAGCAAATGACCTAAAAAGCATCAAATATTTGAAAAATAATATGCCTTTTGTCTATAAATAAAAACAAAAAACCAAATATAGTCACCATTGTTCATTTGCCAAATTTGGGAGAAGAAGTGCCATTTGGAGCCAAAATTTCACTTGTCGATTCCGGGAGCTGTGAGCAACCATTTCACGAGCCATTCGGAGCAGGTAACTCTAAACTTCATCCAACACATTTCCAGTGGTTTACAATTTTAATTTTAGTTCATTATTTGGGTTTTTGAGTTGGTTTGTGGAGGGCTATTGCATCCTCGGGTCGTCGCAGGTCGCCCTTACGGGAACTGCGACGAACCTGGGTCGTTGCAAAGACCACAAAGTTGGGTTGCGACGACGTCGCATTATCAGTATTGACTGGGTGCAACAGTGGAAACGTCCAACCCTACCAACAAACCTATCCCAAAAGATAAACTTTCAGTGGTTGAAGTGAGTTCTAATGGTATTAAAATGCTCCTTTTGGTAGGTTAGTAGCAGCCAACATGGTCTTAGAGTGACGTGAACAAGAACATGAGATAGATGATGTGCAAGCTGCAAGTGACCCATTATGTGTAGAAGCACTACGGAATTGCAGGCTACTGAAGTTCTTCAACATTTAGGGCATGAGGGCCCAAGTACTACTGCAAGAACATATGGTCTGTTGTTGGGACGCCGCGCAGCAGTATTTTGTGATCCGAGAGCACACTTTGACCATAGATGTGGAAGACATCTACTTCTTGACTGGATTGTCTCGGAGGGGGGACAATGTGGCCCTTACCGGATCACGGGGAAGTGATCGGACAGTAGATGAATTGATCTTTCAGCATTGCACTCCTCACACCCGTGCCTCTAGTGGGAAGATTCCCATCAAAGAGGTACGAGAACATCCACTACGAGTTATTCTTTTCACCATCACAAGGATAGTAGGGAGCCAGGCACCCCATCTAGCTACTAGGACCCAGATGTTGTATGCGGAGGACTGTATGTCTCCGAAGGTATTCAACTGGTGCGAGGGACTCCTTGCAACCATTCGAGTTCAGCTGACCAAGTGTCAGCATGGGGAGCTCAAGAAGTTCAGCTACGGATCTATAGTGATCTCATTTCTATTGGAGTGGGTTCCCCTCTTGCGCCCGCAAGTAGCACTGGATGACAGAGATCCTAGGGATCCTCACATGGTCAGATGGATAGAGGTGATGACCAGCCATGGTGGGGGCTTATCATTGGGTATGGTCCTGAGTTCTTCACCTGGATGGAAGGACAGCTGCTCATGGTAGAGGAATACCCGTACAGGGGTACGGATTATAGGGAGGACCTAGACTTAGCACTGCTCGAGGGGCAGAGTGGGGAGACACCGGTAAGAACATTGACCCTTGTACTTTTTAGTTTTGTGTATTTATGATTTTTTTGTTATAGTGCTGATAAGTTAATAACATGTGTGTGAAGATGTGGGCCCCGTGCGACCAGTAGGAGTTTCTCTTATTGCGAGGAGAGTAGGGGGAGAAACCATGGCTCCAGCGGTACATGATGCAATCATGGATATGGAGGATGTCTATGAGAACCTAACTGGGTTGATGTTAGAAGTTCTAGAGCCGATAGTGGATGAGTTACCGCGGCCTATGTAGAGGTATGCGGTGGAAGCGTCCGTGCACTTCAATGTGCTGCTTTGCAGGGTCGCGAGAGTAGTTGACTACTTCCATACTTAGCAGGCTAGAGTTGCGAGACCTAGGGGTGTACGAGACAGGCGTTAGGCCTTATGTTGTTATTATGTATGTACTGAGAGCTTAGAAGCCTCAAATTTTGTACTGCTGAAAGCTATGAGGCTTTAGATTTTGTATAGACTTACTGAAAGCCGTCATGCTTCAGATTTTGTATCAGCACTACTTTTTATGATGATATATATATACAGACATTTTGGCAGTTTTTATACATTATGTGTTTTAAATGGATGAATGATGTGATCTTTTTGATGTGTTTGCTTATAAAATGAGTTATTTACATGTTATGTCTACTTTTAATAGTCCATGAATATGCTTGTGTGTGTGCAATGTACCAATCTAGCATGAAGTTGGCCATGGAGTTGGAAACTATGTTCACGTCTCGTGGAATGTGCAGGTACTGAATGGACTCAAAGGACCTTTCCAGAAGATGGACTCGTCTATAGAGACAGAGTAAGGTAGCATCACAGATGGCGTAGACTCGGTTAAGATGAGAGACCACTAGTTGAGAATCCAAATGGATGACAACGTGGTCCATACCCAAAGAAATAGCGCTGGTTAGGGTTCCAATGACTACTTGATATTCTGTAGTATTGTTGGTCGCGAAACCTAGACACATTCCCCCTGATCTGATAAGCTCACCAGTAGGTGAATAGAGTACCCAGGCTGCCGAAGCAAGGTTGCGGGTATGTCGGCTAGCGCCGTCCGCGAATCCATAGCAAGTTTCCATCTGCACACGCAGACAAAACATGGTATAAGAAACAAAACAAGACCTAAGCACGCAAAAAATCAAAGCATCACACCACACAAAAAACACACACACACCCTGTACAGTATATACAAAAGTACTTATGCATGAAAGACTTAGGCATAATACCTCTTCAGGTAGAGCCCATTGCGAGGCTCACCCAAAGATATCTCGTCGTAGTCTTCAATCTCATAAGCTCCCTTCTCTAAGACGCGTTTCACTATGTAAGGTCCATGCCACATGGACTCAAACTTTCCTGCCCCCAGCTTATCATGTTTTTGGTCATATGTAAGGACCAAATCTCCTTCGTTGTAGGCGCGAGGTTCTATCGACTTGTTGTACTGCGCTTTGATGCGTCTCTTATGACCCTCGTTGGCAAGAGCAGCATCTCGGCGAGTCTCGTCGAGCTTAGCTAGGTAGAGGAAGCGTTCTTCCTCGACAGTAGTGTTGGGGAGAGGTTCGATGGCAATCTTGAGGGATGAAATATCACACTCAATAGGAAGGACAACCTCCAATCCATACACTAGTTGGAAGGGAGTAAATCTAGTGGTGGTTTTAACGAAAGTTTGATAAGCCCATAGTGTGGAGAAGAGCATGTTATTCCAATTGGACTTGTGTGTACCCACCATGCGTTGGACCATGGTTTTCAAGACCTTGTTGATGGCCTCTACTTGTCCGTTTGACTATGGGTAGTATGGTGTTGAGTTTTCATGGCGAAAACCCAATCTATTGCTCAACTCATCAACCATATGGTTCATAAAGTGAGAACCATTGTCTGTAACTATCGCTTGAGGAACTCCAAACCGTGCTATTACATGTTTAAACATGAAGTGTGCGGCGGTCTTGCCATTTTTCGTGTATGTAGGAATTTCCTCGGCCCACTTTGTAAAGTAGTCCACAGCTACAATGACGTAACTATGCCCCCTGGACGAGGTAGGCTTACAATGCATGAAGTCAATGCCCTATTTAGCCAAGGGGCCAATGGCAATAACCGGGTGTAACGGGGCAGGATGGGTGCGCTTTTTCGTATGAAAATGTTGACATGGAGGACATTTTTTTACAGCCTCGATACAATCTTTAAAGATAGACGACCAATAATATCCCGCGCGAAGAATCTTCTGGGCTGTAGACATCCCAGAGAGATGACCACCACAAGCCCCAGCATGACAGTCATTTAGGACGTGTTCAACCTTGTCATGAGTCAGACAACGTCGAAGAATAGAATCGATACCACGGCGGTACAAAGTATCGCTGATAATAAGATAATACTTCGCATGGTGGCGTATTCGACGACGGTCGTCATGAGACAATTGAGGGATGAAACATTGGGTTTGAAGATATAAAATGATATCTCCATACCACGGATCAGACGTATTGATAAGAAATAATGACTCATCTAGAAGAGAGTCATTGGGCTCAGATTCTACATCAGCACGGGGAAGGTCGCAGATGAGCTCAGCAAACACGAAAGAATTTTTAGACTTGGCTTTTTCGAAAAGAAGATCAAATTCTTGCAGTATCACGATCCAGGGTGAATACTTTCCCCCAAGCACTTGACGAGTCAGAATGTGGTACATGGGGTTCAAATCGGCGATGATGGTGGTGGTGCGAAGCAGAATGTAATGTCAGAACTTCTGCACAACGATAACTGCCGCGAGAGCGAGCTTCTCAACATGTGAATATCGAGTTTCGGCATCAATAAGACCTTTACTGGCATAGTATATCACATGTTCTTTGACGTTCTGGTCTTCCTACACCAAAACCATGGTGATAGTGGTGTCGGAAGCAGCGAGGTACATAATGTAATCTCGATAGTAATTCGACGGTTGGAGCACAGGGGCATGAGTGATGGCATGTTTCAAACTATCAAAAGATTGTTGAGCTTGGTCATTCCAAATGAACGGGATGTATTTTTTCATCAATCTCATGTAACCCTACGTCTTTTGTGCGAAATTACAGACAAAACGCCGTAAATAAGTCGCTCTTCCTTGTAAACTCTGAAGTTCCGTAATATTCGTTGGAGGTGGAAGAGCGAAAATGGATTCCACCTTCAAGGGATCAATGCAGATCCCATCTTTCGAGATGATAAACCCTAAGAGGCGTCCAAACTCGACACAAAAAATGCACTTATGAGGGTTTAGACGGATATTGTACCGTCTGCATCTAAGGAAAACAACCGTCAGATGATCTATGTGGAACTCATGCTGCTTTGAGTGGGCAGGGAGGTCATCCAAGTAGGGTTCCACGAAGTCCTTCACATCATGGAAGGCATACGACATGGCCCACTGGAATGTGGCACCAACGTTTTAAGACCAAACAGAAGTTTATGATATGCAAACGTTCCCCAAGGGTAGATGAAAGTAGTCTTGTTTTGGTCGGCGGGGTGGATCTCAATCTGGTTGTATTCGGAAAAGTCATCCATAAATGAAAAAATGACACTTCTGGGAGTCAGGTAGTTGTACTTTGGACAAGCCTTGTTGAGATCTTGATAATCGACGTAGACACGAATGGTACCCTGTTTTTTAGTGACAGGGACGACGTTTGAGACCCATTCTGTCAATGGGACATGGAAGATGAAGCCGACCTTCAAGAGTTTCTCAATATCTGCCTTGATTGCCGCAGTCTTCCAAGGGTGTACCAGTTGCAACTTTTGGCGGATAGGTTTGACGCCGGGATAGGTTTTGATTTTGTGTAAAACAATGGTGGGGTCTATCCCAGGCATCTCCTCGTAGGTCCAAGAAAACACGTCTTGGAATCATAAGGCCATGTAAGCAATGACTTCTCAGGGGAACACTTCTGGCCTAACTGAATGTGTTCCAATACACTAGGAGTAACTGAAATGTCTATCAAAGTGGTAGGCGCAATGTTGGCTAGGTTTCCTTCGGATCCCGTTTGACACGTGAGTATCGAGGACTGAGAGCTAGAGTAGGCATCCGATGTGAATATGGTGCTAATGCTATTCTCCACAGTGTCCAAAAATGGAAGGAAAGATGAACGATGATGGAGGTCTTCCCATGGAGGATCATCCACACTCATGATTTCCATAATGGACTTATCAGAATGAAAAGTCTGTAGCAGGGGGTCAGACAATGTCCGCTGTGGAGAATAGGAGGTGGAGGCCACAAATAAGTGGTCCTTATGTGTTGACTGGATAGCGGGTGATAGAGTCATGGTGTCTCCAATCAGGTGTGTGGTGGCTTCGTCAGGTACAAGCCATGAATCAGTGGAGTTGGGGATAGATGAAATCTGCGAGGAGATCATGTTCACCATGGCAACATGATTTGGGGGATCTGAAGTAGGAAAAAAGCCCATAAGGGATGAGTACTTAATGAGGCCGACCCCCATGCTCTCATATTTTTGCGAATATTGTCCAATTGATGGAACGTTATCACCTAGGTGAGTAGCGGTGTCAGGTGTGCAGAAATCCAGTTGGTCGACTGTGACAATTCAACCTTGATGGGGGAATTGTACTATGTGGAAGATAGAGGATGCAACTGTAGTCATGGCGTAAAACCAATTATGACCAAGCAGAATGTTGTAATCTAACAGGGCAGCGAACACTTCCACGTTAATGGTTGTGGTCTTGCCCCCCAGCTTGACTGCTAAAGCTTGTAACAACTCATGAGGTTGAAAGACAAGCCCGTCGAATTCTCTTAAAGTGGTAGGATAATGGTTCAACTTGGGAGAGCCAATGGCTCTCCAGCATGAGATCGACATGAATAATGTATAGGCACCTTCATCGAAAATGGTATGATGGATTGTCTTCCTGGCAATGTTTGTGGCAACTTGAAATGCCAACTAATGGGAGAGCCTCGGTTTGAAGTATTTCAGCCGGATCATGATGGTGTTCGGGGAATTCAAGTCAACTGCACCAATGGCAACGAGGAGAGTCTTGCGCTGATTAGGGATGTTTTACAATACCTTGAGCATCGACCTAGGACAAGGGGCTTGTGCTAGGTCCTCTACATTATTGTAGTTTTGAGCAGCCCGAGCATTGGGATTGAAAACCGATTTTCTAATGGTGCTCTTGGGTGGACGCAACACTGACTCGAAAGAGGGCTTCTCAATGGTGAGAGAAGCATCTGGTACGGTGACATCATGCATCGAAGTGGAAGCTTTTTCAGTATTGATTCCAACAGGTTCCTTTTCTGGAATAGAGTCATACGAACGAGAACGGGTGTTCAAGTTGATGGTCTCACTATGCATCATGAGAACATGTGCGTGGTGGATGATTCTCCTTGGGAAGGAGAGGTGTGAGCAATCAACTGTTGATTTTGAGCAGGGAAGGGGTCGTTGAGAACTGCGGGTGTGGGTTTTCCCTTAAGAAACTTTTGAACTTCGTCTCTATGGGGGCACTCTTTAGAAAAGTGGTCATCACCACACAGTAGACAAGGATACTTCAACTTCCTTTTCTGTTTGGTATCATCAGGGGTGCTCTTATGTTCCTGCTAGGTGGAATATTTCTTAGTTTTCCCTTTGTTCTTCTTCTTACCACCAGACTTTTGAGGTGAATCTGATGAATCAGAATTCACTTCTTCGGTGACAACAAGAGTGGATGATTTGGTGGTTTCGTGACCAGCCTACGTTGGTGATGGGGAAGAACCTTGGGGGTTTGATGATCCAACAGTTTGAGAAGAAGGCTGGGTGTTAAGGGATCCAATGATTCCATCCGCATGGGGTCCCTTGGGTGGTTTCGCAGGGTCGTATGTGTTACGGGGTGCGTCAGAAAGGATATCAAACAACGTTCCAGATTGAGCATAGACTAAGTCCAGTAAATGGGCATGGGAGATGGCTTGTTCCTCAGTGACAACACTTCCCATGGAAACATCTCGTGCTATGGTAGGGATGAGAGACTTCATAAACCAGTCTGCTAGGAGTTGGTCTGGAATAGGATCCTTAATAAGATGTCATCTCCTCCGCCACTCATGTATATGATCTGAGATGTGAGTAGCGGTATTCTGACGGAGCAAGGTTAAAAGCTCTGTACCAGTTTCATACCATATAGGCAGCTGGAAGTGAGTCAAAAAATTCATAGCAAGAGAACCAAAATCAGGAAAAGAATGGGGTGGTAGTTCGATATACCACTTGGAAGCCGAACCAGTGAGAGTCTTTTGAAATAATCTAAGATGAATCGAGTCATCCATCAAGGAGTTGGATGAACACGACAAGTGGTATGTCATCACGTGGTTTTTTGGATCCTCACCCAACTTGCCATCAAATTTTGGGATATCTGACGAAAGTTTCACCGGAATGGGTGGCCAAATAGTTCTGTGGTAGATGGGGTCGTTGGTCAGGCGAGACAGGTCCAAAGTAGCCAAAAAGGTAGCTGTGGATTAGGCTACAAGTACTGATAGTACTGATAAGCCATCTAAGGACCAGTAGGACCTTGTATCGACTAACCATAAGGTGTTCCAGGAGGGAACTGGCCATAGGGGTAAGGGCCGCCTGGACCAAATGTAGGTTCGCCGCCATAGTAAGGTGGTCCATTACCATAATAAGGTGGTCCATTACCATAAGGTGGGGGCTCACCTCCGCCGCTGGCAGCGTGCGAGCCGCCTCCAAATGGTGGGGGTCTGCCTCCACCGCCAGGGTAGAATGGGACACCACTGCATCCGCCGGGAGGAGGTGGTGGTCCACTACCACCGCCGGAATAGGGTGGGTCTCCACCACCTCCGCCGGGAGGGGGTGGTGGGCCACCGCCGCCACCAGAAGGGTAAGAGCCTCCTCTGTCACCTCCACCATAGTAGGGTGGTGGCGCTCCACCACCACCACCAGGATTAGAGGGTCCTCCACCACTATCACCAGGATGGGATGGTTCTCCACCACCACCTCCAGGGTGGGATGGTCCTCCACCACCACTACCACGGGGGGGTGGACCATGATGACCGGAATGAGGTGGTCCTCCACAAGAAGGTAGAGGTTCGCCTCCTCCAAAGTTATGTGGGGGTCCGCTGCCTCCAATGGGAGGTGGGGGTCGACCAAATGGGGGTGGAGGGACTTGAGGGACTACAAGTGGGGGTCCATGTTGTGAAAAATTCTATTGTCCCCATAGAGTGTAATCGTTTCCAGGGTAGGGTACCTAGTAGAGTGCATTTCTGGGATTAAGTTGACCTGGCACAGGGTTAAGATGACCTGGATATGCTTGACTTGATGGTGGATGAATTACGTTGGATGGTCCCCCAACATGGGATAATCCCATAGTGGAAGGTCTAGGAGGTAAGGAGTTTCCAACGGGAGGACCGATGGGATCTCCTGTTGCGGTATTATGGCTAAGAGACGGGGGTTGCCCCCCAACAACAACTTACTGACCACTAAGTAAAGGCTAACCCAACACTGGTTGTTTATTATTCACCATAGGATTACCATTACCTGTAAAGAAGGTAGGGGGTAAAGAGTATATTACCCTCTAAGTTTGGGGTGGCGGAGGAGCAGGTGACATAACTGTGGTGGTCACAGGTGTGTTGGAATATTGTTCTTCAACAGGTTGGGTCGTTAGAGGTACTGAACTGGTCTCCTGTCTAGGGACGCATGTGCAGGAATGGATGGTTGACTAGTTTTAGAAGTGGTCACGTGTTGTGTGGATGATTCCGATGAATCATAAGATAAAACACGACTTGGGAGTGGTTGATAAGAGTATAACGGTGAGTCTTCTACCCTTTGCGGAAGACTCTGTCTTCGAAGTTCATCACCCCTAGTACGTAATCGTTCCAAGTGATCATGAATGGGTCCGAATATTTCTTCAGGGGTAGGCCAACTAGGTGGGGATGCAATGGAAAAATGGGCCACTGGGTGGCCTAGAGAAGATGTCCAATAAGCTGCTGAAGGACCAACAGCTGCTATGGGGTCGTCCTGGGGTTGATTTATCCATTCCAACGATCCAGGCTCTCCCGGCGAAAGGAGAGGTAAGTATTGTGAAGTGGGAATTTGTGCTTCTTCACCTTGCGGGGGATGAGAGGCAGGTGAATCTGGAGGAAACATATGCGCTCCAATGTTCAAAGTGGGTTTTTCCACTTCATGTGACTCGACCCTAGATTTTGGCATTCTTACCCTCAAAATTACCTCCTGGTTAAGGGGATATTCGGGTGGTAAGTTTTGAATCCTATGAGACCTTCTCCAAGGAAAGTCAGCCAGAGTGACTGAAACAAAATTTTCTCTTAAGGCAAGCTAATCAAAAGAAAAGGAGACCAGACAAAACCCTACACAAACTAAGGCCACAAGCAAACTTATGTGATAAGAGTGGATTCAAAGGTCTGGAACCTCACAGGATTGTCAAGGCTTCGCAAATCGCTATATACCGCAGGGTCCAATAGTAAAATGCGATAAGGAGGATTGGGACCGTACCCTTTCTTGAATACCCAATTACCTGGATGGTACGTGCATAGTAATCTCCTTGAGTGTTTTTCTTGTGTATTGCTTCGCCAAGATGACCAAAAGGTTAACTCAGTTGGTCTTAGGAATCCTAATGGTGTCTCCCGATATACGCAAGGTACGTGGGAGCTCAAATCTGTAGTGGTGTTGTCTAATGCACAACCGTATGGCACGAGGCCTTTCGATATACTACCGAGTACGTGAAACACCTTTCTATATACGCCAAATACTTAAGGGACTTGGTGGGTACGTGAAAGATATTTGATATACCGATAAGTATGTGGAAGACTACAATACCCCTGGAATACAGTGCTGGAAAATAACGACAACTGGCACGCTTAACGACGCAGGAACACGTCTCTAACTTACACACAAGTTACTAAAAATTTCACCCTAGTTCTACCGTTAATTTTATTTGGATGGTTAGGTGAATGCATGAGGTGAGTACATAATCGTAAACATAATGCAGGCCCTAACTACATGCAAAAAATATACTTTTCTTTTGATGAACTCTATGTATGGGAGGGAGAAATTTCTTTCCAATGATTTTGCCAAAACAACACAATGCAACACAATCCCAAATCTACCAAAAAAATGACTATGAAATATTCGTTCCCTTTTCAAGCGAAACACACAAAATTAACACAACACTACTAAGCCAAATCAAAGCATGTTTTTCTTTTCTTTTATCTTTTTAAAACAAAAATGATGCTAAGCGATGAAAAGAGAGAGTTTCTAAGTAGAGTATGCAAGCTCTTCACTTTCACTACAATGGCCTAAAAGCATAAGAACCAAAAGATGCATATAACTGTCCAAGCATGGAACTACTTTTGCAAAACTTGATATCTACTCGAATTTTTCAAGAAAATGAGCAACTCATAATTCGTGAAAAACACAAATAATTCAATTTTCTTTCAACTTTTCCAAAATATCTACAAATGAGACATTCCAATGCATCTACAATTCTCAAATGAGCTTGAAAAATGATGGAAATAAAGTACTTTTGATCTTCCAATGGATGTATCAAAATAAACAATTTGATAACAACGATGTTTTCAAACACAAATATTGAAATGAAAAGATTACTTGCAGCACTCCAATAACTCAGAAAATCTCAAGAAAATGACGAGCACTCATACGGACTGAAAATATACACACAAACACTCAAAATCAATCAGTAACAAGCAAAACTAAAGCAAGTAAAGCTAAAAAATGTATGCAAATGAGGTCTAGAGACCGATCCAATGCAATGACCAGATTTGGCAAGGAGAGGAGGGAATGCAAGGGTGAGTGGATGCAAGTGAGGGAGACCAAAGTGTCCACCACTACCAAATCTTAGACTTGTCCAAGATGGAACCCAAAACAACTCCAAACGAAACCAAACACTTCAACACACAAATAAAAAATGGGGTCTCTGGCTAGATCTTGCAGCATAGAGGGAGTTTATACATCAAACCAAAACTCAAATGAAGGATGGAGGAGGGATTCCTATATGCTAATTTTGAAAGATTGGCGCGGTATGTGTTTGTACACGGAGCGACGTCACAGTTTACCAATGCGGGAAGTGCGACGATGTCGTGGTAGACCAGTGAAAGGGTTGCGACGATAGGCCAACAGACAGAGAACAAAGATAAAAATGACACAGTGTTGCTCTGAGTCCACTGACCAGGTGCGATAGGCGAGATCCAAGTTAAAAAATGAACAAATTCTCCAAACAATGAGCAATGAAATGGTTTGAAAATGCGGAGTACGAACTCATAGGAGGACTACAGACTCTTCAAAGCAAAGATCTGATGGTGAAACAAGGATTAGAAGGAAAATAAGATAATGGATGGTTTGCAAAAGCAATAAACTGAAAATGGTATTCAAATTGAAAACTACAAACAATGTCTTCCCGAGTATGGTCGCCAATTTTTTTTGATGGACAATCTACCAAGAGCAGACTCGAGGCATGATCTCCCTAGCTCAATGCGAGTCTAGAACAAATAGTACAGAATATAAGTTACTTTCCTAGATCTAATTAAGGATCAAGGAACTAGATACGTTTACCTTATATATCGCTAATCCTTTTCTCCTTGAATGTTTCTCCAAGCTTGACGATCTTCAGATCCGAGCTACAAAACCTGTCAAGACAACAAGACAAAAAAAAAGTAAAACATATCTATACAATAACAGATCTAAGTAAGCAGTCAAGTAGGCGAAGTACACAAGATATCATTAACACAATGAGATTTTGGTGGAAAGCAATTATATTACTGTATTGAAAGGGAAGTACACAGGATAGAAAGATTACAACCATAGACTTGACGTAGCAATCCTCATCCGATCGAAGCAATGCTAAAGCCTCCCAAGGAAGTGTGAGTCTCCCAATAGACGATTAGAGATCTCTCCTAAGGTAATTTCACCAGCATGTAGACACTATAGACTTCCTCTCCTTGGTATGGGAGTGAGCTTCACTTATATAGGACTAAGTGGATAGGGTAGTTTGAGATATGGCAGGAGAGAGATAGGGGATCCTTCCAAGAGGTTAGGAACCGAGTGCTATCTCTCCCAAAAGGTCAGGGATAGGGATCCATGTCAGTTAGCTTCGAGAATGGGCTCGAAGGAGCTATTTTTGTCCATTAACTGACATCGTCGCAGGTTGCAAGAGGCCAACCTGTGACATCGCAGGTTGCATGAGGAAAACTTGCGACGACCTCTCAAAACCTAGTATGAATGGGTTTGTATCTATTCCAGATCAATAACTTAGTCAAGGGAACTTTAGGGATGTATACACTGAGTCTCATGATGGTAATATTTTAGGTGTAACGGACCCTTGATTTATGGTTGTACCTCCTCACATAAAGTGTCGAGGGAAACACTTTTCTAAGAGGGGGTGGAGTGTTAGGGTATTAACCTAAATACATTAAGTAGATAGTAACGATGCTATGTATTGAGTCCATCTCTATTAAATAAGGTCCATGAAGTAAATGTAATGTGAAAAGCAATAATTGTAAGAAGGCTTACAAGAAGCTTATGCCTACTAGATAGTTCTCTCTCAAAAGTTTATAGGAGGTTAGATAACAATTATATAAGAAGTAGAAGCATTAGAATGAGATATATTGTGAAACATATTTTAAATTTTCTTATTTGAAGGTTTCCCCCTTGAAAAGGCAAGTGAACATGAGTGGATTCATTCCATGAAAAGATAAAATATAAGGTGTTTCCCTACCTTAAGAGTTTTCCTTATTTTTTTCTATAGAAATAGTTAGGATTTTGTATTAAAAAATATGCATCCAGACCGAACAACACGTAAATACATCTATAGTCATGGAGTTTCTATCCCCCAAAAAACCAATTTGGATAGTTTCATTGTGACAATCGAGGAAGGAAATTCCCAGATTTTTCTCTTACATTTTCCTTTGCTCTTATCTCTTGATTGAAAGAGGATACTCTAACGAACTGAAAGCATACCATTGTACATAAACAATACATTAGACTTTATTGATATGGGAGGAATGTATTCCCTTCAGCATGGGATCCAAACTATTTTGATATAGGTCAAGAGATACATTTTTTCTGCCTCTCCACCCCTTATTTCCATGTTTTTCCTCTATCCCCTTATGTGAAGAGGAGAGGGGGGAGAAGCATTAGAAGGGTTAGTGAGTGTGTTTTATGTTGATGGAGCTACTTACTCACTTGATACACTTCATGATGATGTTCAAAATTATTTCCTCACATGGATGTGATTGAATGTCCTAGTCTGCCAAGATTGCCACTACCACGTAGGCCTCTTCTATAGTCAAATTTGGACCACTTTCTTCCTTCCCTATGGGTCTTCAAGGACTTCAAATATGTTATTGGTGGGGGGTTCATATTGTGCCATAGCCCGAGGGATTTTCACTTTCTTGTTCTGACACCGATTAGCTACCTATTGAAGGAACCCTGCTCTTCTTGAGGAGATGTTTCCTGAGATTTTGGGAAACTCTTGACAATGTGTCCATATTCATGTGAAAAATTGCATTTGAAAGGGATGTGCTCATAGTTGAGGGATTGAATATGGTTCCAGCCTTCCAGTCCAAGTCTAATTGCCTCTAGTATCCCCTTCTCCAGATTTATTTCCAGACATATTCTGGCACAAGAGTAAATTTTGGCTTTTGGCTCTGCACTGTGTATGAATCTTCCTAGCTTGTTCCCAATGTCTTGAAGGGAGTATTTTGGGTCCATAAGAACATGGGTAGATTTGGGAATATGAACCATACTGGAACTGTTAAATTTTCAGAATTTACTTCAATCTGATCTAGGATCTTAATTGAGAGAACAACATGTACAACAAATCTACAACATATCATTCATGGACACAATAATGCAAGCATAGAAGAGACACAGAGTTTACTTGGGGAAAACCATAAAGGTGAAAAACCCCAATAACTTCCTCAGAGATAGATAGAGCAATGCTACAACCAGAATACGAGAGATAGTCTTCTCCTAGCAGCAGAGCCTCCTCCTCCACAAGTGCGCCACTCTCCATAGTGTGAGTGAGAGAATAGAATGTGTAAAATGAGAGAGACACACTCTCTATTTATACACTAACTTGACTTGACCTTTACTCAACTAGGTCGGCCTCAACTTAACCACTTAACATAATGCTGATTGGGCCGACCCCCACTAGGGTGGTCTAATAACCCTTTGACCCACATGGCCGAACCCCAATAGGGTGGTCTAATAACCCTTTGACCCACATGAATTATACAGGGCCGAACCCAACAAGGTGGTCTAATAACCCATCAAGTACAAGTTATGATACTTACAATATAAATGACGACACTTCCGTATAGAGGAATAATAACATCTCTATAGGAATACAACCACTTCCGTATAGAGGAATAATAACATCTCTATAGGAATACAATATACATATATGTGAAATACATTCCGAAGTTACATATACATCAATAGGAACTATGGTAAGATCCATTTTGGGTCAAAATATAGAGACTGATAGGAAAGAAACATGCCTTTGGAACCCATAAAGCACAGTCCTGATCTAAAAATATCGTCTTTATCCTCCTTGCTGCTGAATAGAAACATAAAGAAGCCTCAACCAAAAGCGCAAATAGATGGGGTATTTTGAGTCTTTTGATTCCAATGCTCGTAAAACCATTCACTCACCATGTGGGGGATGAGCCTGTAATGTCCCCATTCAAATAAATCTCAAGAAGAGAAAATTCCACCAATCTGCTAGTTTCCTAGGTTGGGGTGGAGACATTAAATTTGGAATAAGGAGACTAATAAACCCCAAATGGAATTTAGATTGAAATAAATTATTAAGAAGGGATAAATAAATAGTTTTGATGAGAAAATAAGATGGCACTTGGTCATGGAGACACATTGGTGGTGTGGGACCCACACAAAGCAAGATTCCCCATGCCACATGGCATTCCACTCTCACCCATTCGAATCCAAGGTGGAGTCCACTATTATTGGGGGAGTTGGAAGGGAGTAATACTTGGAATGACTCAATGAGGTCGAAATGTAGAGGAAGAGTAACTCCCATGGAAGAGGAAGAGGCATTTTGGAGATAGTGGGACACTTGGGCTAGATTCCCTAGCTTCTATGACGCCAATGATGAAGATGCCTATGACACTTATGAAAACATCAGACCTGATGGCTGGAATATAACATACATGAAATGTCAAGGCTAAATATAGCCTTCAAGAAGGCACACAAGGGAGTTAGGGGAGCCAAAGAGACACCTATTCGAACTGAGTGAAGGAGGAGGCTAGAATTGGAGGGACAAGTGGCATACTTTGGAATATCTTCCCAATTTGAGTTGGCATGAAGCTCATGGATGGAATTAGATTTAAGGAAGCCTTAGGAAGTTTATAAAAGTCAAGATCAAATAAAGAGATCAGCTTTTGATGATTTTACATTTTGCATTTGGAGAGAAGAGCTAGTAGAGTGCCGTTCTACTTGCCTTAGCATCAATTTCGAGGGTGAAAGATTCCCATACTAATTGGAAATTGGAGAGGCCATTCTGAACATTCATTTGGAGATACAATGGAGTCTTTTTTTACAGTTTGAATTTATAGGGAATCTCATGTACACATCTCTTTCAGCTTGCTTCTACAACCATTCTTCCATTTCTTGTCATATTCTTGCTCCTCGAGGAGAGGCGCACTTGGTGAGGTGATGATCTCTTTGGAAGAGTTCTTGAGGCCCCATATATTTGTAATATGATATATATACTCTATATTTACTTTTCAGAATAATTTCATATCGAAACTCCAATATATTTCATGTATACATGCTAAACTATGAATAAATGGTGTCATTTCCCCAATACCTTGTTACTTGCACTTGAAGTGGTATAAAATTCGAATAGTTCAGTCAAACTATGATACAATATTGTTGTATGGAGCACCATTAATATTATGAAGAAGTTTAATATTCATTAGAGAATCATTGGGAGCAATATTCTTAAGTTTCATAACCATTTGTGAAGATTTACTATCATTTCCCCTATGTTAAAGCTAGTATACAAACATCTGATTTATGGAAGTTGAATAAGCCTATAGAAACTAATTGATGATGAATTGGGGATCTCATTGAAGTCCTTTATCAGCACCATGTCTCTGTTCTGAAATTTAGGAAGTTATTACAGTGTTTAAAAAGCCATCTTTGTCCCCTACCCTTGGGGGTTTTGAACCTCGATTTGACTAGGAAAGTTCCCTATTTTTCCCCGATTATAAATGAATGTTGCAGAAGTGTTTTAAGAGTGTCCAAGAATCCATCAGCATCATTTACATGTCTGAATACCTTCCAAACTCATTCAGACCCAATTCGGAACCATTTGGAGCCATTTGGAAGCAGTTGAGTCAATACTAGTCTAAGGGTCGAATTGGTCAAAATTTGCAATTTTTCCTAGTTTTTGCAAATTCTTAAAAAGGGACACTACAAGTGGTATCAGAGCATGGTCCTTGCACCTGATTTGGATGACCATTTATGCAGACAAGAAGCCAAAGAAATCATCCCCCACCCTTACAAACTGAAACTGAAAGTGCTTTTGGTGAAGATGAAGAAGAAGGAGAAGATGTGTGTTCTATTGAAACTATGGCTAGGGATGAGAAGGGAACCTTAGAGGATAAAGAGGAATTTACTAAATTCTTGAAACCATTCTTTGAATACATGACAAAACAGATCATGAAAGGGTTCGAATTGTTGGCTAGTCAACTTGGAAACAAATGAGCAATAGGAGGCAACAGTAGTTCTTATTTTGAGGGAAAGAGGGAAATGGGTGAAAACATTTTCTCAAGGACAGGAACTCATAATAGACCTAATGAATTTCAGAGTTCAGTAAGGCCCACTACACCTAAATTTATTGATTCCAAAGAAGAACCTAACACCAATTTGATATGTAGGAGATTATAAAAGAATGGGAAAAGTTGAGTGGAGATTGTAGAAGGACTCTACCCTTTGAGCCATACTTTAATGTTGCAAACAAACTCAAAATGAGGGAAGGTAATATGACTCCATTTCAGAATAAAGAATCAAATTATGCCATTGGAAAAATGCACCTTCCCACTTTTGATGGCTCATCTCAAAGTTCTACCAATACTTGGGTACAAAAACTAGATGTGTATTTTCAGCTGAATCCAATGGTGGAAGAGGATGCTTTAAAAATGACTATTTTGCATTTTGAAGGAGAAGCCAGTGATTGGTGGTTCCATGGTATGAAAACCTTGGGACATGATGAGGTTACAACATATGGAGAATTTGTTGACAGGGTATTAGAAATATTTGAGCAAAAAGACCCAGAATTTCCTTTCAAAGAACTAGCCCAATTGAAGCAAGTTGGAACCCCTGCTGAGTATATGTTGGAATTCCAAAAATTATCCATTAAGGTGGCTGATATATCTATGGTAAGATTAGTATTTCTCTTTACTGAAGGTTTGGATGAACCCTTAAAAGGTTTAGTTAAGGCCCACAAACCTAATTCATTGAAGGATGCAATGAACTTGACAAGAGATCTACAAAATGTGCTACATAGGACAAGGTTTCCTCCCAAGCCTAACTTCCCTTCCAAATTCAGATTTGAAAAGAAGACCTCGAAAATAGATGCATTTGAAAAGAATAATAAAGAGGGACTAAACAAGGAAGAACTCAGAAGAAATAAATTGTGTTACACATGCTTCCAACCATGGGTATTGGGGCATAAATGTGCTAAGGGGAAAGCACAATACATTGAAGTATTTTCTGATAATGATGAGTATGAAGGGGGTATGGAGGAAGAAGGACATATTTCATACCAATAAGAGGGATATGATACAGCAGAAGCAGGGAAAAGAATAAAATCATCCTTCACCTGACAAAGGAAGGATGGTGGTACTTTCAGCAGTGCCTTGTTTTCACACTATTCGATGCAAGGGAGTGTTACAAGGAAAAAGGGTCTTGGTATTGGTAGATGGAGGAGCCACACATAAATTCATTGATGCAGACATGGTGGAGAGGAGGAATATACATACTGAACCATTCAATGGCTTCACAGTCATCATTCCAGGTCACAACACTATGGAGTGCAAAACATGGATTCCAAAGCTATAAATCACCATAGGCAATTACACTTTTTTTGATAGATTTTATGTGGTTGATGTTGCTGATACTAATGTGGTATTGGGAATGCAATGGATTTACTCTATAGGGGAGAATACAGTGAACTATCAAATTCCTGAAATGAGATTCAAAGATTCGGAAGGAAAACAAAGGGTTGTGAGAAGGAAGCACAACTATCTGAATCAAGTAGTGACTTCCCACAGTATGAGGTCCATATTGAGGCATGGAGATATTGAGTGGGATGCTGAATGTTACATCAATTCACCCAAACCAAAAATAAAGATTTTAGAACATCCCAAGGAGACAAGGTAGCTACTACACAAATATGAAAAGGTTTTTGGTGACCTCCGTCCTGGAAGGCCACCTGATAGAGGAGTTGAGCACAACATTGTTTTGGAGGTGGGCACTTAACCTATACAAATCCCACCATATATACATCCCAAAAATTTTAGAGAGGAGATTGAAAATGCTATTGAAGAACTCTTGGAGTTGGGACTCATTAGACCAAGCTCTAGTCGGTATGCTTCTTCAATGGTTTTGGTGAAGAAGAAGGATGGGACCTTGAGAATGTGCACTGATTTTAGAGCCCTCAACAAAAATAAAATTAAAAATAGATATCCCATACCAAGAATATATGATCTCATGGATGAACTACATGGAGCAAAAATCTTCTAAAAAATTGATCTTAGATTTGGTTACCATCAAATTCGAATGAAGGAGGAGGATGTGCATAAAACAACTTTCAGGTGTCACTATGGCCATTTTGAGTTTCTTGTCATGCCTTTTGGGTTGAACAATGCTCCAACCACATTTCAATCATGCATGAATCAGATATTTTCCAAACAACTCCGTAAGTTTGTTTTGGTTTTCTTTGATGACATTTTAATTTACAAAAAAACATAGGAGGAACACTTGCACCATCTAGAAGTTGTCTTGAAAATTTTGCATGAACAATATTTGTTTGCTAAGTTGTCTAAGTGTGAATTTGGGCTAAAAGAAGTTTTATATCTTGGGCACATCATTGGGAAAGATGGAGTGAAGGTGCACTTGGAAAAAATAAGAGCTATTCTTGAATGGCCATCACCCAAAAACATCACATCATTGAGAGGCTTCATTGGAATATGCACTTACTATAGAAAATTTGTGAAAGGGTTCTGTAAATTGAATGCTCCACTTACTAATTTGACCAAGAAGGATTCTTTCAAGTGGGATGAAGAGGTTGAAAAGTATTTCCAAAAATTGAAAGAGGTAATGAGTAGTTGTCCAGTACTTGCATTGCTTGATTTTACTAAACCATTTGTCTTGGAATGTGATGCATCAGGAGAAGGGATAGGGGCTTTCCTAAAACAAAATCAACACCCCATAGCTTTTGAGAGAATAAATTTGCAGCCACATGAGAAGATCTATTCTATTTATGACAAAGAAATGTTAGCCATCATGCATGCCTTGGCCAAGTTTAGACAATACTTGGCCCATAAACAAGTTTGTAGTCAAAACTGACCATAACAGTTTGAAGCATTTTCTCACACAAAAGGACCTGAATGAAAGGAAACAAAAGTGGGTAAGAAAAGTCAAAGCTTTTGATTTTGACATTGAATATGTTAAGCGAAATAATAATATTGTAGCAAATGCATTATCTAGAAGACCATCATTTTTTCTTATGAACATTTCAAAAGATTGGAAAATATGCTAATAATTGAATATGCCAAAGATAGTTTTGCTTGTGGTGTGTTAGATGGGGTCAGAGGTGATGATATGTATAAGGTCTTGGATGGTATCATCTAATACAAGGATAGAATATACTTGGTTCATGGTTCAAATCTCAAGCACAATATTTTGAAGGAAGCTCATGACTCTCCTTTAGCAGACCATCCTGGTTTTTTCAAAACATATAGGAAACTAAGGGAAAGGTTCTTTTGGAAAGGGTTGAAAGAGGATGTTCTAAAATATGTGAATGAATGCAAGTCATGTCAGAAAAACAAATCTAAATATACACATCGTACTAGTCTATTGCAACCATTTCCCATTCCACAACAAAAAAGGGAAAGTGTCTCCATGGATTTCATCACAGGTTTGCCCAAGGATTTGGGTAAGGATTGGATTTATGTTGTGGTGGATAGACTCACTAAATTTGCTCATTTATTTGCTGTTACATCATCTTTTACTGCTACATAAGTGGCTGATCTATTCTTTAGAGAAATTTTCAGATTGCATGGACTTCCCAAGAACATTGTGAGTGATAAAGATTGCAGATTTATGAGTTCCTTTTGGAAAGAACTTTTCAAGTTGGTTGGAACTCAATTGACTCCAAGCAAAAGCTGTCATCCTCAAACTGATGGCCAAACAGAAAGAGTGAATGGGTGAAATGGCTACATTTGGGTGAGTTTTGCTACAACACTACCTTCCATATGTACATTGGCATGTCTACTTTCAAATAACTATATGGTTATGAAGCACTTACATTTTTTGATCACATATTTGGTGATAGTAGAGCCCCAAAAGCGAAATATTGGGTGGAGGAAAGTCATAATATTTTGAAACTCCTAAAAGACAATTTGCAGGTTGCCCAAAACTAGCAGAAAAAGTATGTGGATCAACATAGAGTGGAAATAACTTTTCAAGTGAATGATTTGGTCTATTTGAGGCTAAAACCATATAAACAAACATCCTTGAAAGTTAAAGGATCAGAAAAGCTCAAACCAAGATACTATGGTCCATACAAGACAGTTCAAAAAGTTGGGGAGGTGGCGTATGAGTTTGAACTTCCATAAGGGAGAAAAATCCACAATGTATTTCATGTTTCATGCCTTAAGAAGGATATTGGTCAGAAAATATTTGTTTCAGAAACCCTCCCTCCATTAGATGATGAAGGACAGCTCATACTTATTCCATAAAAATTTTTGAAGGCAAGAGAAAGGAAATTGAGGAGCAGAACCATAAGGGAGTATTTGGTACAGTGGAAAGATTTTCCAAGTGAGGATGCCACATGGGAGGAGGAAAAAATTTTGCAGCATCCTAATTTATAATTTCTTGAGGGCAAGCAATCTTGGGTGGGGGGGACAGTAATGTCCCCATTCAAAAAAATCTGAAGAAGAGAAAATTTCACCAATCTACTAGTTTCCTAGGTTGGGGTGGAGACATTAAATTTGGAATAAGGAGACTAATAAACCCCAAATGGAATTTAGCTTGACATAAATATATTAAGAGGGTATAAATAAATAGTTGTGATGAGAAAATAAGATGTTACTTGGTCATGGAGACACATTGGTGGTGTGGGACCCACACAAAGCTAGATTCCCCATGCCACATGGCATTCCACTCTCACCCATTCGAATCCAAGGTGGAGTCCACTATTCTTGGGGGATTTGGAAGGGAATAATACTTGGCATGAATCAATGAGGTCTAAATGTAGAGGAAGATTAATTCCCATGGAAGAGGAAGAGGCATTTTGGAGTTAGTGGGACACCTGGGCTAGATTCCCTAGCTTCTATGACACCAATGATGAAGAATCCTATGACACTTATGACAAAATTAGACCTGATGGCTGAAATATGACATACATGACATGTCAGGGCTAAAAATATCCTCCAAGAAGGCGCACAAGGGAGTTAGGGCAGCCAAAGAGACACCTATTCGAAGTGAGTAAAGGAGGAGGCTATAATTGGAGGGACAAGTGGCATACTTTGGAATCTCTTCCCAATTTGAGTTGGAATGAAGCTCATGGATGCAATTTGAGTTAACGAAGCCTTAGAAAGTTTATAAAAGTCAAGAATAAAGAAAGAGAGCATCTTTAATCATTTTACAATTTGCATTTGGAGAGGAGAGCTAGTAGAGTGTTATTCTACTTTCCTTAGCACCAATTTCGAGGGTGAAAGATTCCCATCCTAATTGGAAATTGGAGAGGCCATTTAGACCTTTCATTTGGAGATACAATGGAGTCTTTTTTTATAGGTTTAAGCTACAGGGCAGCTCCTGGAAACATATATTTCAGCTTGCTTCTATAACCATTCTTCCTTTTCTTGTCATATTCTTGTTCCTTGAGGAGAGGCACACTTGGTGAGGTGATGATCTCTTTGGAATAGTTCTTGAGGCCCAATATATTTGTAATATGATATATATACTTTGTATTTACTACTCAGAAGACTTTCAGATCGAAACTCCAAGAGATTTCATGTATAAATGCTAAACTATTAATAAATGGTGTCATTTCCCCAATACCTTGTTACTTGCACTTGAAGTGGTATCAAATTCGAATGGTTCAGTAAAAATATGATATAATATTGTTTTATGGAGCGCCATTAATATGTTGAAGAAGTTTCATATTCATTAGAGAATCATTGGGAGCAATATTCTTAAGTTTCATAACCATTTGTGAAGATTTACTATCATTTCCCCCTATGTTAAAGCTAGTATACAAACATCTGATTTATGGAAGTTGCAGAAGCCTATAGAAACTAATTGATGATGAATTGGGGAGCTCATTGAATTCATTTATCCATACCATGTCTCTGTTATGAAATTTGGGAAGGTCTTATAGTGTTTTGGAATCCATCTTTGTCCCCTACCCTTGGGGGTTTTGAACCTCGATTTGACTAGCACAGTTCCCTATTTTTCCTTGATTATAAATGAATGTTGCAGAAGTGTTTTAAGAGTTTCCAAGCATCCATAAACCTCATTTACATGTTTGAATACCTTCCAAATACATCCAGACCCAATTCAGAACCATTTGGAGCCATTTGGAAGCAGTTGAGTCAATATTAGTCTAAGGGTTGAATTGGTCAAAATTTGCAATTTTTCCTAGTTTTTACAAATTCTTAAAAAGGGACACTATAGAGCCATATACCTGTAAATTTCCTAATGAGATCATTCTCATGGAGAGGGATGGATTTGTTCGATGACAGAGGAGAACGATCTAGAGATGGGACTTAGTCTTCCCTTTTTACAAAATGAGATGGAGGGCATCTTGGAGCCAAGGTGATAGTTTTCACCATATCTAAAAAGTAGGGGGCACAATTCATTGATATCCTCGCTGCTTGTGGTCTCCATCTTGGGGGAGATCCTTTGAACAAGATATGGTGACAGCTAGGGAAGGAACCCTAGCCACATGACAAGTGCAACTCTTCCATTGTGTTTTAAAAAAATCATGTTTTCATATACAAAACTAATTTGAAATGAAAAATATATTAAGTAATTAAGAATTTTCCTATTAAAACATAACAAATCAAATATTAAAATATCAAATCAAATACTAGTGACATTTCAATTAATAAAAACTAAAACCAAAACCAACAATGGAATAATGAATAAATTTAACTGAAATACAAATAGAAATAAAATATCATAAAATAATTTATAGCTCACAAGCATCTAATTTGTTATAAATTGGATATTCCACTACTATTGATTCATTATGATTCATATTTAATAAATTAAACTGAATGCTCCTTAAATATCATTTATATATTGTTGATATTTAACTAATTATCTTACAAATACCCAAAAGTTGCATTGATTAACTAATTATGAAGTAAAATACTTGCAATTTAACCAATTATTATTAATTTGCAATTATAATAAAACTAATATACTTATTGTTCTATTATTAACTTAATAATACATAATCATTATATTCTCCATCAAAATCATCCATGTGCCAACTATAAACCCTAAAAATAGGGAAATATTGCATTCATTCATTGACTATGAAGTAAAATAGTGATACTCAATCCATTTGTAATGATTTTGTACATCAAATCAAGGCAAGACTAAATCTTGTAACTATTTATGAATATCTATATCTATATCTATATCTATATATAATGTTTTGGATCCACAACATATCATCCACTTTGGGATGTAGAAAGGGCCTCTAGGAACAATAAAATTTTTAAGTAAATTTTATAAAATTAGATTAAAAAAAATAATATGTATTTTCACCGAGAGGAGTGAGGTGCTCTACAGCCTAGTATGGGGAACATGTTGTCACATATGTAACGTAACACTACATTATTAGCTCATAAAATAAAAAACATATTAAAAGTAATTTAAAAAATCCATGCCGGCCTATAAAATAAAAAATTTAAACTTAAACCTGAATCTATCAAGCAATAGAGGTATCAAATTTCTTGAGCTTAAGATTAAAGAAAAATTACATCTCAAGAAATTGGATCCCTCTCCATGCTTCCGAGTTTAAGATGGATCTATGCTCGTTATATTAGGAATATAGTTATTAGTAACAAGATGGTGGTATTGAAACTAACTACCAATATAATTATAGAATAATTGTGGTATTAATATGTATTTTCATAATATGAATATAGTTATTTGTAATAATAAGGTGGTATTGATACTATACTACCAATATAATTATAGAATAATTGTGGTATTAAGGTATTATTATTATTATTTTATTTTTATTTTTTTTATGTGATCATATATTTTTCAAAATATAGAGATGATTTTGGATTTTTTTTCCAATCGAAAAAAAACTGCAACTTGTTATTCATCCTATTGAGAATCAAAGTTACAAAGAAACTATGCAAAAAAGGCCTCTAAAAACAATCAGATTTCTATCCAAGGCATGACTTACATCCTCCAGTCATCCACAAACAACCAGTAGCTACAAACTAATCAAATTCACATCCAAAAAAAGATCACAATAGTTGTTGGACAAACCAATCCAATAGGAAAACAAACATCAACTATAAAAAATCCTCCAGCAAATAGACTAGTTTTGCATAGGACTAAATTACAAAACAAGACATAATGAGACTAAGTCCAGAAACAACATTCTTACAGGACAAAGTTAGAAAAAGGAGACACTGCAAGAATCGATCATTTGATCCTCCATAAATTCTTCAAAAAGTATGTTTCCATCCATGTTTCTAACTGCCTTTTTGGAAAGGCCATCTGCTTCATAGTTGTGTTTCCTATAAATGTGAGTAAAAGAAATTTGAGAGAAACTGTTGATTAAGTATTTCACTCTATCATCCCACTGTTCAGTAAGGATAACCTGAAGATTTGAATTCCATGTTGCCCAGTCAATAATAACTTTGGAGTTGACAACAATTTGCATACTAAAAATACCCCTTTTTTGGGCAAACCATAGTAGTCCCCATAAGGAAAATAATTCAACTTTGGTGTTTGTTCCATTCCCCACACCCATTCTTAAATGGATAAAGTGATCTCTTTTTACCTTTAATACCATACCTTCCCCACATAAGCAATTGATTTCTGCACCATCAAAATGACCAAGAAAAAGGGTATCATCCATAATAGGCATTGCCTTATACCTTACTCTTCTATGCTTCTTATCTTTGAAGTAGTCCAAAAAGGGTTGATAATATTCGAACTAACAAAGAAAATAAAAGGAATTTTATTTTAAAAAAAACATCTATTATGTGCCCTCCAAACTTCCCAAATTGTGAAAAGAGGTTCAAGTTCTTTATATTTCACTTTCTTACTAAACCATAACAACAAGTTGTCTTGAAAATTTGATGCCAGCCAAATATATTTTGATTTAATGATTCTGCAACATTCTTCCCAAACCTTTTTGATGAAAGAACACAACAAAAATAAGTGAGAAATTGTTTCCATCTCGGATCTGCATAGTACACATATCCCGGGACCACTAAACCCCTTCTTAATCATGTTAGATCCCAAGTCAAGATTTTGTTTTCCAAGAACAACCATATGAAACATTTTGGCTCTAAAGGCATTCGCCACTTCCAAATGAGCTTAGTCCACCACTTAGGAATAGGTAGGTTTTGTTAATCAAGGATAGCTTCATAGGCCCCTTTGGAATAAATTATACCATTTGCATCTTTCTAATCCCATACAAGTAGGTCTTCCATCTCGGATAATCTGATTCCTTCTTTGTTCAATATCATAAAAAAATTGTTCCATTCCTCAGCAAGATGTACAGGTAGACCCAGATCACTAGCTGCATACCAATATGAGAGAGAAGGTTTAGCTCATGTATTCCTTTTGATCTAAACAAGAAATTGAATATTTAAGGAATGAAGATATGAAACCAACTGCTGAAATCGTTTATAATTTTCACCTGCACCAATAAGGGGATCAATGCCTATGAAAATTTGTGTACCCCTTCCAATTTTCTAGTTGAGCCTCTTCCCTAAAATTTTCCAGCTATGACACCCCTCCAAATAATAGGACCATTCAAACATTTTAAATTTGGATTCTTGATCCACTGAACCACTGAACCACTGAACTGCACTTGATATACTTAGGTTTGAGAAATTTCTTCCATGGTCCCTCCCCAAAGAGGCCCCTCCATAGGCTCTTAGTGCTTAAAAAAAAAAGAGAACCAATTGGGATGCTTCAATCCCCAACCTCCCAAATTTTTTGGAACTGAAATAATCTGCGAGGAGGTTAGATGGAAATTTGAATGGTTCAGATTGCCTACACACAAAAACTGAAACATTCCCTTTCTGATTTAATTTATAACAGATAAAGGGATCATAGCCATAGAAATCCAGTACACATGGATACTTTCCAAAACAGACTTGACAAGTACAAGTATTCCACCAATAGATTACCAATAGATAAGAACCGATAAGTCTAGTTGTTTACTCTTTTTTCAGCCTTTTTAATCAGCCAGTTCTAATCCGTGGTTCTGTAACAATTTGGTTTTAAAAAGTAACCAAGATATTTAAAGCCTTCCTCCACCTTTGACATTTGATAAGGATATGCTCCTTTGAAATACTTTTGGCGAGGATATGTTTAATCCTATTTGCTATAATCTTTGTAATAACCTTATAAATAAGGTTACATAAAGATACATGCCTATAGTCATTAAAGGACTTAAGCTTATCCTTTTTAGGAATAATAAGGGATCAATTTTTTAATTTTTTTTTATAGCACAAGCTTTTTATAAAATAAAATTTGAAGAAAACTTTGCATTTTAAAATATTTGATTTTCTTAATATTTGATAAATTGAAAATTAGAATTAAAATAAATTTGATTTTATTATAATAATTCTTTAAAAAATAAAAAAATATTATAATTCATTATTTTATTAATTTTAATTTAAAAAAAAAAAAATTATAATTCATTAGTTTTTTTTTCTCTCTACCGGCCTATATCAAATGGTCCCCAAACCAATGTTCAAAATGGATGAAATCTGGTTCTGCAAAAAGACCCAAACCAGATAATGAATCAGCTGTATTTTATTCGCTATATACATGCCCAGAGAGATCTGAGGCATATCCTTAAGAAATATTTTAATTTTTCTCATCCACGGAATCAGTAATGCATAGTGAAGAAACGTCCCTCGCCCAAAAGTCTACCTAATAGTAGAAGTTTACCTAATAAAAACCATCAATAAATTACTTTAAATGATGACATAACATAATTTTATTTGAATAATTTATTTAAATCCACACTCTTATCAAAGAGTCAATCACATAATTTTTTTGCCACAAACAGAAAAGTCATCACATAATTTTTTTGCCAAAAACAAGACATACAAAGATTTCCTAACAAAACATACAAAGATCTCCTATTTTTAGGGAGCAAGACGCCGGTATCTAGGATGATCTACGACTTGGAGATCTCGATTATATCCTGAAGGGAAGGAAAAGGCAATTTTTTGATACTGTAGCGTTGGAAACCGGCCTTGAGGAACAGCTTCTTAAATTCCTCCTCTGTTCTCTCTTTTCCACCGTCTGTGTAAACCATCATTCCTACGTCAAACGTCAACCCAACACGTCTCAAACATCCTTCCTCGCCTACTGCATCTTCTTCTTTCACAATGGCATCTAAAACTATCACCTTTCCATTGGCTGGGATTGCCTCATGGCATTTCTTCAGTATTCTCACGCAATCCTCGTCGTTCCAGTCATGCAAAACCCACTGCCATTCCGTTCATAACAACAATGAACATTCTCAGTATATAAACTCTATGACCAATTGGGTTTTCTGAATATGAGAAGTTCATATACTTTGTACTGATATATATAACAATATAACCATAATAGTTGGTAGTTGGTTTGTAGGGAGTTGGTAGTTGGTTTGTAGGGAGTTTAATAAAAGTTAAAAATGAGTATTATCATTTTCCCACGATGTGATCCGTCAAACTTTAAGTGTATATATATAAAAGAGGAAGAGAGTGAGGGAAAAGGGAAGGGAGTACCTTCATAAAGACTGCATCAGCCGGAGGTATATGCTCGAACATACTCCCGCCTACGTGCTCCACACCTGCAATAGCAACGCCCAATAGTAATAAGAACCAGAACCAAGAACCAGAACCAGAACCAGAACCAAGAACCAAGAACCAGAACCAGATCCAGTGATTCTTTAAATTGTTAATCCATTTTTTTAATTATGGTAATAGCAATTTCTCAAAGGTATATCCAATAACTCGTAAATAAGATATACCAGTAACTTGTGACTTAGCAGGAGTCGAGCATCAAAATGAGTCTCTATCTCAAAGGTGACCTACTCTTCAAACTTTATCACAACAAACAAATGAGCAACCCTACTCCTTAATTCATTGCTATGACGAAGGAATTTAACAGGCTGGATATGTAGATTAAGTTACCTGGTAAAGTAGGGGCACCGGCAATTACATGTGGGAGGTCAAGATTGATGCTGCGGATGTGAGGGTGTTGTTTGACAATCATGGCCGAGGAAGCGCCTGTTCCTCCTGCAACGTCCACAAGCGTATTTATATTCTTAAACCCATCATCGTAAATCTTGACAACGGAAGCCATTACCGTGCGAGTGTCAGTGGCCATCCACTTATTAAACATATCGCTTGTTATGGGATCTCTGCTCATATATTCCCAATATCCCATGCCCAAACCTCTGATGGAGGCATTGCAACCTTCAATCACAGATTCGTGCAGACGCTCCCACACTGCGAACATATCGTTGCTGTACATTGCGGACATTGCAAGTAATAGAGGTGCGTAGGATTCATCGTTGTCTTTCTGCACCAGCTGTTCGGACAGGCTGGTGAGCTCATATTTGTATTGCTTAAAGTCTCCTCCAGCGTCCCGGGTCTCGTTAAAGACGCGGTATGAGGCCAGACATCTGAGAAGCCGGAAAAGGTATTCCATATGAGGGGGCTTCCTGGTCGAAGCTGCAATATGGGAAGCAATTTCCTCTACAGAGAGAGAGCGGCCTTCCCCACCGTGCGTGGCAATGATGTCTGGAATGCTGAGTAGAACGGCAGCCCTTACGACCATGGGCCTAAACTGAGAAAATATCAACTCTTGTAGTTCGAATCGTGGAGGAGGAGAAAAAATTGAAGAAGAAAAGGGAGTGTCGTCCATGGCGGGCAAGCACTGACCGGTGCGATCACAGCCTGCCTGAGAAGGTCCTCTTTATTGTATTTAGAATGGGTATATAACTTCGGTCGAGGGCGGCTTTAATGTTGACTGAAAGAAATAATCTGCCCACTAAGAAAAAGACTCCTTATAATTTCTACTTTAGTTGGTGTGTTGAAACCAATGAATACATTACATTACATCAAGACAAATCTGTTTATTACTGAAAATTCCAGTACCCGATCAATACAAATATTAAATCTTAATAAGACAGATCGGTCTATTTATATTCACTTTATTCATCTCAATAATAGAGAGTATTGATCCACTTCTATTTATATTCTTATTAATCATGTCAATAATTGAGTATACCATATATTTTATTATATTTATGTTATTCATCTCGATAACAAATAGAGTATACTTTTTATCCACATATATTTATATTCATTTTATTTATTTCAATGACAGAGTAGACCAGTTATCAAACTACACCCTCAACCTGTAAACAAAAATGCCGTTTTCTCATAAATAATTTAAATAAAGTAAATTCTACTACTTGCATAAAATCTACTACTTGCATTTTAGTGTACAAAAATATAAATAAAATCTACTAGCATTTTAGTGTACACAAATATAAGTAAAATCTACTACTTGCATTTAAGATTTATTTTCATATTCGCTAAACTCACTTGACAACCAGACAGAGCAGACTTTTTACCGCCCTTGATCATCCTATAAACAGGGGTTTCATTATTTTATCAACTGAAAAATCGAAAAACACTTAAATCCAAAATTTCAAGCCTTCCAGCCAATCGAAAAAATACTGATATTCAAAATATAAAACCTACCAGTCAGCGATTCGCTGATATTTTGTGATAATGCATGTGGCTCTTTCATATTCATCATCCACCCAAATTCAACAAGTTATATAAACCATCCAAATTGAATGTTTTTAATTACTTATACGTAAAATAATATAAATTTTGAATTACTTATACATAAAATAATACAAAATTAGTAATTGCTTTAAGAGATGAAAAGTATGACAATATGTTGATTAAAAATCAACCATAAAGTTATAGAAATGTGAGTTGCATAACCTCTAATACCAAGATCCACACAAAGATCCACACAAGAAGTTAGATTTAATCTCCAACAGTTCTAACATAACCTCTAGCTTTACAATTCAATCCAAATTTTAAATCTTACTTATGTTTTAATAATTCGACCATACAAGAAGTTAGATTTAAAATTTTGATTAAATTTTCAGTGATCCAAGTTAAATTAGAATTAGAAAAATCCCAAAGAGTATCATTTCACTATGCATAAAACTTGAACCATAGTAAGACTAATTATGCCATTTTTTTTTATCAAATTGGTTGGAAAAAATATTTTTCAATAAACAAATAACTTACTCCAAAGTAATACTAATAAAAACATAACTTAAGACTAATGAAAATATTTAATAACAAACCATCCTATATAATAAAATTCATTCCACTCCTTTAAAATCTAGAATGTACTTTAATATCAATATTAATGACTATACATATATATATATTCTCTTACATTCATGCTACTTGTGCAAACTAAATTTTATTATTTTTAATACTTTGAATATTATTTTTATATACTTAGAATATGTCATTTTTGTTAGAGATAATGTCTAATTAATGCTACATACTAGAGTTTAGGGATTTGTTTGGGTTGTTGGAGGATGTTGAGAGATTCTCTCAACTGTTCTCTCCCAGAATAGAATAAGTTGGATCTCACAACACTTATTTAAGTGTGATGTATTTCTGTTTATTGTGTGCAATACAAGTTATGTTTTGTGTGTATTTTGTGTGTGCCTAATTCTTCCCATTTCACAACTTGGTATCAGAGCCCAGTTAAAGGATGCGAGGCATCAATGTTGAAGTTCAAAGGAACGCTGTGTATTGAAGTGCGTAAATAAGTTTCTATTTGGTAGTCATCGCTGCTGCTGTGTGGGTGAAAGAAGACGCCACTATGTTGTTTATTAAGCTGTGTTGAATGCTATCAAATCGTTGGAGGAGAAACACCATTTGCTACTGTGTTAAAGACTGTGAAGCATTTGATTGTTGCCATCGTTCTCTGACGGAAGGATCATTGCAGAGAGGAGCCGTCAGATTGCAGAGAGGAGCTACTGTGTGGATAGGAACTTGTGTCGTTGCAGAGAGGGCCGTTAGGAAGTCGTAGTAACTGCAAAGGAAGGGGAGTTTACAACTACAGCAAAGGGAAGCCGCAGTAACTCAAAAAAGCTGCCAAAGGAGCAAACGTTGTTCATTTTAATTTTCGTAAAGGAGGAGCGCTGTCAAACAAATCTGCACGTTGAGAAGAAGAAACATATCGATGCAAGGAAAGCCTTTGGTAAGTAGAGCTTCTGTATTTCTTTTGTGAGGTAATATGGATTCTTTACCTATGGAGAAGTTTAATGGTAACAATTTCCATACATGGAAAGTTAAAGTTCAAATGCATATGATGAATAGAGGTTTGTGGAGCATAGTAAAAGGCATTGAACAATCTCCTACTGATCCTAGACTTCTTGTTGAATGGAAAAAGAAGGAAGAAAAGGATAAATCCATTATTGGTTTTACACAATTGCATTTGATTGATTTAGCAAAAATGTCTAAAGAATTTGGGAGCAATTAAGTAAATTATTTGGGGGAAAGGAAATGAATGCAAAGTTCTCTTTAAAGCTGCAACTTTTTAGTCTCAAAATGCATGATGAGACACATCTATGTACTCATATAAATGAGTTAATGTCTCTCTTTAGGAAATTAGCTGAAACTGGTGCCAAAGTAGAACTAGATGATGCTAAAGCAATTCTATTGAATAGCCTATCTTCTAAGTATAGCAATGTTGTATTCACATTAAGTTAGTTATCCACACAAACATTGGAATAAATAATAGCATCATTGTTAGCTGAAGAAAAAAGGACATATTCTGAAGACTTGGATGTAGGTTTCCAGCATGAAATTGCATTTTACTCAAAAGGTAAGATGAGAAAAACCGAGGGTTCAATAGAATGTTTCTACTATCACAAGAATGGACATATAGCCTGGAACTGTAGAGCTCATGCTAGGGATCTTCCGAATGGAAAAGAAACTGCAAACATTGCCAATTTAGATGAATTATCAAAATCAGAAAGTGATGAAGAACCACGAGGGTCATCTCTCAAATTGTTCTAAAATGAGAGGTGGTATGTTTTTATGTATGTGTGGTGTGCTTAAAGTTTTCTTTATGTAAGTGTTTATGTAAAATAGGAACTCTTGTATCTTGATATAAGCTGGCAGCCCTGGTTTCAAGAACAACTGTTCTTATTGGAAGTCACCTTGTATACTTGAATGTCCAAACTACTCTTCTAGATACTGACGGATAGTCGAAAGAAGAAATCCGACAGATGAAGGCATGTTCATAGAATGCATCAATTATTGACATCTTTTCTCATGGAAGCCTCGGTGAGCCGAGATTGTTAAAATTGTCAATCGTACAAGAGAATGAATGATGATTTGGAACATTTATAATTTAAATGAGTGGAAAGGAAAGCTCGAAGAAGAGGAAGAGAAAGAGTACACTCCAGAAGCGTCAGAGTGGGTGTATGAGTTGATGAGGATCATGCCAGACTAAGTGTTGTAACCTTTTATGTTGTGTAATTTGTGAATTTTTGTAATGTAAGCATTAACAGGGGGTGTTAGAGATAATGCCTAATTAATGCTACATACTAGAGTTTAGGGATTAGTTTGGGTTGCTGGACGATGTTGAGAGATTATCTCAACCACTCTCTCCCATAATAGAATAAGTTGGATCTCACAACACTTATTTAAGTGTGATGTATTTTTGTTTATTGTGTGCAATACAAGTTATGTTTTGTGTGTATTCCGTGTGTGCCTAATTCTTCCCATTTCACAACTATTTTTATAAGTATTATTATTAGAAACGTTAACCATCAACTTATTGGAATTAATTGTAGTGTGGGAAGTATGAATTGGCCAAGTTTCATAGACAATCTTCACATATGCTATCAGCAAGATCAAAATATCTCAATAAGGATATCAAATAAATAACACAAGACAATAATGAAGGTATCAAGTTGCTGTTTTCCTTAATAAGTTTCATAAACAATCTTGACACATGCTATCAACAAGATAAGAAGAGTTCAATAAGGATATCAAATAAATAACACAAAACAATCATGAAGGTATCAAGTTGTTGTTTGTGTTATTCATAGCGTGTTGTTGTAGTAAAACAAATGTCATGAAAAGCCTGTTGTGTGGTTTTCATTAAGTAGTCTATGGTTTAGTGAATTTTTTTCTTCTTCTGAAGTATGAAGTTGAGTAACCATGGTGTTTAAAACAATGACGTTTATCCATTTAGTGATAAGCTCCTCGTGTTCAAGGAACATATCATTAAATGATTGTTAATGTACATAAAATCAAAGTCACTTTCAAAATTCCATTGTTCAATTGTTTGGATTTTTTCTATTTCAAAAGCAACTTTGGTTGACACAACAAAATTTTCTTTATTCAATATATTCACAAAATAAAGCAAGTAAATCTCCTTTACATAATAGTCTTGTGAAAAAATCAGTTTGTTTTCTAATGCCTTTCAACTTAAAAGTAAATCCATGCATTGTGAGGCCTTGTGATAAATGGACAATTCATTCACATGTGAGTTACACTAGGAATTGTTGGTGGATAGAGCTCGAACTTGTTTTCCTAGGCGGCTTTCTTGAAACTTTAGTTATTGGGGTTCAATGGGAAAATACTCCCTCTTTGAACGAGTGCTCCAATGATTCGCATTACATGTTCAAATTGATGGGTCCATGATATCTATCCAAACAATATAGTTAACACTAGGCATGTAATTCTTAAAGATCCCATATGCCCCATTGATGTGGCCATATTGGGTGTCATAATTGCCTACAACTAGCTCAACAACACTCTTTTTCAAGACAAGGTAGGGAGTGCAGTGTGCATATTGCTATTTATGTTGTCCTCTAGAATATTTCATTTTGTATTCTATGCATTCAAAATGTATGGCTCTTCTTTGACAAGGGATATCATTATATTATTGCAAGTCGACATCTTTCTTGTGAAAGAAGAATGGGAAGGTTAGGCCAATGTGAGGAACCTACAACAATTAATTGATAAAATGCACAATATATTGGAACACAGAATATTTTTATTGATCGCGGGCCCCTTCGAGGGGGAAACCTCCTTTGAGAAAGCTCAATACAAATAACTTGTGCCTTCATTGGCCTCAACATGTACTTATATACTAATTCTATGCGCCAATACTATGGATCAACACCATGGAACATATTTAATACTACAAGACAACTTACAAAGAATATGCGTCCAATACTATGGATCAATACCATGAAACATATAATGCTATGGGCTAATACAAACTATGGATCAATACCATGGAACATATAATACTACGGGACAACTTACAAGGCATATGCGTCCAACAACAATATACTAACAAAGTAAAGAGAAGGGTTGACATGGGTTCCTAACATCCCCTCTCCCTTAGAAAAAGATTTGTCCTCAAAGATTTAGATGTGGAAATTTATGCTGAATCTGAAGGAGTAGTTCCCATGTAGCATCCTCTGGTTGCATTCCCTGCCACTGAATCAATACCTCTGTGATAGATCGAGAGAGAAGCTGACGCCCTTTGAGTTTCAGGGAGGATTTCTTGGAAGGATGTAGACGAAGAAAAACCATATCACCTGCTTCAAAAGTGCTCTCAGAACGGTGTTGATCGACTTGTTGTTTCATTTGAATTTTGGCCATGTGAAGATTGTCTTGCAAAATGCGAAGAATCTGATTGCGGTTTTGAAGAACTGTGTCAACTGCCTGAACTGGTGAACTGTTGAGGGTGTATGGAAGAAGAAATGGCGGTGCCTGGCCATAAATTGCTTCATATGAAGACATTTTAGATGCAGTATTGTACCACCATTCAGCGAGAGGGAGCCACTTCACCCACTGAGGTTGTTGTTCGGAGGTGAAGTGACAAAGATAAGTTTCCAAAAATTTATTGGTAATTTCAGTCAGACCATCTGTGTGTGGGTGAGATCCTGATCTCATCTTCAATTTGGTGCCAGTGTGGTGAAATAGTTATGTTCAAAAATGACTGGTGAAAGTTGCATTGTGAGCTAAGACAATGGAAGAAGGGATTTCATGAGGACGAAAGAGTTGGTCCAGGGAACAAAATTGACTATATTTGTAGAGGTGAGAAACCACAACCAAAATCACCATCTTCCCTCCAGATGTAGGGATCCCTTCACTGAATTCCATATAAATATTTGTCCAAATCCATGTAGGGATGGGAAAGGGTTCGAGCAATATTGAAAGTAGCTGGAAAGTATCACATTCAATCACCATCTGTTGAGTTGTCCTTTTCATTCCCCGCCAAAAGAAGTTATGATTTTCCCACTCATACTTTTTGACGAACCCAGAGTGCCCTGTCGATGGAGAAGCATGGAGTTCATAGAAGACAACCTGTTGAAGATGTAATGCACCCAAAACCCTCGTCACATACTAGAGGAAATGGGGTGAATTTTTTTGTTTTCTTTAACCTACTGGGTAAGTATCATTCTTTCTAGAATTGACCTCTCACATTCAAAGAGTAAATGAAACATTAGTCTCATCATTGTGACATAGAATTTGCACAAGACAATCGTCAGTCAAGAATAAACATCCATATATCTTAACTCATCTTCTAGTATAATCAAATATACCTATCTTATGCAAAGGTCCTTAATTAATCATTCTGATATTTATGACATCAATTTACTTACCATAATTGAATAACATTTAGACAACTAATGACACACCTTTATTGCATCACATATAGATGTCACATCCTCTTAACACACCTTTTCTTTCACAAGAATCAACTAAACATTAGAAGCATGCAGGCTTACCATTGATCTCATCATAAGTCAAATGCAGACAAGTACATACACTTATCTATCGATATGATGACATGTCGTTGTTTTTCTTCATTAAACATTATATTAACAACATATGATATCGAAAGGTGTAATTATAACTTAAGAGGATTTAGTTGTGTTATATTAGCTGTCCTCCTTTACATCTTTCACAAGGTGAAATTGCTTAACGGGTCTCTTCTCACACATTCATTTATATGTGTCGCCATTCACGCATTATTGTAAGAGACCAAGTATGATAACAAAATGATAATAATTTATCATTATATATATACCGTAATACAAGATATTACATCATTCTTAAGGTAACTATTTACCTAGTAAAGTATGTCCATTCCAATTAGTATTCCACATTATAATAGAGTAGATCTAAATTAAATCAATACCTACTTATATATTTTGCATCACTTAAAATATTCCACGCAAGGTATACAATGATCCCTTCAATTACATCCCACATTCTTATTATACCCACTTTCAAGCATAGTCCATTAATCACTAGTAAGATAGTTAATTACATTCATACATGCCCATCATTACTTTTAGTCACTTGGACCATAATAATCAAACATCAATGTTAACAAATTACATAAGTGGAAGAACATATAAACCCTTGTACCCATAATAATTCTCAATATGATCCAATAGAGTTGATAGAAATCACTTTACTAAGAGTCCTCTTACTTTCTTATAATACAATAGCCTAACTATGTCTTTGGTAACACACCATTATTATATCTCTTACATCGATAATTACATTCAAACATAATTTAACGCACTTGTACTAATATTAACTTTACTGAGCATACTCTTCTTACCAGTTTGATAAATCTAAAGGAGAGCTTCCTCTCTGCCTTCTTCCACCTGTTTTCATTACACCTGAACATTCATTAATACTACTAATTCTGATTTATGCTCTAAAATTCTAGATGGTTAACATTCATAATATTTACTAAGGGGACTAAATTGGGCAATGCAATGCTCCACCCAACCGTAGGCTCTCCGACGGATTCTACTCAGTCTGTCCGGAGGCCACCCCGAGCTAAGAACGGTGATCCACAAGTAGGATGGGGAGTTTTAAGTCATGAAGTCCTAGGACCAATCACACGTAGCCTTAGTAGTAATGCAGAGCTCCTGCATTTCATGAGGTAATACTCCTACCTGAACACATCTCGTGTTCTAGCCCCTTACCCGGTTGTGGTGTTGTTCCTTTCTGGCCCAATACAACATGGATACAATAATTAACGTACAGATAATACAATTATAAATATTATCACAACAACGTTCTATTCCAAAATACAACAGGGATAATTCATACCATTAGCCACAACATGCAGCTTAGATTTATAAATAAATACTGAGATGTACAGGGATCTCCCATATCTGCGCAATGGAGATCGTGCAGTAACATACTTAACATACAGGGACATTCCCCATTCTCTGCGCTGTAATAAAACCATTGCATAAAACATATATATAACACAACCATCGTATAAAATATATATATCTTAACCACATGCAACACAACCATTTCATAAAATATATATATAACATGACTTATGCATAATATACAGAGCATAACGATAATCTACACATAACTAGTGCATAAGATATTAACTTGTGCTTAGTATACGCAACATAACTATAATGTATACATAACTAGTGCACATGATGCTCAACATAACCATAATCTACACATAACTAGTGCAAAAAATACTCAACACATCTCTGCGTAAACACTAAGAGGTATTATATATTATAATAATTCAACAACAGGTTTCAAGGGTGCCTCCCCAAGCGTTGCGCACACACAAAGGAAGAAAAGTTATATATTATAATAACTCCACAACAGGCCTCCCCAAGCTCTACGTATACACAAAGGAAGCATGCATACGCATTAAACACTTATGCTCTGTCATCAAAAAGAAAATGTTATATATTAAATATAGGGATCTTTTTCCTAGCACTTGCACGGTCAGCCAAAGAAGATGCGTATAACATTTCATTTTTGCGTCTGCTTCCAAATAGGCTATCATAAAGTGTGAACGCAAACATAATGAGTAGAAGTAATTTAAGCAGAGAGCAATACATACAAAAAAATCATAACTCTCCAGCATATGTGCTATCAAAAAGTATCCAGCCTTATCATTTGTATAACGTAGTAACAAAATCCACCCATATGGGCAATTAACATAATGAGAAAAAGAAATTGAGCAGAGATCAGTATACAAAAATCATAACTCTCCAGCATATGTGCTATCACAGAGTATCCACGGATATCCACCAACAGTATGTATAATAATCACAGATTAACCACAAATTCAAGCTATAGCAGAGAGAAGTATACAAAATTCATAACTCTCCAGCATATGCACTATCACAGAGTATCCACGGATGTCCACCGACAGTATGTATAATAATCAAAGACTAGCCACGAATTCAAGCTATAGAAGAGAGCAGTATACATATAAAATACAGAGTTAATACGGGTGAGCTATACGCTTCCCCTCTCAGCATATATATAAACATAGAGTAAGACGAAGATCACCTTGGGTTGGGTTTTTCCAAGAAATACCACGGATTCCACCGACAATATATATCTTGATCGCAGAGCAGTTACGAAGATCACCTTGGGATGATCCTTTCCAAGAATTACCACGGATTCCAACTACAGTATTCTTGATCGCAGAGTAGTCACGACTTCAAGCTATACGCTATAAACAAAATCTACGGTTGCGGTAGCAACATAAAAGCATATACAAACATATATGTAACACATAACCAAACCACAAGATCCTGTAACCAAATGAGGAAAGTAATGGGATTAGGCTCTCATAGCCTTCCCTTCCCATAAGCCACGCACTACAAACAAAATACACACACTATCAAAGAGACAGAGAAATGCACAGAAAACATTCTGTAGCAAGATGAGGAAAGTATTGGGATCACGCTCTCATAGTCTTCCCTTCCCATAAGCCACACGCTACAAAAAAATCCACACACTATCAAAGAGATAGATAAATGTGCAGAAAACATTATGTAGCAAGATGAGGAAAGTATTGGGATCAGGCTCTCGCAACCTTCCCTTCCCATAAGCCACGCGCTACAACAAAATCCACACACTATCAAAGAGATAGAGAAATGCACAGAAAACATTTTGTAGCAAGATGAGGAAAGTATTGGGATAATGCTCTCACAACCTTCACTTCCCATAAGCCACGCGCTATAAACAAAGTCCACACACTATCAAAGAGACAGAGAAATGCACAGAAAACATTCTGTAGCAAGATGAGGAAAGTGAAATGAAAAACTCACAGGACATGAATCATGCAATTTCGGTGGCAATATAACATATGCATACAGAAATCCAAAAACATGCATATCACATTCCTGTGTAGGCACAATAGAACCTTCAACGATTAAGCATGCATCTAAGCACTCTGGTCAAGCTCCAAGAAAGTCTACGGGTTTACATCATAACTCGCCAGCATTCACGTTGTCCTAGAGTTATCATGCCATCAACAGAGAACAACATAAATATATCATGATATAACCCACGAAAACAAGAAAATCAACTCTCGTTTCCCTTGAACGCATTCTATGCATGGAAAATACAACGAGCTTTAAATTTCAAACAATACAAGAAAATAGAGAGTAAACAGAACCTGCGATTGCTTCGCAAAAGACATCCTTTATTTTTCTCTTCCTGCAGAAGTCTGTCCCTTCCTTCCCCACCACTGCACTTCTTACTATTCTTCTCCCTTTTCCAGGAAAGGGTGCCCCCCCTTTCTTCCACTCCTCAAGGGTTTTCAAAACCTTCGGCACCCACATGGATTTCCCCACTAGGAAAAATCCTCCACCCAAACAAAAACACAACCGACTTAAAAATCTAATCGAGGGCAGTTAGAGAGGGTGCCCACTAAAAAGGAATAATCAAGACAAATAATAAAAATAATGTCTAAAAGGAAATATTAACATTCATAATTAAAAGATTACATATTTATACATTTTTTTTCTCATATTAAAGCATAAACATAAAAATAAAAGATATTCATTTCTTTATATCATATAAAAGGACATATATATAAAATATATAATAAAATATGCACTATATGTATTCATATATTCTCATATAAAGCACATATAAATGCATATACATATGTATTTAGAATTCAATAATTGGCATGCTTTAATTAAAAAGCCAACTAACAGTGATATTCTTTTAGGTATATTTGTGTATAAATCTATCATAAATAAATTAACTTAATTCATGTTCAGAACCTAAACAAAGCCAAAGAACACCATGAATTGAACAACTTAAAAAATATCCCCCTTGTGGTTCACCATGCCCTTTTTCACTCTAGGTTGCATTGCTTGTTCTAGTCTAGGTTATAGGTTATGTAGATAGACAAAATTGCTTAAATAACCATTTTACCAGAGATAGGGATGTTACAATACTCTCCCTCTTGAAAGAACACCGTCCTCGGTGTTGTGCCACTTTTCGCACTACTCCATCTGTTCCTCTTCCTTCCCTACATTTCTATCATATGCAAACACATTCTCTTTCCAATATATAAGAAAAAACAATATTTTTAATCTTAGGACAAAGCATAATAAAGATAGTATTTTTATGAATGCAATACTTATCTCCTGTATTGCTCTGTTTCCTATCTTGGGCATTGCTTATGTTTGTAATTTCGGTACCAACTTTACCTGGTTCAAGTGTTAGTTTCATAATGTAAAACCTAAAACTTCGGAGCCACGTGCTCTTATGCATAGTCATTTACTGTTTACTATGCTTGTTTATTTCACCTGCAATGTCCTGCTAACATCCCACATATTAGTTTTCAATAACCAAACATAAAATTTCACAATATGCTATTGAAATTACACATTTCGGCGTGCATATGTATTCACCAAAATTCCTCATGCCCTTTTAAATTTTTTTTTTTAGCTGTCCAACATTATGAATCACACACCGAAAATTCCACGAGTATGTAGACACTAATTTCATAGTCAAACAAGTAAATAATTCATTAGATAAATAATTAACAACACACTAGGTGCCTACCACACATCCAATGCGAAATAAAAGGAAAGTCACACATCTCGTGTTTTCCAGTACCCTACGTACTATTCCCATTCAAAGCATCCACAGGGTTCTTCCTGCTGTAAGTCTCTTCATTCATTTCATAAGCTTAGAATGACCACATTCTAACAAATATTTTTCATACTCTATAACTATTCAAAGCCATCAATAACATCTAAATGCATACTACATAAAGTGATTACATCAATGTTCCTTTAAAAAAATCATAAACTGGCTTTCGTAAAGAAACATTACTCTAAGGATTTGTTGTATTATACCTTCTTTCACATGTATTTTCAAAAAATTTCAAACATGTCAAGGTATATGTATCATGTTCATAACATATCGGATGCATGGAAGTATCATTCAAAAATACCTATGAAAGCATCTGCAAATTTCTCCTGAAGCTTTGTTATAAATTCATGGCGCTTGCATTTCTCTAACATGTAATGGTGAATAACACACCAAATGCCACTTCGAGTGCTTGTTAGCTTATCATGCATCATAATTTAACTGACACACCTAGTGCTAGTAGCACACATGATGTGTGAAAAGAACAACTGATCCATACAATAATGTTATACATGTACCGAGTACCATGTCATACTGAGATACTTCACATATCTCCAGCCTTTTTCTTTGGCAGTAGCATTTAACGAATAGCAGCTTGTTCAATAATCATATTATTTCATCTAAACCATAACTGTATTTTCATCATAAATACATAAATTCAAATACACACATATTTGCTGCAATTTTATTTCATTTGTGTACCTGCGGTATAGCCATACCATTGTAGCATCTTTCACATGCATCAATAGGTGGTCTTCAAGCCTTCCTGCTTGAATTCCTAAAAAAATCTTTTTCCCCTCAAGCCTTCTCGCTTGATTCCAGGAGTTGTTTTTCCCCTCAAGCCTTCTCGCTTGAGTCAGGAACTCTTTTTCCCTTCAAACCTTCTCACTTGAGTCCAGGAAAAACTCTTTTTCCCCTCAAGCCTGCTTGCTTGAGTCTAGGAAAACCTTTTCCCCTCAATCTTGCTCGCTTGAGTCCAAGAAAATTCCAAATCTTCTCGGTGTGCACCAAGCACAAAATTGGTACTCAACACCTTCTCGATGTCATACCCCTCAGGGCGTGCATCATGTACATGACGATACCCAACACTCACCCAATGCTCCTGAGTTACGGAGTGCTCCAGGTACTTTTATGTCATTAAAACCATGGAACGACCTCTAACATCTCTTCAAGCTATTGCAGTGCTCCTGCATTAAACTGGTAGTGATCCTACCTGAACACATCTCGTTTTCTATACCCAATTGTAGGTGTTCCTTTCTGGCCCAAATATGTGCTCCAGACTTGGCCTTCTCTTCTTCATTCTTCTTGCTTAAATTTATTTTAATTTAAGTTAGCTTTATTTTAATTTGCAGGGAACCTCCCTCCCCCTCCTGCTTATCTTATTAATGTGAGGGTTTTATTATTTGTAGAGTTATCTTTTAAATTTCTCCTGATGCTCTCAAGATTTCCACTTCTCTAATGTCTCATGTGCATGTAATAATGTCTCATAACATTGCATTAGTGAACCCTTGGTTCTCATTGTGGCTCGAATGCCACTATCATGGCCAACCTGCTTTACCAATACAAGATTTAAGTTGAGCCTATTGCACATGACAATCTATTAAGTTTGAAAACCATTAGAGGCATTCACTTATAGTAATTTTTGCTAAGACCTTTTGGTTTAGCGATCCTCTCGCCATTGATTAGCTTTGGTTCTTTAATTTTCCAAGCCTTTACTTCGTGTGATCAATTCCTTGCACAAATAATCCAAATAGGTATATTAGCTAAAACCTCATGAAGGTCAAGTGTCAATCGTAAAAATATAATCATAATATTTTTGGTTATCACATAACACTTTACATAATTTATAATTCCTTGCAACTCTATTGCAGATATAAATTCCACATCTTTGTCATGTGACTGAATATTATTAATTTGATAAAGCATAGGTTCATCTATTTACTTATTTTACTCCTACTTTGAGTATGTCTTTTCATGACATTCTATCACCATTCAATAATTTCTGTATATATACATATCTCTATATATATTAAAGAAATTCTAGAGAACATTCTCATTTATTACTCAATGTATCAAGGGTAAAATCATAATCCAACTTCCATTTTCTGTACGTCCACATAGTAAATAATACCAAAACGAAAGCATTACTCGAAGCTTACAGTTTTAATCCACAATTCTGTTGGTCGAGGTGATAACATACCTCACCATACAATTTCACATTTTCATTTATTATACGAGGAAGATGGATTGGAACATTTCCCTTTGTTCTCAACACAATCAGCCAAAACATTAGTCATCATAGATAAGTATACTCTTAATAAAATAAAGAATGGAACATGACATTGTTACCTCACTTTATAGCTTCATACCTCATGCTAATCCCATGTAGGCCCGAGTGCTGAAACTTCAGCTCTGATACCATATGTAATGCACCCAAAACCCTCGTTACGTACTAGAGGAAATGGGGTGAAATTGTTTATTTTTCTTTAACCTACTGGGTAAGTATCATTCTTTCTAGAATTGACCTCTCACATTCAAAGAGTAAATGAAACATTAGTCTCATCATTGTGACATAGAAGTTGCACAAGACAATCGTCAGTCAAGAATAAACACCCATATATCTTAACTCATCCTCTAGTATAATCAAATATACCTATCTTATGCAAAGGTCCTTAATTAATCATTCTGATATTTACGACATCAATTTACTTACCATAATTGAATAACATTTAGACAACTAATGTCACACCTTTATTGCATCACATATAGATGTCACATCCTCTTAACACACCTTTTCTTTCACGAGAATCAACTAAACATTAGAAGCATGCGGGCTTACCATTGATCTCATCATAAGTCAAATGTAGACAAGGACATACACTTATCTATCAATATGATGACATGTCATTGCTTTTCTTCATTAAACATTATATTAACTACAGATGATATCGAAAGGTGTAATTATAAATTAAGAGGATTTAGTTGTGTTATATTAGCTGTCCTCCTTTACCTCTGTCACAAGGTGAAATTGCTTCACGAGTCTCTTTTCACACATTCATTTATATGTGTCTCCATTCACGCATATATTGTAAGAGACCAAGTATGATAACAAAATGATAATAATTTATCATTATATATATACCTTAATACAATATATTACATCATTCTTAAGGTAACTATTTACTTAGTAAAGTACGTCCATTCCAATTAGTATTCCACGTTATAATAGAATAGATCTAACCTATCAATACCTTCTTATATTTTTTGCATCACTTAAAATATTCCACGCAAGGTATACAATGATCCCTTCAATTACATCCCACATTCTTATTATACCCACTTTCAAGCATAGTCCATTAATCACTAGTAAGATAGTTAATTATGTTCATACATGCTCATCATTACTTTTAGTCACTTGGACCATAATAATCAAACATCAATGTTAACAACTTACATAAGTGGAAGAACATATAAACCATTGTACCCGTAATAGTTCTCAATATGATCTAGTAGAGTTTATAGAAATCACTTTACTAAGAGTCCTCTTACTTTCGTATAAAACAATAGCCTAACTATGTCTTTGGTAATGCACTGTTATTATATATCTTACATCGATAGTTACATTCAAACATAACACAATTGTACTAATATTAACTTTACTGAGCATACTCTTCTTACCAGTTTGATAATTCTAAAGGAGAGCTTCCTCTCCACCTTCTTTCACCTATTTTCATTACACCTAAACATTCATTTGTACTACTAATTCTTATTTATGCTCTAAAATTCTAGATGGTTAATATTTATAATATTTGCCAAGGAACTAAATTGGGAAATGCAACGCTCCACCCAATTGTAGGCTCTCCGACAAATTCTACTCAGTCCGGAGGCCACCCACAAGCTGGGCATGGTGATATACAAGTAAGACGGGGAGTTTTAAGTCATGAAGTCCTAGGACCAATCACATGCAGTCTTAGTGGTAATGAAGAGCTCCTGCAATTCATGAGGTAATACTCTTACCCGAACACATCTCGTGTTCAAGCCCTTTACTTGAATGTGATGTTGTTCCTTTCTGGCCCAATACAACATGGATACAATAATTAACGTGTAGATAATACAATTATAAATATTATCACAACAATGTTCTATTCCAAAATACAACAGGGATAATTCATATCATTAGCCATGGCATGCAACTTATATTTATAAATAAATACTGAGATGTACAGGGATCTCCCATCTTTGCGCAATGGAGATCATGCAATAACATATTTGACATATAGGGACATTCCCCATTCTCTGCGCTGTAATACAACCATTGCATAAAACATATATATAACACAACCATCGTATAAAATATATATATCTTAACCACATGCAACACAACCATTTCATAAAATATATATGTAACATGACTTGTGCATAATATACGTAGCATAACGATAATCTACACATAACTAGTGCACAAGATATTAACTTGTGCTTAGTATACACAACATAAATATAATCTATACATAACTAGTGCACAGGATGCTTAGCATAACCATAATCTACACATAACTAGTGCACAAAATAATCAACACATCTCTGTGTAAACACTAAGAGGTATTATATATTATAATAATTCAACAACAGGTTTCAAGGGAGCCTCCCCAAGCGTTGCGCACACACAAAGGAAGAAAAGTTACATATTATAATAACTCTGCAACAGGCCTCCCCAAGCTTTGCGTATACACAAAGGAAGAACATATACACATTAAACACATATGCTCTGTCATCAAAAAGAAAATGTTATATATTAAATCTAGGGATCTTTTTCCTAGCACTTGCACGGTTAGCCAAAGAAGATGCGCATAACATTTCATTTTTGCGTCTGCTTCCAAACAGGCTATCATAAAGTATGCACACAAACATAATCAGCAGAATTAATTTAAGTAGAGAGAAATATACATAGAAAAATCATAACTCTCCATCATATGTGCTATCACATAGTATCCAGCCTTATCATTTGTATAACGTATGAACACAATCCACCCATATGAGCAATTAACATAATGAGCAAAATAAATTGAGTAGAGAGCAGTATACAAAAATCATAACTCTCCAGCATATGTGCTATCACAGAGTATCTACGGATATCCATCGATAGTATGTATAATAATCACAGATTAACCACGAATTCAAGCTATAGCATATAGAAGTATACAAAATTCATAACTCTCCAGCATATGTGCTATCACAGAGTATCCACGGATGTCCACCGATAGTATGTATAATAATCAAAGACTAGCCACGAATTCAAGCTATAGCAGAGAGCAATATACATATAAAATACAGAGTTAATACGGGTGAGCTATACGCTTTCCCTCTCAGCATATATATAAACACAGAGTAAGACGAAGATCACCTTGGGCTGATTTTTTCCAAGAATTACCACGGACCGACAGTATATATCTTGATCGCATAGCAGTTACGAAGATCACCTTGGGCTGAGCCTTTCCAAGAATTACCGCGGATTCCAACGACAATATTCTTGATCGCATAGTAGTCACGACTTCAAGCTATACGCTATAAACAAAATCCACGGTTGTGGTAGCAACATAAAAGCATATACAAACATATATGTAACACATAACCAAACCACGAACTCTTGTAGCCAAATGAGGAAAGTAATGGAATCAGGATCTCCCAGCCTTCCCTTCCCATAATCCATGCACTACAAACAAAATCCACACACTATCAAAGAGACATAGAACTGCACAGAAAACATTCTGTAGCAAGATGAGGAAAGTATTGGGATCAGGCTCTCGCAACCTTCCCTTCCCATAAGCCATACTCTACAACAAAATCCACACACTATCAAAGAGACAGATAAATGCACAAAAAACATTATGTAGCAAGATGAGGAACGTATTGGGATCAAGTTCTCACAACCTTCCCTTCCCATAAGTCACACACTACAACAAAATCAACACACTATCAAAGAGACAGATAAATGCACATAAAATTTTTTGTAGCAATATGGGGAAATTATTGGGATCAGGATCTCGCAGCCTTCCCTTCCCATAAGCCACGCGCTACAAACAAAGTCCACACACTATCAAAGAGACATAGAAATGCACAGAAAACATTCTGTAGCTAGATGAGGAAATTGAAATGAACAATGCACAGGATAGGAATCATGCAATTTCGGTGGCAGTATAACATATGCAAAAAGAAGATCCAAAAACATGCATTTCATATTCCTGTGCAGGGAGAATAGAACCTTCGACAATTAAGCATGCATCTAAGCACTCTCGTCAAGCTCCAAGAAAGTCTATGGGTTTACATCATAACTCTCCAACATTCACGCTGTCCCAGAGTTATCATGCCATCAATAGAGAACACCATAAATATATCATGATATAACCCACGAAAAAAAGAAACTCAACTCTCGTTTCCCTTCAACGCATTCTATGCAAGGACAATACAACGAGCTTTAAATTTCAAACAATACAAGAAAATAGAGAGTAAACAGAACCTGTGATTGCTTTGCAAAAGACATCCTCTATTTTTCTCTTCCTGCAGAAGTCTTTCCCTTCCTTCCCCACTGCCGCACGTCTTACTATTCTTCTCCCTTTTCCAGGAAAGGGTGACCTCCCTTTCTTCCACTCCTCAAGGGTTTTCAAAATATTCAACACCCAAGTGGATTTCCCCACTAGGAAAAATCCTCCACCCAAACAAAAACAAAAACGACTTAAAACTCTCCTCGAGGGTAGTTAGAGAGGGTGCCCACTAAAAAGGAATAATCAACATAAATAATAAAAATAATGTCTAAAAAGAAATATTAACATTCATAATTAAAAGAGTACATATTTATACATTTTTTTCTCATATTAAAGCATAAACATAAAAATAAAAGATATTCATTTATTTTTTTTTCAGCGGAAAAAAACATACTACTGGTATTCATAGAATCAAATAGTACAAAAACTTAAGTCTTCAGAAAGACTTAATATCAAGGTATACCTATTTTGTCTTTCAGTAACAAACTATCCTGACATGAACACATGTTCACCAGCATGAGACATTCACATATATAGAAAACAATCAAAAATTAATACAAATATATGTTTTCAGATCCAGAGTCAATGCATTGAGCCTCCATAAATTCCTCCCATCTGATATATCCTTCATCACCTTCATGTGCTTCTTTTGAGAGAACATCTGCCATCGCATTATGTTGTCAGTAGATATGTTCGAAAGAGATTTCTTTGAACAGTTTGATTTTTTCTTTGATCCTACAGCACCACTGATGTAATGAGATCACATTTAGCTCATACTCACCTTTTTTCCATTTGATCGTCACCCTTGAGTAACCAAAAATAGATAGTGCATAGATACCAAATGCATGTGAAACTGTAAACACACTCCAAAGCCCAAGTACTTCTTTATATCATATAAAATGACATATATATAAAATATATAATAAAATATGCACTATATGTATTCATATATTCTCATATAAAACACATATAAATACATATACATATGTATTTAGAATTCAATAGTTGTCATGCTTTAATTAAAAATCCAACTAACAGTGATATTCTTTTAGGTATATATTTGTATATAAATCTATCATAAATAAATTAACTTAATTCATGTTCAGAAGCTAAACAAAGCTAAACAAAGCCAAAGAACACCATGACTTTAACAACTTAAAAACTCTCCCCCTTGTGGTTCACCGTGCACTTTTTCATTCTAGGTTGCTGATGAGCCCAGGATATAGGTACTCCATAGACCCCCTTTATGCCACACACAAGCAGGAAAGACTATGAAAAACACCTCTTTTTGTAGGGGAGAATGCATTTGTTTGATTATTTAATGAAGTAGTTTAGCAATTATCTTTTCTTATGCTTGAAGCGTTTTTTGTGTTAATCCTATGAATTTAGGCATGTGTGAGCAGGGCGCAGGTGACCTGAAAAAGTAATAAAGTAACCAAGCTCAATAATGAATATCACTAGTGACTCAGCGATCCTCTTTCTCCTGATTTAAAGGAAGGACTACTGTTAAACAGGATCGTTGTTTACAATGTAGAGCTAGGTTAGAGATAAGGTTAAATAGGGACCTCTTGAATAGAAGGAGCTCTGGAGACATTTTCGAGAAACAATCTTTAACATATTTTGTATTTGAGACAGTTCTGTTTTAAGCTTTCCTGAAACATGAAGTTATGATTTGATAATGAAATAGCAGCGTTATATTAATTCCTTGAGTTTATAAGTCTCTTTTCCTCCTGAAATATGTGTTGGGGAGGGCCCCCTCAATACGTAGATCAGGAGTCTCGTGTTTTATTACAGGTATTTCTCATGCATACTATTAACTGTTTCAATCATCATGATGTGTGAAAGTACTTTGGTATTTTTTTAGACATCAGATTATGATTTCAGTACAAACGGTTTTCTTCTGTAGTTCGATAACACTGTTTTCATAATTTTGTAACGCACTGTCTGTAGTCTTGTGTGTGCCATCCTCGCAGGCATATTTTATATCTGTTTTCCAGCATTTTTATACCATTTCCAGATAATGATTCAGACCTATGATTTCACGCATACTTTCCTTATTTAAGTTTGATCACATAGAGGTTAAATATTTCAACATTTGATTTGAATAGAACAAGGTTTAATCGCTTTCAGTATTTGATTTGGTAAAAAATTCCTAGATTAGATTTACCAGTTTTCAGCATTCAATTCCAGTCTTTCAACATTTAATTCCTAGACTAGATTTCAAGTTTTCTAGTATTCAATTCCTAGAATAAATCTCTCAGTTTTCAACATTTTCAATTCATGGATTTACATACTTTCATATTTCCCACTTCTTAGTTTTTAGAACAATACTTCCTATTTCCCTTAGAGCATTCTTTAGGATACATTGAACATTTAGAACGATAAAGATCACCCTATAGTGCACATATAGTGCTTAGCATCTCTTAAGTTTGTACGCTCCCTGGTTGATAATTAAAGTATACTTCTGGTATAGCTACCCTAATTAGGTACCCATTCCTGGAGTCCACCAGTTGCATTGCCTGTTCTAGTCTAGGTTATAGGTTATGTAAATAGACAAAATTGTGTAAATAACCATTTTACCAGATGGGGATGTTACAAAAGATCTGTTCTTTGGGGAAGCATGATATGACCCGTTTATCTCCGGGAAGTACCATCCTAAGAGTAATGTGGTACAATAGAAGGGTTTTTGGCCAACCATTGGATGAGTTGAGATAATGGGGAGTCATTGACATATCCCTGTTGAATAGATTGGAACCAATGTGGAACATGCATAGAAATAGCTGAAAGATAAACTTGGTCATCAAATGTGCGAGAAGCAACATCTGCCACCAGATTGTCCTTACCCTTCTTGTAAGTGATCGCATATGCATAACAAATGAGTTTTCTAACCCATTTCAGTTGTGTTGGGGAGGAGACCCGTTATTACAGGAAATATTTCAGACTCTAGGGATCAATCTTGATGCATAAATAATTCCCTAATAGGTATGGCTGCCACTTCTGTACCGCATGCAAAATAGCCATTATTTCCTTCTCAGAGGTAGAGGCAGATAAATTCTTACCGTAAAAGTCTCTTGAAGGCGACAATCCTATTGGTTCAACAAAGAAACCTGCATATCTATCCAAAATGTGTTGTAGATCCAAAGGAGTAGTGGAAACTGGTGATGGGTGCATCTGAATGGAATGGAGCTGAGCGATGCCACCATGTGAATTCTTCTTAAGGATCTTTTCCAGGCGATGTGAACTGATGATGAGAAGAGAACTTGGTTGTAAGCCCGTAAATGTATGTTTTTTCCCATTGACTGAAAACTGCATCCAAAGTTCAGCAAAATATCATAAGATGGGGCCAAGTGTGCGTAACCATTGAGCGCCGAAACCCACATGACATCCGCCTAAGGCCAAGGAAAACATGTAAGAGTGGAGGTTATAATATTCCATAGAGATACGCACATTGCGACATTTCCCCTTGCAAGGTAAGGTGCCCCCATTCGCAATCATGAATTCAAAGTTGGAGCAAGGATGGATAAAACAATCAGCCCGTTTGACGATTCGAGGGTCAATGAAGTTATGAGTGCTACCAGAATCAATGAGTATTGTAAGAGGGAGCTTCTTGAAGTAAATCCCGACCCATATTTTTTGTGGGGTGGTGACTCCGGCTAAAGCGTGGAGATATATCTCTGGGTGGTCGTCTTGAGATGGAGGGTCAACAGGTGGCTGCTAAATGTCGACCTGATCATCTATTGTATCTAGAGCTTCTTCACCAAGTTCAGAGGAAGGTGGAGAATCCACACCCAAGAGATAGAGCTTTTTCTCAACACATCTATGTCCCTGAGTGAATTTCTCATCACAATTATAACAAAGCCCTTTTTCTCTACGTGCTTGCATCTCTGCTTTAGACAAATGCTTGATAGGAGTTGGTCGAGGAGATGGCGTGATGGGAGGTCGTTGGGAAACCATATTTTTGAATGGAACAAAAGTGGATTTGGAGCGTTGTTGGACTACGATCTTATCCTCCACCAACTTAGCCAACCCTAGGACTTCCATCATTGTGTTGGGACAAAATATTTTAACCTATGAGCGGATTTCATCCTTGAGACCACTGATAAAACAACTCCTATAGAATTCATCAGACAATCCTTCTGTGTGATTGGTTAGTTTCTCAAATTCTGTCTGATACTCTCTTACAGTGCCAATTTGACGAATTTTAGTGAGTGCTCTTGTGAAGTCATCAAAATCACTAGGACCAAATGGTTACAAAAGGAGTTGGCAAAAATCTATCCAGTTTGGCTCGTCATGAGCTTTGATGTACCAACGGTACAATTGAAGGGATTCTTGTTCCAAATGAAAGGATGCAAGTGGAACTTTGTGGACATCAAAAGTATTATGCAGACTGAAATATTGTTTTGCCTGGTATATCCATCCAGTCAGATCATTACCATTGAAGTGAGGAAATCAAGCTTCAGCCCACGAAAATTGCTAGAAGAAGAGAACCCAATGTCTGCAAAAGATTCTGGTTGTCGTTTATTGTTCATGGCTGAATGCTGAAGATGGAGGCTGAGAATTTTTAATCCAGATCTTGGAGTTTGGTTTTGAGGGCTACAAGTTCTTCATCCATGATTTTTTCTTCTGCGTGGGCGACAACCATAACCACAAGTTTTTTTTTTGTGAATGGGTAGAAAAGCAAAAGCAAAAGCTTCTTTAGTAAATGAAAATTTGGATTTGGGAAAAACTCTGATGGGTAATTGGGGTTTGACTAGGTTTTGGACATTTCGAATGGACAGGGAAGCAGAAAATGAGGATTTCAGAAGAGACATGAAAGATTGAGAAAATTTGTCACAGAGGGACATAGAAGAAGAAATAAGAAAGGAACACTGTGGCAAACTTTGAAGGCGATTGGGTGAAAATCAAAGAAGTTATGGCAAACCCTAAAAATAGACAAATGTGAGATTTCTGGCTTCGAGAAGTGGAATTTGGGATAGGGTCCTCATGAATTAAATATGAAGAATGGGAATGCAGGGGTGTCCGTGAAGTTTCAAGAGAAACAGAGTTAAAACAAAGAAGATATGGCAAAAAAAATATTTTTATTTATTTATTTACAGAATGGGTTTGCAACGGCGAAAAGTGATCAGGATGGATCTTCAACGACGCAAAAGTGATCAACAACAGTTCTGGATAGATGTAATCTGTGATTTATCAGCTGACAATATATATGGACCCCAGGTATGCACGACTTCCTAAAGGATCAGGGGATTCACTTGGCCACCAATGCTGTCTAACGGCTTGCGTATTAGGGTAGTACCCCTCACTCCATGGCTTAGGTAAAACTGATAACCGCTTTGCCACAAATGATATCTCTTGGTTTACCTCACGAGTGGGAACTAGTCAATCGGGTAGGGGTCGTTGCCATTTTCACTAGCAGGTCCTCTCAATGGGCCAACTACTTCGGGGTTCTTGTGGTACTCATCACAATGAGTTTTAGGGCTTATGCCCAAGTACTTCCCACAATTAAGCGGATAGAGATTATTCCCAGATCCGAACCTGCAATTGATAGGAACAAAGACAGATGCGAAATTGTTTTTGGCAGAAATTCCACCCAACGAGCCTAAGAAAGTGCTCTGATACCAGATGTGAGGAACCTACAACAATTAATTGATAAAATGCACGATATATTAGAACACATAATATTTTTATTGATCGCGTGCCACTTGGAGGGGGAAACCTCCTTTCAGCAAGCTCAATACAAATAACTTCTCAGTGCCTTCATTGGCCTCAACACGTACTTATATACTAAGTCTATGCTCCAATACTATGGATCAATACCATGGAACATATAATACTACGGGGCGACTTACAAAACATATGCGTCCAATACTATGGATCAATACCATGGAACATATAATACTATGGGCTAATACAAACTATGGATCAATACCATGGAACATATAATACTACGAGACGACTTACAAGGCATATGCGTCCAACAACAATATACTAACAAAGTAAAGAGAAGGGTTGACACGGGTTCCTAGTAGCCAAACGACACAATCCTATGAAACAAACATTCAAATCTTCAATATCATTTGTTTTCAAGCAATTATTGTTAAGATAGATTTGAAATGCATGTTGGTCTAGCTAATTACTTGCTAGAGCATAAAAACATTTCACATTGTCTTTTCAAAATGTATTAGGCATCTTTCATTGTGAAAAGAAGGATGTTCAAAAATCTAAGCATTACAATCATGTCACACCTAGTAGAAATATCTAAAGAATATTGAGTCAACATTGCCAAAGGGCCCTGGGGAGGCAGGTGCGGGGGGGATCATCTTTGACCCCGGTGGAAATAAATTTGCAGTCTTCTCATGGGGACTAGGAATCAGAACAAACAATGAATCCGAATGGCTCGCTCTTTATAACTCTCTAGAAATTGCTTCTTCACTCAACATTGGGAATTTGCAGGTCTATGGAGACTCAAGGCATGTCATACAAACAATGAAGTTCGGGGCCAAGACAAAAGGATCCAAGAGCCATAGAATCCAAAGAAGAATTCACTCTGTATCTCTTCCCAAAGACACCCATTATTTCCATATTCTAAGAGAGAATAACTCCTTAGCGGATGCAGCGGCAAATGAAGGAGCATCCATGAAAATTGGCCAAATAAACTACAGCAATGGCACTCTCGGGTTTTTATCCATCCTTTAGAAACACACCCATGCAAAGTCACATTAGTGTTTCATATTTTGACCTTCCACTAAAGTTCAGGCTTGGACACGCCCTCCCTCTAACTCTTCTAATCTATCACACCCTCCTCCAGCTGAAAACACGTACCCCCCCATGTGCCATTCACATGGCCCTCTTAATTGCTCTCAGCTCGCTCGAGCCAGTCATTACTCCTCTCCCCCCATTTCATCTTCCCCACTACGCAATGGCAAGTCCTCCCCATTCATTCACCTTTGCGTTTAGTTGGCTCTCTACTCACGATCCTGCGTTCGACCTCCTGCTTCCCCTTGGTCTTTGCTCGGCTCTTTCTCCCTATCCTACCCATCCTAGCAGCATAATGGAAGGCATTAAGGCAGCTATAGTAACCTTGAGTCGCACTACGGAGGAGATCAAGTTGTATTTGCGCAAAACATATGAGGCCGTCTGCACCAACGTCAAGCAAAATGAAGAGTTGGCCTCTGAAGTTAGATATAACACCTCTCAGCTATCATGCCAGGACTCCAGGATCGATGACCTTGAGTGAAATTTATTTGAACTCATGGGAAAGGTGGACACTCTCAAGGAGAAGCTTTTAGTTTTAAGTTGCAAAACCCAAGGCAACCATGTGTAGGAAGTTCCTACAGTCAACCAGGAAATGATGGACGTGGCCTTAGTGCAACAGCATAATTTTGGATAACTCTTTCCACTCTCTTGCAAGTTCCTTTTTGAAACATATTTACTGAATGTTTTTTTTTCAACTGCTTAACAATTAGTATGTAAGGGTTTATCCCAATGCCATCACAGGAAATTACAGGAAGCAAAGGCATAGAGCCTCTAGAGTCATGAACATACACACAGTCTATTATTTCCCTCTCTCAGTTTCAGAAAAAACAGTTTTATATTTTGTAATGTATGGTTGTGCACAACCTTTTCATATATATACATATTTCCCCTGTTTTTGTTAAAAAAAAAAACATTGCCAAAGGGCCTTGTAAGCATATGCAAGATTTCACGAAGTCTTGTTACTATGTTGTATAGCATTCGGCAACCAATTAATGGTGCCCCATCAATGAATATAGTAAAAAGTTATTCAAATTCCTTAGTTAAGATATCTTGTGTTTTGGATTTGAGTGGTGACATCTTGCCCATTATGCAAGGCAAGTGAAACAATGAGTGTGTTGTTGCATTGTTTGCATTCTATACATGTTTGTCAATATAGGCAACTATGGATTTTTTTTAAGTGAATCACTTTTGAGTTGCATGTTTATGAACATACTAAATCTTGGTATAATGCTTTAGATAAAAATGCTTTCCCTAACAAATAAATTATACCTTAGCATCTTTTTTATTGACCATAATATCTTTTATATCATATTGTTCATTTAGTTGCTTTATTATATTATAATACTCTTACATCTTCAATAACAATGGTTTTATTATTATTTAAAACATAGCTCTATTATGTGTGCATTATTTTTGTTTGGATTATGTTGTGCTTCAAGTCATTTTTATATCATATATTTCACAATGCTAAAATCAAATTTTTATCATATTTTTCACAATGGTTAAGTTATTTTTATATCATTTTTTTCACGATGCTCAAGCACTTCAATATTTTAAATGTTGTGCGTTAAGTCATTTTTTATATCATATTTTTCACAATGCTCAAGTGCTTCATTATTTTCAATGTCGAGGTCAAAAGCAAATCAAGAAAATCATCCCTCATAACGAGAGCTTTAATTCCCTTTTATGGCAATGACTTGAATCGCATGCCCTGGGGTGAGAGTGGATCTGATCTTATCCTTATTATTTATGACTATGATTGAACATCGAGATCGTTTTGTTTGCTTAGTTTATTGTCCTGTGGTATTGATGTCTAAGCAACTAGAGGGATATGCTGCTTGCCCCACATTCTATGTTGAAAAAGAAAAACCAATTAGCATCGTGGACGCCCTTTAAAAGCTATTTCTAGCATAAAAGAGGGCTACAAGTTTGATGACCTCTTGCTTCAAGCAATTATTCTTAGAAAAAGCTAACTTTTCCAACTATATCTACACTCTACTAACATACTAGACTTAACTTTTCCATACAAAGCTAGAACCATCCCCCAAAAGTATGCTCTATGCAATAGTAAATTGCAATACAAACAACGACAATAAGCTCATCCTAGGATTCAACGTCGCTACTACTTGACAATAAGCTCATCCTAGGATTCAACGTCGCTACTAATTGTGTATATTCAGGTTGTTATGGTCATTTGTAGCTCAATATGTAACCGCCTTTGACAATATGCAATAGCGAGATGATGAATGGTTTTGGTCCAGATCCTCCCCAGTTTCTCTCAGGGTCCTCCCAAGTCCCGTCACTTGGCGTGCATTTCCAATTCCAAGTCCTGCTACAACAACCTTTAACAATATGCAACAACTAGATGATGGAATAAATAAACCTTATCCTCTCCCTCTATATCAACACCACTGCTCAGAACTCCTGCCATCATGGAAACAAGTTTTCTATGCATGGAGATGACTCCCTTACTCTTTCCCGTCATCCCCAACAAGTAGATAATTGTGGCAGTTTCCTCCTTCTTGATGTCCACTGAAGGGAGGCTGCTAATTGTGGAATGCAAGAGGAGGTTTAAAGTAGAAATATAGTGCGTTTTCCTCAATGAGAATGACCACGATCGACAATTCGGTTGCACGGACCTCATTGATCATATTTGTTGGTGCGAAGATAATTACAGGTTTCGAGTCCTTAGCCCTGTGTTTTAATCTCGGCCTCTGTGCTGAACAGATTGGCGATGCTCAAGATTTCTCTGATGGAGAGAATGGTGAGGTAAATGCATGGAAGGGTGATGTAATTAGGGGATATGGCTAGTGCCACACTGCCTTTTTGAATCCCAGGCCATGCATTCTAGCAGCGAGGGCTCTCACAAAATTCAAAGGGATCTGTCATGACTTACCTTAGAAACCATCATTCGACAAAGACAATATGTATATGATTTTATTTTCATTGTGAATCTTCGAGTTTAGTATGAACATTTTGGCAGTTACTGCTTGTTCGAAGTATTATAAAGTTGTCAAGGAAGCAAATTTTTGCAAAGCGATATTGAATAATCTGACAAAAGCATTATGCTTTGACATTTATTTTTTATTTATTTATTTATTTTTATTTTTTTCAGTGAAAAAAACCATATTATTTCCATTCATAGAGAAATAAAATAGTACACATGTTCAAAAAAAGCTCATAAAAAAATGGCTTATCCGAAGTCCAGAAGACTGCGATATGCATAGTATGTTACATATAACCAAACTGTCCACAAAAAAATACAGCCTCCGAAATGTTGTATACAAAAGACTAAAACATAGCATCAATAGTCTCCACAAGCTAAAAAGAAGAGCGATCAGATCTCATAGATCTGTAAGGTGCCCGAATCTATCTTAGATGACTCGAAAAACACCTCCCAGAAGATAGTACCCTCATCCCCAGCATATGCCTCCTTTGAAAGTGAATCTGCCAGAGTATTAAACTCCCTGTAGATGTGCTCAAGAGTGATGTTCATAATTTTCTGTAATAACAATTTAATCCTGCTGCACCAATGATGAAGGGTCATATTTTTCAGCGAGTGTTCTCCCCGAGCCCACTTGATCGTCACCCTAGAGTCACCAAAAATTGTCACGTCAGATAGACCAAAGTGATATGCAACCGTCAAAACAACCCAAAGGCCAAGGATCTCTGCTTCCATATTGGTCCCATGACCACAGTTCAGCTTAAGAGTAAAGTAATGTTCTGGATTAATGTAAATGATCCCACCGGAAGCACATCTTCCATCAGCCGCAACACCATCAAAATATATTACAGCTTGAGAATGTGGAAGACAGAAAGGGGATAACACCCGAGTTTTCTGTTTGAAAACCTCTGTGCACTACTCCGAAACCATCCTTACAATGCCATGGTATGTCCTGTCAATGCAAGGTCTACGATCCTCAAAGATGCTCTGGTTACGAGACAACCAAATGGCCCAAGCTGTGAAAGCAGGCAAAAAAGGTAATGTGACTGCATTCCTATGCCACTCAAGAGCATTCTGAACAAAAGAGTCATCCCCCCACAGATGTGTAAGATTATAATGAGCTTTTAGAAGGCACCAGAGCTCCTTGACAAAAAGATAGTCGACAAAGAAATGATTGATGGATTCAGAGTTAAGAAAACATAAATAGCAAAGATTAGGTCCCTCCCAACCTCTAATGGCTAAGATGTCCCAGGTTGGAATTTCACCTCTGAGTGCTCTCCACATAAAGCATTTGATTTTGAGAGGGATTCCCCAGTTCCAGATAGCTTTGTACCACCAATTTGTAGGGAAAATGCAATGAGTACTGATAACTGCTAGGTAAGAAAGATTAGCCGTGATCGATCCATCTCTGGTATTCTTCAGCCAGATGAATTTGTCAACCTTCGATGAGAGCCTGCATCCGGTATCATTAAGCTTCTTAATATAATGGTTCCAAACAATATCCCAATCCCCCACCAAAACAATATCCCATTCAGAGTTAAGAAAACATAAATAGCAAATATTAGGTCCCTCCCAACCTCTAATGGCTAAGATGTCCCAGGTTGGAATTTCACCTCTGAGTGCTCTCCACATAAAGCATTTGATTTTGAGAGGGATTCCCCAGTTCCAGATAGCTTTGTACCACCAATTTGCAGGGAAAATGCAATGAGTACTGATAACTGCTAGGTAAGCAAGATTAGCCGTGATCGATCCATCTCTGGTATTCTTTAGCCAGATGAATTTGTCAACCTTCGATGAGAGCCTGCATCCGGTATCATTAAGCTTCTTAATATAATGGTTCCAAACAATATCCCAATCCCCCACCAAACCCAGTGTCAAGGCATTTGACCAATAACCCTGTGACTGGTTTGTATGTGGATTTCTGAGTTTGTCTAGTGTCTTATGATCCTGTTGGTGAATGGAAACCAGCAATTCCATAGGTAGCCTATAATTTGCCTCCAATCTAAGGATTGGATCAATACCAACTAAGATATCCTGCCCATCACCAACCTTCCACGCAATGTCTTTTGACACCCAGCTAAATATTTTCAAGAAACCTGTCGAAATAATGGAAGCATTAAAAAATTTCTTCGTGGGATTCCTTAGCCAGCTAATAATGTCTCCCTTTGGATATTTGTGCCGAATTACCTTTGACCAAAGCGTGTTACCAAACAGTGATCTACAGAGACTCTTCATTCTCAAAGCAATACTAAAGAAAGTAAGGTTTCAGATGCCCCATCCACCATAACAAGTCGGCAGAGCAATAGATTCCCACTTAGATAAGACCATCTTCCTACATTCTGAGCCTCCGGTCCAAAGGAAATTAAAATAAACCCTTCTTAATTTTGTAAGTATAGAAGCAGGGATAGGATGGAGAGAAAGCCAGTAAACCGGAATGCCGGTGAGAATGGCCTTAACCAAGATTAAGCGCCCACCAATGGACAACAGTTTGTAAGTCCAATGTGAAATTATTTTTTCCACTTTCTTGACTAGCTACATCCAGTCCGCACACCTATAATCATTGGGATTTAGGAAAAAACCCAGATACATAAAGCCATCCTCAAGCTACTGAAAGTTATATGGAACAAAATCTTTAAGAGATTCAATCCTTAGGTCAGGGAATCTGAAGTGATAAACACACAATTTATGGATGCTTACCTTCATTCCAGAAGCTGCACAAAAGGTAGCAAATATATCCCTGTAGCATAGCCATTATGAGTACTTGTCCAAACCAACGAGTAGAACATCATCAACGAATAATAGGTGGGTGAAGACTAGCTCCCTAGTCAGCTTGATACCCGTGATGCTTCCATCCAATTTTGCAGCATTCACCAGTCTACTCATCCCTTCAATGATAAGTAGAAAGAGTAGTGGGGAGAGGGGACATCCCTGACGAAGACCCCTACTCATCCTGAAAAAGCCTGAGGGTGCACCATTAATTAAGACAGAAATGCTTTCCGACGAGACACATGCCATTATCCATCTTATGACCAAAGGTGGAATACCAATCTGGATAAGAACCAACCTAAGAAAAGACCAGTCTACTCTGTCATAAGCTTTTTCAAGGTCCACCTTCAGTACCATAGCCTTCAAACGCTTTGATTTAATAGTGTGTATGACTTCCTGTCACTTATTCCGATAGCATCAAGAATCTATCTATCTTGTAAGAAGCCAAATTGTTCAGTTGAAAGGTGGGTGGACAGTATAGGTTTAAGCCGAATAGAGATAATTTTAGTCATAAGCTTATATGCGAAATTGCATAATGCAATCGGACAAAAATCCCCAAAATTTGTCGGCTTCCCCTTCTTCGGAATGAGAGTGAGAAATGTAGAGTTCAATCCACCCGACATGTACCCTTTAGAGCGTGTGAAATCCACCATCTTCACAAGATCTGGACCCATAACCTCAAAGAAATGCATAAATAATTCGATAGTCCAACCATCAGTGCTTGGACTTTTGTCCTTGGCAAAGGTTTTAAGAGCAGCTTCAACTTCAGTTAGAGTAACCTCATTACCTAATATGTGTGCATCATGTTCAGTAATGAAATTAGGGTAAAGTCTAGCCACCTTAATTTGTTGAAGTAAATTAGCCTGTCCCATGTTAGTATACAGATTGCCAAAGAAGTCCATAACAGCCTTATGAAGTGCTTCTTGGCCAGAAATCTGATTTCCCCCAGCATCTAAAAGGTCTCAGACAACGTTCATATTCCTTCTGTGTGAGGCATAGTTGTGAAATTTTTTTTTGTTGGCATCCCCATGACTTATCCAGATGGCGCGACTCTTAAGTCTCCACTCTTTAGTTTCTTGAATTAAAAGAGCTTCTTTCTTATCTTTAATAATTTTGAGAAGGTCAAACTCCTTGTCCAGTAAGCCTTCCTCCAAATTCTGCCAGTGCAGATCCCTTAAATGATCCTCCATTGATGAAAGTTCTGATACCTCTTCCAATTTCGTATTGTGAATCCAATTAGAAACAATACCCTTCAGTTGACATACTTTCTGGACAATGACATCTACAGGATTAAGGGCAATCTTAGTTTGAAATTTGTCCAAAAATCTTTAATAATACCACAGAGGTTTTCATCACTTAACCAGGAGCAATTAAATTTGAACGAATAGTGTATTTTGCTGCAGCCTATGTCAATTTGGAAAAGAACATGCCAATGGTCCGAAAACTTATTGTCATCAATCCAGGATCTATGCCTTCCCCATCTACAAATAAGCTTTGATTTAACTAGAAACTTGTCCAGTCTCTTGTGAATCCCAACAGTCCCCGCCCTTCCATTTGTCCATGTGGGACCAGAAACAATAGGTAGCACATCGATAAGATCACACGACTCCAGCATATCATTGAAAAATACTGTCATCTTGTCCAACTGTGCATTGGTACCCCAAATATCTCCAACACCCTGGGTGAAGTTCATATCACCTGCAATAATCAAGTTGGGGGTATTAATAATACCGGAGGCCCGCAAAGAATTCCAAAATCCACCCAAGTCTCTATATGGTCCATAAACATTAAATACATTGAGCGACAAATTCAAGCTCAAGCAAGAACCCTTTAGAAGTAAACCCCAATTAGTTTTGAAGGTCAAGAAATTAAAGAAAATAGGGTTCTAGCCCGCAAGTAGTCCCCCAGAATGTCCAACCGCATCCATGGCTGAGAATTCCTAGCCCTGCAAGATTGGGGCGAGTTTGTGGATAGCAACGATCTCCGAGCACATCGTTTCTTGGAGCAGAATAATATGAGGCCTAGTAGTCGAGAACATGTGGGATAAAGCCCTAGCCCTAGTAGCTTTTCGCAGACCTCGAACATTCAGTGTGAGAAAAAGCATTAGGTAACCAATGAAAGAGGCATGGCTTCTCTAAGAGCCTCAGGACCAATGGATGGGGAAATTGCTTCAGCATCGGCATCAGTATTTGCAAGTCTGGAAGAGAGTGGGGTAAAAGAAGAACTAGGATCATTACGGTCATTGCCCGATGCCTTCCTCCTGTTTTTCCATATGGTAACATTCACAAATTTGTCAGGAGTGATAGGAAGGATGAGGGGATTTGAGGAGGGGTTTTTTGAGAAAATCCTCAATGACTGAAAAGAATCAGTGAGAGGCGGGGAGCTCGGTTAAGCAGCAATATCGTTTCCGAGCAAAGGTGCAGGATCCCCAGACCCGTCAGAAGTGCCAGTAGCAAGGTTAGGAGGGATAACCAATGAGCCCGAAGATAGTAAATCCTGAGGGTTAGGTTCAAGAGACAACTGGGCCTCACCCAACAATGGAACCCAAGAAATAGACTAGTCCTCGGCACAATCTAGAGGGGGGAAAAGCATGGATTGGATTCCCGGCCTTGGGCTCAAAGTGCCCTTAGAAATAATATCCGGTGTTTTCTCGAAGAAACCTGTAACATACCCTCTTTACTGGAAATTTTTTTTATGCTAAAAACATTATGTTAACTTTTATTGTAAAGTTTTATATTGGACAAGTGTCCAAGGATGACTATAATTTGCACAATATTTTATTATTTAATAAATAAAATAGGAGACAAACACCTAAGGGGACTGTTGAAAGAGTGGTTACTGACCCACTAGGTGGAATGGAATCTGGGGTAGAAGGCAATGGACAAGTGGCAGCATCATGATGCAACTAACTAGCTGTTGGTATGGGACAACTCCCTTAAAATGTGGTCATAGTGCCCTGGAAAGTGGGACTAGAGCTTGAGGCTCATTTATTCCAAACTGACCACTAAAGACCTAGGCAGTCTATATAATAGCCATCAAATTATGAACTGAGGTTCATCACTTTTCCTGACGAGGAAATTTACCTTGGGGTTTTGCTATGTTTGCACCCAAGAGATTTGATGAGGGGATATGCTAAGTTTTTGATCATGTTGTGAGTCTTCCAAACTCTATTGAGTTTAGGAGTTTGATGCTGAGTGCTGAAGGCATGTTTTTACAAGAGTTTGATGCTGAGTGTTGAAGGCATGTTTTTACAGGAGTTTGATGCTGAGTGCTAAAGGCATATTTGAGTGCCTTGTTTCTACATAGATTCCATCTACTTAGTGGCTCAGTAAGCAGGCTCGGGGGTCCACAAGAAGCCAGCAGTTGGATGCTTCTTATGGAATAGGTTGGGAGGAACAGGCCTCCTTGGGTGTTTGTCAGCCCTATCTTTATTTATAGGTTCCATTATCTTTTCTAATTTCAAACATTTAAAGTTTCTAACTGCAAATAAGTTTACTGTTTTATTTTATAAGTTTATTTAAACAAATGCATTTATTTCAGTTTCTGAGTAAGTTAAGATTCTGTATAGGAATGATTATGATTGAATAAAATAGTTCTCTGCATTTTTCCCCATGCAAGTGGATCTGCATCGTACCCTAGTACAGAGATTAGATTAAGTTAGATAGATAATTGATAGGCAAATAGCCATATGAATGAGAAGATCAAAATGTTATATTTTCTTAAGTTTCTGCTTACTATTAAATTTTTGTTCTTTACAGATAATTGTTTCAGAATCCACTGTTTTTCTTTACATTGTATTGTTTTCTTCATTTCTATAAATAAGTATCTTTTGTCTCGAAATAAATAGTCTTCCTTTCTAAAGTATAAGAATTATTTTTCTGTATTATAGTATTATATATATATATATATCATAACAGTTGCAGATTCAATAGAACCATACAGTATTTTATTATTTTTCCCTTTTAAAACAGTGCACAGTTAATAAGTACAAATTCTTCATGCACAAATTTTCATTACTGCTATTTATTTATTCATTATAGCAAATAATCTTCTTGTTATACAAGCAGAGTCTTACTTTTTAAACCTAGGGTTTTTGAACATTTCACATTCAAACCAAACCTTCATCTATTAAGTTTTCATTAGACGATAGCAACAAAAACATTAAGAGTATCAATACATTCCAGACAGAACCTAGTTATGGCATCAAACATCACAAACAGCTGGAAATTTAAGCTTAAACATTATCATTTTCACAACAGGTCTTCAAACTTAAAACTTTATTTCTTTTACATAGTATCATCAACTCTCGACATGCGGCCAGTAATTTTTAACTGTTATAAACATAAATTTAAAAATATCATTTCCCTTGCCATCAACCTAAGTACACAAACATTCATTCATTTCTGTATACTGAATTTGTAAACATTTGGACTCAAATTCAGTAAACATTTGGACTCAAATTCAGTAAACATTTGGACTCAAAGTTCTCTTTTATCATCTTATCAGTTGGAAAACGTTAAACAAAAGTAACATTACGAGTTCGATGCCGATATCATAACCTCCTTACAGAAGCAAAAACCTTTTTGCATTTGACTTATCCAAACTATAGATTAATGTTAAATATTCTAACATCGAGTCAAACCCTAGCCCTCTAAGTTCAAACAGAACGAAAACTCAGTTGTTATAAAATCCACGAATTACACACAAGCTGGAACTTTGCTCTAAATCAAACACATTTACCATTAATTCATTAACAACATAGTATTTGTATTATCCAAGACAGTGAATAGGAAAAAACTCTCCCCACGGCTGTGCTATTCATACATTACAGTTTGTACATGGAAAATCAAATGTCACAGAGCTCATGCCTTTGGGTCAAGGTTTTATCCTTCCCCAGTGTTCAACAATTCACAAGTCTTTTCGATGAAAGACAAATCTTCAGAGAAAACAAAACACGAAGTCCTGGAACATTACACATGAAGGTCAACAGTCCATCTAACCAGAGATACAAGGTAACCTCCGAGGCTTACCGGTCTAAATAGCAGCAACCATCTAACAAAAACCCAAACTGGTGAAGCCATCGACGACGGGACCTGCAATGTTGATTAAGTTGTGGTCAAAATGAGATTTAAAAGGATTCATAACTGGAAAAATAACATTTGCTGCATTAACAAAATAGTATGGAAGTTGCAGGGTTAAAGTCGAAGACATTACCTTTTTATGTTATCACCAGAGTAGAACGCCAGAGTTGTGCAACTGCAACCATTACTCCAGAGTCGAATGCTAAGAAAGAAGGAAAACAACTCTGATCTCACTACCTTGAATAGTTTTGGAAAGCCGAGGCCTGTATCAACTACCTCGAGGACTTGGCCATTCACTCTGAACTTTAAAAGCAAAGCTGCTACTGTAAACCTATATAAGAATCCAGTTTTTAAAGCTCTCGTCAGGTCATGGTTTCAACATGGGGAAAACTGTTCACAGACACCTGCTACCAAACCCTGAAGGCTCTCGGCCTGTCGGCCATCCTTCAGAACCATTACACCAAATGACCGGGAAGACAATAACTTCACAAACCATATTGGAGAGTAGGGTTAGAATCCAAGGACCGAAACCCTGGATGGATCAACGGTGGAGATCACCGTAGGGTTTCTCGTAAACCCAAGCATTTATTCAAGCTTTAATTGTCACCATCATTACCGTGGCCAACAAGGATTACAGCTCAACAAAGCTTCAACCAAAAGACTTACAACTCATCACGATGGACGAGATTATGACCATACCTCCATGTGAACAGCACCACATAGATGTCCACGGAGATAATCCATTGTCTCGGCAATAGTGTTAATAAATGTAGAAGGGACAGCTATGACTACCAACACGAAAGTATTTGTAACATTAACTCTTGCCCACTTGTATTGTATCGACATAATAGTATGAATTCACAACCCTGTTATGGACATAACCCCTGGGGTTAGAACAACGTGGTATTTAGTTCCGTTCATAGGATCTCCTTGGTATATAAAAGAATCATGATTGCACACACATTTATTTCAATATATAAAAGTTTTGAACTTAGTAACCAAAGAAAATTATAATATCACATGGAATTATAATAGAATGGTAGTATATAGTTCCTAGAGAAATATTAAATCAACTGTACATAGAATTTCTAAGTTAGCCTTGAGATAAGAAATACACATATATTTCTAGTTCAACATAGAATTAGAATGAAAATCACATGTATTCCTGAGCATAGAATGAAGTCATGATCGATACAAATGTTCTCTAGATTCGAATGCAAATTTATGGTATACATTTAAATAAGACGCACTAATTGTATTAGCAATCTTATCTAGATATCGCTTATCTTGATAAGATCCGAATTCCTCTAGAACTCAAAATAAAATATGCAAAGGTAAGATTTCTCTCTTTGTGATTTCAGATAAATACTTGTACAAGGAATTAAAGAGCTAGTATAGGTTTAACGTTTAGTCTTTAACCAAAGTTTCTCACCCGGCAGAGTGCTCAATGTTTTATCTCTTAAAACATTATTACAAAGGAGATTACTGAAAACTATTCGGTCACTTGTCGTAAACTTTATCCCTTACCTGTAAATTGCCACAAGTACGAATTCACATGCTTTAGCACGAATGCTAAGTAAGCCTCGGGGCGTCCATAGGACCCCTTCATCATCAACAAAAGTATATTAGTTAAAGATAGTAAAAAACATCAACATTGCACTAAACATTAGAAGGTTATAAAAGTACAGTTGTTTTTAAACAATATCAAAAGCATAGATTTAAAACATCTAGTTGCAAACTTTGCATCGTAAAAACTAGCATGGTAATTAATATAGTAGTACAACTTTTATGCAATTATCATTTCCGCACTGTTAGAATAGGCATTTATTGTTATGTCGAAAATTTTTAAATTTTTGTGATTTTTGGGATGTTACATGTGGTATCAGAACATGGTTTAAACTCTAGGCCTGATTAGGTTCACGAGCGCAACACAGAAAAAGAAAATCAGAAAACCGTTTTACTGACTTTTTATTTTAATTTTGTTGTTGTACAGAACAGTTTGATAATTGTTTTACAGGTATGTCACTACTGGAGGAATCAACATAGGATAAATCTCCTCATAATGAACCTAGTATTAATGAAAATCCTGAAGGGATATATGTCGAATTAAATAATAAGTCTTCTGAATTTTTGCGTACCATAAAAGATTTAAAGTCTGATATAAAAATAGTTAAGGAAGAAAATGAACATATTCTGAAGGCGCAAGATGCATTAAATCAAATTTTGATGGAGAATTATCATAATGAGGAAAGAGGTAGGAAATCAGACATGAAATCTGATTCTGTTATAATGACACACAAACATAAGAACAAGACATCAAAGAATGATAAAAGTACTAATTACTCTTCCTCTGAATCAAGTCAAAGCAACTATCACTCTAATAAGGACAACAATGATAGTGATTACTGTTCGACAAACAGAAAGCATAAGCACCATGAGCAGATTACTAGAGAATTTAAAAAGATTAAGCCACCAACTTTTAATGGCGAAAGTGAGAAGGGTGAGACAGCAGAAGCTTGGCTATCTGGGATGAAGAAGTACTTTAATATTTATGATTACTCTTCTCACTTAAAAGCGAAGATGGCTATTTACAATCTGATAGGGAAGGCAGATATCTGGTGGCAGGATCTTAAAAGAATTAAGAGTATAAAGGAAAGAGACGTAACCTGGAGTACGTTTAAAAAGTTATTCAAGAAAAAGTTTTTGTCAGAACAGTGTTATGAAGATAAATCAAAAGATTTTTATGATCTGAAATTGGGTACTATGAACATGAAGGAATTGTGCAGCAAGTTCCTTAGTTTGCTAAGGTATGTACCTTACATGGTCGAAGAGAAGCCTAAGGTGCAAAGGTTTCTCAACTGTTTACCTTTCAACATAAAAGACAGAATCGAGTATGACAACCCTACAACCTTGGAGGAAAGCCAATTTCTGTTTCGATCAAAACAGAAAAAGGGAAGGAATAACTGGCTGGAAGAGCAGTAAGACTAATCAGTTTGATCATAAAAAGAAAAATTTTAATCATAATTTTGGAAGTTTTAAGAAAAGTTTTAATAACATAAATTTTTCAAGTCATAATAATTACAGGAATAATGCATCTCTGAACTTTACTGCTGCAAAGAACGTACCTAACAATAATAATCACAGCAATAACAATAATAACAATAACAGGTATGCTGAACAAAAAGGACCTATGAAGTGCTATGACTGCGGCGGACCACATAAGAGAGCAGATTTCCCATGCAACAAAAGGACAGTCAACAATATTCACACTATGTAAGCAGAACCTACAATTGGAGATATCGCAAGAGAAATGCCCAGAATAAATGCAGCGCTGGAAAATCATCAAGTTGACCATCAAACATCCATGGTCGAAATTGAAGGTATGATACAAAACAAATCTATTTCCATTTTGATAGATCCAGGTGCAAATCTGAGTTAGATTTCACCTACTTTAGTAAACCGTTGCAAGTTAAAAGTAGAAAAATTTGATAATGCATGGTTAGTTTAGCTTGCAACAGGTTCTAAAATAAAAGTTACAGATTTTGTCAAAGATTGTGAAGTATTTATAAGTTAGTTGAAAACGCAAATTAATCTGAATGTTTTACCCTTAGGGTCATATGACTTGTTGATTGGTATGGACTGGATTGAACAACATAGAGTTTTACTGAATTGTTATGAAAAATATTTTACCTGTTTAAATAATGAAGGTAACATTGAAATAGTAAAAGGAATTCATAGGAAGATTTCAGTAAGACAAATTTATGCTCTACAAGTAAAGAGAGTTGCCAGAAAAGGCTGTAAAATGTTTGCTGTTAATGTTATTAATGACGAATGTTCATCTAAAGAAGACAAGTTAAAACTAGAGGATATTCCCATCCTTAGGGACTTTTATAACGTATTCTCGGAAGAAATTCCAGGATTACCTCCGAAAAGAGAACTTGATTTCACCATTGAGTTAGTACCCGGTGCGGTACCAAACTCGAAGGCTCCCTAGAGAATGAATATTCTGGAGTTAAATGAGTTAAAATCTCAGCTAAAAGAATTAATAGATAAAAACTACATAAGGCCAAGTGTGTTTCCTTGGGGAGCACCAGTAATTTTTGTTAAAAAGAAAGACAGTACCATGCGATTGTGCATCGATTACCGTCAACTTAATAAAATGACAATTAAGAACCGATATCCCTTACCCCGCATAGATGATCTATTTGATCAATTACGTGGAGCAGATATATTCACTAAAATTGATTTAAGGTTGGGGTATCATCAGGTTAGAATAAAATATGAATACATATTCAAAACTGCATTCAGAACTCGATATGGACACTACGAGTTTGTAGTTATGCCTTTTGGGTTGACTAACACACGGACAGTTTTCATGTGTTTGATGAACAACGTTCTACATAAATATTTGGATAAGTTCGTAGTGGTATTCATTGATGATATTATGATTTACTCAAAAACTAAAGAAGAGCATGACGAACATTTAAAAATAATTCTACAAGTCTTAAGAGAACATCAGTTATATGCTAAGTTCAGTAAGGATAAAATTTAGTATTTGGGTCATATAATTTCGAAAGATGGTATTTCTGTTGATCCAAACAAGATAAAAGAGATTATTGAGTGGCCTATCCCTAAGGACGTAACTTATGTACGGTCATTCATGGGGATAACAGGTTATTACAGAAAGTTTATTGAAGGGTTCTCTAGAATTGCTAACCCCATCACTTCCTTGCAGAAGAAAGGGAAGAAATTCATATGGGATCAAAAGTGTCAAGAAAGCTTTAATAAGTTAAAAGAATTATTAACTATTGAACCCATCTTAAAAATTGCTGATCCCAATAAGGATTTCTTCGTATAGACTGATGCATGCAACGATGGACTTGGAGGGGTCTTAAGTCAGGAAGGTCATGTCATTGCTTTTGAGTCTAGGAAATTAAAAATCCATGAAAATAATTATGCAACTTACGATCTTGAGTTGACAGCCATAATACACGCACTTAAGATGTGGCGCCATCACCTGATCGGGAGAAAATTCATTCTAATGTCTGATAATAAAGGCTTAAAGTATTTATTAGATCAAACAAATCTTAACGCAATGCAAGCTAGGTGGTTAGCTTTCCTTAGCGAGTACGATTTTGAGATTCATCACATTACAGGTAAAGAAAATAAAGTTGATGATGCCTTGAGCAGAAATGCCAGATTGAGTTTTGTGGCAGCAATCAGTACTTTTAAGACTGATCTGGAAAATTAGATTAGAGAAGGAATTAATCAAGATAAGAATTATCAAGATTTGCATGCTAAAGTGGCTGAAAATGTATCTGAAAATTTAATTACAGATTTAAGCATTAACAAAAAAGGCTTAATTTCTTATAAAAACAAAATCTATGTACCAAATGAATCGAAAGTTAAGCTGTTGATTTTTTATGAAGTTCATAAAAGTCCTTATTCAGGACATCCAGGTTATCAGAAAATGATAACTATTTTGAGAAAGGATTATTTTTGGCCCAACATGAAAAATGAAGTGGCTGAGTATATAGCTAAATGTTTTGATTGTTAGACAATTAAGGTTGAACATCAACATCCAATTGGACTATTGCAGCCATTTCCAATTCTAGAATGGAAATGAGAGGTTATAAGTATTGATTTTATCACTGGTTTGCCTATAAATTAGAAGCAGAATGACTCAATTATGGTTGTTGTTGATAAACTTAGTAAAACTGCTCATTTTATTCCTGTTAAAACTACTTTCAAGGCTTCTAACATTGCAGATATTTTTATGAAGCAAATCTTCCGCTTACATGGAATGTTGAAGGTAATCATTTCTGATCGAGACTCTAAGTTTACTAGAAATTTTTGGACAGCATTGTTTAAAGGTTTAAACACTAAGTTAAATTTCAGTACTGCTTTTCACCCACAAACTGATGGATAGATTGAAAGGGTGAATCAAATTTTAGAAGATATGTTAATATTGTATGTGAAAGATCAACCCTCTAAATGGGAGGATTATTTACTCTTAGCTGAATTTGCATACAATAATCATTATCAAGCATCTGCTAAGTTAAGTCCATTTGAAATTTTATATGGAAGGAAATGAAACACTCCTATTTCTTGGGATAATCCTGTAGACAGATTAATGTTAGGACCACATTTGTTGAAAGAAATGGAGCTAACTGTGAAATAGGTACAAAGCAACTTAAAAGTTGCACAAGATAGGCAAAAAAGTTATGCAGATCTGAAATGCACTGAAAGAGAATTTCAAGTTGGAGACCATGTTTTTGTAAAGGTAAAACCCAAGAAAAGTTCCTTAAAACTTTGGAGTTGTGCTAAACTAGCACCAAGGTACTGTGGTCCATTCGAAGTCCTATCAAGGATTGGACCGGTTGCTTATCAGTTAGCATTGCCGTCAAATTTAAAAATTCATAACGTTTTTCATGTATCAGTTTTAAAAAAGTATGTGCATGATGCTACTCATGTGCTGAATTGGAATGACATACAGGTGGAAACTGAAGGAGATTTTCAGGTGGAACCGGAGTGTATTCTCGACCAGAGGGAAATTATGCTTCGGAATCGCACCATAGGGCAGGTAAAGGTGCAATGGAAGCACCTTAGCCCTGATGAAGCTACTTGGGAACTGGAAAGTAATATGTGGGTAGCATATCCAGTTCTGTTCCATGAGGAATTTGATGATGAATAAGCAACATCGAGGATGATGTTGAGCTTAAGTGGGGGTGTTTGTAACATACCCTCTTTACTAGAAAAACATTTTATGCTGAAAACATTATGTTAACTTTTATTGTAAAGTTTTATATTGGACAAGTGTCCAAGGATGACTGTAATTTGCACAATATTTTATTATTTAATAAATAAAATAGGAGACAAACACCTAAGGGGACTATTGAAAGAGTGGTTACTGACCCACTAGGTGGAATGGAATCTGGGGTAGAAGGCAATGGACAAGTGGCAGCATCATAATGCAACTAACTAGCTATTGGTATGGGACAACTCCCTTAAAATGTGGTCATAGTGACCTGGAAAGTGGGACTGGAGCTTGAGGCTCATTTATTCCAAACTGACCACTAAAGACCTAGGCAGTCTATATAATAGCCATCAAATTATGAACTGAGGTTCATCACTTTTCCTGACAAGGAAATTTACCTTGGGGTTTTACTATGTTTTCACCCAAGAGATTTGATGAGGGGATATGCTAAGTTTTTGATTATGTTGTGAGTCTGCCAAACTCTATTGAGTTTAGGAGTTTGATGCTGAGTGCTGAAGGCATGTTTTTACAGGAGTTTGATGCTGAGTGCGGAAGGCATGTTTTTATAGGAGTTTGATGCTGAGTGCTGAAGGCATATTTGAGTGCCTTGTTTCTACACAGATTCCATCTACTTATTTGCTCAGTAAGCAGGCTCGGGGGTCCACAAGAAGCCAGCAGTTGGATGCTTCTTCTGGAATAGGTTGGGAGGAACAGGCCTCCTTGGGTGTTTGCCATCCCTATCTTCATTTACAGGTTCCATTATCTTTTCTAATTTCAAACATTTAAAGTTTCTAACTGCAAATAAGTTTACTATTTTATTTTATAAGTTTATCTAAACAAATGCATTTATTTCAGTTTCTGAGTAAGTTAAGATTCTATATAGGAATGATTATGATTGAATAAAATAGTTCTCTGCATTTTTCCCCATGCAAGTGGATCTGCATCGTACTCTAGTACAAATATTATATTAAGTTAGATAGATAATTGATAGGCAAATAGCCATATGAATGAGAAGATCAAAATGTTATATTTTCTTAAGTTTATGCTTACTATTAAATTTCTGTATAGATATATCAGTGTTTTTCCTTATCATTTTCTTTACAGAGAATTGTTTCAGAATCCACTGTTTTTCTTTACATAGTATTGTTTTCTTCATTTCTATAAATAAGTATCTTTTGTCTCGAAATAAATAGTCTTCCTTTCTAAAGTATAAGAATTATTTTTCTGTATTATATATATATATATATATATATATATATATATATCATAACAGTTGTAGATTCAATAGCACCATACAGTATTTTATTATTTTTTCCTTTTAAAACAGTGCACAGTTAATAATTACAAATTTTTCATGGACAAATTTTCATTACTGCTATTTATTTATTCATTATAGCAAATAATCTTCTTGTTATACAAGCAGAGTCTTACTTTTTAAACCTAGGGTTTTTGAACATTTCACATTCAAACCAAACCTTCATCTATTAAGTTTTCATTGGACGATAGCAACAAAAACATTAAGAGTATCAATACATTCCAGACAGAACCTAACTATGGCTTCAAACATCACAAATAGCTGGAAATTTAAGCTTAAACATTATCATTTTCACAACAGGTCTTCAAGCTTAAAACTTTGTTTCTTTTACATAGTATCATCAACTCTCGTCACGTGGCCAATAATTTTTAACTGTTATAAACATAAATTTAAAAATATCATTTCCCTTGCCATCAACCTAAGTACACAAACATTCATTCATTTCTGTAGATTGAATTTGTAAACATTCGGACTCAAAGTTCTCTTTTATCATCTTATCAGTTGGAAAACGTTAAACAGAAGTAACATTACGAGTTTGATGCCGATATCATAACCTCCTTACAGAAGCAAATTTTTTTTTGCATTTGACTTATCCAAACTATAGATTAATGTTAAATATTCTAACATAGATTCAAACCCTAGCCCTCTAAGTTCAAACAGAACAAAAACTCAGTTGTTATAAAATCCACGAATTACACACAGGCTGGAACTTTGCTCTAAATCAAACAAATTTACCATTAATTCATTAACAACATAGTATTTGTATTATCCAAGACAGTGAATAGGAAAAAAATCTCCCCACGGCTGTGCTATTCATACATTATAGTTTGTACATGGAAAATCAAACGTCACAAAGCTCATGCCTTTGGGTCAAGGTTTTATCCTTCCCCAGCGTTCAACAATTCACAAGCCTTTTCGATGAAAGACAAATCTTCAGAGAAAACAAAACACAAAGTCCCGAAACATTACACATGAAGGCCAACACTACATCTAGCCAGAGATACAAGGTAACCTCCGAGGCTTACCGGTCTAAATAGCAGCAACCATCTAACAAAAACCCAAACTGGTGAAGCCATCGACGAAGGGACCTGCAATGTTAATTAAGTTGTGGTCAAAATGAGATTTAAAAGGATTCATAACTGGCAAAATAACATTTGCTGCATTAACAAAATAGTATGGAAGTTGCAGGGCTAAAGTCGAAGACATTACCTTTTTATGTTATCACCAGAGTAGAACGCCAGACTTGTGGAACTGCAACCATTACTCCAGAGTCGAATGCTAAGAAAGAAGGAAAACAACTCTGATCTCACTACCTTGAACAGTTTTGGAAAGCCGAGGCCCGTATCAAATACATCGAGGACTTGGCCATTCACTCTGAACTTTAAAAGCAAAGCTGCTACTGTAAACCTATATAAGAATCCAGTTTTTAAAGCTCTCGTCACATCGTGGTTTCAACACGGGGAAAACTCTTCACAGACACCTGCTACCAAACCCTGAAGGCTCTCGGCCTGTCGGGCATCCTTTAGAACCATTACACCAAATGACCGGGAAGACAATAACTTCACAAAACATATTGGAGAGTAGGGTTAGAATCCAAGGACCGAAACCCTGAATGGATCAACGGTGGAGATCACCATAGGGTTTCTCGTAAACCCAGGCATTTATTCAAGCTTTAATTGTCACCATCATTACTATGGCCAACAAGGCTTACAGCTCAACAAAGATTCAACCAAAATACTTACAACTCATCACGATGGACGAGATTATGACCATACCTCCATGTGACCAGCACCACATAGATGTCCACGGAGATAATCCATTGTCTCGACAATAGTGTTAATAAATGCAGAAGGGACAGCTATGACTACCAACACGAAAGTCTTTGTAACATTAACTCTTTCCCACTTGTATTGTATCGAAATAATAGTATGAATTCACAACCCTATTATGGACATAACCCGTGGGGTTAGAACAACGTGGTATTTAGTTCCATTGCTAGGATCTCCTTGGTATATAAAAGAATCACGATTGCAGACACATACATTTCAATATATAAAAGTTTTGAACTTAGTAACCAAAGAAAATTATAATATCACATGGAATTATAATAGAATGGTAGTATATAGTTCCTAGGGAAATATTAAATCAACTGTACATAGAATTTCTAAGTTAGCCTTGAGATAAGAAATACACAGATATTTCTAGTTCAGCATAGAATTAGAATGAAAATCACATGTATTCCTGAGCATAGAATGAAGTCATGATCGATACAAATGTTCTCTAGATTCGAATGCAAATTTATGGTATACATTTAAATAAGACGCACTAATTGTATTAGCAATCTTATCTAGATATCGCTTATCTTGATAAGATCCGCATTCCTCTAGAACTCAGAATAAAATATACAAGGGTAAGATTTCTCTCTTTGTGATTTCATATAAATACTTGTACAAGGAATTAAAGAGCTAGTATAGGTTTAGCGTTTAGTCTTTAACCAAAGTTTCTCACCCGGTAGAGTGCTCAATGTTTTATCTCTTAAAACATTATTACAAAGGAGATTACTGAAAACTGTTCGGTCACTTGTCATAAACTTTATCTCTTACCTGTAAACTGCCACAAGTACAAATTCACATGCTTTAGCACGAATGCTAAGTAATCCTCGGGGCGTCCGTAGGACCCCTTCATCATCAACAAAAGTATATTAGTTAAAGATAGTCAAACACATCAATCATTGCACTAAAAATTAGAAGGTTATAAAAGTACAGCTGTTTTTAAACAATATCAAAAGCATAGATTTAAAACATCTAGTCGCAAACTTTGCATCATAAAACCAGCATGGTAATTAATACAGCAGTACAAATTTTATGCAATTATCATTTCCGCACTGTTAGAATAGGCATTTATTGTTATGTCGAAAAATTTTAAATTTTTGTGATTTTTGGGATGTTACAAAACCCAAGGGATTCAAACGCAGGTTTTCATCCACTATACGTTTATCGAAAGACTGCTCAATCTCAAGAATATAATCTAACTCTGCTGTGGGGAGTTCTTTTTGAAGAGAGTTAGTATCAGAGGACTTACCCGAAGAGACATGAGCAGGGGAGGTGACATTTACGTCTGAGCCAGGGATTGATGAAGCCAAAACACTCATCCTTTTTTCCTTCAAGCCCGTCTGTAGAAGAAGTGGGAAACGGGCCATAGTGTGAACAGTGCATCTGCACTTAAAACATCTGAAGGGCACACCAAAAAAATCCAATCTCTGCTTGAAAGCTAGTTTGCCCTGGAAATTATCTCAATTTCCGCCGGTAAACCCTTGTTGAGGTCGAGTTCCACCATAACCCGAGCAACCTGCTTCTCCATCCCTAACAAAGAATTCTTGTCCGACCTCATGAAGGTGCCAACTTTATTGGCCAAGCCCGTCAGAATGCTTTCAGTCCAGAGAACCAGTGGGAAGCCCGGTAGGAGCATCCATAGGTGATGTTTGGATTGAATCTCCTTCAGGGGGTCAAATTCCAGGTGCCATTTCTTAAGTATCAATGAAACCTCTTTAAAAGCCCATTTGTTAGAGAGAATGGGAGCCACATGCTCTTCCAAGGGCAGGATGAAGAGTATCCAGCTGTTCATAAGCAAGTTTACCCTCGGAGATAGCCCCAACAAAGGTGTCCAATTTTTGTGGATCCAATCCAGTAGTTCCTCCTTTGTGCCCGAAGTGAACTACAGACGACCCACGATAGCCCTGCTTGCCATCATTTCCAAATGATCCAGGTTCGAATCCTCCGCGATAATGAACTGTTCGACTTCTTCACAAGCCTTCAATGCCTTTTGTCTACGTCTTCTTTTGGACCGACCACCTGTAGACTCAAAAATCGTACTCCCCAGAACCTTCGGAACCCCCGAATACTATTCAGTTGCCTCCAAACTCGGGACAACGTTAAAACCCACCATCTTGAAAGTAGGTTAAAACAAAAACCACCGGTCAAAAAGGTTCACTGGCAGTTGTCGAGATACACAGTACAAAAACTGACTAATACGGTCACTGAGGAGGAAAGGACAACAAAAACCTAGAAAACAAAGACACCTAGGTAAAAAATAATAAAAACGCCACACCAAAAACGTTGTAGTATGAGAAAACAGACCCCAAACTTGAGAAAGACAAGTCCGTAGAGAAAAAACAGAACCGCCAACCCTAAGAAAGAAAACCGCAGAAAAATGCTAAGTTCCCACTTTTTTTTAAAGGTTTGGTTGGTACTAAAGTTAGCTAGAGACAACTAACTAGACTCCAAACCGAGCTGGGCCACTCAACCAGCAGCATAGACTAGTGAGGTCAGCAAAAAACAGTGACAGAGAACCCTAGCCATATTTCCAAGTGAAACGCAACCGGTTCAGAATCCCACTTTGACAAAATATTGTCTATGGACAATTTTGTAAATTCTTTTTACCAAGTGTGTTTATTTGTAATTTTTTTTGCAGTATCTTCACAAACATCCATTTAGTATGTATGCATATAACATGAACAATGTGCTATGTATTTTAGAAAAACCATATTACAGTCTCTTAAGGGATCATGATCCCGTGTTGTTATGTTTACTGTGTTGATGGTCACAAGTTCCATTCATTAGATGTAGACATAATACAAGATATTTTTAACTATTGTGTGTCAAATTAGTCCCAGAATCTATTACATGGTCAACGGTAAAGTTGTGATTGAGTTTTTTAATGGATTTATATTTTATTTTATGGGAAGGAAAGGAGAATCCCTCAAGATCATTTCAATTATATTTTCATTTGTAATTGTAACTTAATAAGGGTGTTATGGTAAATAGTGCAAACCCTCTGTCCAAGGTAATGGTTTAGGCATTTCGTGGGTCAATTTAGTATGTATGGGCAACACATTTTGTTTATTAAAGCATGTGTAAGAATTCTAAGTCATCGACATTGAACAGTGGATCCAGTCGCTATTCTAACCTCCATGGATTCTCATGCCTTGGTGGCCACTAACCTTAAAAGGATAAAACTTTATACCACTTATATATTCTGTAACGTATAGCCTTCAACGCTCCCTTGGAACTTTGTTAGCAATATCGTTTCAGGCTTCCAGCCAATTTTGATAATTCCTTTATATTATTTTCGCACACCAACAACATTAGTTTGCAACACCTTCCTCGTAATTGAAGGAATGGATTTTTACAATTTGGTTTGCAGTGCGTGCTAAATTACTCCAACAACATCAACCTATCGCATATCATTGCACCTTCTTTTGCAAAGTATGAATACAAAAGAAATCTCAACAGATAAATCATAAAAAAACCATTTTATAGAACTTGTTACTTGAAATTCCAAAAGCTTTATGAGTAAGATGTCATTTGCAAAATCTCAATCCCATCTTGCTTAGAAAGTGCACAACCGTTGAATCTTTTTAATCAAATTGTTTAGAAGACTTGCTTATAAGTAAACTTGTCATGGTCAAATTACAACATTTGGTGGCCACCAAAGTGAATAGCAGACCACAAAAAAAATCTGTATGCCTTGAAATCCATGCTTAGAAGGAAATATGATACTTACAAGTTACATATCATGGAAGAACTTGTATGTGTTTGAATCGATTACAATTAATCTAATTGCTCCAATGGAGCTCAATAGTGCCACTACTGAATGCCACACAATAATGACAATATTCAGGAAGAATAAGAGGAAGAAGAAAAACTTATTCTTATGCCTTCTTCCAACCTTCAAGAAATCCACGGCATGCAATACAAAATTGAGAGGAGTAAATCCAATTGCCCCACAAAGTGCAACAAAATCCCCAAAAAATGGAATAGCAACATCAATCAAAGAAATCAATATCAGGTATATTAATGTCAAAATGAAGCATGCAATGTAGTGGTTTAGAGAAAATGTTCATTCACGTTTTGGTATCAAATTTTCCCCAAAATAGGCATATGTTGGCCTGCAATATATCTGCGACCTAGTTTCAGCCAAATGTGCATATTAGGCTATTAATTAAATAATAAATACGTTGGAATTGATTCTGGCCCACTGCATGATTACATCTAAACACGTATAGGTAGGTATTTACCTGAAAGCAACTTGAAATATGAATCACAGCAAACACGTTTGCCACAACAATGGCCCATGACAGGGTTGTCAAGGAACTCGGAATAATGAATATATGATTCAACAACCGAACCAAATTCCCAAGAGCCAACAAACGCAAGTATCCAATAGTTTAAAATGATAACAGTGTATGATGCTGAAACACCATTGTACATATTTGCCTTTTTGAGGATCTCTAAGAGTTGACTGCAAAAGATAGAAGTTGATATCAAATTTGACTTCTTTGATTTGGAATAAGAGGGGTTACCTTGCATGAAGCATAATTAGGTATTATAAATTATCACAAGTGTAGAGTATGTCGGACTTCCTAGCGGAGATCAACCACTATAAATAACAGTGGCAGGGGAGGGAGTGGGACAATACATACTATATGTATAAACCATCTTGGGTAGTTCTCTTGTTCTTATTACATAGTTTTTATATGTTTTAAAATGTTCAAAATAACTACAATTTGATGGACCTCTAAATAATATGGAGATGACTCGATGCATATATTTTCAATGTTAAGCATTGCTTGACGTGGACATGTCCTGTTATAAAAGAATCTTTGCCACCATGCTTCAAGTTCATTCATCTATGTATTTCATTACTTGGAAGTTCTTAGTAGGATCATAAGTGAGAGACTAAATAAGCACATCAACTGACAAAAACAAAGAGAGATGTTAGGAAAATTCTTACATTCTCAAGGCATGGTTGTGGTTTAACTTTAATCTTTATGGGATCACACATTTTAAAAGTTGCAGTGGAAGAAGGAACCATGTCAGCTTGAACGGAATAGAATCACAGTTTTATAACCCCATGTAGTAAGCACAATTTACATTTCTCAGGGATGGAAGATTGAACAAAGGACAACAAAAAATTATGGCGATTAAACTGTGTTAGCAAATATCTAATCCAACGATGAAGAGAGCCCACTAATAATTTGGGTTTGCATAAATTTCTTGGTATTGAGAAATTCAAACTGAAATAAAAAATTGCATTTATGTCCAATAAGAAGATCAAAATAGGTCAAAAGGAATTGGTTACAACCAACAATAATAAGCATACAAAGAGGGGTGCAAAATGCCCAGGAAAATGAAATGAAAAAAGAATACAAGAGTAGGAGAAAACAAAAAAACATGAACATGGGTGTTTATGGAGTGGACCAGTAAACATTCAAGTTTCCAACCGAACCAGCTACTTACCTCTGTTCCTTTCATGTGCACGGAACCTTGAATAAATATAACAGTTGCTAAATAGAATGATGCCAGATTGGCCCTCACTTTCCACATTGTAGATCAAAATTATGCATGCATCTTCAGGTGGGTGGGTCGCTGAGTAAGTCCCCCGTGTTAACACCGAAATTAACCCCCAAGGTTGTGAGAGAAGGCAATTCGGGGTAACCACTAACCACTTTAGATCTGTGCTACTGATCCAACACAGTCTGAGAGGGCTCTCTCAACAAATCTATAAAAGACTGGAAATATTCAATAAAATTGCAGCCACAAGGAATTCTCAGATTTGATAAAAGACTCAAAAAAAATTATTGATAAGCACACAGCCTCTCAGATCAAGATATTCTATTACAGCATACACAGAAGATCAGATTTCTGCTGGAACAAAATTGTTTTAAATTGTTTGGAGAGAAAATCATAAGGAAAACTATTGGGAAATGGAGTCAAAACATGAAACATAAAACAAATAACGGTACTGCTGCATGAGATATCCAAACAGAGGCAAGAAAGCTACCAGCTCATAGTCAAAGAGATTTTGTTTGATGATTTAGAAGAATGAGTAAACAATCCACTAATATAGGGAAAATGATTATGAATCCTATATCAGTTTTAGCAGAAAATCTTGTGGATGCTTGAAATGAAAGGAACAAAGCATACATTGATGAATTTTGTTCTAGTACAACACTTATCCAAGCATGAGAGAAATAATAGCATGAATTTAACAAAGCAGGAAAACAATCACATAAGAAAATGAGATAGACAGACTGTAAGACCAACAACACATGAATCTTAGTCGAAATTCAGCTTCAAACACTGCAAATATATTAAAGAAAATGCTTCAAACAGAGCCGAGCTCCCCCAGGCCTCAGCCAAATGATTTTCCAACCTGTTCTACTTCTATTACATTTCTTTTATAGATCTATTTGGCCCTAGGGTCGAGCTATCTCAATAGGAATATGTTACAACAACATTTGACACTTGCACAAAGAGATTCAACAACCTGGGAGTCAGCTCCAACCATTTTTGCTCATTTCCGGCCACGGGCTGCTGAAACTGCCTTTCGGTTCCCCAACTGTATAACCCAAATGAAGACACCTGTTAAGAAACTGAAAGAGGTTTTTGCATTCGAGATCATGCTTGAAAAAACCCATGTCCTCGTTTTCCCCCATTTTCCTCCAGCTGGCCGGGATTTGGCTTTGAAGTTGATGACTCATGCAATAAACGTAATTTCTGGAAAATTATCCTGCGAAGATCCCACCAATTCTCCCAAAATGAGACACCTGTGTAAATTCTAAGAGAGGTTATTGTAGATTGGCCCGTTATGGAGAAAAAAATCTCTCGGTTTCTCAAAATTCCTCCCGGTTTGGCGGAGACAGCTGCTGCAAAACGATGAATAAAACAATCATTTTCAGTAAAAACAAGCCCGCCCTTCATATAATATCACATTGAATTTTGAATTTGGCCTTCTTCTTGCAATTTGAATATTCGGGACTTGGATGCTGATGTGGCGGGTGCATGAAGTGGTTATGAAAGGCTCCTAAGTGATGGGCTTGAACTTAGCATTATTTCATCTTAGACTTAGGAATGAATGCTTGAAAAGCTTGATTTACATATTTAATTGGGTATGTGGCTTAACGAAATGAGACTTTGTTCATTTCTCCATAGGTATGGACCCCTTTACCTCTCCAAAACAATTAGCACAAATCCAGTGCTAACAACTGGCTCCAACTGGGGATGCTATCCTCCCTGCTAGGTAGCAAAGAACCCGGTAGACCAAGTGCCTGATCCATTGGGCGGCTCCCAACTTCAAACTAAAAACTGCAACTAATATCTGCAACTAGTTTAAAACCCAAACCTGGAGTGCACATGAAAATTTTCATCATTAAAAACAAGGCTCTTTCTCCTTTTAGGAGATCTCCTGATATTTTGTAAGGGTCTTCTTTGCTTGTAGAAACATCTCTTTCCCTTTGATAATCTGGACCCTTGGGAAGAACTTCTGGAAAAACAGATGCAACATCTTTAGCCTCCTCCATTGTTCTCCCCTTTGGTTGACAATTTTCCACGCAAAAATCAAATGGCTTCTAAATCAGTCACCTATATGCCTCGACATGTTCATAATTGAAAATTATTTCACATTATGAGAGCTCTCTCTCAAGTCAACCAAATCCTTTACAGCTAGATCATGATATGTTTCAGCGATATCATTTCCGGGATGAATTATCTTTGACCTGGGAAAAGGAAGTAAGATATCAGCAACGATGCACTTTCCTGAAGCTATATCATCAGCATTTGCAATCTTTGCTACATTAAGATTTTCTTGAGTGAAATCACTCTCGGCAGCTTCATCTAGAACATCAAATTCATATCCAGCATCGCCATTACTGGCCTCATTTCTGTGACCCTCTTATGGTGGCTCTCAAGCTCTGCACTTACTTCATCAGCTTGAGCATGGGATATCTGAATTTCTGGTAGAAATTGAAAACCTGTGGGATCTTGACAATAATGCATAGAGTCTCCCATGCACAGCTCACAAGTGAACCCGATCAATATGAAATTGGACTTCTTTAACCCTGGCCGGTGGTGACGCTCTTCCTGGTCGCATTGCCACCTCCTTCGACTCTCTATAAACGCCCTAGCTGCTGCTATTTCCCCAAGTGCATCACTTCCAACATAAGAGCAATTTGAAGTACTCGAGGACTGTATTCATGAGCAAGCTACAGTTGCTACACGTACTCCACCTGAATATCGCCTATGCCTGGAGGAAACAACTCTACTGCTCTCGGATACATGTGGGTATTCGGTTTATATGAACTCAGGGTCAAGCTCATTATGAGTATGGCGTATTAATACTGCGAATAAAAAGACTATAAACCTACTCCACTTCTTCCAGTAAAGTGGCTTTTCAACCGCTGATCTACTCCCGAGTCTAATCGGAACCTTTGGATGGCGCGACCCTTTAAAATGGTGGAGATTTTGGCCTTGTCGGACTAGTGCACAAGTAATATTTGTGCTATTGTGGAGGGTCGTGGATTACCCCCAATGCCCAGATCGCCACCGTTGAAAAGAGAGGCTCGTACTAAAATCGAGGCGATTTTTTAAAAATGTATTAATCCGTGCATGTTAATTTACCGCTATCCCTGACAACCGTTGATTTGCTTTTCGTCCAGATCTGACGGCTAGTTTTCCGGAAACTAGCACCCCTGTGTACTGAGACCTGAATTCACCATCACTGACCACAAACAGGACCTGGAAGTATGTGTCTTCACCCTCAGCATTTGTAGACCGACTCTCCGATCTTCTGGAACGAAAGTACAGGGAATTTAAGGCTGACCCAATGTTCGCAATATTGAGATGCCGATTGATCATATCATATAAATAGGAGTATCGTAAGGAAAATACTAGAAGGTCCCATTTTACCAGTAAGAGAGCAAAGTGGAAGTGAAATTATTGTCGTTTATCAGTAGCACTCCATATCGAGCGTAGTCTTCAGACATATGGTACGAGGGAACGAAGGTCGCCTTTTTTTGATAATGTGAATATATGACACTTACATGAAATTGCTTTACCCGAAAACCAAACTTGCAGTCATGTGAATTATGAAAGTCAGAATCACGTCAAGAGTGTAATGGCAGAAAATAACGATCTTGTTTTGATGCTAACTATATTTGATTGGAGCCTTCAAATAGTATGGAGTGGCAGATTCTCTGATTCTCGACGGATTGTGCAGCTCATGGAGATGGATCCGGCTGTCGGGTAATTTTCGCTCTTAGTTGCAGGTATGCACTTGCGCGGAGGTAATGAGTAACAATGGCTGGGCGCAGTGCATCTCTGATTGCCTCCCTTTCAAATACCTGATTGAATGATACACCACACTTCTCAAATTTCTTTACTGCAAATAAGCTATTATTCATTCACCACCAATTTGTACACGGTTCTCATTTCGACCTGGCACGTGGAACGTTCTCTGAGTTGGGTGCTAGGGATGGGCCCATATCCTTTTGCTCTGATTTTTATTTTAAAAACTCTTTGTTTATATAGAAGCCCAATCTTTGGCTCCCTTGTTTTCATGAAAGATTTATATTTTGGTCTTCATAAAAAATTAAAAACCCTTGTCTTCAATTCTCATAAAATTTCAAAATCTTAGCTCACAAATGAAATGCTGACATAGGTTCCAAAAACTCCATCTTTTCTCTTTTTGCCAAATTTTGCAGACCTTTCTCTTTGATATGCAACCATCCATTGAAAACTACATTGAAAATTTCTAAGCTGAACTTCGAAACTGAAGACTAACCTGGGGTTGATGCAAACTGAAAGATGCACCATGCAGATCTGAACTGAGATCTTAAGCTGAAAAATATCCTGAAACTTTCTGAACTAAAAATTTGAAATTAAGAACTAACTGTACATTCTGAAAAATTGAAAACTCAAGAATGCTTAAAACAAACCAGAACTGATTTGTACATGCTGAAATATCATGAAAAAGATGCTCATTGTGAGCTTATTCAAACTAGCTTCCTACCCTAAGATGCCAAACTTCTCTGCTCAATCAGGTGACACAAAAATGCCAATAAAGCCACTGCAACAAATGGTTTCTTGGCAGAAATATGCATTCAGCTCTTCCGAATAGCAATAGGAACCCAAAAGATGGCAAGTCAAACTTTCTATTGAAAACTTCTTCATGATCCATTAAAATAACAACATCCCTTTGAACATCAAGCAATTATGATCTTGTGAGTTTAAGAGATATATTTTCATGATTTACTTTTATCAATGACTCCAATAAACATAAAAAGGGATCCTGAAAAACACCCATTGCTACAACTTGTTTTGTTTCATCATTCTCAAGATGTTTTTCAAATGGAAAAGAATCACTATGCTTATCTTTCCTATCCTCCATATCATATATATTTAGTCTTTTGTGGAGTCCAATAGGACCAATATCATTTGCTACATGCACTCCACTTTCTTGGCTCTTTGAATTTCTAAATATGCACTTTGATTCTCTACTTCTGTTTCAAAAGAAATATCACCCAAGTTTTAAAGAGAAACAAAGGAAGCAATTCCTTCTCGGCACAATAATTTTGAAAGTGAAAGATAGGAAGAAAAACTTAATTGAGAAGACTGATAATCTTCCTCATCAAATGAGATTTGACTAAGCTGTTGCACCTGTCCCACATCAAGGCCGCTGCCATCTTTACTTTCAGCCAAAAGAGAAACTACACTCTGAAAATTTTCCTGAGTGTTAAGACAACTAGCTTCTTCTATGGCTTCTTCCCCTTCCCTTAATTCAACAGAAATATCAACTTGACTCTCCACTGAATTTAAGAAAACATTTCTTTCTTCAATGCCTAAATCAGAAAATGGATAAAGAGCAGAGACAACTGATTGGCTACTTTCATCACTAACTTGGTCACACAAAAAATGGCAAGAGGGTTGCAAACTTTCATCACATTTAGGCAAGGGCCTATGAATTTCAGCAGTATGTTGTCCTTCTTCATTCACTACCATAGGAGAAACTAGTGCAAGGGTGTCTTGAGTGTCATGGCATTTATGTTGCATTTCCTCTTTATAGAATGGATTTTCATGCAATACTTGTAAAAGATCTTCATCCACAAACTCATCATTACCATACATGTTTTCCAAAACTTCAATGAGACCTTTAACATGCATGCAACAATCTTGAACTAGCAGCAAGGAAGGGTACTGATTTTTAAAATGCTCATGAAATATGGTGTGAAAATCCTCAAGGGAACACAAACTTGCTGATGGTAATCCCTCATACCATGATATTGCATTCTCTGCTAATGTTGCCATAAACATTTTCATCAAACAGTCCTCAGGAAAACCAATTCCAAGCTTATGTATATGCACATGAAATCTAATCAGATGAACAGCAGCATCATCTCCTTTCTGATCTTTAAATTTAGGTAAACAGGTCTTCCAATCTACTTTAGGAATATAATTTGGAAAACCAGGGATGTGAGCATACCTTCTTGATAATGAAACCATCTTGAAACACTGGAGCTGTAAATTCTGATTGAAAACTGAGGAGACCAGTTTGTGAAACAATGCAACACTAGATTTCTTCAATGTGGAGTCGCCATGAGACTTTCAAAATCTCAATTCTGATATAAGGTCACTGATTTTCCCAGTGGAGTCACCTTCATACGGGAAGTTTGTTGAGTGGAGTCGCCAGGTGAATGATACAACCTTCTCAATGTCTGACTGCTGTTCACCATCAGCATTCAGATCTGAAACCTTTGTCGTTCTCCCATGGATGATAAGACAATCGCTTCCCTGGCAACGACGCCAATTTGTTAACACCCAAATTAACCCCCAAGGTTGTGAGAGAAGGCAATTCGGGGTAAGTACCACTAACCACTTTAGATCTGTGCTACTGACCGAGCACAGTCTGAGAGAGATCTCTCAATAAATCTATAAAAGACTGGAAATATTCAATAAAATTGCAGCCACAAGGAATTCTCAGATTTGATAAAAGACTGAAAACAATTACTGATAAACACACAGCCTCTCAGATCAAGATATTCTATTACAACATACATAGAAGATCAGATTTATGTTGGAACAAAAATGGTTTAAATTGTTTGGAGAGAAAATCACAAAGAAAACTATTGGGCAATGGAGTCAAAACATGAAACATAAAACAAATAACAGTACTGTTGCATAAGATATCCAAACAGAGGCAAGAAAGATACCAGCTCACAGTCAAAGAGATTTTGTTTGATGATTTAAAAGAATGAGTAAACAATCCACTAATATAGGGCAAATGATTATGAATCCTATATCAGTTTTAGCAGAAAATCTTGTGGATGCTTGAAATGAAAGAAACAAAGCATACATTCATGAATTCTGTTCGAGTAAAACACTTATCCAAGCATGAGAGAAATAACAGCATGAATTTAACAAAGCAAGAAAACAATCGCATAAGAAAAGGAGATAGACAGACCATAAGACCAACAGCACATGAATCTCAGTCGAAATTCAGCTTCAAACACTACAAATATATTAAAGAAAATGCTTCAAACAGAGCCGAGCTCCCCCAGGCCTCAGCCAAATAATTTTCCAACCTGTTCTACTTCTATTACATTTCTTTTATAGATCTATTTGGCCCTAGGGTCGAGCTATCTCAATAGGAAGCTGTTACAACAACATTTGACACCTGCACAAAGAGATTCAACAACCTGGGAGTCGGTTCCAACCATTTTTGCTCATTTCCGACCGCGGACTGTTGAAACTGCCTTTCGGTGCCCCAACTGTATAACCCAAATTAGGACACCTATTAAGAAACTGAAAGAGGTTTTTGTAGTCGGGATCGTGGTTGAAAAAAATCATGTCCTCGTTTTCCCCCATTTTCCTCCAGCTGGCCAGGATTTGGCTTTGAAGTTGATGCCTAAAGCAATAAACGTAATTTATGGAAAATCACCCTGCGAAGATCCCGCCAATTCTCCCAAAATGAGACACCTGTGTAAATTCCGAGAGAGGTTATTGTAGATTGGCCCGTTATGGAGAAAAACCTCTCTCGGTTTCTCATAATGCCTCCCAGTTTGGCAGAGACAGCTGCTGCAAAACGATGACTAAAAGTCATTTTTAGTAAAAACAAGCCCGCCCTTCATATAATATCACATTGAATTTTGAATTTGGCCTTCTTCTTGCAATTTGAATATTCGGGACTTGGATGCTGATGTGGTGGGTGCATGAAGTGGTTATGAAAGGCTCCTAAGTGATGAATGCTTGAACTTAGCATTATTTCATCTTAGGCTTAGGAATGAATGCTTGAAAAGCTTGATTTGCATAATTAATTGGGTATGTGGCTTAAGGAAATGAGACTTTGTTCATTTCTCCATAGGTTTGGACCCCTTTACCTCTCCAAAACAATTAGCACAAATCCAGTGCTAACACCTCGGAAATGGGAACATTTGAATACGCCAAAGCATACACCATTATAAAATATTTATTATTTAAAAATATGAGTGGCATTTTGTGAAAAAAAGTTGACTTTGCAAACGTGATTGATCGACGGATAAATATTCCTTTCTCATAAGCATACAAAAATATCATTGCTACCCATTTTTGTAATTTATAGAAATCCACTGCCATTTATTCATAACCATGTGTATTTTTACATAAATCGACTGCCCCATTTGCTGCTTCCTCAACTGATAGGCATTAATTGTTATCAAATCCATGGTTTCCCATACCTATCCTTTCCATTGCTACAAGCAACCTGGACTTCCTTTTGTGCAGCTCAATTCTATTAAATATGTATCATCTAACAAAAGCTTCATCCCAAAATTGCAGTGGGAAGTACCTGCAACTCAATCATGTTCAATACAGAAGAGAAGAACATATAGTAACTTACGTTACTACAAAAGAAAACTAGTGCATACAATGCCAAAGAAACACCAAAGTGGGAAGTGCTTGAAACTGTTATGAAAATGAGTATTTTAAGGCCTAGAATTCAATTTAATGTAGGGGCAGTTGAATTGGGTGGTCCTGGATTTGGATCTTTGGAAGACATGCCTTAGGATGGCGTAGATGAAGAGGCTAGGATTAGTGACAAGAAGAAGAAAAATTAAAAAAGGTTAATAATAGCTGGAGTAGATCAGGATGAGTTGGTGGATCCCCTAATGTTAGCTGATCCAGATAGTATTGTTCATAAAATCAATGGGGTTCGAGTCCATCATAAATTAGAGGATTCTTCTACTGAGATTTATATTGTGGGCACTAAGGGCACGGACAATGGGATCTTTAACATTACCAAACAAAATAACCCTCCAATTGGGATTCCTGCAATTATGTTGCATGAGTTTGAAGCATTTGTCTCCTCTGTCTCCTCATGGAACCAAGTGCTGAAACCACTGGCCAAGGTATTTGGGTCAAAAGTGGTGGATTTTGATAGGCCTACATTTGGGCTGAGTTCCAGAATGTAGCTTCCAGGCCATGCTTCTGATCAAAATGACAAATTTCCCACTATGAATCCTTATTCGCTTGGCTTTTCAGTTGCGACCACTTTGAGTTTTATAGACCTTTTGCAATCCCAAAATCCATATTGATTGGGTAAGCAATTGGTGATTTCAAGTAATTGAGTTTTGGATTGCAGTTGAAAGCTAATTGCCATTTTAAATGCTAATTTTTTTTTCCTCTCTTCCACTCCCTGTTGAAATGTGAAAGAGGTCATAACTGAATTCAGAGATGGGTAGTAAAATGTCTAGTAAAATTTCTAGGTTTTGGTGTGATAAATATCCCCAGTATAAGAGACAACTTGTGCAAGTAAATAGTACATTATCTAAGAACAAACATTCACTAAAATTGGGCCTACATAAGGAATGTCTTAGAATTCCTACATAACAAATAGATGATTCAAAAACTAGTATAAATAAGAGATTGTTGTAATCATTCACACCATGTTGGCTATAATTATTTCATATTGTTATCAGTTGGGGTTATCAAAAAAGGTTCCAAATTTTAACAGTTGTGCAATTCATAATTATTGTGTTCCCATACTTGACTCACTAAGTATTTATTTTGTTGTTTTGAATAAAGCCTTTTTCTTATTCAGGTTGTTAATCTAGTAGTTAATGACCTGAGAATTCATAATGTGACACACAAAATCCTGGCTCTGATCCTTAGTAGCATAAAAAATGTTTTGAAAAAGAGTCAATAGGTTGTTTGTTCAATGGTGAGGATGATGGCTTGTTAGTTAGGGGATATCCCTTATTCTTGGCAGTCCTGTTGGTGTTAATTGTAAATCTTGGGTGATTTTGGTTGAACAGTTAACCTTTGTTGTTGATTTGTAGCCTAGCTAAATTTGATCCTTTTAAGTGGTTGACCGTCTGTGAGCAATCGAGTCTATAAAAATTTGAAAAACTGAAGCAAGAGAAAGTAGAGTGTCATTTCATGTTCTGAAAATTATGGATTTGCAATAGGTTTATCTACAATCTCTTTTGGAATTTCAATGAATATCCATTTCAATCCGTGAATTCCCATTTTGTTTTCCAAGGTGAGCATGCAGGAACCCTCCTAGGTTCCCTGGTTTAATTAATATAAAAACTATTGTGTTAACAACTATGTTTTTGTTCTATTTTTTGTCTGTCTTCATTGGATCTAGGCTAATATGTTCCATTATATTCCATTTAGTGTTCATAAAAAATATAATTTGCAGGTAGAAAACAAATAAAATTCTTATCTAAGAGTAGGTATAAAAAAAATAGATTGCATACATGTATACTTTAAATCCCTAACATATTCATTGAAGCAAGTATTACATTTTTTCCTTCAAATATAAAGTTAAATAAACATCATTGCAATACCTGCAGGATAGCCAAACCCTTAGGAAACCCAACCGCCGAAACGAGTTTTCCACCCTTCCAACTAGAGTAGTCTGGCCGACCACCCAACTCCAAGAATCTCTTCCTGGACCCCCAAGCCCAAACTGAGTACAAGTTCCCCAACCAATGCTTGTCCCAAATTTTCCCTCCAATCACTTCTCCTCTGTTATGCAATTCTCTCTCCTTTTCCCCCAAAATCCTAAAAGATCTCTTTCCCCAATTCTATTCTCCCCCATATCCCCTCTCTGCCGACTCTTCCCTCTCCATTTATTACTCTTATCCTCCCCCATTAAATTTCAACTACTATGTGAGTCCTAGTTTCTTTCCCATCCTTGAGACATTATCACATTTATTAATGCTCATAAATACATTTATTAATTGATTAATTTGTTTACCAATTAATTAATAAATATTATTCATTCGATTTCTTGGTGTGAATACCATATGTAAAATCCAACTAAATTTACTAACACGGTTCCACTGCCCTGTCACCATATTAAATCTGATAGAACCATTTATTAATATATATTAATTTTCAAATTCCAAGGTAATAATAGAGTACTCCTGAATAATCGGCCACATTATTACTTGATTAATAATATTTGTGACATGATAATTTCTATACATATTCATCTAAATAAGTTTTAACAGTGAACATTATATTTCAATTAATTTATAGTTAATAATTATTTATTTCTAAACTAATGTTCTCCCAAGCACTAACTGTTATTTAATTACCTAGTACCACATTCCATAATCATACCTTAGTGATAATTCAGATTTAATTAATATGTAGTAATCAAGTTAATCATCAACTTATTAATACTAATTAACATTATTAACACGCAATTAATATTAACCGATAAAGTTAATATTAATCTAATTGACATTACAATTACCATTATAATTTTAAACCAAGGTCTTGACTATTTAAGATCAATAATACTTATTTAAGCATTTAATACCTAAGTACTTCAATTAACACTTAAGTTAACCACAACCTTATTAACATTGTTAATCATCGTTAACATTTATTGACCAAGTTATTAACCAACACGTTGACCCTTAACTTACATCATCAACATTAGTTCGCCTTTATTAACCATAATTAACAATTAACCCTAGTCATAAATAACTAACCATTTATTTACACGATGTAATAGTTTTATTTCTCATCTAACTAGGTAATAATAATTATAACGTGATCGTTCATAACCACAATGCATCCAAGCCAAGTTTGATAGTATAATAATAATTCATACAACATAGGTAGACGCGTAATGTAAGCATAGCTAATGCTTACATATATCATGTAGGTACACTAATAGTATTAACTACACAACATTCATAATCACACAATTTATTGTTTACTGACTTACTTTTAAACACAATTTGAACTGTTGGATAATTCACTTAACTAAATATAATTAACTGATGAACAATTATACAAGTTACTGAGTTACAACACATGACTCAACAAAGGTTTCTCAATCATACACAATTAATCAAGTTTCCTTCCCAACTTCGTGATACACCTATCTACCTACATCGTCTATCTAATTCAAAACTAACTTCCAGATCCTATCCCTCCTCTGTTGGACTACCCTGAAGTGTCACACCATGACCGGCTCCAGTTAGAACTCGTAAGTGGAAGTGTCTACTACATCGACCAAGCTTCCTTAGTAGGGACTCACCAGTCATCATCACACACCTTGGGGAGCGCGCTGTAGCACAACCCTCCCACGACTCTAGGTTTTGGGGATAAATGACGGGTAAAGTATGCACCCCCCTAATGGAATAAGGGACCATGTCTACATCGACATAGTGACTACATTGCGACTTGTACTCAGTTTGTCATTGTATAACCAATTTGGGAGGTTCAGTTTCCTGAAACCCTACCCCACCCATACATAATGATAATAAATAAAATAATCATGCTAAATAAATAATGCATCACTTACATGCCATTTATCTTTCGGAGTCCATGTCCTCGAGGTACTCCCACCTCGTAGGATCCAACTTTCCCTTAGCCATTTTAACCTGTAGGTTAGTCTCCAACATACGATCGAGAATATCATGCAAGTCCTTGACATGTATATATACATTTCATTATTAAGAAATAATAAGCAAATCATTTCTATGTACCATGCACCTGGTATCACATTTATCCATTCAACATAAAACTTTTAACTTGGTATCTACGTACCCATCATTCAGTAATTTGCATGCAAGAGACATAATTAACACATGAATATATATCAAAACATGAATACATATCATAACATTAACATCACACACACATATATATATATCTCGGAAAAATAATAGAACCATATGTCCATAGTGTCATTAAATTGACGAAGTATCACAATAATAAGCAAATACAACATATAATGATAGTTGAGGTAGTAAGGTCAAAACGGGGCATTACAACACAATAGGCTAGGTTGAAGGTTGGTTTGATGATAGTTAGCATTCAGAGTCATATAACATAAGTTGTAACCATTTTTAGTAGATTAGCATTGATCTGAAACAAAATTACCACTACAAAACAAAATGACAAATTCTTTCTGGTGAAGAATATTAAGAAAATTTTGAAAAATATTGAGAATTGTTTGCCAATAGAAACTACAAACATAGTTTTAAAACAATACATGTCTTCATAATTGTCTAAATCACACAAAAAAAATTATAATAATTTCTGTTATGTGTCCCTCTTAGCTATTTTATTTTCTTTCCTCGAAATCTGGAGAGAAAAAATAAAAGTGCAACATATTTTCTTGTTTAGGCTACCCATTTTCTTTGAAAGGAAACTCACATGGCATAATGGTAAATAAGATGTGGTCCTTTTTGGTTGAAAAAACTTGTAAAGGTCCTTCCACATATTTGACTCAATGATTCACTCATCCAAAGAGATGCAAAATTAGTGAAAATTCATCTTTTTGGATGAAATTTGCCACTGTGATGTGAGGTGAGGTGCACTTTTTTCTAATTCTGTTTATTGCAAAGAAAGAGGAAATTGTGATAGTGCCTAACATTGGTATTGCATGTGAATTACCTTGTGATTCCCCATGCATTCCACAGGCTATCTTGTAGCAACAAATGCATACTTTGAGGCTCCCGAAAGAGTTGCAGTATTGATCCTGGTACCTCTTGCAACAGTAGCTCCTTTGATCACTGGAAAGAACTTGAATTCAAATGAAAATTCAAGGAAAAGGAATAAATTGAAAGACGAAGAAAATCCTTTTAGGAAAATCAAATTGATGTTTTCCAGGCTCTGGATGGGTGTTTCTAGACTAATTACAAACATATTGCAAGAAATGAAAGCAATGGAAAATAATTTTTATAGGAAAATTCTGTCTGCAATCCTCCATCCCATCTTCGTAGTAATGTTGGTGAGTCTACATATTAAATCAATGCTATAGTATTTCTTAGGCAAATAAAATATGCTATTATGTTGTGGATGAATTCCCATTTTTTCTTGCAGGTTAGATTGATTATGGATAAATATAATAGAGAAGCAGTTAGATATGCATGGTATGATAGTTAGAAGGTAACTGACCATGTCATACAAGGATACACAAAGGTGATTTATTTCTCTCCAATGTAAATGTAGGTCTAGAACTTAGATTTAGTTGCATTTATTTGTTCTATGTGAATGTAAGCATTCGAAAGGCTACTCTATCAAGAGATGAAGTTTAGAAATAAGGGTAGGTTTTCTTCTTCTATTTCATTCTTGGTTTTTGATGTAAAGGTTGGCTCATTCTAATGGAGTTAAATATTGGGAGGATGAATGATTCAGAACTTTGGCAGTTAGTATTAAGTTTCAACTCGATATTATCTTTGGAGAGATACTACTCGAAATTTCTTAAAACAATTTTAACATAATCACTTCTGTTGTTTTACAACCACTTAAATGCAAGGGTTGGGAGAGAGCTCTCCTTGAGTTCACACTAGCCATGATTACTGAATCTGCATATGAAGGAAAATATCCACTTAAAAAATGGCTTAAATATATCTCATGCCCTGGTAATGCATTCTCAAGTTTCTTTCTTCTGATTTGTTGCTTGGAAAAAATAGAGCCAATATGTTTTTGCATATGAGCAAGATACCAATATGTTTTTTCCTTAATTTATCCACCTATCTTGTGATTAGCATATAGATAAATTTTATAGAACTTATTACTTGAAATTCCAAAATCTTTATGAGTAAGATGTCATTTGCAAAATCTCAATCCCATCTCGCTTAGAAAGTGCACAACCGTTGAATATTTTTAATCACATTGTTTAGAAGACTTGCTTATAAGCAAACTTGTCATGGTCAAATTACAACATTTGGTGGCCACCAAAGTGAAGAGCAGACCAAACAAAATCTTGATTCCTTGACATTCATGCTCAGAAGGAAATATGATACTTACAAATTACATATCATGGAAGAACTTGCATGTGTTTGTGTCGATTACAATAAATCTAACTGCTCCAATGGAGACCAATAGAGTCACTATTGAATACCACACAATAATGAAAATATTCAGGAAGAATAAGAGGAACAAGAACAAATTATTCTTAGGCTTTCTTCCAACCTTCAAGAAAGCCATGGCAGGCAATACAAAATCGAGAGGGGTAAATCCAATTGCCCCACAAAGTGCAACAAAATCTCCAAAAAATGGAATAGCAACAACAATCAAAGTAATCAATATCAGGTATATTAATGTCAAAATGAAGCCTGAGATGTAGTGGTTTAGAGTAAATGTTCCTTCACGTTTGGTGTCAAATTTTCCTCAAAATAGGCATATGTTGGCTTGCAATATATTTGCGAGGTAGTTTCAGCCAAATACATATTAGGCTATCAATTAAATAATAACTCCATTGGAATTTATTCTGGCCCAATACATGATTACATCTAAACACATATAGCTAGGTATTTACCTAAAATAACTTGAAATCTGAATCAGAGCAAACACGTTTGCCATAACAATACCCTATATTGACGGGGTTGTCAAGGAACTCAGAATAATAAATATATGATTCAACAACTGAACCAAGTTCCCAATAGCCAACAAACACAAGTATTTGGTAGCTTAAAATGACAAGTGTATGGTGCTGAAACACCTTTGTACATATTTTCCTTTGGAGGATCTCTAAGAGTTGACTGCAGAAGACAGAAGTTGATATCCAATATGACTGCTTTGATTTGGAATAAGAGGGACTTTTGAGAACAACAATACATTGGCTGTGCAATGCGAGTTCATATAGAAAACATAGACACAAAACTAAATGCTTAAAATGGACATAGGTTGTGACCTTCAAGGGAGTATCAAAGGACTTTACCTTTGAAATCAGGTTAGGAAAATATGACTGCCCCATCAAAATATTCTAAGTTAACTTACCTTAGTGTGGTGATGATTATATCATAGTTTTATGTATTATGGAAATGTGTATAGACCACTCCATACTAAAATTGCTATACAATCTGAGAATAATTTATAACTATTATTCCTCTTCACAAAGGAAACTGAGATTAACGGTTTATTGGTACATGTATTTCAGGTAGCGTTGAATCACCAAAAGAAAAGGATATTGTCCCTAAAGCATTGAATGCTTTAAATAACTTTGTAGATGAAGTCCCATGTAGCTGATAATAAACTGATTTTCGATTCATCTGCTTTCCTGCTTGACAAATATTTTTGTTAATCATTGAGACAGACCCTGGTGAATATTGTGTTGTTTCTCCAGGCACTTAAACTTTTTACGAGGAAGGGAAAATAAAACGAGAAGATGAAGACCCACCGAAGATTATTCTCTCAATACTGACCGCTTAATTCCAGGGTTTTATTGCAGCCAACATATTTGAGATCAGTAAGAGAATGCATAATCCCTGGAGTTACTCTGCGTAGCTGCCCAATTTTGTTCATATTCAAAAGCTATGGTTTTTCTATTGACCAGGAGACTAAACCTACTTTGTCTAATAGATGGATTCTATTTATTTTTGTGTGTTTAGCAAGCGAGTCATTAGATTTAGAGATGTCAACCAAATCTTAGTGGAAAACCATTGGGTTAGGGACTTCAGGAAAATGGTGAAAATCATGATGAAGGGAAACCCTGAAAATATGAAACTAAAAATGCGGTAAGGTCATAGATGGTCCATTCTAAATGCACGAGCAAGAAGTATGGAAACATTGGGATCTTTGAAGGCGTTGAGTGCAAATAGATGTGTGAATCTGAAGAGCATACGAGGGTTGATGTAGCTTACAAAGCTTCAACATATTCAAATTAAAAGCTTCAACATCTATCAATATATCACTATATCCATCCACCGCTTCTTCTAGAAAAAATCAGATCGATCACAGAGCGAAAGAAAACAAAGCATTCTAGATTTGGGCGAATTCTAAAAGCAACGTAGGGCTATATTTCAAATTAAATTTGAAGGGAGCAATTCCACCATGGAGAATATGATCGAGCTCATAAATAGAATTCTTGGATGGAAGAAAGGATCACACCATCAGGCTTCAAGCGTTTCTTGAAGGCCAAGGATGAAAACTAGAGACTCAAACCCTAGCTGACCTCAACCTCCCGCATGCCTACCGTGAGGTCATCTATGGAGCATGAGATCGAGAATTTGATCCTCTAGGTCTCATGTTCAATCCTTGTCAGAAACGACTCCAGATTCAGAGTTCCCGCTTGCAGCAAGGCCAACCAACTGTATGTACTGGAGCTAGACAGCATCGCGTTCAAGGATAAGTCCACTTTCCGCTAGTTCGTTAACGTTTCCAACGTTTAGAAAAGGGCATTCTTATCGGCTGTCTCATCGCGACCGCTTCGTGAGGACACGTGGCATTGATCCATTGGATCGACGCACGAAGAATCTTTGCAAAGTGTCTCTACTTCGTTTTTTTTTTGAAAAACGCCTACGGTGTAATTAATTACATCCCTTATAAAACATTTCATAATTTTATAAAAATATAAATTTACATTGTATAAAATAATTATATCCCATTATAAATTTTGAATTACTGATACATAAAATAATATAAAATTAATTACATCGTATTTAAAAAAATCATAATTTTATAAAAATATAAAATTACATTGTCCACTGGCTTATTAGACCGATCTGAGATAAGGATTCAAAATAAATAGAACTAAACAATTCATTATTCGTGTGTATAAACATCACATGTAACATCTCATGAAATGCTTTTAGTCTTCTATTAAATTCACGCAAAATTAATACTACTTCCAAAATAAATAAATAAATAAGTATTCATATATAAAGATGAGTAGGTACAAACTTTCATTAAAAATAAAAACCACCTACATACCAATCTTTGAAAGGACTTGGATCAAACTCAGTGAAAGAGTCAAACAGAAGCCACTTGTGCTAGAGGTTTGAAGCTCTCCTTTGAAAGAAGAACCATTGATGTATTCCTTTCTCTAAAGAGATGGTGGAAAGAGATGTTATGGAAAATCCTTACATCATATCATTAAATAAAGATTTCACAAGGATAAATTATGTAATGTTTTTTTCTTCACCATTCATTCAATAACAAGAAGTGAGTCACCAAAAATATGAAGTTTTTGAATGTCAAGATCATATGTCATCATGAGAACCAATTGTAATGCCATAAGCTGAACTATACTATTGGAATTGACACCCAAATCTGCTTTGAACTTATAAAAATGATATTTTTTGAGAAATAGTAAACCTCTTGCCCTCCCACCCCCCCAACTGTGGGATTCCTTGAGCTTCACCATCAAAATAAGCCCAGGCCTTAGATATGTCTATGACCTCAAGGATAATGATTCTATTTTTAATGATTGCACCATCTGGATTTTTTTTTAAATAACCATGTCATTTATAACACGAACCTGAGAGGAGGTAGATGATGTTTAAATGACGTGGTTATTTAAAAAAAAATAAGAGGGAGAGCTTTGTAATGTTTAAATATAGGATTTAAGATCCATAAGATTAACGCAAATTCAATAATGTCATGTGAATAATAACCCAGCTAAGAGGCTTAGCGCTTTACATACATCCCTTGTAAAAGGATAATTTATAAATAAGTTACTAGTTGATTCCTCACAAATACGACAAAGTGGACATCGGCTTGGTCCCTACCAGTTTCTTCTATGTAGGAAATCCCAAGTTGGGTCTAAGTTGTTGATGGTTGACCACATGAAAATTTTGCTCTTCAATGGGAATTTGAAATTCTGGGCACATTCATGCAACCATTTTAAAAAATATGGGCACTTTTATTCCCTTAAAACCTTATAGCATAGAGCTTCAGAGAGTAGGATCCATCCACTAAGTTTCTTGGCCAAATAAGTTTATCCTCATTATCACTATTTCTTGCATGACTGTGCTGTTACAAGGACATATAATTCTCCCATAGAACCTTAGATATTCTTGCAGTCTCTCCTTAGTGACTTGTATGGTATAATTAATGCTTGCTTGTACTACAACCAATCACTTTGTCACTATGTATGCTTCCTCTTGCAATGGCTACAACTAGTTACTTTGCCACTCTGTACGCTTCCTGGTTTAATGGCTCTAACTTCTGCACAATCTCCCGTTGTTGGGATCTTAACTTATTAACTTCCATCAATTGGTTCCTATGTTCCACCAGCACAAACATACGCTCTGCTACTGTTAGAGTGCTCATTGTGTCCTTTAGGTTTTGTTCCTTTGTCTTCACAACCTGCACTTTCTATTCTATATCCTTCAATTTAGCATTCTCAATGAGCTACGTCCATATTTGGGTACTTTCCTCATACATATCTGCAAAATTTTCCTCCAAAGTCTTCATGTTTGTTGCTACTGCATTGGGAATTTGTTCCCTTTGCTACCTCTCTTCTGCTGGGGAACTTGGTGTTGTTTGTGCTTCCAAGTCCACAATATTTCCATAGAATCCTTGAATAGCTTCATTTATGTTCGTCACCTTCTCCTCTACTGGGTGTCTACTTCCATTGGTACTTCTGGCAGGTTGCTACATACTTCTTCCACTTCCTTCTTTAGTCTTTCAGTATTTTGCACAACCTCCTCTTTATCCTTGCACAACTTATTATTTTCTTCTTGCAGCGCTTCCTTAGCTGTATTTTCTTTGGTTCACTCTACGGATGTCGCAACTGGATTTCCTGTGCTACACTTATCCGCAAAGCATGCAAGACATTTGTTGGCATCTGCGATTCGATTTTCCTTCCTACATGCTTCTTGCTTGCACTGTCTTTTCTTCTTTCTTTCTAGAACACTGCCTTTTCTCTCTCCAACATTCTTCCTTATCCCTCTGCGACACATTTTCTTTTCTAACTATTGCGTGGAAGGATGGTTGTCTCTATACAAATTTAGTTGACTCCCATTGAAAAATCCTTCTAGGGGTTTCCTGTTCAGTTTCTCCAGCTAAATGACCCCTGTGTAACATCCCCAAATTTCGTAAAAATTAAAAAAAAACTTAAGCGGTTTGGTTGCCAATAAATGCTATGCAGAAGTAAAAGTTTTCGACATTTATATATACTGTTTACATAAAATGCGACATTTAAACATCTTCATAAATTTCCATAAATTATTTAATTGTCTATACGACAATTAAATAGATAGTATCATAATACTTAAGTACATAATCGTCATTAAATGCATGTCGTAACACAACTAAATCTATAATTCTATATTTGAAAGGTGTAATATTGCCTATTTTATCGTCATGCACTTACATAATTTCTTGACTAGAAAGTATCACTGTCTTGTTTATTAAATTCAACATGTTTATGACATTTCATATGTCGACCTTTATTTAAATTTTTCTAAACTGCTTGTTCCACTTGTGGGTCCTTTTACGCTTATGAATTCAGGCGTAAGCCATGAACTATTTGGGACGTTAATTTATTACTTCATATTTATGCATCTTATTTTGTAAATTCATTTATACATGTTTGACTTATCAATATAATTCTAATAGTTTGATGCATACAATTTTTTTGGTTTGACAAGTGATTTCCTAGTGTAAGCCTGAGACTTACTTAGCTTAATGCTAAAGCAATATACCTTCTATTATGTCCAGGTTACAGATCTATTCTAGAGAGGTATGATAAATTACATGTTTTAAGTTCAACCCCCAAGGCAAGGAGGCATACCAAAAGTCGTTATAATTAAAGTTTGGAAGGAGCTAGGATTAATAGTGTCTAGCCAACTCCATGTTTTGAGATCCTAGACTTATACAATAGTGTGATCAAACTAATGTTATGGTTTGTTAATTATGTGCACGAACTATATGCTATGCATAACGTGGTGGCTCAATAATCAAACAATGCTAATATTATAAATTCGACGAGTAATGAACACAAACGATAGAATATGTAAATGTGTAGTTCACATTCAAACTGGAATCAGGGTTATAATAATCTGATGGTCTTTAGGAAAACACCAACTATAGGCTTGTGGGTTTATATCACAGGTTGGTGGATGACAGGGCTAATATAACATCCCAAAATTTACAAAAAATTAAAAATTTTCGATATAGCTTTTAATGCGTAATCTAACTGTGTGGAAATATAATAAATGTTTAAATGTGGTCTTGCTGTACTAAGTGTTGTGTTGGTCAAAAGTGTAATGTTGCGACAAGATAATTAATATCTTCATTTCGATGTTGAACTTACTCAACTGTACTTTCACAATTCTTTGTTGCTGATCTAATGATATAAGTTTATATGTGTTTAACTATTGTTTCTTCTGTTTGATGATGAAGGGGTCCTACGGATGCCCCGAGGCTTACTTAGCATTCGTGATAAAGCATTTGAATCATCCTTTTTCGCAGATTACAGGTTCTATATTTTAGTGTTTACGACATGTGACCGAAGAGTTTCTAACCAATTCCGTGTCTCCAAGGTCTTAATGATTTAAGAGACATAATGTCGAATATGTTGTTGGTGAGAACTTCAGTAGCCTAGTTTGTAAACAGAAGTATATCAATTCTACTATTCATAATCCCTGTATTAAACTTTTATTTATTTGTTCAAACAATGAATAGGATTCAGATATCATAGTTTAACTCTGTGTACTTTTATCGTGAGTTTCTATTGATGCAAATTATGAGAATTTCCAATGTCTATAAGTGATGGCTAAATGCAAATAAAATGCAATATCAATATACCACTCTTTATATATATTCTAGAGCCTAGGAACTATTGCAATTCATAGTCAAAGGTTAACCTATGAACTATATGCAAATTTCTATTTAAAGTTTACACTATAGTGAAATATGCATATGCTAAGTCCTATACTTAGTCCTATGAACAATTATTATATGTATTGTGTGTGTGCACCTACGTGACCCCTTTAAGACATTATGGATTCCTAGTCTTGGATCCGACACCACCTTGACTTACCACAAGGTGTCATTACATAACCGAGGTGTGCATTATAACGACGATCCGATACATTATAGAATGGGTAACATTAACACTATAAAGATATCATAGTTTAACTCTGTGTACTTTTATCGTGAGTTTCTACTGATGCAAATTATGAGAATTGCCAATGTCTATAAGTGATGGCTAAATGCAAATAAAATGCAATATCAATATACCACTCTTTATATATATTCTAGAGCCTAGGAACTATTGCAATTCATAGTCAAATGTTAAGCTATGAACTATATGCAAATTTCAATTTAAAGTTTACACTATAGTGAAATATGCATATGCTAAGTCCTATACTTAGTCCTATGAACAATTATTATATGTATTGTGTGTGTGCACCTACGTGAACCCTTTAAGACATTATGGATTCCTAGTCTTGGATCCGACACCACCTTGACTTACCACAAGGTGTCATTACATAATCGAGGTGTGCATTATAATGACGATCCGATACATTATAGAATGGGTAACATTAACACTATAAATATATCATAGTTTAACTCTGTGTACTTTTATCGTGAGTTTCTACTGATGCAAATTATGAGAATTGCCAATGTCTATAAGTGATGGCTAAATGCAAATAAAATGCAATATCAATATACCACTCTTTATATATATTCTAGAGCCTAGGAACTATTGCAATTCATAGTCAAATGCTAACCTATGAACTATATGCAAATTTCTATTTAAAGTTTACACTATAGTGAAATATGCATATGCTACGTCCTATACTTAGTCCTATGAACAATTATTATATGTATTGTGTGTGTGCACCTACGTGACCCCTTTAAGACATTATGGATTCCTAGTCTTGGATCCGACACCACCTTGACTTACCATGAGGTGTCATTACATAACTGAGGTGTGTATTATAACGACGATCCGATACATTATAGAATGGGTAACATTAATACTATAAAGATTTTCGTGCCGGTAGGAACTTTGGATTCTCTTGGCATTAAATTCTCCCAACTGTCGAGATAGTGGAATGTCTCCATGGACAATGTCGTGGTGCTATGCACGTGATGGTGTGGTGACGTTTCAAGCCTTGTGACGAGCTATAAGTGATTTGGTTCGAGAGTTATCTGAGTTGTCTTCCTCGGTGGCTATGGTAATAATGGCGTCAATTAATATGGTTGTTGCTTGGGTTATGTGAAAACCCTTTGGTGATCTCCACCGTTGATCTAGCAAGGGTTTGGTTTCTGGGATCTAACCCTAACCTCCACTATGTTCTACAGTGTTAATGTTTCCTTGGAATTTGGTGTAGTGGCTCTGAGGAGAGGCCGACAGGCCGAGAGCCTTCAAGGTTTTGTTAACAGACTTTTGTGGAGTGCCCACGGTTCGAAAATGTGACCTGTTGGTAGCATAAGAGCCGATACACTCATGGTGTTTTATAGTGGCCGCTTGTATTAACAGCTCCAGGGTGAGTGGCAATGATTCGTGGTAGATGATTCGATACTTGGTTTTCCATGTCTGTCCAGTGGTATTTTTTCAGAGTTGTTTTCCACCCTTCTTTGCATTCGATGGTGGAGTATGGTTCTAGTTTGCACAGTCTTGGCATTCTGCTCCGGTGATAATCTTAAAGGTAATGGTTCTCAGTTTGAAACCCTGTATCTTCCATTCTATTTTGAGAGTTTTAGTTGTTAATATTTCACCTGTAATGACACTTGTTATAACCACACTCGTGTTCGAATGGCAGGTACCTTCGTCGAAGGCTTCTCAACTTAGGTTTTGGTAGCTGGCAACTGCAAATGACCGGTAAGCTTCGGTGGTTACTCGTTACTCCGGATAGATGACTAGTGGACCTTCAATGTGTTGTTTGCCAAGACTTTTTGTTTTCTTGGGCTCTGAGAGTGACCTTCGTCGAAAGCCTATGAGCTGTTGGTAGATTGGGGAGGATGAATCCTCGACCCTTTCATCGTTGTTTTTAGTAGTAAATGTTTTCCATTGTATAATCTGTAAAGGAAAATACTCAGGAGAGGGTTTCACCCTTCTACTGTTCTCGGTAATGGAAGGATTTATGTTTTCATTCAACCTGTGTTCGTGTGGTTGGTACTGTGAGCTATTTTGTGTAAAAGAAGCGAAGCTTAGTGTTTGCAATCTACTGTTGAATTGATAATATGATAGATTGTTTTCCTACTTTATCGTGTTTGTGTTTGTGTTCAAGAGCAGGGCTCCAGTTTGTATGCATTTGATGTTTTTAACGTTTTTCCACTATTGTACTTTAAGAAAAGATCGATGTCTAAGGGTTTAGCTCTGTAATAAAATGGTCAAACCCTAAAGTGGGTTTTTGGAAATGTTCTGTTGTTAAGATAACAACGTTTTAACTTCTGAAATTAGATATCTAATTTGAGCAATTCGTATGGTTACTGTTTAATAGTTTTCAATTGAATGTGATAATGTACACTCATGATAATGTCTAGATGTCCTTGATTCTAGTCTTAAAGAATGTAAAAGATAATCGTTTTGTGCCTAAGTTTATGGAGTTGAAAGCTTCTCTTCGTTATTCTTTTTCTGTTGATTTTTGTGAAGGCCGTGAGCCAAGATCCAATGTTCTATTTTCAGTTATGAAACGAATCGTGATCAGTGTCTTGTTCTGTTTGAAACTTAACTATGTTCTGTTTGAAACTTAACTAAGCTCTTAAACTGAAAGATAACAGTTGATATTTCTAGGGTTTGATAAGTGAAGGGTATGAACCTGTCATAAATATTAGGTTTGTAAATGATACTCTACTTGTACAACATAATGATTCTTTGCTTTAAATAAATAAATAGTATAACAGAAATGAATACTGTGCATAAATATTAGTACTAAGCAATTATGCATTGTTTGAAAAAGAAATGTAATATAATGCTTGTTGATGCTATTAAATTTGTAGCTGTTATGATTTCCTATTTAAATACTGTGTAATAGAAAGATAATTTCAATACTTGGATACGAAAACTGTTTGTTTTCATGATATATATACTTGTTAGCAGTAAGGGATAACAGTACTGTGTACTTAGAAAATAATTTTTTTTGCAGTTGTTATTTCAATACAGGTTGGTGAAAGAAATACAGTGAACCTAAAACATTTAACTGATGAAATAATGATAAGAGAAAGACATAGAATTATATTATTTAATACAGAATATTAATGGTAGGAAAAACTAATGAAATACATCAGTATTGATCTTCTCATTCATCTGGCAATCTCCCTATCAATTTATCTACCTTAATCTCTTCTCTGTACTAGAGTGCGATGCAGATCCATTAGCATGGGGAAAAATGCAGAGAATATTTTATTCAATTCATCTTACCTAATCATTACTATACAGAATCCTAATTATATCAGAAACTAAAATAAATGCATTTGTTTAATAATAACCTTGAAAACAGTAAATCGATAATTGTAGATAGAAATTTAAACTACTTAGAATTAGAAAAGCCAAGTAGAACCTGTAAATGAAGATAGGGTCGCAAACACCCAAGGAGGCCTGTTCCTCCCAACCTTTTCTAGAAGAAGCAGCCAAAACTACTTGCTTCCTTTGGACCCCCGAGCTTGCTTACTGAACCACTAAGAAGATGGAATCTATGTAGAAGCAAGGCACTCAGTAATATAACTTCTGGACTCAGCAGTGTAACTTCTGCACTCAAAATATTCCTTCTACACTCAGCATAATAACTTCTGCACTCAAAATATGCCTTCTGCACTCAGCAATATAACTTCTGCACTCAAAATATGCCTTTTGCAGACAGCAATATAAATTCTGCACTCAGTAGTATCATAGGAAGACTTACACCATGATAAAAAACTCAGCATATCCCCTCATCGAATCTCTTGGGTGCAAGCACAGCAAAACCCCAAGGTAAATTTCCTCGTCAGGAAAAGTGATGAACCTCAGTTCATAATTTGATAGCTCTTATATAGAATGCCTAAGTATTTAGTGGTCAGTTTTGAATAAATGAGCCTCAAGCTCCAGTCCCACCTGCCAGGGCACTATGACCACATTTCAAGGGAGTTTTCCCATACCAACAGCTAGTTAGTTGCATCATGATGCTGCCACTTGTCCATTGCCTTCTACTCCAGATTCCATTCCACCTAGTGGGTCAGTAAACTCTCTTTCAACAGTCCCCTTAGGTGTTTGTCTCCTATTTATTTTATTAAATAATAAAATATTGTGCAATTACAGTCATCCTTGGACACTTGTCCAATATAAAACTTTACAATAAAAGTTAACATAATGTTTCCAACATAAAATGTTTTTCAGCAAAAAGGGTATGTTACAATGCAATCACGTGAATAGTATTAATGATGTCTCAGGTATCAAAACCCTACCGCGAAGCTTCAGGGTTTGGTCCTTTTGTTAGATTGTTTTGGCTCTGCGTTGAGATGGCATTCTGAGCTCCTCTCGGCCTCCATGGTTGCTGGGAACCACTTGTTGAGGTGGTTGTAACCGTATGCGTTCTAGTAGTGGGAATTTATGGTTTTCTCAACGTGCTTGGATTTCTTGCTTCCTGGACTATCTTCTTGGCCATGGTTTGAAACCTGCGAGGTAATGTTTAACAATACCCTGAACTTTAAATACCATAGTCTGCAACTTGATCGATATCTACTTTGTTCAAATTTTAATCCTATTTGGTTGTAATGGAAGGGACTGGTTCAATCCACGTTGCTATCATTTAAAGAGGAGAACTCGTACTAGAGGTTGTGAGCCCACGGTAAGTCTCGGGCTCATCCAGATGATACCTCTATCATTATCTTGTTGCTCTTCCAGTGTTTACTTGTTTGTAATGTGGCTATGAAGTCGTATAGAGTAACATGGCTGCAATAGTTAGTCTTCTTGGAAACAAGCCTGAGTTGGGGGTTTCGGTTAATTAGATGGGGAGGTTTTAGAACAGGGTTTGAAGAACTCTAGTTCACTATGCAATAGTACTGCAATTGTAATGTTCCTTTATGAAGCAGAAATACAATGGATCCTTAGTTTTTGAACTTTGTTTCCTGTAATGAGTAATGTGAAGGTTTTTTTTTTTGCTCTTGCTAGTTTATCACAATGCATTAGTTCGGTGATTGAATGTTATAAGGTGTTAACCCTTATCTCTGTTTCGATACTATTTCTACGGTTTTCCTGTGTGAAAAGAAGATACTTATACTTTATCTTTCGGCTTCCTGACAGTTTGTCTCTTCTGCAATTAAATGATATATGAAAAGAATTAGGGTTTTAAAACCTGACCTCGTAGCTTTGTTTATTTCAGGGTTACTATATCTCTGCCACGATATTAATTCTTCTTTGTATTTTATGCGTTGGTAAAACCCTACTTGGGTGTGTCTTGGTTGAGACTCTAACCCGTATAAAATTATTTGTTCAACCTGTGTATTTGAGAAGGTGCTATGATGCAAAGGATGCCATCAAGCTTAACCCTAGATGTGAACTATGTTGATATTAATAACCTTGTATCTTATATAGATGTTGTAAATTACTGTATTTTAATTGATGGATGGGGAATGTTTTAAGCCGGTTCATATCATTTTAATGAACTCTCGGGTGATCCCATAGGTCTTGAACCCGAATCTTGTTGTATTCGTTTAGGATTATAATGTGATAATTTCCAACCTGGGCACGCCTCTTATCATGGATCGAACCCATGGCCTTATGTGGATACTGAAGTGTTACCAATGCTATTGTTTATTAATGTGTTGTAAAAGAATTTTGAAGTGCTATGCATTAACCCTATAATCCTACGACTTACATGGAAGATAAAATTAGGGTTTAACCCTTGATACAACTGATGCGATAGCAAATAGTTTGAATCCTATTGTATATTTGAAGGGTTTTTAATAATTTACAGTATAGTGATTCGATACTTAATAATTGATTGTGGGGTTTGACCCTTGGCATAATCAACCTACTCTTCGCATTAGATTAGCATCAAAGGTATTTATATTACAATTCTTTCCAAGTGCGTAGATGGGTGCATTTTCCAGTACTAAGTGTTCATTGATATTTCTATACAATATTGTTTTATAAAGTAGGATTCTCGATGATGATGTGAATATAATATTATGTCAGACTACTTGTATTAATTCTGTGTAATATATAATGTGATTTTTGACAATGAAATATAAGCCTCAATGCAATGATTATAATACTAGGGTTTGTATTTGAGTTCTGTAAAATGACCTGCTTGTTTGGAAACTGTATAATATATTAATATAATTAATTGTATCGATTCTACTGTTCTGTTTATAAGTCATATATATAAACCTAGGGTTTCATTTAGATCTGTGTATATTATGATATACACAGTATAAACTATGCTTCATTTTATGATTCTACAGGTATAACCATTCGTAGGCAAACAATATAAATTATTTCTTGCTTTGTACTATATACTTCTATTGAATTCTACTATTTGAATGAATAAACATATATAGATTATGAATTGCATATTACAGTATAAAACATCATTTCTCAGCATAAAAGTAGATAACATATATTTTTATTTACTGTTTGGAAATCATATCTAATCTATGTTAATTAACTCTCTTCCTGTACTAGAGTACATCACCTTAGGGTGAAAGGAAAAATACAGGAAGATATTTATCTTCAATCATTCATTATTCAAAATATGATCATTCATTTGATTTATAAAAGTAATATTCAGCTCGAAAAATTAGACATTTAAAATAGCCTATTGATATCTATTAAACAAACAATTTTCAGAATAATTCAACAGTTCAGAAAATAAATAAAATATAACAAGTAGAACCTGAAAATTTGATAGGGTGGACAAACACCTAAGGAGGCATGTTCCTCCCAACATTCTCCAGAAGAAGCAGCCAAATCACTTGCTCCTTTGGACCTACGAGCCTGTTTATTGAACCACTAGGAAGAAGTCTCTATGTAGAAGCAAGGAACTCAGGTTGTACTTCAGCAATCAATGGAGACTTGCATACACCTCACATATGTACTTCAACAATCAATGGAGACTTGCATACATATTAATACCTCTGCACCCAACAGGAAAACTCTGCACTCAACAGAAATAAGATAGTCTTACTCAACAACTCAAAACATAGCTTCCCCTCATTGAATCTCTTGTGTGCAATATCCAACAAAACCACAAGGTAAGTTCTCTCGTCAGAGAAAGTGTGAGCCTATGCTCAAATTCGATGGCTATAAAAGATGCCTAGGTCTTTTGGTGGTCAGTTTTTCATTCAATGAGCCATAAGCTCCAGTTCCACATTCATGGGAACTTGAGCACAATTTAAGGGAGTTGTCCCATAACAACAGCTAGTTACTGAGTTCAGATGTTGCCACTTGTCCATTGCCTTCTACCCCAGATTCCATTCCTCCTAGTGGGTTAGTAAACACTCTTTTAATAGTCTCCTTGGGTGAGTGGCTCCTATTATAATTTATTAAATAATAATATTATTCTTTTACAGTCATCCTTGACACTTGGTCAAATATAAAACTTTACAATAAAAGTTAAAGTAATGTTTTTCCACAAACATAAAATGTCTCAAATACTAGGTAGGTTACACCCTGCCTATGTGACAAATTGTATGACATAAGAACCCAACCAATGAATTATGAACTTACTTGGGTGCTTCAAAAAATTGTTTTCATACATCAAATTAGATCTCCAATCTTGAACTGATTTTGCTTGATATGTTTTTCGTGTCAGGATTTCTCGTGCGCTTTTTGCACCAGCTGATGAAATCCTGCAACGAATCAGTATTCCTCCAAATCCATTAGTTCTGATAATATTTTTCTACTATGCCACAATTTCTGAGCTTTGTCAGCGCAAATTCAACACAATGAACTCCATAGGCATGAGTACCTCTTTCGCATACACTAACCTGAATGGTGCCTGTTCTGTCAGCTTCTTGCATGTTGTTCTATATGCCCACAATATTGCATGAATCCTCAAGTTCCATTCATCTCACTTTACGTTGTAGATATTTGTTAGTGCATTCTTTAGGATCTTGTTAAATGTTTCAATTAATCCATTTGCTTGAGGGTGATAGGGGGTGCTCTTCTAGTGATAGATCTGTAACTCCTTTATTAAAACAACAATTGTCTTATTCAAGAAATGGGTACCCTAATTGCTCATCAAAATTATTGGAATCCAAACCTTGTCACAACATTCTCAAACAAAAACCCTGCAACATTCTGCTCCATCCCATATAGTCAAATAATCTATTGTAGTAATTATATACATTTCTCTTGACCTCTTCGTAGGTGGATTAATTGTCCCCACAAAATCCACTACCCACTTATCAAATTCCTACAGTGTTATTTTTGGCATCAAGGGGATCGCGTCCCTCCTTGATGGCTTCCCAACTCACTGGAAGATGGTGCACATATGATAGAATTCCTTAGCATACTTATGTAGAGTAGGCCACCACAATCCTCTGCACAAATTCTTCCAAGTAGTTGCTTTCCCTACATAGTGGCCTCCCACAACTCTATCACGAGCCTCTTTAATTCAATATCATAGGCCTTTCATATTCCAAGACACGTCGTCTCAAAATCTCATATGCACCCAACTTATACAAGTTCCTACTATCAATTGGTAGTCTACTTCCTTGACTACCAATTGCTTCTTCTGTGTAATCGTGTACTCGATTGGAGCTATGCTAGTGCTCACTAATTGCACAATCTCTACAAAATAATCATCAACCATCTATGTTGGAATTGATTTAATACTAAGAGGGGGCTGAATTAGTATTAGCGCAGTTTTTAGTATTTTTTACCTTCTTTAACATATAATCCTTTACTTAATATTTATCTTCTGTTATGCATCAATAAATAAGCATCCACACATATATGGAGCACATAAACAACACATAACACATAGGATTTTTACGTGGAAACCCAAATGGGAGAAAACCATGGAATGCTTCTTTATAATGAGAAAGAATACTTTCAAGGAAGCACCGACTTCTTGTGTTTACTAGAATCAACTGGAAGGAGGCACCAACCCCCTAGTTTTACAGGCACCAACCTGAAGGAAGCTTCAACTCCCTATGTTTCTACAACACCGAATGGAAGGAGGCACCGATCCCCTGTCTTCTTTGTTTTATAGGAACCAACCTGAAGGAAGATCCAAGTACCTGTCTCCTTGCCACGCCCGTCCGCCCTGATGTCCGATGTATGTTGCTGTCTTACTGAACTTCAACTCTGCGCACTTCTTTAGATATTCTGATGACAATTATGTTGTGTGCTACCTTCGTATGCAGACTGTACTCTGTCAATGCGCTGCATACATCACTTGAATTCTCATTCCTCTCAAATCACGCTTCTACTGATGACTTACTTTATGTACGGTGTGCTAGATGATACTACAATATGCATCTCTGGTTATCTCAAAGTTCTGCTCTGCATAAATGCAATGACCAATTGATACCGTGATTTCAATTGATAGTTTGTTGTTCTTAAATGAAGCACTAGTAACAGATGGAACTGTGCACTTTCTGATGTGTCCGTTCGGTTCCTGTGCAACAAATGATTCGTCCATTCTATTTAACGCAATTGTATCAGATCATCTGCATCATGATACGCCTATAGGATCCTGCTGTTGTTCTATCATTGCGCATCAGATGGAGTTCTCAACTTCTCACACTTTCACTTCTGCTCATATGCATAAGCTAGACATTTGCTCATTGTCTGATAAACTTTGGTTCTTTCTCAGCACTTTTGTCTCTACAACATCTATGAATATCGATGCGCTGATTGTAATACTGTCATTCGAAACATCAAGCACTTGCACATACTTCAGTATTTCTTCCTTTCAGTACTCGCGCATCTGTCACATATCTATCACATCATTCTGTGCACCATCAAAATTTCATTATGCTGCATGTGCACATTCGGCTCTTCGCTAGATCATTCTATTCTGTCCACAAGCCCCTTGATGCCTCGAAAAACAAAGTAAAACATGCACTCCAAGCTCTTAAGCTCTCACCATCAAGATTATCTTCGAACTTCTTGAACTCTCGAATTTGAATCTCTATTTATAAATGTCGTGCACGGAATGTATGTTCACAATTTGGTTGTGGCATCTCTTCTTCCATACTTCACGGATTATGCATATGCCATGTGTCATCATTTGCACTACTGATGTGTCATCTTTGATGTATCAAGCGCCCTCACGATCCACTACACGTGGGACTTTACACCTTGGTGGTGTACCTTTGTGCTCTTAATGTACCATTTCCTTACGGTATGTGCACAATCTTACACTTCATATTGATGTGTCTATGACCTTTTCTGTACCAACCCTTGTGGGTAATGTGACCTTGTGATATTAATACTTTGTGGGATCTGCACATAGTCCAACTTCTTCCAAATGGGTATTTGACCTTTTCCTTGTCATCCTTTGTGGGACTTGCGCACCTGTTGTATAGTCGATTGTGGAATTTGAACATAGATGGTCTTCAACCGCCGTATCCTTCAAGGAACTTGTGCGCACTCTACTTACTGAAAGCACCTTCTGATTGGACAAGTTTGCGAGCTTTCAGAATCCTCTGACCATTGACTGCTTGCACACTTCCAACCAACACTCAGGCTTTCTTGCACATTCCAGAGACTTCCTTCAACAAACTTGCACACTTGTACCATTTGCACAACCAATTCCTTAGTTGTTTGTGCACATGTACCATTGTTCAACCAACTCCTTTGATTGTTAACATGAGAGAGTATGACTTGGTGGACTTGATTTTTGCGCAAGGACCACATGTTGTAGGATACATTACTTGTGTTCTTCCTTGAACTAGATTTGCATGATGTATCTTCTTGTTTACTTCTTCAAACTTTTCATGCATGATGTATCCTTGACACACACATTCAAACTGAAATGCACTTATAGATATACTCCAAAGTTGCATTCATATCTATTACCTTCACCATTTGCGCATATACTTCTGGTGTTCATGTTATTCTTCATCTTGCACATACATTACTTCAAAGTGGCTCCCATATACTACTTTGGCAGGAATACCATATCCAATTTGACTTCAACTAATATCAATGACTCAAAATTAATCAACTGTTGACATCTTCTTTGACATGAATTGACAGTTAAACACTTGACATCAATAACAACCAATGCTCAACAATCTCCCCCTTTGGCATTGATGTCAACACCTAATGAATCCATGCTTGATATTCTTTGAACTATATGCTTCATCGGTACTTTGTCACAGTGCCCCCCTGTGTATATTCTCCCCCTGAGTTCTTTGGGATTTTGGATACCGCATTCTCTTTTGTTAGTACTTCTACTACTAATTCTCTACGCGAACCATTATGCTTTTTGTTACATCTGTGCAGACCATATGTTCAGTCATCTTCATGCTCTTTCACATCTACTAAGGATTCCTGTTGTTTCTTTTGATATTTGCAATTATCCCCATTTCGTGATGTCTTGCCAACTTCATACATATTTTCATGTCTCGGCCTCTTAATGTCAGTTTCTAATGTGCACTTCATGCCTCAGCTTCATGCATCTCTCCTCATTTGACATCAATGGAAAAGAGGTGCCTATCTTTTGTGCAATATGAGTTCTTCTGTATGTTTTTCACTAGCATCATCCTAATTGACCAACCCCCCTGTCTTTATGCTTCATTTCTTTGCAGAAATTCTGATTGAATTTAAGATTTTAGATTCTGTAAACTCGTTTTCACAACAACAGCTTTTTCTTTTAGTTCTTTCTCCTTGGTTACTAAATTTGTTTCTACATGTTCATAAACAGAATCAAGTCCTTCTATTCCATTACTAATTACCTTTTTTATCTCATCTTGTACTTTTGGAAAGGAATCTGTTAGGATGAATGCTTCTTCCTGAAATGGTCTTAGCTTTTCGATCAGATTCTTGTGTTCATCTCTGAGCATGTTAATTTCCGGCTGCAGATCTCTAAACTTTTTCATTTTCTTCTGTCTTTCAGTAGCTGGAAAATTAATCAGATTTTCATGAATCTTTTTTTTTTTCAGTTTCTTGTGAATTGCACAACTTCTTATCTACCTCCTTTAGCTACTCATTTTCAATTAAATTTGTCCATATCTGAGCACTTTCTTCATGCATCTCTACACATTTTGGATTCGGGACTTTGATGTTCTCAAATGTAATGTTGACTCTTTCGAGCAGTCTCTCACGTTCTGCATTGATTTCTAGAGGTGTTACAGGCCCCTATGATAGTTCTGTGACTCTTTCCTGTAGCCCCTGAATGATTTCACTTACTTTCAATAATTTCCCTTCTGGAGAAGTGTCTTCGATTTCTTGAATTACTGGGAGCGAATTGAACACTTTCTCCACTGCCTTCTCTAATCTTGAGGCACCCTATTTTACCTCTTCTACTTCTTGTCTTAGATTGTTACATCTTGTGACAGCTTCTTTTGCTTCGTTTTCCATATCTATTGCTTTTTGTACTGCCTTTTATTGTTTTTCCTTCAATCTTAGACATTCGACCTGCAAAAATTCCCTTTCATTCTGTCTTTTGTGCAAATATGATGGAGTGGCTTCATATCTCCTTCTGATTTCTTGTGCAGCTGATGTGTGAAGTTCATATAAATCATTTTCAAATAGAAGTGCTATAGACAATCCTACATAACTTGCCGAGTCCTATTCCCCTTGGGTGGAAAGTCCCAATGATGTAGATGGAATTTTCAAGCTTTTGTGCGACAATGTTCCCTGCATATTTGAATGCAGCTATGAGCTACTTGGATGCGATTCAGTATTCTTGTTTTATTTGATAGTCTGTATTTGATGTCACGGATCTGCAAACTTTCATCCATTTTTAGCATGATCTCTACTTGTTGAGATGAAAGATATTCAACTTCTCCTTTTGTGGCTACATGCTCTATGGCTTCTTCTATGGCATTTCTGATTTCTATGCCTATTCTATAAAAATCGTCTTTGGTAAGGACACAGGTTGGATTGGGATTCAAATATTTTATTTTCTTTCTTGGTAACCCTTCTACATGCTTAGTTTATTTTCTCTTCTCAGTGGGCACAATATGTCGAGTAGACTTTGGATGAGTTTCGGTGAAATTTTCTTCCACTATGGGGACTACATTGCTTTTCAATGCAACCTCTTCTTATTCTGTCACAGGTATCCTCCATTCATCATCCCATTCCTGCACTATCTACGCAATATCATTCTCGGAACACATGAACTTGGTGGCCAACCATCGCTTGCTTGGGTCTCTTTTGGCATGGCCAAAGGTATAATGCATCCCAAGCTTGAAACACATTATGCCCTTGTATTACTCATATATGTGAGGCCATATCTGAGGAGTTTCATGCAGAATGTGCTTAATTTCTTCAAAATAGACACACAAATTGATATCATTCAGCTCATGTCTTCGTTTATTTGGAGAATCCCACATGTTTGAAAAACTGGACCCAAGAAGGGTCTTCGATTTTTGTCAAAGAATTGGATTCCTTCCGGTTCCTTCCATCCAACAAATGAAATACAGATCAATAGCTAGGAGTATAGAAATGGATTAACGTTTTCTTGAGCTTTTGTGCAGTCTTCAAAATAATCATTCAGTAGGAATGTTGACCAATTAATCTGAACACCTTCTACACATTTTTCTGTAGCAGCGATGATCGCTGCTGAGACCTGGTCTTGGCGCCCCTTTCGAAACAAGTTGAAAGCAAGTAGTTTAACAATGAACTTCACAGTGGGGTTGTTGATATGAGAATGGTAAAGCCCATACCACCCTGTTGAGTTCCATATTTTTCAGCCATCCTTTTCCCAAGTCCCTTTTTATCAAAGAGAAGGCTTACATCTTCTCCGGTGGCAGGTAGACCAGTTATTGATTCAATCAGCACGACATCAATGGATATTGCTCAGTTGATCCACAGGTATCCGCCATGCTCTTGTGATAGCAATAATTTTGCACACAGTTTTCCATAATCATAATTTTCAAAGTAGGGAATTTCCAACAGGTTCAGTATTCTAGAATTAGATAATCCAATGGCCCAATCTTGGAGCACCATTTCACATGACTCACTTCTTTCCATGTACTGTGTTTTGACAAGTTCTGGAAATTTATTAGAGTCACTGACATTGTATTTTGCAAGCACAACTTGGTTTATTGCGCCGCATAGGTTTTCTACAACAACAACTCCTTCAGATTCCTTCTGGTCAGGAAACTTTGAGCTTTCCAGTTAAGGTAGAATGAACATTGGAGCGTTCGTTTTTCGTGAGGAAGTATACTCACAATTGTATTATACAGGTGCATACATATCTACATCTTTGTTCTTCTGTTGTATTTTGAATGCCATGGTTCTCAAATCTCACTCTTTCACACACTCATTGATTTTTTCTTGCATCAATTGTTCTCAATAGACGCTAGGGTTCTTACCAGGAATGTCCAAGGTTTTTGAAGGCTAACTGTTCCTTCTGTCATTAATGATATGTATATTTCCCTTGATTTGGTCCAACTTTGGGATATTGGAGATTTTTCTAGAAATTCCAGTTAATCAGTCCTGTTGGCACGGGTCCATAGTGCACAAGTGAAGAACCCCCAAGCGGCGAAAGGGTAATCAACATGAACACCAGACCGGTCGTGAAGTATAAAAGAGCCGATATATGCCGAGTATTTGGTTAAGTTAGTTAGTAATGGGTCATTTGGACCATTTTGTAATGGCCAAGTGAGCCTATAAATAGAAGTACGATTGTAATCCTAAGGGAATCTTTGGATAATCAAATCTATCTTTGTTCTAATATTTTTGATCGATTTATTGGAGCATCTATCTAGTTTTGGTATGTTTGATCGCAGCGATCGTTCTGAGTTTGTAATGGTTTTGAGATGTATGGGACAAGTTGATAAATAATGGGAACGATTGATATATGTCTTTGAATCTGTCTCTTTGTCTTGTTTGAGTATCGCAGTTGTTAACACCCAAAACGTAACCCAAGGTTGTGGAGAGGCCGAATCAGGGTAACCACTAACCACTTTAGACTTGTTCTACTGACCAAGCACAGTCAGAGAGGGATCTCTCAATATCGGTAGAAGACTGAAGGTAAAACAAGAATAAACACACAACCTTTCTTCTCACTCGAAATATACATTCAAATCATAGACAGAAGGTCATATTTCTGATGGGACATATTTTTTTAAGGTTTGGTGGGAAAATCGAGAGCATAAACCTTGGGCGATGGAGTCAGGATACAACATGAAGATCGGATAGCAGTGCCGCAGTACAAACTATTAAAACAGAGGCAAGGTAGCCACTCTCTTGCCGTCGTAATGCTATTTTCTGGTGATAAAAGAAGAAAATAAGAACAGACTATTGATACGAGCATCCAACAAAGATGAATTCGATATCAACTTTAGTAGCAATATTGAGTGAACAGCTGAGATAATAACCAGAGCTTCTTTCCAATAATTCTAAGCTATTATACACTGATCTCATATATGAAAGGGAAAACATAATGTAAATGTATAACAGGAAGTACGAGCACATAGGGAAGAAAGAAAAACAGACTACAAGTAAAGCAACACATGAATCTCTGCAAAACGATCTGCCATAGGCACTACACATTATATTAATGTAAAAGTCTCAAAATCGAGCTCGATCCCCAGGCATTAGTTGAATTATTTTCCAACGCTTTTCTCTTCTATTAGAATGATATTTATAGGCTTTTTAGCCTCGAATTGATCATCAGGAAACAATTAAAACTACACTGCCACCTTGACAACCTCAAAATTTGGGAATATTACATATGTGTCTAGCTCAAAAAAGATTGATTAAGATGGGAAACAGGAATATGGTGATTAGAACTCCACCTTACTACTGATCCTTTAATTGGCCCTATGGATCAAAGAAATTCTCTATTCTCAAAGAGGTGTCCGCCTGCGATTCCTCTGCTGGAGGGGGAGGTGCCGCTTCCTCAATGGATATTACAAAATCCTTGAGAATCTCCTTGTCCTGGTGGGTGTCTCACTCATCTTTAGGGGTCTCTTTCTTCCCTTGACTTCGAACCCTTCTGCACACCTGTCGCTCTTCGGGCTCTTCATCTTCGTTGGTGGTGCTAGCTTCTATGTGGTCAAATACTACAGGAGATGAAGGAGAGTGTCCTTCCTCCACCTCAGACCACGCCTGCTTGGGCATAAAGACCACTTCGGATCCCTGATCCTTCTCCATGAATAGACTCTAAATGAAAGATATCCAGACTTCCAGGTGCACCACCTTTCCCATGCACTAATTTCAAACAGGGGACACAGGGACCATGTCTATAATGACCGTGGCAGTGATGGAAGCTACGTGCAATCACCTTCGCCATGATGACCTGACTGAATCTCCCAATCGAGCAACAATGATGTCTACGGCTTGAGTTGACGTAGAACATGCTTAGCTAGGATTTCCATATAGGTGAAAAAATATACGATGGCGCTGAGGTGGCCCTCGTCCTATTCGAAATCATTTTAGTGGTAGTAGAGATGCATTTAAACCGTCTATCTGCTTGGTCATATCTACACCGTAGATCTTAGCTCCATCACATCCAGGCCGCCCGAACCTGCACCCTTCTACCAAAAGTTCGCAAGTTTGCAAATCGTATTTCCCCACTCATGTCAAATATGCGAACAAATTATCGATCGTCGATCTGCATCCTCCATCATCGACCAAACTATGACCTTCCTACCTGCTAACACCCCACTAGCACTTATAGCACCCCCAACTCTTTTTTTTTTGCGACGAGATCCTACAGCCGTTGATCTTCATCGATCCCGATCCAAACCGTCCACATGCGCTTTTCTATGCCACGGGCGCATTTCTTTGCCTTTATCCCACTTAGCGCCCTTTTTAACCGTAGACCCCTTTCTAGATTTCTTACCATGGAACAGGCCTGCTACATAAAGCCTCAAATTTTTTATTTTTTGGGCCATGATTGTTTGAATCAAAGTTTTTCCTCTGCTACTCCTCTGACGGCCTTTGGATGCCTTTTTCTTTAGTTTTCAATGGTCTCAGTGTCTAGTAGGGAGGCCTGGAGTTTCTTCACTTGGGCCTTCAAAATTTTATTCTCCGCCTTCTCTATCCTTAATTGATTCTGCACCCTAGCTTTGTCGGTTTTTCCTCTGATAGATCGAGGGCATACTTGAGCAACCTGTTGTAAATAACCTCCTCTACTTCTTTGTGCAGGCTGATCACGTCTAGCACTGGACTTGAATTCTAAGTCAGGGTTAGTATAGGTGGCTAAAAATGCTTAGCGGCTCTCACGAAAAAACTGTCTATATGTGGTGATGGCAGACTCTTCGGGAAAAATTCTCGGACTCGGGTACTTGGGATGCAGGGATTCCAAAAGAACCTCTAACGATCGAGGAATTTACTGCGCAAACAATCTCAGAGTTCTGGGAATTCATACCGACTCTCTAGGGTTCAGAATAATTTGATTCACACCTTGACACAGACTCGGGGGAAAAACATAATCGGGTCAATGCAAAAAGGGGTAAAAACAAAACCCTCCATCTTCCAGAGCAATTTAACCCTAACATTCTCAGAAACTGGTTCTTCATCCATTTTTCATTGTAAATAGACTTAGATTTGCTACTAGCAGCCGTTATGAGGCCTTACTTGTCACTGAAAAACTCTGAGAATGACTCCTCATGTCGCCTTCTTCGTCTTCCACATGCCCAAAAGCTTCCGGTTTCGACAGGTGTTAGAATGAATGTCAACTTCTCATGCTGACTCTTATATCTAGAACCCTCTTCCTTTTAAACTTCTGTCTTCTTTGCTAGCTGCCGACCTTTTCCATTCGTTGATCTCTCATGCGTTGATCCTGGTCGTTAGATCTAATCCCTCTTTTACTGATTTGACATCTTTTCCCTATATGCCGTCGGATCATCTCCCAGGATTCAGTCTCAACCGCCCCTTTATTAGCACCATATACCAACAACGTGGTGTCACATCTCTTAGAAATGGTTTTCATTACCGCCTATCCTCCTCGTGACGAGTCCAGGTGCTTACACCTGTTAGGTGGTATATTTTGTTGCAACCACCGATGTCTCCTAACTGTCTCTCATATCCCTGACGTGACACTCCCCCAAGACTGTTGATCCTTCCCTGCTTTGCATCGACGGTGGAGATCTGTAACCTATTTAATCCTTGAATCATTTCCTACTGGCGGGGTCCACACCATTATTCTCCTCGTGGTTTGGCTATGCGACGATGAACGAGGATCGTTGATCTCCCATGCGGGCCCGATCAATAGCACAACCTACCCTGGATTTACTCTTTGCAATTTTATCATTCAAACTATAGTATTTTTACCTCCTTTTGCTCAATTTGGTCACATTTTTTCATTTTCCTTTGGATTTCCCTAGGTTTTTTTATATCTAACCTTTCCAAATCAATTTTGTCTCCTACTTTAGAACCTAGCCATGAAAATGAAAACATCTTCAATCTCTCTCCAGGGAATTTTCGAGATATCCATCCATTTAACCCTAGTTCTTTTGCTAAAAAACTAGGTGCTAACAGTAGTGTTTGATGTTTCATTGAGATTGCAATTGATGTTTCCACAGTTATGTTATGTACCACATATTCCTTGAACATGATTTGATGATTTGTTTAATTTGTTAACTATGAGATGATAATGTGTTCATGCGAATGAGGATAATGGTTGATAATGTGATGTTCTGATGCAAATGTAAATCTCTGGCTTATGTTGTGAATGAGTGTGAGATAATGCATGTCTTCTCATAAATACGGAAATTTGGTTCTTGTAGCCCCCTTAGCAATCTCGGGTGAGACTTCATTTTCTTTGCGGATGTTGCTGGAAAAGGTAAAACCTTTCTGGGATGATGTTTAAGGGAGTCTGGGTTGATGTTTGTTGACAGCAGTGAAAAGTGAACCCCTGTCGACAGGATTGTGTCACCAAATGGTTCCGTTGTCAGGACCCTAGTGCGAAAGGAGAGAGGGCATGCTGTGGCATCTGACAAAGCCAGAGATCGAGGAGTGGTTCCACAAGAAGACGCGAGAATTTTCCGAGGAAGAGAATCAAAACCCTAGATGGTCAAAAAATGATTGGTTGCATAAGTATATGTACTCTGATATCCATAAATTATTCTTCTGTGAATTTACTATACTGCTACACGAATGGTTGGCACAATTGAATTTTCAGAAGAAGAATTTCCAAGGATGTGAGCTTACACACTTGAACACTGGACACCAGAACTGATCTATCAGTTGAAACGGGTGAACAACAAAGCATCAAGAACTGTCGAGGTTTGGGTAGACAGTATTTTGGAAGGATACATCACTGAATTTGTTGTCGACACGATTAATTCATATAGCGAGTAGAAAGGAAAATTTTCAAGGGACCCAGAGGAAGGTATCTATTATCGCTGAAACTGTGGATTAAGATGTGCATTTGAAAAAAGGGCATATTAAAGATGAACTCCGACGAGTAAATATCAGGTGCGCGGAGGCTGTGGGTACAACGCGAATGCAGGTCTGGTATAATGATGCGGGGTATATGGATATGAGCTACGACGAAATATTGAGTGAAGCTATGGAAGATTGTGGTACCCGACGAAGTGGGGTGAGGTTCCGGATGGAGAAGAAGAGGAGGACTGAGATAGAGAGAGAGTCTCCTAGGGATACTGGAATAGAGAACTGCGAAACAGGACCACAAGGGACTAAGCGACATTATTGTGACAAAGAGAATGACTGGGATAGCCCTAAACTTGAGGGAGGACAGACCCAAAGCTACAATCTACCCATAACTCCGTGCACTATGCCAAAGTTCCTAAGAAGAAATATAAGCTCTTCGTAGGGTTGTCCTGCGTGTTAGAACAAAAGTAAGAGTAGTGGATCTACGAACACCACTAGGAAACCAAGGATGGCAAGCAACGATGTAAATATTCCTCTTTTTCATGGTAATGGGACCGAGGATCCTGAACAATACTGGTTTTATGCGAAGTGGTGTGGATGGTGAAACAAGTCCATGATGATGATATTAAGAAGGGACAATTAGAGACAACCTTTATGGGCCATGCGCTAGATTGGTTTATGAAGTTTGTACAAGTACCTACAGGGAATTCAGAGAAAACCTTGGGACTAATCAGAGTAGGATTTATCGACGAATTTAGGAAACCAAAATCATAGTGTCAACACCTTCTCAAAGAAGAATGAGCACAAATACATTGGGAAGCAGAAGTCCCATCCCCTACGACTCACATTGTTCAACTCTCGCCGAACAACCATCGAGTACATTTGTGCCCATCCATAGTATGTACCCACCAGTACCTACTCCACTAGCATCAACTGACCACCTGAAACCTTGAGTGTTTCCTTCAACCTCAATACCCGCACCACTAAAACCACTACTTCCTGCATCTGCAAGCTCTCCATATCACAAATGAAGATGGAATTGTCATGCACCTTTGCTGATGCATAAGAGTTCCATGGTAGCATATCCTCCATCGATACATGTGTCAGTCATCTCAGATTTATGTCTGCAATCACCCCTAATAGTGGGAGCCCTGTCATGAAGTATACACATGTTAGAGTCAATTTTATCCGCTCACCCTGTATCACAAATGCCCTTGCATCTCAATCCAAAAACTTGACAAGCTTGTTCAGTAACAACTTGGCCGCATGCATGAGAGGCACTCTCACAAACTTCAGTTACCTGCTTCGGGTCAAAGTATCTTACATTTCCTAGTCACCATCAATGTCCCCCAGCAATGGCCCAAGCTCCCAATATCGTGAGTTAACATGTAGCATCCTGCCAACGCACAAAATGCACCCAATAAGTCTTGTGCATAAAGACCCCCTCGAGGACCAAAGAACGCCTATTTGGCTAAAAAGTGCGCCCCAGAGCACATGTATTGAACTGACAGGCCTGCCCTGGAGTGCGCTTGCCCCTCAGACAGCTTCAATTCAAAGCACGCCTATCTATCCCAAATGCACGCCCCAGGGCAAGTTGCCCCCCTTGAAAAGAATGCCCTAACATTAGAAACCCTAGCAAGCTTAACTGAGGTCCCTTAGAGGCCCAAAAGCAAAAATTAAACCACTGAAATTGACAAGAATGGCGTGAAGGCTTACCTCGAAGTCGATTCCGCTGGTCTAATCAGAAGAAATCAACAATTCTTTTCCTGGGCCCCTCTACACACCATCTCTCAATAGTGAAAATGACATGTGGAATGTGGGCTCCCCCTAATTTATAGCCCCTTTTGTCCCTTTTTTCTCCCTTTGACCATACCAGAGTCCTATGACCTCCATTTTTCACATCGTTCGCACTGTTGGAATCAATATTCCGAGCCTGTGATGATATTTGAGATCTTTTCTCACTTCTCATTCTCATTGAACTTTTTTTTGGGCTATTCTTTAGTGGCCCCACCTTGATTGGCGTGCCATCATGTACATCGACGCTTTTCGGTACCTATACAGTTCCCTCTATTGCGACCTATTCACAAGAGTTTCTCTCCCTCCATAGTATAGTACTGACATTCTTTTTCCACCATTCATCTACCCACTAGGTGTTAAGATTCAATATGCTAAGACAGAAAATATCAGCATTACATTCCATTTCACGATAATAGCATATACAGGATCACTGAAATAACAACAAGCAAAACATAAACACAAGAGACACAGATTTATCCTGGGAAACCCTCATGGGTAAGAAAACCCAGCAAAGCTTCCTCAATATAGATGACCAACAAATACAAAGATGTAATCCACAACCATGAGCTCCTTTTCCTCCATAGAAGACCTCTCCCTCACCTATGCGCTATTCACAAGTGAGTATAGTGTGTGTTAAATGAGGAACACACCTCCTCTATTTATACACATCTCTGACTTGTCTTTGACATTAATTAGGTTGGCCCCAACTTAACCACTGGGTTAAACACCCCATTACAACTGACTGGGATGACCCCTCTAGGGTGGTCTAATAACCCTTTGACCCACATAACACATATAGGGCCGACCCCTACTAGGGAAGTCTAATAACCCAAGTTACCACGTTTCGACGGAGGAATAAACATCTCCAGATATACAATAAGGTCTTCACAGAAGAATGAAACATCTACGGAATAATAAAGTACAAATATAATATTCTTAGAAGTTACAATATTTCAACACTCCCCCTTAACGAGAAGGATATTATAACAACATCTGCAGGAGCAAGGAGTCATCAACATCCTACATGATACATCTATAAATCATTGGAAGCTTTCTTTAATACATCATCATCAGTAACTCAAGTAGTTATTGGAACATCTTCAAGATCTTCAATACTGGAACATCAACATCGTCAGTACTGAGTCTTCATCTTCTGCAGCACTCGAACATCATCATCATCATCGGATCCTCTGATCAACAACATCATCTGGATCTCTCGATCATGATAAGCAACATCATCAACATACAATCATCAACATCGTCATCATCTCGATCTACAACATCTGGATCATCTCCTCGATCTATAGCATCTGGATGATCATCTCGATCTACATCATCTATATCATCTCCTCGATCTATAGCATCTGGATCATCATCTCGATCTACAGCATCTAGATCATCTCCTACAGCATCTGGATCATCTTCTCGATCTACAGCATCTGGATCATCTCCTCGATCTACAACATCTGGATCATCTCGATCTATAGCATCTGGATCATCATCTTGATCTACAACATATGGATCATCATAGTAGCATACTCTGCAATGCACACAATCCAATTACAGGGTGATCAATCCTGCTCACTATTAGGACATAGGTCCATGGATGATACAATCTAGATCAAGTTCCAGGATGATCAATCCTTATCACTTTAAGACAAGTCTCATGTCTAGGGACGATGCAATCCCAATCACGTACCTTTTGAACCAAATTTTCAGGGATGATGCAGTCCTCTCACGTACCTTTTGAACCACTGTTCACGGACGATGCAGTCGTCTCACGTACCTTTTGAACCACTATTCACAGACGATGCAGTCCTCTCACATACCTTTTAAACCAATGTTCACGGATGATGCATTCCTCTCACGTACCTTTTGAACCAATGTTCACAGACGATGCAGTCCTCTCACGTACCTTTTGAAACAATGTTCATGGAAGATGCAGTCCTCTCACATACCTTTTGAACCGAGGTCCAGGGACTATGCAGTCCTATCACGTACCTTTTGAACCAAAGGTTCACGGACGATGCATTCCTCTCACGTACCTTTTGAACCAATGTTCACGGACGATGCAGTCCTCTCATGTACCTTTTGAACCATTGTTCACGGACGATGTAGTCCTCTCACGTACCTTTTGAACCACTGTTCACGGACGATGCAATCCTCTCACGTACCTTTTGAACCAATGTTCACGGATGATGAATTCCTCTCACGTACCTTTTGAACCAATGTTCACGGATGATGCAGTCCTCTCACGTACCTTTTGAACCGAGGTCCATAGATGATGCAGTCCTATCACATACCTTTTGAACCAAAGGTTCACGGATGATGCAGTCCTCTCACGTACCTTTTGAACCAATGTTCACGGACGATGTAGTCCTCTCACGTACCTTTTGAACCGAGGTCCAGGGACGATGTAGTCCTATCACGTACCTTTTGAACCAAAGGTTCACAGACGATGCATTCCTCTCACGTACCTTTTGAACCAAGGTCCAGGGACGATGCAGTCCTATCATCAATTTTTGGAGACATCTGTCTATGGATCAATTCTGGGACCGAAGTCCGGGGAAGATACAATCCCCACCTGTCCACCAAGGACTTCATTCTCGAAGACATCTGTCTATCGATCAATTCTGGGACCAAAGTCTGGGGAAGATACAATCCCCATCTGTCCACCAAGGAATTCATTCTCAAAGACATTTGTATACGGATCAATTATGGGACCGAAGTTCGAGGAAGATACAATCCCCATCTGTCCACCAAGGACTTCATACATCGACCTTCCTGTCAGCATAAAAAATATAGGTATCCACATCATCGACCTCACTGTCGATGCAGGCAATCTCATCATCAGTGACCACATCACTCCCCCTTTCGAGGAGGGTCCTTCTGAACTACACCAAGCTTGTCTCGGAAATACTCAAACTTTACTCGAGACAGAGGTTTGGTCAATATATCAGCAATTTGTTCATCAGTGCTCACATACTTGAGCTTGATAGCTCCTTTCTGCACCATATCCCGTATATAGAAATATCGGATCTCTATGTGATTTGACTTATCATGGAACAATGGATTCTCTGTCATCTTGATACAACTCTGGTTGTCACACATGATCACAGTGGGATCCATATCTAAGTCAAATAGTCCTGATAATAGTTTTTGAAGCCATACTGCTTCACAACTAGCAGAGCAAGCAGCTATATATTCCGCTTCAGCTGTACTGAGAGCCACACCGGACTGCTTCCTGCTAAACCATGAGATCATGGCAGATCCAAGACAATAACATCCACCTAATGTACTCTTCCTATCTGATACAGTTCCTGCCTGGTCAGCATCTGTGTAGCCATATAATCTGAAGTCATGATCTCCAAGATAACAGAGACCAAAGTCTATTGTACCCTTTAGGTACCTCATCACATGCTTTGCAGCTATCAGGTGAAAATGCCTAGGTTCCACTAGATACCATCTCAAGGTGTTTCACAGCAAAGCATATATCTGGCCTAGTGTTCGTTAGATACATCAATAACCCAATATTCTGTATGTACAGAGTTACATCCACTAACTCTGATGACAACTTCAAGTTGGAATCCATGGGAGTGGTCATTCCAAAACATCAAATCTTTTCAAGATTTCTCAACGTACTTTCCTTGGTTGAGAAAGATTCCTTCTAAGCCTTTTCATGCTTCCAGTCCTAGGAGGTAATGCATCAATCCGAGAGCATTGAACTCTATAGATAGCTTCTTCTTGCTTTCCATGATTTGTTTCTCATTCCCTGTCAGAAAGAGATCATCCACATACAATCATAGTATCATCCATAACCTTAAGGTAAAGGTTATGATCAAATTTAATCTTGGTAAAGCCCAAACTTGTCAAGAAGCTATCAATTCTTCCTCTGTGACTAAACATCATTCACACTCTGCATTGAATGATCTTCTGCATATCTATCTGTGCCATCTCTCGTCAGCTGGGTCTACTGATATGAGACTCGAGATCATTCGAACTTTGTGGTGATTTCCTTCTCGCATCCATGTCATATGTATATAGAAACGATCTTCAACCTTGTAGAAAAGGTTGAAATCTGCATCACCCATGGTGATCATTAAGCTTATCAAATGACTATTGATCCTGGGTACCCGTACAGAGATTTCTTCAATTCAATCCTAGGAGTTTTCTCGATTCACATTTCTTCTTCAATTACACCATTAAGAGAATGGTCTCTTGAAGCAAAGATCTCGTCATGATCCTCTTCCTCTTTCTAAGAGAATCTTCTAGCCACGAGCCTTCTATATTATGTTTGATTTGTAAATCTTCTTGTTGAACATCCATCACTTGTTCAGTGTTCATCATTCTTCATGATCTTTCCTACAAATCAAAATTAATTACATGATTAGTAATACTTCATAATCATAAAATCATGATAACCTATTATGCATATAGTTATGATTTACATAGTTATGCAACTATCTTGACCAATAATTTGGCACAACACTTTTCCATATCCTGTATGCATACAGTGGCTATCTAGATGCCTTCCATCTCTACCAGAACATACTATCGAGAGCGTGCATAGTTCTCAGCATGTCAGCAAGAGGTTTCATTCTAGACAATCAACAATGGAATGTTTGTCCAACTTACCAATCATATGCATATTAGTAGTATACTGTTTAATGCTATATGTATGCTTACACTTAGCATGATATATTCTAGGAATACAAATATGCATACAATAATTACGAGCAATATCATAGACTATTCAGTAATTCAAATAACAATTCAAATACTTATCTTTTTATGTCTTGTGAGGTTGCATCCTCCTTGGTCTCGACTTCCCTTCCATGTCATGAGCTTCTATCCATCCTGTACCATTATGCATGCTCAAGTGTGCACTAGTGTCATCCTCATGATCTCATACACAAACATACATTTATTAGTATAATCTCAATATTATCAGAACATTATAATTCTAAATAATCTTAGGTATGTATGGTCATGATTATTTCATACACAGGTATACTTACCTAAGATCCTATCAAAGTAGGATTCTAACTTGATATAGGAAAACATACCTGGATTATCAAGCTTGGTCATATCTTAACATACCCAAACAATATCTTCTTTTGTTCTCTTCAATGATTTAGAGATCCTGTGCTAGAACCTGCATATCTCATAGGTTAATCATAGTAGAACAAATTCATACATACCTCGTAAGTAGAACTTCTATATGATCAAGGATTATGGATGAGTCTTTTTCTTCATGTCATCATGGCCATGGAACTTGATTTGTCTTTCTTGATGTACCTATATCTTGTTAGCAGACAACATCAACCTCATACAACACCACAGTGCATTAGTACAATCATATAACCCTAATCAATGAATATCTTCTATCATTCACATGCATTCATACTTTTATTAGGGTGATAAGACAATTCTAACATTAATCGAGATTGTACTAACCTAAATAATATGAAGATAAACATATTATGAACTTAATCAAGAATCAAATTTCAAGACATACCTGTATCTCCTTAAGTCATACCTGTTGAGATTTCTTGTAGTCTTCTTATGTAAGGCCTTAGCCTCAACTCCCCCTGAAACTGGATCTGGAGCTCGATTAACATTTTTCAGAGAAACCCTAAAAAATTCAAATTTTGACTTTCAAACTTCTGAATGGATGGAAAGATGTGCCTTGCTGAGCTGATCAAGCTAACATATTTCAATTTTGAAATCTCCAAAATTTGACCCCTCAAAATTGCCTTTGAAACTTTTGGATCTTCTGGACAGGATCCCGAACTAGGGTTTGATGAAGCCCACCTTTCTGCCCAATCAAAATGTTCAATCCAAAGCTCTAAACTTTTATTTTTTTGAGGAGCTTCCAGCCGTGGTCACAGACTTTAAAAATTCCAACTTTTGCAGAAGCCCTAATTTTCACCTTTCCAATCAAAATCCCGAACTAGGGTTTGATCAAGCCCACTCTTCTGACCAACCAAAAGTTTTGATCTTGGTCTCTAAATTTCGATTTTGATGAGGAGTATTCAGCCATGGACTCTGATTACATAAATTCCAACTTTCTCCGAAACCCTAAATTTCGGAAGCCATGAATGAAGGTGCTAAAAAATTATTCTGTTTTGACAGAAATATGTACCTGATTGTTTCTAGTGTAACTCTGAACTTTTCAATCTACAGGGTCTAAATTTTTTTTTTGTGGTATCCTAACTTGTCATCTTTCCATCTCGATAGGTCTGACCTCAATTGGATTCTCTCATAGATATTTATTCCAAGTGTTGCAACGTGACCTGTTTATGAGATAAAACATGAGAGCAAACTTGTACGACATTCCACGTGTCACTGGTTCAACTTCGGCCTCTGAAAAAGTTTTCTAAGATAGTACAGTCCGTGCAATACCTTTCACTTTTTACGAAATTTAATTTGGAGCTTCCTAGCCCATGTTATGACCTTTTTTCCTAGGTCACCAGATTATGACTGAGATCTGGAAGAGGAAGAAACCCTAACTTGTACTGATCATAACTCACAACTTACAATGAATCTGAGGGTTTCCTTTGGATACAAGGTACATGGGGATGTTATCTACGACCTGTAAACTTTTAAGATCCTGAACCTTCTTGAAAATGGATTTATAGAGAAAGTTCCATGATGACTGTTTTTTTCTATATAAAACCCTAACCTTCAAATTGTCGCAAGTGAAGCAAGTGTCGTAAGTGCCATACATTGCCTTCCTTCAGGTTAGCTTTGATACCATGTTAAGATTCAATATTATAAGACAAAAAATATCAGCATTACATTCCATTTCACAATAATAGCATATACAGGATCACCGAAAGAACAACAAGCACAGCATAAACACAAGAGACACAGATTTATCCTGGGAAACCCTCATGGGGAAGAAAACCCAGCAAAGCTTCCTCAATATAGATGACCAACAAATAAAAAGATGTAATCCACAACCATGAGCTCCTTTTCCTCCATAACAGACCTCTCCCTCACCTATACGCTATTCACAAGTGAGTGTAGTGTGTGTTAAATGAGGAACATACCTCCTCTATTTATACACATCTCCGACTTGTCTTTTACATTAACTAGGTCGGCCCCAACTTAACCACTAGGTTAAACACCCCATTACAATTGACTGGGCCGACCCCTCTAGGGTGGTCTAATAACCCTTTGACCCACATAACACATATAGGGCCGACCCCTACTAGGGAAGTCTAATAAGCCAAGTTACCACATTTCGACGGAGGAATAAACATCTCCGGATATACAATAAGGTCTTCACGGAGGAATGAAACATCTACAGAATAATAATGTACAAATATAATATTCTTAGAAGTTACAATATTTCAACACCAGGAGGCCCCATTAGTGTTCTACCCACCCTCTCAATGGTTTACTCACACCCATCCCCTCATCCGAACACTTCCTCCTTGCTTGAATTTCATGTCTGTCTGGTACACTTTTACCCCTTTTTTGGCCAAGTATACTATTTGCAAAAAAGGGACTTAGGGAGTTTCCATTAAGCCCTTTTCCGACTCCTTAAATAATGAAAAGGTCGCCGAGCAATCTAGCTTCCTTTCATGCTTATTAAATCATTTGAAAGGGCATCTCTTTGGTAGAAGTTCACCCCTTTTCCAGGTCGGTTGGACTAATTATGAAAAAGGAATACTCTAGTCCCTTCAGACAGAAGAGTTATCCACTGCATACTTTTATGATTTTTTGGGCTTTGGGGACTAACCTACAAAAAAGATCACCCTTGGAGTCTTCTTCCTATTTTCAGACTCTCTAAAATTGAAAGCACCAACGAACATTCATCGTCTTGGGCTCGTCAAAATCCACACAACGGTACCATATCAAGCTTATATCCTTCTTTGAGCTCATTAAACCATCAAGAAGGCCCAAATGGTGTCTTTCAACGCCCCTGCAGATCACATATAGTCCCATATTATGGAAGCATTCCCAAATCTAGGTGCCTTTGTTTAAATTATTCTGCGATGTGTACTCCTTGGAGTCCCCTCGATATCATCTATCGGTTTCCCACTCTGAGTATCCCCCATTGTAGTCATAGTTCCTAATCCCCTAAGCTATGATCCCCCTCCCTCGGGATCCATTTCATATGATTCCCGGTCAGCCCTGCCATCATACTCTGAAGAAAGGAAGTTTGAGTCCCATTACTCAATGGCCCTCGTATCCCCCAATAGTGTCTCAGTCCCATGTCCAATTCTATCACATCTTGGTCGTATCCCTTGTGCTCCTATCAAGGAAACCTCATTGCCTTGGTAGTTGTAGGTCTCCCTCTATCAACACCAACACCTATATTCCATAGGATAGGCCGAGAGATCCCTGTACCTTGGCCTCATCACCATCAGTGGTGGATTCCTACAGACCATCTGAGGGGAGTCCTTAGTGCCCATTAATATGGTTTTTTCTCATGTGTTCGACTTCATCTCTATTATCGCACTGTTGAGATTCATACAAGGTGTTGATCCTTTCGGTTATTGGTCAAAAACCTTGGATGTCCCTTGAATCTAGCACATTTGTGAGTCCCTTTGGAACCCTTCTAGTAGTTTGTTCGTGAGGATATCTGAGCTGCGTTGGTCATAGTGTTTGGAATCCCTTCCATCATATGATTCCCAGTGTATCCAGTTCAAATGCATTCCAGTGTACCTCCGAGATTCTGACTCTTAGTCGTTGAGTCCATATTGTTGTTGGAATCCTTCAGATCCATTAGTGCATCAGTTGTTGTGATACCGCATTTAGGATGAATTGTATTGTTTCCAGTCTCAGTTGTTCATATCAACCATCATCAGACCATGATTACATTCCAGATTTGAGTCCCCTTTGGACCATTATGATGCACTACGCAATTATCTATGTATTAATTGGGTCCCCTTTGGGCCTCATCATTATTTGTATAGCTTAAGACATTGATACGAGCATAGGTATGCCCACCTTGTCCATATATTTGAGATTATATGTACCTCATCCATATAGAGTGTTGTATCTGCAGCTTCGACCCTTATAGTCTTAGTGAAGCACTTGTCCTACCCTTCAATGCAACTACTGTTCTCCATACTACCGTCACATCCCTTATCCTGGAAAAGTAAGCACCTATGATGTCTATTGGCCATACGATGAGCTCCTGCCCTCACATATTATGGGGAAATCTGTTAACACCAAAAAATCCCTCACCATGTTCATCCTCTAGTGACATCACCACATTCCTTATTTTTCCCAGTAAAATTCTTCACTAAACACTGAAGCCTAAGAAAAACCCACAAATTGGCTCATAATTATTTTTCCCTCTCCAAAATAGGGAAAAGTGGCTTTATTTCCTCCAAAAGAGCAAAAATTCCCCCAAAATATAAAAAAATTCACCAAAAAAGGCAAAAAATAAAAAGAAAAAAGAAGAAAAGGGGAAAAACATTCAAAAAGTAAAAAAGGAGGGAAAACCCTAAACTACCACCCAAAACCAAGAGCCAATACCATGGTCAACCAAATACCATGGGAAAGAAACATTGGGCAAACATTACTATAAATAAATGGTGAATGATCCCACTATTGATACATTCACTCATAACCTTACCGTCGTTGTGCCAAAATTTCACCAGAAACTCTTGAAGCCTCCATTTGACTTCTAGTTTCAACCATTGTGATTTTTGGCTACCATTAGTGACACTTGTGTGGAGAACACCCAAAACTGCTTGGAGGCCATGGACTCGTTGTTTCAACATTCTGCAAGGTCCCCGTATTCACTCCACTTGAGGTAACTCTCAGTGCAATTTGTATATTTATTCAATAAAAGAAAAAAATATTTTTTCCCTACTCTCTCTTACATGTGAAAGGATGCAAAAACATTTATATTAGTTTTATTTCCTGCATTTTGTTATTTACTTTTGTTTATTTTTTTTTACCGCATGCATGCACCATTCTGAACTATTACTAAGATTTCCACAAGTCTTAGTAAGTGTATTTCTACAATAGCTAGCATGAATAACCTAACTACACTTATATAGTTTCCTCTGATTATGATTATGATGATTAGTTTGCGCAGGGGCATATAATAACTTTAACTAGGTTGCACGAGGGCATATAATAGCTTTAATTCAGTTATCTGAGATTTATGCAATCTTCTCTACAATCTTTATTTTCCTATAGATTTAACTCCATTCAGGAAAATCTGTTTGTTCTCTATAATGGTGTTTTTATACAGTTGAGTTTTCATTGAATGAGTTTGTGTTTTTCACAGAAGTAACATTAGATATGAATGAAAGGTAGGATTTGTACTTTCAAAGATAGTTATTGCTTAAAGTAGGAATAATTTTTTTAAATATATTTTAAGTAGCCATCATCTTACAAAGTTGTGAAGCCTACACAAATCGCACATGGTATCTCACAAGCACTTAGACACATGGCTAACATAAAAAACATGTAAGTAATTTAAATATCCCAAATGATATTAGCAAGGTGTTTATTTGATATGTCCATTGAGATGATTCATGTCTTGATATTAGTGAGTTTCCATATTCACATGCTAGAGGTGATAAATATATAATCCCTATCCAACATTGGATAAAGAAAGCATATCATTACACACACTAACCTTGATGTGATATTTGTGTTTTTTCCGTCTTCAGGATTTCACCTGAATTTTCATCCATACAATGACAAGGATTCCATTCTTGTAGGATGCTTGAGATGTCATTGTTTTGGTTTATTACCAAACATAAGGTGACATATCATGTTTTTGATGAGACAACATGATGGTTGCATTAATTTTTTGATTTGACTTAGCATTTGCATCTTCCTATTGTATTGCAAAGTAGGGTTGGAAGAATAAATCTGATGTTAATGAGAAATATATTTCTCTAATACTCTTTTTGGCATTTTGAGTTCATGCCTTTATTTGTAATGCCCCCTAAGAATTGGTATTTATATAGAAATACTCAAGTTTTATAATGAATTGGGATTTAAGAAATTTTATATTATGTCAAAGGGATGTGAAGTTTTTGATACATCCCATGACAGACAACCAACACTTTGATTCATCTTACATGTACAATAGAGGTTATAGAGTGCTATTGCATCCCAAAAGGGAATGTGATCCTCGCATGAAGCTCGACTTTATCTCAAGTTATGAGCTTTAGAAGTCAAGGTTCCAAATCATACTCACTAAAGGAAACCACATGGACCAGATTATTCCTTGAGATTTTGAGACAAATATTACAAGATTTATCTCCTTAGATTTCCAATGAACTATTGTTTGTCAATCTCGACATTGAGAGGTCAAGTTATGGTCTATGGAAGGAGAATCAACCACCATTTATCCCCCCCTTGTGCAATTTTAGCCATTGATTAAGGTTCACCTTATGTATTCAACATGAACCAAGGGTGGGCCATGCAAATTGTTTATAGTAAAAACATTTTTTCTATTATATTTTATTGTGAATATAAGGAGAGTCATGAACCCCCATGTAGCTTGTGCTATCCTCCTCAATAATATTGTAAAATACTAAAAGGGAATGAACATGCCATCATTTGGACCCAGACCCTTGTCATTGTAAAAATAATGTAGAACTACACAAAGCTCCTCTTTTTATAGTTCTTCCATCAAATTGACATTATCTCCTTTAGTAACAATACCAAGGAATAAAGTTACCATTTCTACCACTAGGAAGGTTGTTGAATCTTGAGATGCTATGTTTTCTTGTTCCTCTTGTGCACTTTGAACTGAGTCCAAGTCGAGTCCAAGTGGACCCTTTCCCCAAGTCTTCGATTTAAAATTTTGGATTCAAGTCCTAATTGGATTTTTGATTTTGGATAGGGATTTCATTGTATCCCTAGGGATAGGATATTTTTTTTTAAGTTACAACCATGTAGAAGAATCGAAATAGACCTTCCCTGAGTTTTTTGTTAGAGCCATTAATAAACATGACTTATCGGACATTCAACTGATGTTCAAGTGGTGTGGGTTGAAGTTTGAACGTCGGTACAATAATTCTGGCATCAATTATGCAGTGAATACTTGATGTTAGTTCGATGGATCATCCAATTTTTTTTCCTCAATGCAATTCTAGATGTCTATTCTTGGAGGTTTAGCTGACATTACATCTACTTTGAAAACATATATTTTCAGACGTTTAGCCGACGTTACACCTACAATGTGAATGACTCTTTTCAGACATTCCAATGACGTTCAAATGGTGTTGATTGAACGTTGATATCATAGCTCCCACGTCGATTAAGCAGAGACTACTCAACGTTAGTTTGACGGATCACCCATTTTTTTTTGGTTAATGGATTTTGGACGTCGCTTTTCGGACGTTGTGCCGACATTACTCAAATTCGCAATCGTCCCTTTTTGGATGTCTGACCGACGTTTTATCTACTTTACACACGTCGCTATGTCAATGTTACATCGATGTTTGGGTCGACACTTTATTAGATGCAATTGATCTATGGAAGAAGGTAGAAACATCGCTTAAGAGACTCTTAAAGAGGTATCTTAAGCGACATCATCCAACCGACGTTTAGCAGGATCCTTTATCGACACTAAAAACCATCGATGAGACGTCGAAAAAAGGGACCCCATTTTGTAGTGGGTACTTGTAATAGATTGGGTGGTTGGGAGCATTGGTTGTGATACTCCCTACCGATGTTCAAATCTAGCTCGTGACATTTTATGATGGACATTGGGGGTACCTTGATTCTTTGTGAATAGTAGGTTTATGTCCTTTCCGTGGATGTAGCCCATGACACCAGTGAACCACAATTTAAAAAATAAATCTATTTAATAATTATATTTATATTTATTAAATCTAATATATATCTTTTAATTTTTACTGCGATACAAAATTATATTTATTTTTGTTTTTATATTTTTAATAGTTATCAACATAACAATGCTAATCCTTGCAAAACATTAAACAAGAGAAATAGCTGCAAAGCAGCTAATCCCTGCTTTAAGATTTTGTTTATAGTTAAGATATGATTTATATGTTTATAATTTTTTTAATATATATGATATTATTTTTGTTATTTATTTTTTATTAAAATACTATTAATAAAAACTAATTCATATCTTTATTTTTAAAAGAGTTAGCCACTTTCATTATAGTTAAAGTGGTGTTAAACCTCTCTCTCTCTCTCTCTCTCTGTATATATATATATATATATATATAAACTAAAGTATGATAAATGTGTGTGTTTATATTTACCATTTTAAAGTATATCTTGTGTCAAAATGTATATATTTTGTAGAACTGCTAAACTAAATGTGTATTATTATAAATTTTAAGGTGTATAATATTTAAAAAATATATTTTGTAAAAATAAAAATAAGTATAAATACTAGTGTGCAATTATATCTTACATGTTGATGAAAAGTAAGTCAAATATATGATATTAATTAAAAATACATATATCAATAAAAATAAGAAGACAACACACACACACACATATATAGTTTGTGTAACCAGAAAAGTTTATATTAATGCTAAGTCAAAAGAAAATAAAAAATATATAATAAAGAAACTTATATTCATATATTCTTATTGATTAAATATATATATGCTAATAAAAATACAAACACATGTTTATACATTGTACATGTAATATAAAAACTTGTGTATGTGTTATGTTGAAAGGAAAAAATGGTTACTATTAGTTGATAAAAAGTGTTATATATATATATATATATATATATATATATATATATATATATATATATATATATATATATATATATATATATATGATTGAGTTTTTATAATTAAAAATTATTTTTATGTGAATATGGTAGATTTTACGAAATGATATCATTAATAGAATTGTGTAGTTATCATTAATGACAATGTACAAATTTGATAGTATTCATTAGCATTAATGAAACCTTTAGTACAAAGACCGCATGTCAAGCTATATATATATATATATTTGAATTTTTAAATTACTATTTTGCTTAAACAATTTGGCATGTGTACAAACTTATGATAGTATTAATTAGCATTAATGAAACCTTTAGTACAAAGACACATGTCAAGTTAGATTTATTTTTATTGAATTTTTAAAATTTATTTATTATTTTATTTAAACAATTTCACATGGGTAATTTGTCACTTCAAGGCCTTTAACCAATCATAAAATAAAAATAACAAATTTTAAATAGTCAACAAAATAATTTATAATTTCAAATATTAAATTTAATACATAAATATTACAAAACATTATGAATTTGTTTTAGGATTAATATAAAGTCAAAGTTTATGTATGACCAACTGATTGCTATAATTTTGTGCCTTGGAAGGGAGTTATAATATTTACATATTTTAAACAATCTTTTCAAAGACACTAAAATTGAGTACATAACATAGATACATCTATTTTTTGATAGGCCGTCTATGGACATAGTTAAGCCCAACATTATACTATGTACATGAACATCTCCTAGTTTCAACATTGAGATCCCATGTCCACTTTTTTATTTACATTTGGGAATAATATTGTATAGACGAACAATGGAGGCGACGATCTAGGACTTGAAAATCTCTATGATACCCTTAAGGAAAGGAAAAGGAAATTTTGTGACGCGATAACTTCAGAAACCTTTCTTGAGGAACAACTTCTCAAATTCCTCCGTTCTCTCCTTTTCACCATCTCTATAAACCATCATTCCTATGTAAACTCCATACACCTCAATTGAGTGATTATATTACCATCAAATCAATAATAGAGAATTATAAAATTTTGTTTTCAAACCCTCATAGAATTCATTGAAGAATGGAATGTAAAATGTAGTGGAACGTGCCAGGGGGGAAATGAATGTTGGTGATAAAAAAATTTCAAGATATGTATACAACTTGTGAAGAATGATTTCAAGAGAGTCCCCAAATTCAATGACAGTACTTGTATAATTCTTGAAATGTATCTCATCATCTAGAGATAAGTATACCGATGAAATAGATTCTAGGTATGATTTAGATGCTCAATGTGATGACTAATACATGGATAGTTGTCATTTATGGGAATCCAAGTAAGTTTTCAACTTCTATTTGATGACTCTAATTCCCCTTCGGTAGAAAAAGTCATGGAAGGAAGTCGAGACAAGGTTATGACTTCCAATTTTCAGTTTGCATATTCTCTGTTAGTGGTATTCATTCACGTATTCATTAAAGATCCCCATATGTATGGACCTATATATTTGAATCCACATAACCATGTTAAGGAGCACCATCTTGTGATATGTATTGAGCACATGTATCTTTGGTGCCAAGTCATCATTGGTGAACTCTTAGAATGGGTGCCTAATGAGGGCAGCTAGACCAGAAGCCTACTTTAATTATCAACCCGGGGGACGTACAAACTTAAGAGGTGCTAAAACACTATATGTGCTCTAGAGGATAGTCTTCGTTGTGTTTGGGGTGTTGGTATAGATCTTATATGTTTATCTAATCAAGAAGAAGGTGAGATGAAAAGATTGTAAATCTATGAATGACAAGTCCCTATGTTAAGAAGGTTAACATACTGAAAGTAGTAAATCTACACTAAGAATTAAATTGCTGAAAACAGTAAATCTATACTATGAATTAAATTGCTGAAACTTGGAAAATTTATTCTAGAAACGAAAGAATGAAAGCTAGGATTCTAATCTAGGAATCAAATGCTGTAAATCAAGTGCATAATAATAGAAGTCTGATCTAAAATATTCGAATGCTAAAAACTAAATTCATAATGCAAATATCTAATGCTACGAATTAACCAATCTTTATTTATTTGGATTAAATAGTAAGAAGTGATGATCATTAAATCAATGAACTAAAAATAATTAACCTCTATGATCTAAGTCTGATACAAGAAATATGCATGAGCTTTCTGGATCTGAATCATTGCCTAAGAACTGATATGAAAATATATGAAAACATATGTCAAAATATGCGTGCGTAGAACACAGCTACAGGACTACAGAATGCATCCTATCGAACTACAGAATGAGCGTTGATCAACTACAGAAAATATGCTGAACGAAAATAATCTTTTAATTGAAATAAAACCATACTATTCAACAGCACCAAGGTATCTTCACACAAGATAAGAAGTAAATCAATTCATAGTATACATGGAAAATAACTGAAAAAAGAGTAAAGCTCCTGACTTACGTGTTGGAGGGGCCCTCTCCAACCCGTACTCAGGAGTATAGAATAAACGCAGGTCAGAAAGTAACATCAGTCTCTTCATTAACATAACCAGCCTAGATCCAAATCCTAGGCTCTATCAAGCGCCGAGAGGGATCAAATCTCTTGAGGTGCAAACCTCTCCTTGAATAGCTTCTTGAGTGCAATACCTGAGCCACCTAATCCTAAACTCTAAAGTCTCTAGTTTAAGTCTCATATTTACTTTTTACTTTGTATTATTCTTTTTTGTTTATGGCATTATATTTATTACTTTTTACTTTGTATTATTATTTTTTGTTTACTTTGTATTATTTTGTTACCGGAAAAACACTCTAAAGTCTCATATTTACTTTTTGCTTTGTATTAAAAGTAAAAAGTAAAGTCTCTAGTTTAAGTCTCATATTTACTTTTTACTTTGTATTATTCTTTTTTGTTTATGGCTGACATAATATTTATTACTTTTTACTTTGTATTATTTTGTTACTCGACAAACTCGACAAACACTCGACTCACAAGATATCCTCCATATTGAGCTGTAGAGCGCCTCTCGGCACAATAACTTCATGGTTCAGAAATAGTCTTGCAACACAAATTGTCTCTACAGTAGAATGTAAAAACACGTAGTTCCACAAAATAGCAACAGGACCCCCTCGCTACCCGAGAGGTCCGTATATATATGCCTCAAATTATAACCTAACTACTTTCTTTAATCACTAATCCTGTTGAACAGGAGTTCTTCTCTATAAGTCAGGGAAAAAGGGCGCTGAGCCTTGCATGGTCCTTCAGTCTCTCAACTAGATTTGCGTGTTGTCCCTTAGTGTACCTGCGCTTGCTCCAACATACTCGTTTTCATGTATTAGTTTATAAAAATGCCCTTTAAGCATAAAAATAATAATCTAAAAACATCTTCATTAAATAATCAAAGTAAATCATTAACCCACAAAACAAGTGTATTTCCTTCATCATATCCTGTGTTTTACTATGGAAAAAAGGCTATAGGATACCTATAATTTGGGTTCATCATCTCCCCCATGCTTGAAGGATTCACCCATCCTTGGGTGACACACTCGGATCTTCTATAGCTTCTCTGATGTCCCATGCGACCATTCTTGGAGTTTCTACATGCCTGTAGTAACCCATGCTCTGTTCATCCCTGGCCCATGCTCTTTTCTCTTCTTTCTCATTAATCTGCTCTTTAATAGTGAGAGGAAGGAAAAATGGAGGATTTATCTTCATGCCAATCCATCTGAGTTGATTCTTGATCAAGGACTCCCTGTATAGCTTAGCTTTGACGATAGCAGCTTCTAGTCTGAGAGGGGAATGAGGCTCCTTCTTTCTCAAATCATCTCCAATCCTTGCCCACCTATCATTGATGGCCTCTTGTAACTCTTTGTATGAGCATTGCAGGGTGAGATTAAAATGTGTGACTTCCTCCTTTTGTTTTTCAAGCACAATAGGCATTAGCTCTTCATCCGTGGTGATACTTTGGTGGGCCTGAAGTACCCTTTCAGGGTGAGATGCCTCTTCCCTGATCCATAATTGATTTTTCCACTTCTCTACGAGGTATATATGATCATCTTGTGCCCTTTCCACCTCGTGGTTCATCCAGGAGCATAATGCTCTCAGCTGGAAGTCACCTACATATGGATTAGGTGACCAGTTAGGTGTGCTTGGCACCATGCAGTTATGCAAGAAGAATTCACACAGTTGATCCTTTTCCAACTTTGTGCAGTCCAGAGAAGTGTCCACAAATTCCCTTGTAGTGTTCAGTTCCAGAGACATGCCTTGTTTTAGCCTTTGCAGCTGGAACCTTCCCCACTTTTCCTTTAAGTAGAGCGTATAGACTCTAGACAGGGGTCTGAGTTGCAGTATTTCATCATAGATTCTTGTAGTGGTTGCCAGGGTGTCCTCTAGCTGGAGAATTTTATGATTTTTTGGGCTAACTCCTCTTGTGTTTGGGCAAATTTCTCCCTTAATGATGAATTTTGCTGCTCTGCCAGTTTCAGGTCTCCCATGTGCTGCATTTTCAAAATTTGTGTCTTTTCATGCACAAAGAGTGAGGTTGCTGGTAGAGTTGGTTGGCTTCTCTGTTTTCTTGCCTCAATCTTTAATGCTGTCAACTCCTCCTTGACCTTTTCCAATTCTATCAGTGCCTCAGCTAGTCGGTTAGTGGCTTCAGGGTTAACATCTTTGTTGGCATGGTTCACATCCTGACCAGCGGGGTTCCATTGGTCATCATCCTGTTCCTCAGGTGTGGTTGGGTCGTCCTGGTCTACCCAATCGTCATCACCATCAGATACGTCCTGAATTATTGGGCTGGGATCCCTTTCTATCTCCTGTTCATGCCTGATTTTGGGTGTCTGTGTGAACATTTTGATTTTCCGCTTTGGCCCTTGCTCGCTGGTGGAAAACCCCGAATCCTTTTGACGGGAGCTATCTCTTGAATGCTTAATATTTATCAGGGTATTGACCACACTGTCCAGGTCAATTTTTCTTTTAGCTCCTGATGTAGAAGTGGTCTTGTCTTTTGGCCCAAAAGCTAGGGGTATGCTGACAGTAGGTGTACCCTTCATCCTCTGTACATCCTCGGTTGAGATTACAACAAATTCCTCCCACGAAAGTTTTGGGACCTGCACTGTTAACTCTTCATGAATTATCAACTTGATTAGCCCATGGTGGGATAATGCATCCTCTTTTCCTTCAATGACTTTCTTGCTCATTTCTCCCAATGACAAGAGAAGATAATAAGGAATGATTATGTTGTTGTTAGGCATGATGTGGCTCCTGTGTCTCAGAAGATCCAGAATTCGAAAATGGAAGAGAGGGACGTAGCTCAACCTCCCTGTACATGTTACATATTTTTGAATGACAGCAACTACTTCATCCCAAGGTGATGGCATAGTGAACCTCTTGACTCCATTTTTATCTTCTTCATAAGCTTCTTTAGGTCCAAAGAACACTTCCTTTGCACTCTGGTTGGCTTCCTTGTCTTCCTTGGCCCGATGTAGACCCATGGGTAGCCCTGTGTATTTTGCAATGGCTTCCTCATCCAACTTGATACGAAGTCCTCTAACCCGGGTGACGAACTGCTCTTCTTTGATGTGCTTTAAGTTTCTTGCAAATTCGAAAGCTACCTCTGTATTAGACCCCCTCAGCCCTGAGATGAAGGGCATCCAGCCCGCATTACAGAGGATAGATAAAATCCTTGGGTTTTCATAAATGGCTCTGTGATCCGCTGGTTCACTCCTTTTGAACCCTTTTGTCATCCTTGGATTTTCTACTGTAATCAGTAAAATGAAACTTTTGAGTGTGGCTGACTTACCTCACTGGCTAGGATCGATTAACAGGTTCGAAGGCAGCTTGTAGGTAGAGTGACAATGCAAACTCTCAGTTTTCCTTCTTCTGGAAAGCTTGTATTTGCAAAATTGGGTCTTTCCGTCGATTATGCTGCCTCATTTACTGTTTTAACCCACTTTTCCCGATCATTTGGCACACCTGCCACCTTACACATCCTTTACCATAATAGAGCCCCGCATTTCATTTCATCATTGTATATTTCCCCTTTTGCTCTGATCATTGGGGAATACGATAGCCTGATTTGAGTTTATCATTTGCTGACATGACTCAGGTAGTAATCATGATTCATTGAGGTTGCTCTGAACCGTGCCGCTGAATGAAGTTATAAGCTGTCCTAAGCTTCAGGAATAACCGTTTTGTGGGATGATGATTTGAATTCAAAAATAAAACAAAGAGATTAAGAGATTACCTTGTTATGCTTTGCATACCTGAGTTCATGATGTGGCTTGATTTGATGTGCTCTGGATTTTGTAGTAGATATTTGCATTGTCTGTAGTTATTTTAGGCATGTCTGTAGTTACGCGTGTTTGCTTTTTTCCTTTGGTCTCATAGAAAATGTTTTATCTCCTTGTTTTTGATTTTTGTGCCAATTTCTAATTTGACTCTGTGTTGATGCCCTGTATTGAGTTTCGATTTTGCTTTCTATAGTGCTGGCTCGCTTGAATAATGGCAGGCTCGCTTGAATAGATTGGTTGCTTGATTGTTTTCTGTAGTGCCTGATATTATTGTTGGCTAATACATGACTGGCTCACTTGAATAGAATGGTTGCGTGATTTTTTTCTGTAGTGCCTGATATTATTGCTGGATGACTTGAATACATGACTGGCTCGCTTGAATAGATGGCAGGCTCGCTTGAATGTTGATAGCTGGCTCTCTTGATTTGATTTATTTGTAGGATGCTGGTTAGTTTTTCATGGGGATGTATGATTGCTTGCAAATGTACTTGTGATAACCTTTAGTGGATTAGTTCTATTCTTTTAATTTTCTTCATTCATTTTTCTCTTATTCTTGTTTTTTTTCATTTCTCTTATTCTTTTTTTTCATTTTTTTTTTCTTTTTTTTTCTCTTTTTTTTTTTCATTTTTTTCGGAACTGGATTTCAATGATTTTCCATGTTCTCTATCAGTATCAGTTGTTGTTGGTAGAGTATCTGTGTGAACTCCACTCTTGGATGTGGCTTTTTGTAAAGTTTGAATCTATGTCCATTCACTATCATGGGAAACTCTTCTTCATCAATTGTAATAATCTTTACAGCTCCATTTTCATAGATTGTTTCAATAATGTAAGGTCCGAGCCATCTAGTTGTTAGTTTTCCTTTGAAAGTGTGAAACCTGGATTCATAGAGTAGTGCCCAGTCACCTTCCTTGAACTTTTTATCCTTTATGTGCTTGTCATGCCACTTCTTCCTTTGCCGCTGGATGATTTCAGTATGGGCAAGTGCTTGCTGGCACTGCTCATTCAGTTGATTTAATTGTAGCATGCGTTCCTGTTGTATTTCTGAAAGTTCCATATTCAACTGTGCTGCAATTATTAATGTCTTTATTTCAAATTCAATTGGTAGCATAACTTTATTTCCGTAAACTAGTTCATAAGGTGTGAAGCTTGTTGTTGTCTTCCATGTGGTATTATAAGCCCAAACTGCCTCACTTAGTCTATCTGCCCAGTCTCTTTTGTGGAGTTGGACTGTCTTTGTCAAAATCCTCTCTAACTCTCTGTTGGTTACCTCAGCTTGACCATTAGCTTGAGGGTGATAGGAGGAAGACTGTCTGTTCTTAACATTGTTTCTTCAAAGTAAGTCTTCTATCATATTTGATGTAAACTGTGGGCCTTGATCAGAAACTAGTTCTCTTGGGACTCCAAACCTGTGGAAGATCTGCTCAGTGAAAAAATTTTCCATGTTGGTTTCATTTGCTGGAGTAAGTGCTGCTACTTCAGTCCACTTCGTAAGGTAGTCAGTGCATACCAGGATGTATCTTTTTTTATTTGACTGTGGGTTGATTGTACCAACAAAATCAAATCCCCATTTTTTGAATGCCTCCAAGGAGATTTGTGGATGGAGAGGCATTTCTTCTTTTTATGTTGGTTTCCCCATTCTTTGGCAGTCATCACAATGTGTAACATATTCATAAGCATCCTTATGGAGTGTTGGCCAATAATACCCTGTTTGCAAAATCTTATAGGCTGTCCTCTTTGCAGCATAGTGTCCTCCACATGGTTCATTGTGAGTGGCATGCATTATGTCATGCACTTCATCTTCTCTAATGCATCTTCTGAGTATTTGATCTGGTCCTTTTTTGAAGAGAATTCCCTCTATCCATGTGTAAGTGGAACTTTTTCTTATGATCTTATTCTTCTCTTTGTAGCTGTAATGTGCTAGAAATATTCCAGTCACTAAATAGTTTGCTATGTCAGCAAACCATGGGCTCCTAGTGGAGATTGAAAAAATATGTTCATCAGGAAAACTATCATTCACCACTTCACTGTCTTGTCCATGGGTGAGCCTAGATAGAAAGTCAGCCACTACATTGTGTTTTCCTGGCTTGTCTAAAATTGTGATGTCAAACTCTTGCAGGAGGAGTATCCACCTAATGATTCGAGCACTTGTATTAGGTTTGCTCGTGAGATACCTTATTGCTGAATGGTCTGTATGGCCAAAAACTTGGTAACCAGTTATGTAGTGCTTGAACTTGTTAATGGCATGTATGACATCCAAAAACTCCTTCTCTGTGACAGTATAATTTAATTCTGCCCCTGCCACATTTTTATTGATATAATATATAGAATAGGGCTTCTTGTCTCTTTCTTGTCCAAGGATAGATCCAATGGCCTTATCTGATGCATCTGAGTGGATGTGGAATGGAAGTGCCTAATCTAGTCCTTGGAGTACTGGAGCTGTAATTGTTTTCTCCTTAAGGTTATCAAATGCTGTCATGCAATGTTTTGTCCAAATGAACTTGGTGTCCTTTGTGAGAAGGGAAAACATTGGTGCAACAATCCTGCTATAATTTTCAATAAATCTCTTGTAGTATCCTGTTTTCCCAAGGAAACTTCTCACATCTCTTGGTTTGACTGGTGGTTGCAGTGTTCTGATTACTAAAAATTTTGCTTGATCAACCTCAATTCCCCTCTGTGATATATGGTGCCCAAGAACGATGCCTTCTTCCATTAACATTATGCATTTGTCATTGCTCAGAAATAAGCTCATCTCAATACATTTTTTCAAGACTAATTCAAGATGGTTCAATGCCCGATCAAAGTTTTGGCCATAGGGTGTGAAGTCATCCATGAAGACTTCCATTTGATCATTTATAAAATCAGAGAATATACTTAATATGGCCCTTTGAAATGTTGCTGGAGCGTTACATAACCCAAAGGGTAGTACTCTATATGCATAAGTGCCCCATGGGCATGTAAACGTTGTCTTGTCTTGATCAGCTGGGTGTATTAGAATTTGGTTCTACCCACTGAAACCATCCAAAAATGAGAAATACTTGTTCCCAGCTAATGTATCCAGTACTTGATCGATAAATGGGAGAGGAAAGTGATATTTCTCGGTTTCTTTATTGAGCTCTCTGTAGTCCACACAAATTCTCCATTTGCCTCCTTTTTGAGGGACTATAACCAGTGGTGAGACCCATTCGCTATCAGAGATGGGATATATGAACCTTGCATCTAATAAATTTTGTAGTTCTACTTTAACTATGTCCTTTAATGCTGGGTTAAACCTCCTTTGTGGTTGTCTGATAGGAATGGAACCTTCTTTGATGTAAATGTAATGTTTGCAGATATCATGATGGATTCCCTTCATGTCAACATATGTCCATGCAAAAGCTTTATTTTGTTCTGAGAGTACCTTCATTAACTGCTTTTCTTGCTTTGGCTTCAGATTGGAATTAATGTTGACTGTCTTTCCAAGCATAATTTCCACTATTTTTGCTTTTTTTGATTTTTCTTCCAGAGATAGCACTTCTACCCACATTTTATTTAAGTTATGGTTTGAACTTTCGCCTTCTTGTTGCTGGTCTGTGTCACAAAATTCTTCAAGAACATCATTGTTAGAAGATGCATTTTGGATAAACCTATCTAAATGGCTATCTTCGTCTATGTCTTTTAGTGATAGTGCAGCATCAATTGTAAGGACAGGTCGTATGTTTTGATTTGATGTGTCATTATAATCATCAGGCTAGTTTTGATATTCTAGGTCTAAAGATATCCTAGCTGGTGGATAAATCATGATTTTTTTCCTAGCTTGTCCACTGGTGATTGTCATGTTACCTGATCTGCAACCAATGTAAGTATCTGCAGTTGCCAGCCAAGGTCTGCCTAGTATGATCGGGTAACCACTAAGTTTACTCTTTACTTCGATGACTATGAAATCAACTGGGTATTCCCAGGATTCTATATTGATTATTATATCTTCAAGCATTCCTTCAGGTCTCACTGTGGATGTGTCAGCTAGCTAGAGCACTGTAGTTGTTGGTCTGACCATTGATTGGAGTCCTAGGTGTATCATAGTATCCTTGGTCATCACATTTATAGCAGCTCCTAAATCGATTAAGCTTCTGTCTATCTGTTTGTTATTGATGATTACGTTGACTACTGGGCTTCCTGGATCAAGATATTTGGGGTTTACAAGGACACCTAGCATTGAATCTGCCAATTGGCCTACTACATTTATCGTGGGTGGGTCTCGTTTTCTTCTTCCAGGTATTTTCAAACAATTCTCTTTAATGAATTTGTTGCAGATGGGTACATCTCTGATGGCCTGTAAGATTGGAATTTGGATATTCAAGTCTTTCAATTTGTTCAGAATTGCATTTTCCTCTTCTTCTTTGGTACTTTGTACAAGTTTTTCAGGGAATGGAGGGTTTCTATTTCGTGTGAGTGGTTGGACTTCTTCCTCCTGAGGGCTTGGTTCATTCGGTTGTTGAATATGAGGTTGAGTTGTTTGTTCATGAGCCTCATCTCCTTGGTTACTATGTTTGTGTGTATTTTTCAATGTCTTCCCAGATCTCCAGTGTATCCACTACATAGGTTGGAAACTATACTATTTCAGTATTGTAGGCTTGTTGTTGTGGTGGCCTGTTGTTGTTAGGGTTGGGAATTGGCTGGGAAGGAATTGGTGGAGGTATGGGGGGTGGTTGATTTGGTGGTGGCGGCATGATGAGTGGCTGTTGTTGGCAATGGAGCTCTCCAATGATGAATAAGGGTATGGATTGCCATAATTCGTAGTTGGCTGAGCAAAAGGTGGGGGTTATGGAGAGTAAGATTGTGGGTAATAAGCCTGCTGATATGGTTGGTTTTGCTGCCACTGATTTGGATTTTGCTGAGATGGCCATGGGGTTGGTATAGAGTTCCAATTTTGCTGGTTATTTCCCTAATTGTAGTAAGGTTGGTTGTTGGGTTGGTAAGGCCTAGCAAAATTATTCCTCCTTTGATTCACAAAACATAGCTATTCTATTGCACCTTTAGTTGTGGGATCTTGAATAGTAGCTTTACATGAGGGAAACTGCTATGAATATTATATGCATGTTAATTAAAGTTATTAATTATTAAGTGAAAGGGTGTAACCCTTCACTACACACGCTCAAGCCTATAAAAGAGAGCCTCATTGTAAATTCTTAATCATCCATTATCTAATATAATACCTATTTTACTCCATATTTATGGCTTATCATATATACCAGATCTTCTGGTAAAGTTATTTGTGGCATTTGGTATCAGAGCTTCGTGCTTGATCCGGCCTTTGGCCATCATCTCAGAGCTTCTCTGAATTTTGTCTTTTAGCCATAAAATTCTAGGGTTTCCCTAAATCAACCACACCCATTGTATCAAAGTTTCTCTGTTAAAAGTATTTGATCAAACTTTTACTGGTCCTTGGCCATCCATAGTGAAAAAAAAATTAAATGTTGCAGATCTGAAGAAAGAAATAACAGAATAGCAAGAAGAAGAAAAATATTCGCTGCACATTAAAAAGCAAGTGAAGGAAACAAATAAAGACTCGCTGCAATTAATGTGGAAAACAGCTTGTTGTTATCACGCAGCCGCCAGTGCCTAAGAAATTCTATCAGCCTGCCATCATTAACTGCCAGTCCCACGACCTATTGGGAACATCATACAATTCCAGTATTTCAGAGCCACACGACAGTGATAATTCCATTCGATCCAACACAAAAAAAAAACCCAGCCGCTGTTTGAAGCATCCAACTATCCAAACATCTCTCGTCCAGCGCCCTCTCACACCCCCCGTCCACCTCCCACCCGCTCGCGTCCCATCTGCTCATGCTCTCCCGCCCACCTCTCGTCCAGTCCCCACCACCTCCGCACTCTAGCGATCCATCTCACGCACTCCCGCGCCTGCACGCTTCCTCCATCCGCCACTACCCCCCCCAACTCCCGCCCCCTGCGTACAGCTCCCTCCCTTCCCCCGCCGCACTGCTCTCTGCCTCCACTCCTACTCTCACCTCTCAGCCCGTGCCTGCCAATTCTCGCCTCCGCCTCCATCTCCCACACTCTACCAGCGCCCTCCTCCACTTCCAACGCCTCTCCCTCTCGTTGCTGCCCCTTCTCCCATCCGCCACACTCCACTTCCACCTGCGCCCACCACCTCCTTCACTCTCTCCACCCACGCCACCTGCTTCCGCTGCTCCTCCTCCCTCGGCATCCAGCTCTACCACCCCATCTGTGGCTCATCCTCCACCGCCGCCCGCGTCTCCCTCCTTTTCCCTTACCGCTTCCCTCGTGCCTATCTCTTCCACCCACCAACGCCACCTCTTCCAACCTACACCCTCCACCACTGCCTCTCCTACCTCTCCACCTACACTCCACGCCGTCACCTCCACTTCCTCCGTCACACCATATCCACGCCCACGCTAGCCTTCTCCTCCAAGCCGCCCAACTGCTCCACGTCAGCCCTACAACCAAAAAAACCAAACAAAAGTTAATAAAATATATTATATAATAATAATATATAATATATATAGCTTTTTAACCCTAAGTTTCAATATTTCAAAAAAATATATATATTAATTTTTGGAATAAAAAAAAACTATATATATAGTTTATAAAAAGTTAATATAATAATATTATTAATTAATTAATTAATGATTATTATTCTTAAAATATATATATATATTTTAATAATAATATTATTATTAAATTTTAATAATAATTATTATTATCAAAGAAAAAAAAAATCAATTCTTTTGAAATAAGAATTGTTTGAAGAAATAAAGCAAATTCAAGTCAAAGAAGACCAAGTCAAAGAAGACATTAAAGACAAAGTCCAAGCAAGACTCCTTATTATCAAAGAAGTCGAAGAACACTTATCATCGAAGAAATCAAGTCAAGGACTATCATTTATCGTTGAAGAAGTCAAAGTAAAGGAAGGCTCATCGAGAAGTCGAGACACGTTAACGACAAGGACGACCAAGTTTAAGAAAGACTCATCAAAGAAATCAAAGAAGATCCTTCCACCGTTGAAGAAGACGGAAACCATGGAAGCTGATTTGCAAGAGAAATTAGAAGCCAAGTTAAAGCGCTATCGAAAAGACAATGAGGAATTACGAGACATTAATACACAATCAGAAATAAAGATTGAACTACATAAGATACAAGAACGGTTCAATGAACAAACAATGTCCAACCAGAAAAATCACATAGAAAAATTATGTGTGCAAATCAAGGAATTAAAAGATGAAAGTGATTTCAATTAGAGATTGAAAAATCAAGATATAAAGAAGGAAATAAATAATTACGAAGCAGAAATAATACGCTTGAACAAAATCGTTAGCGACAAAGATGAAGAACTAATGCAGTTACGACATAAATTAGAAAGTCAAGAATCAGAGGTCGGCCAGTGTCGACAACAGATAAAAGTTCTTCAATAAAAAAATGACGACTCTAAAAAGACACATAAGTCAGAGATCGCGAAGAGTAATAAAGCATTATCTAACAATGCCGAAGAAATTTTTAGACTAAGAAATCATAACAAGATACTAGTCACAAAAATTAAGAAGTTGAAAAATAGTCGGAAGATAGAACAATCTATGGATGACATTGAAGGGAAACTTCTAGACAAGCAGGAAGAAAATAGTTGTATCAGAAGTCATAATGAAGATCTTAAGGAACAACTTAAGACATCTGAAGATGACAGAAAATCGCAAGTCGAATTGATTAAGAAGTTTCAAAATGATAATAGGCAGTTAGAAAACAAGTTGGAAAAGATACAGAACAAAAACTTAAATCCTCAAGAGACGAAAAATACAACTTCCAACTCAGATCAATGCTCTAAAGGCGACATTCGTAAATGAAAATGACATCGTGAAAGTTCCTTATCGACACCCCAACCATAAAAACCGATATTTGAAAAAGTGGGAAATGTCAAAAGATAATGGTACTAATGTGATCAAATCTCCTGACGACACATCAGTAGGGAATCCCATCAGTCCACAACAAATAAATTTGGGATGGATTGATCCGTCGACGTATCAGAAGTTATGCTCTACACTTAGCAGTTCGTATCGACATGTTTCATCAGCCATGACATCGCAAAGAACAATGCGACAAAATTATAAGGCTTTGAGGACAAAGCCTTTCTAAGAGAGTGGCAATGCTATGACTATTATATGCATGTTAATTAAAGTTATTAATTATTAAGTGAAAGGGTGTAACCCTTCACTATACAAGCTCAAGCCTATAAAAGCGAGCCTCATTGTAAATTATTAATCATCCATTATCTAATATAATACCTGTTTTACTCCATATTTATGGCTTATCGTATATACCAGATCTTCTGGTAAAGTTATTTGCGGCAGAAACAAAGGACATTTATCAATGGAGTGATCATCATTGCAAAGACCACATATTTCTATGGTGTTTAGTGTGCACTGCCCTTTCTCATGTTTTTTTCTGCAGCGTGGACAAAATACTGCCAAGGCTTGGTTGATTTCGTCCTGTTTCTTCTTGATTTGAAGTGCATCAAGTTGCATGGCCAAATATTGTAAGATGTCAGTCTTCATGTCATCTAGTAGGTTTCCTAAATAAGATTTTGTAAGGTTTGGTCCCAAAGATGTTGATCCCCCAGTAAATATGTGTGTATCCCTGGTCCCATTTTTACTTTTCCTAGATCTAGAGTAGTTTTTGAAGATTTGTAGGATTTGCTCATAAGTATTTTGGAATATATCTCCATCCCCCAGAAGGTTTAAGACTTAAAAATTTTCTTCTTTTACACCTCTAAGAAGGACAAGTTTTAGTGATTAAGGATCTAAGGTGCAATGACTAGATCGTTTGTAGCTGAGTTGAAATCTTTGGGCATAATCCTCTAATGATTCTCTTTCTCCTTGTTGCATCTGAAAGATTTCATCTCTTGTATCCTTTGCTTTGCAGTAGTCTGTATATTTTTCTAGAAATGCTTGTTTCATTTGGTCCCAGCTGAAAATACTGTTTCCTTCAAGGCTCATGAACCACCTAAGTGATAGATCCTTCAGTGTGGAAGGAAAAAGCCTCATCTTTTGTGCATTAGTAGTGTAATCAAAGGATCTGCAAACTACCTCAAACTCAAACAGGAATGTGTTAGGGTCTTCTGAAGTCAAACCATGGAAGTTTGGCAGATTGTTAGGGTTGATGTTCTTCATCCTAGCATATCCAAGAGGTATACTGATGGGAAAGGTGAATAGTTCCCTAGGCTCTTCATCTTCTTCTGCCATAGTAGTGCTTGAGCTAGAGTCAGCAAAGAAGTTATCTAGGTTTGGGTTGTAGCTAGAATCAATTTCTTCTTCTGAGTTAAGGAATTCAAATTGAGAGTTATCAGAATTGTTGTTGCTCATAGGACGGGTAGGTAGGAAGCGTCCAAATCTATCTCTCTATCGTCTAGGAATTCATGGTAAAATTTTTATGTTTTTTGGTTGTTTTTGTTTTTTTTCTTCAAATATGTCTCCAAAAGATTAAGCACCTCCCCGACAACGGCGCCAAAAAGTGGTGAGCTCTTAGAATGGGTGCCTAATGAGGGAAGCTAGACCAGGAGCCTACTTTAATTATCAACTTGGGGGATGTACAAACTTAAGAGGTGCTAACACTATATGTGCTCTAGAGGATAGTCTTTGTTGTGTTTGGGGTGTTGGTATAGATCTTATATGTTTATATAATCAAGAAGAAGGTGAGCTAAAAAGATTGTAAATCTATAAATGACAAGTCCCTATGTTAAGAAGGTTAACATACTGAAAGCAGTAAATCTACACTAAGAATTAAATTGCTGAAAACAATAAATCTATACTATGAATTAAATTGCTAAAACATGGCAAATTTATTCTAGAAACGAAATACTGAAAGCTGGGATTCTAATCTAGGAACCAAATGTTGTAAATCAAGTGCATAATACTAGAAGTATGATCTAAAATATTGGAATGTTAAAAACTAAATTCAGAATGCAAATATCTAATGCTACGAATAAACCAATCTTTATTTTTTTGGATTAAACACTAAGAAGTGATGATCATTAAATCAATGAACTAAAAATAATTAACCTCTATGATCTAAGTCTAATACAAGAAATATGCATGAGCTTTCTGGATCTGAATCATTGCCTGAAAACTGATATGAAAATATATGAAAACGGATGTCAAAATATGCATGCGCAGAACGAAGCTACAGGACTACATAATGCGTCCTACCGAACTACAGAATGAGCGTTGATCAACTACATAAAATATGTTGAACAAAAATAATCTTTTAACTGAAATAAAACCATACTATTCAACGCCACCAAGGTATCTTCACACACGATAAGAAGTAAATCAATTCATAGTATAAATGGAAAATACCTGAAAAGAGAGTAAAGCTCCTAACTTACGTGTTGGAGAGGCCCTCTCCAACCTGTACTCGGGAGTATAGAAAACTTATAAACGCAGGTTGGAAAGTAAAATTAGTCTCTTCATTAACATAATAACTTCATGGTTCAGAAATATTCTTGCAACACAAATTGTCTCTGCAGTAGAATGTAAAAACATGTAATTCCACAAAATAGCAACAGGACCTCCTCGCTACCCAAGAGGTCCGTATATATATGCATCAAATTCTAACCTAACTACTTGCTTTAATCGCCAATCCTGTTGAACAAGAGTTCTTCTCTATAAGTCAGGGAAAAAGGGCACTGAGCCTTGCATGGTCCTTCAGTCTCTCAACTAGATTTGCGTGTTGTCCCTTAGTGTACCTGCGCCTGCTCCAACATACTTGTTTTCATGTATTAGTTTATAAAAACGTAGTTTAAGCATAAAAAGAATAATCTAAAAATATCTTCATTAAATAATCAAAGTAAATCATTAACCCACAAAACAAGTGTATTTCCTTCATCATATCCTATGTTTTACTGTGGCAAAAAGGCTATAGGATACCTATAATTTGGGTTCATCAATCATCAACACTTTGACATGGGACTTGGGTTTATGGATAATCTCCTTGGATTACTTAAGTATGGAAGTTAGTATTTGCGCATGGGACACTAGCTTATTCAACATTGTAGCAAGCACTTGTACATTGGACCCAGGTTTATGGTGGAGCTTCTTGTACTACTTCAACCTGGTGGTTAGTAGTTGTACATGGGACCTTAGTTCCTTGGTTTACTTCACAATTGTGGTCAACACTCATCTATGGGACCTTGTTTGACAGACAATCTACCAAGAGCGGACTTGAGGCATGATCTCCCTAGCTCAACACGAATCTAGAACAAATAGTATAGAATATAAGTTACTTTCCTAGATCTAATTAAGGATCAAGGAACTAGATATGTTTACCTTATAGATCACTAATCCTTTTCTCCTTGAATGCTGCTCCAAGATTGACGATATTCAGATCCAACCTACAAAACCTGTCAAGACAACAAGACAACAAAACAAGTAAAATACATCTATACAATAACATATCTAAGTAAGCAGTCAAGTAGGCGAACTACACAAGATATCATTAACACAATGAGATTTTGGTGAAAAGCAATTATATTACTGTATTGAAAGGGAAGTACATAGGATAGAAAGATTACAACCATAGACTTGACATAGCAATCCTCATCCGATCAAACCAATTCCAAAGCCTCCCAAGGAAGTGTGAGTCTCCCAATAAATGATTAGAGATCTCTCCTAAGGTAATTTCACCAGCATGTAGACACTATAGACTTCCTCTCCTTGGTATGGGAGTGAGCTTCACTTATATAGGACTAAGTGGATAGGGTAGGTTGAGATATGGTAGGAGAGAGATAGGGGATCCTTCCAAGAGGTTAGGAACTGAGTGCCAGCTCTCCCAAAAGGTCAGGGATAGGGATCCATGTCAACTAGCTTCGAGAATGGGCTCAAAGGAGCTATTTTTGTCCATTAACTGACATCATCGCAGGCTGCAAGAGGCCAACCTGCGACGTCGCAGGTTGCATGAGGACAACCTGCGATGACCTCTCGAAACCTAGTATGAATGGGTTTGTATCTCTTCTAGGTCAATAACTTAGTCAAGGGAACTTTAGGGATGTATACACTGAGTCTCATGATGGTAAGATTTTAGGTGTAACAGAATTGCCCCCAAAGCATGAAGCTGTTTGAAATTGGACATGTGAAATGCTTTGACAGAAGGAATGGCAATGGTTTGTCGGACGAAGGACGCTGCTACTGTACAACTGACTTTGAGTACACAGTCTCATATGATGTACAACATGGATGCTAACCAATACATTGCAGATCCATGGTAGTAATTACCGACTGAACACAATCATGGCTACTAGACACAAGCGTAGATCCATGATGAGATGATAACACAACCACGACCAATACAAAAGTGGATCCGTGTGATATGACTAAAAAAAAAATCCATCGCATCCTGGGTAAAACATGACTCCCCAGGGTCTTCAAGCTGAACCCGCAATGATACGAATCTATCCATGTGATTACAAATGGCTTGATGTCAAACATGGTAGAAACCACTTGATTACCGGTCATTGATGTATACCGTTAACAAGCACGAGGGAAATCACCATTGAGGTCAATGATTCCCAAGGTATCATAGTACATATCACCAAGCGTGAATAAATGAGTTGAAGTCGAATGCAAGATGAAATCTTTCAATCAAGATTCAATGATGTAAACTCATGTTGAAAGCGAGGTAACCTGCCATTGAAGCATGCAGGGCCAAGGTACTTGGTTGGTTTCTAGATTCAATCCTCGGATGATGTCTTGAAGTCGACAAGGATGAATCCGTCGAAGGGGGGCCATGATGAATCCCCCATCATTGACACGAAACACGACAAAGGATGTGTAGAGCAGATCAGATGGTATAATAACATGCAAGACTGACTCAGAGTAGACCGACATGGTAGTAGGCGTAATGACTGTAGATAATGAATGGTGAGAATATTCTTGAACATGGGCATGGCATGACTTGGAAGTATTGACATGACGAGTACGATCCCAAAACCTAAATGAAACTAATGATGGAAGCATACTTTGAATGACTTAAAGGAGTGGCAAGACTCAGGAAGTTGGTGAAAATCGAGGACAAACGGATGATCCAAGTGCAGTATACAGATGCAGATGAGTGCCATGTTCAAGAATGACTAGGTACTGCCACAGATAAAGGGTGTAACATAAAAGCTTTCCTTTTTCCCCATCATGAACAATGAGTGCCTCATGTGTTTTTTACGAGTTTGATGAGGGTAACTAGATGCTTGATATAGATAATCTCATAGATGAGTCCAATCCCAAATATTTTTTCGAACCTGGGATAGGAGGGGTTCGTCCCATGACAGGCCCTTCAATGTGAAAGTTTAACGATTCCATAGAAGGTAATCTCAGTTGTCATTTCATGTTTAGAGAGTCTGAAAAGAACTAAAGAAGACTCCAACGGTCCTTTTTTGTAAAGTTAGCCTCATCGCCCGAAAAAGGGTAAAACAATGCGGGAGAGGACTCTTCCAGTCATGATTGGCTGGAGTATACCTTTTTCGTAAGTAGTGCCCCCTGGTCTGAAAAAGGGGTAAACTATCACCAGGAAGACGCCCTTTCAAATTCTTTAACAATCGTGAACGTGACAAGCTCGCTTGGAAATATTTTCATCTTTCGAGAGCTTGAAAAGAGCTTAAAGATAGACTCTGGGGGGGTTCCTTTTCCATAGGAGTTTAACGAGCCCGAAAAAGTGATAAATCGTAACTCGGTAACTTATTCTCATGGTTTTAAGAGCACGAGAAAGAACAAAGAGTAAGATCGTCATCAGTAAATAATTACAATCTAATGGATACAAAATAATGACAAAACATTCAAGGGATTGTTCATACCTGAAATGATAGTTATAATGTGAGAATGGTGAGCAAAGAACACTTAACGACTCCTGCACACTTGAAAACTAGGTCATAAAGTCAACAAGGTATTCAAATGTCATAAAAATAATCCAAACTATAGAAAATGACCTAAAAAGCATCAAATATTTGAAAAAGAATATGCCTTTTGTCTATAAATAAAAACAAAAAACCAAATATAGTCACCATTGTTCATTTGCCAAATTTGGGAGAAGAAGTGCCATTTGGAGCCAAAATTTCACTTGTCGATTCCGGGAGCTACGAGCAACCATTTCACGAGCCATTCAAAACAGGTAACTCTAAACTTCATCCAACACATTTCCAATGGTTTACAATTTTAATTTTAGTTCATTATTTGGGTTTTTGACTTGGTTTGTGGAGGGCTATTGTGTCCTCGAGTCGTCGCAGGTCGCCCTTACGGGAACTGCGACGAACCTGGGTCGTTGCAAAGACCACAAAGTTGGGTTGCGACGACGTCGCACTGTCAGTATTGACTGGGTGCGATAGTGGAAACGTCCAACCCTACCAACAAACCTAGCCCAAAAGATAAACTTTCAGTGGTTGAAGTGAGTTCTAATGGTATTAAAATGCTCCTTTTGGCAGGTTAGTAGCATCCAACATGGTATTAGAGTGACGTGAACAAGAACATGAGATAGATGATGTGCAAGCTGCAAGTGACCCATTATGTGTAGAAGCACTGCGGAATTGCGGGCTACTGAAGTTCTTCAACATTCAGGGCATGAGGGCTCAAGTACTACTGCAAGAACATATGGTTCGTTGTTGGGATGCCATGCAGCAGTATTTTGTGATCCGAGAGAACACTTTGACCATAGATGTGGAAGACATCTACTTCTTGACTGGATTGTCTCGGAGGGGGGACAATGTGGCCCTTACCGGATCACGGGGAAGTGATCGGATAGTAGATGACTTGATCCTTTAGCATTTCACTCCTCACACCCGTGCCTCTAGTGGGAAGATTCCCATCAAAGAGGTACGAGAACGTCCACTACGAGTTATTCTTTTCACCATCACGAGGATAGCAGGGAGCTAGGCACCCCATCTAGCTACTAGGACCCAGATGTTGTATGCGGAGGATTGTATGTCTCCGAAGGTATTCAACTGGTGCGAGGGACTCCTCGCAACCATTCGAGCTCAGCTGACCAAGTGTCTACATGGGGAGCTCAAGCAGTTCGGCTACGGATCTATAGTGATCTCATTTCTATTGGAGTGGGTTCCCCTCTTGCGCCCGCAAGTAGCACTGGATGACAGAGATCCTAGGGATCCTCACATGGTCAGATGGACAGAGGTGATGGCCCGCCATGGTGGGGGCTTATCATCGGGTATGGTCCTGAGTTCTTCACCTGGATGGAAGGACAGCTACTCATGGTAGAGGAATACCTGTACAGGGGTACGGATTATAGGGAGGACCTAGACTTAGCACTGCTCGAGGGAGCAGAGTGGGGAGACACTGGTAAGAACATTGACCCTTGTACTTTTTAGTTTTGTGTATTTATGATTTTTTTGTTATAGTGCTGATAAGTTAATAACATGTGTGTGAAGATGTGGGCCCCGTGCGACCAGTAGGAGTTTCTCTTATTGTGAGGAGATCAGGGGGAGCAACCATGGCTCCAACGGTACATGCTGCAATCGTGGATATGGAGGATGTCTATGAGAACCTGACTGGGTTGACGTTATATGTTCCAGAGTATATAGTGGATGAGTTACCGTGGCCTATGTAGAGGTATGCGGTGGGAGCGTCTGTGCGCTTCAATGTGCTGCTTCGCAGGGTTGCGAGAGAAGTTGACTACTTCCATACTTAGCAGGCTAGAGCTGCGAGTCCTAGGGGTGTACGAGACAGGTGTTAGGCCTTATGTTGTTATTATGTATGTACTGAGAGCTTAGAAGCCTCAGATTTTGTACTGCTGAAAGCTATGAGGCTTCAGATTTTGTATAGACTTACTGAAAGCCGTCATGCTTCAGATTTTGTACAAGCACTACTTTTTATGATGATATATATATATAGACATTTTGGTAGTGTTTATACATTATGTGTTTTAAATGGATGAATGATGTGATCTTGTTGATGTGTTTGCTTATAGAATGAGTTATTTACATGTTATGTCTACTTTTAACAGTCCATGAATATGCTTATGTGTGTGCAATGTACCAATCTAGCATGAAGTTGGCCATGGAGTTGGAAACTGTGTTCATGTCTCGTGGAATGTACAGGTACTGAATGGACTCAAAGGACCTTTCCAGAAGATGGAATCGTCTATAGAGATAGAGTAAGGTAGGATCGCAGATGGCGTAGACTCGGTTAAGATGAGAGACCACTAGTTGAGAATCCAAATGGATGACAACGTGGTCCATACCCAAAGAAATAGCGCTGGTTAGGGTTCCAATGACTACTTGATATTTCGCAGCATTGTTGGTCGCGAAACCTAGACACATTCCCCCTACTCTGATAAGCTCTCCAGTAGGTGAATAGAGTACCCAGGATGCCGAAGCAAGGTTGTGGGTATGCCGGTTGGCGCCGTCCGCGAATCCATAGCAAGTTTCCATTTGCACACATAGACAAAACATGGTATAAGAAACAAAACAAGACCTAAGCATGCAAAAAATCAAAGTGTCACACCACACAAAAAACACACACACGCCATGTACAGTATATACAAAAGTACTTATGCATGAAATACTTAGGCATAATACCTCTTTAGGTAGAGCCCATTGTGAGGCTCACCCAAAGATATCTCGTCGTAGTCTTCAATCTCATAATCTGCCTTCTCTCAGACGCATTTCACTATGTAAGGTCCATGCCACATGGACTCAAACTTTCCTGTCCCCAGCTTATCATGTTTTTGGTCATATGTAAGGACCAAATCTCCTTCGTTGTAGGCGCGAGGTTCTATCGACTTGTCGTACTGCGCTTTGATGCGTCTCTTATGAGCCTCGTTGGCAAGAGTGGCATCTCGACAAGTCTCGTTGAGCTTAGCTAGGTAGAGGAAGCGTTCTTCCTCGGCAGTAGTGTAGGGGAGAGGTTCAATGGCGAGCTTGAGGGATGAAATCTCACACTCAATAGGAAGGACAACCTCCAATCCATACACTAGTTGGAAGGGAGTAAATCCAGTGGCAGTTTTAATGGAATTTTGATAAGCCCATAGTGCGGAGAAGAGCATGTTATTCCAATTGGACTTGTGTGTACCCACCATGCATTGGACCATGGTTTTCAAGACCTTGTTGATGGCCTCTACTTGTCCGTTTGACTGTGGGTAGTATGGTGTTGAGTTTTCATGGCAAAAACCCAATATATCGCTCAACTCATCAACCATATGGTTCATAAAGTGAGAACCATGGTCTGTAACTATCGCTTGAGGAACTCAAAACCGCGCTATTACATGTTTAAACATGAAGTGTGCGGCGGTCTTGCCGTTGCTCGTGTATGTAGGCATTTCCTCGACCCACTTTGTAAAGTAGTCCACAACTACAATGACGTAACTATGCCCCCTGGCCGAGGTAGGCTTACAATGCATGAAGTCAATGCCCCATTTATCCAAGGGGCCAACAACAATAACTGGGTGTAACGGGGCAGGATGGGTGCGCTTTTTCGTATGAAAATGTTGACATGGAGGACATTTTTTTACGGCCTCGATACAATATTTAAATATAGATGACCAATAATATCCTACACGAAGAATCTTTTGGGCTGTAGACATCCCAAAGAGATGACCACCACAAGCCCCAGCATGACAGTCATTTAGGACGTGTTCAGCCTTGTCATGAGTCAGACAACATTGAAGAATAGAATCGATACCACGACGGTACAAAGTATCGCTGATAATCAGATAATACTTCGCATGGTGGCGTATTCGACGACGATTGTCACGAGACAATTGAGGGCTGAAACATTGGGTTTGAAGATATAAAATGATATCTCCATACCATAGATCAGACATACTGATAAGAAATAATGACTCATCTAGAAGAGAGTCATTGGGCTCAGATTCTACATCAGCACGGGGAAGGTTGCAGATGAGCTCAGCAAACACCAAATACTTTTTAGACTTGGCTTTTTCGAAAAGAAGATCAAATTCTTGTAGTATCACGATCCAGCATGAATACTTTCCCCCAAGCACCCGACGAGTCAGAATGTGGTACATGGGGTTCAAATCAGCGATGATTGTGGTGGTGCGAAGCAGAATGTAATGTCAGAACTTCTGCACGGCGATAACTGCCGTGAGAGCGAGCTTCTCAACATGTGAATATCAAGTTTCGGCGTCAATAAGACCTTTACTGGCATAGTATATCACATGTTCTTGGGCGTTCTGGTCTTCCTGCACCAAAACCATGGTGATAGTGGTGTCAGAAGTAGCGAGGTACATAATGTAATCTCGATAGTAATTCGATGGTTGGAGCACAGGGGCATGCATGATGGCATGTTTCAAACTATCAAAAGATTGTTGAGCTTGGTCATCCCAAATGAACGGGACGTATTTTTTTCATCAATCTCATGTAACCCTGCGTCTTTTGTGCGAAATTACAGACAAAACGCCGTAAATAAGTCGCTCTTCCTTGTAGACTCTGAAGTTCCATAATATTCGTTGGAGGTGGAAGAGCGAAAATGGATTCCACCTTCAAGGGATCAATGTGGATCCCATCTTTCGAGACGATAAACCCTAAGAGGTGTCCAAACTCGACACAAAAAATGCACTTATGAGGGTTTAGATGGATATTGTACCGTCTGCATCTGAGGAAAACAACCATTAGATGATCTATGTGGAACTCAAGCTGCTTTGAGTGGGAAGGGAGGTCATCCAAGTAGGGTTCCATGAAGTCCTTCACATCATGGAAGGAATACGACATGGCCCGCTGGAATGTGGCACCATTGTTTTTAAGACCAAACAGAAGTTTACGATATGCAAACGTTCCCAAAGGGTAGATGAAAGCAGTCTTGTTTTGGTTGGTGGGGTGGATCTCAATCTGGTTATATCCGGAAAAGTCATCCATAAATGAAAAAATGACACTTCTGACACAATTGTCGATAATCTGGTCAATAAAGGGAGTCAGGTAGTTGTACTTGGGACAAGCCTTGTTGAGATCCCGATAATCGATGCAGACATGAATGGTACCCTGTTTTTTAGTGATAGGGACGACGTTTGAGACCCATTCTGTCAATGGGACATGGTAGATGAAGCCGACCTTCAAGAGTTTCTCAATCTCTGCCTTGATTGCCGCAGTCTTCCAAGGGTGTACAGGTCGCAACTTTTGGCGGACAGGTTTGACGTCGGGATAGGTTTTGATTTCGTGTAAAACAATGGTGGGGTCTATCCTAGGCATCTCCTCATAGGTCCAAGCAAACACGTCTCAGAATCATAAGGCCGTGTAAGCAATGACTTCTCAGGGGAACACTTCTAGCCTAACTAAATGTGTTCCACTACACCAGGAGTAACCGAAATGTCTATCAAAGTGGTAGGCTGAATGTTGGCTAGGTTGCCTTCAGAGTCCGTTTGACACGTGAGTATCGAGGACTGAGAGCCAGAGTAGACATCCGATGTGAATATGGTGCTAATGCTATTCTCCACAGTGTCCAAAAAGGGAAGGAAAGACGAACGATGATGGAGGTATTCCCACAGAGGATCATCCGCACTCATGATTTCCATAATGGACTTGTCAGAATGAAAAGTCCGTAGCAGGGGGTCAGACGATGTCCGCTGTGGAGAACAGGAGGTGGAGGCCACAACTAAGTGGTCCTCAGGTGTTGACTGGATAGCGGGTGACAAAGGCATGGTGTCTCCAATCAGGTGTGTGGTGGCTTCGTCAGGTACAAGCCATGAATCAGTGGAGTTGGGGATAGATGAAATCTACGAGGAGATCATGTTCACCGTGGCAACATGATTTGGGGGATCTAAAGTAGGAAAAATGCCCATAAGGGAAGAGTACTTAATGAGGCCGACCCCCACGCTCTCATATTTTTGCGAATATTGTCCAAATGATGGAACGTTATGACTTGGGTGAGTAGCGGTGTCAGGTGTGCAGAAATCCAGTTGGTTGACTGTGACAATTCGACCTTGATGGGGGAATTTTACTATGCGAAAGACAGAGGATGCAACCGCAGTCATGGCGTAAAACCAATTATGACCAAGCAGAATATTGTAATCTAACAGGGCAACAACCAATTCCACGTTAATGGTTGTGGTCTTGCCCCCCAGCTTGACTACTAAATCTTGTAACAACTCATGAGGTTGAAAGCCACGTCCGTTGAATTCTCTTAAAGTGGTAGGATAATGGTTCAACTCGGGAGAGCCAATGGCTCTCCAGCATGAGATCAACATGACTAATGTAGAGGCACCTTCATCAAAAACGGTATGATGGATTGTCTTCCTGGCAATGTTTGTGGCAACTTGAAATGCCAACTGATGGGAGAGCGTCGGTTTGAAGTATTCCAGCCAGATCATGATGGTGTTCGAGGAATTCAGGTCAACTGCACCAATGGCAGCGAGGAGAGTCTTGCATTGATTAGGGAAGTTTTGCAAGACCTTGAGCATCGACATAGCACAAGGGGATTGTGCTAGGTCCTCTACAATATTGTAGTTTTGAGTAGCCCGAGCATTGGGATTGAAAATCGATTTTCTAATGGTGCTCTTGGGTGGACGCAACACTAACTCGATAGAGGGCTTCTCAATGGTGAGATAAGCATCTGGTGTGGTGACATCAGGCATCGAAGTGGAAGCTTTTTCAGTATTAATTCCAACAGGTTCCTTTTCCGGAACAGAGTCATACGAACAAGAACGGGTGTTCAAGTTGATGGTCTCGCTATGCATCATGAGAACATGTGCGGTGGTGGATGCTTCTCCTTGGGAAGGAGAGGTGTGAGCAATCAACTATTGATTTTGAGCAGGGAAGGGGTCGTTGAGAACTGCGGGTGTGGGTTTTCCCTTAAGAAACTTTTGAACTTCGTCTCTATGGGGGCACTCTTTAGAAAAGTGGTCATCACCACACAGTAGACAAGGATACTTCAACTTCCTTTTCTGTTTGGTATCATCAGGGGTGCTCTTATGTTCCTGCTAGGTGGAATATTTCTTAGGTTTCCCTTTGTTCTTCTTCTTACCACCAGAATTTTGAGGTGAAGTTGATGAATCAGAATTCACTTCTTCGGTGACAACAAGGTGGATGATTTGGTGGTGTCGTGACCAGGCTACGTTGGTGATGGGGAAGACCTTGGGGGTTTGACGATCCAATAGTTTGAGAAGAAGGCTGGGTGTTAAGGGATCCAATGATTCCATCCGCATGGGGTCCCTTGGGTGGTTTCGCGGGGTCGTATGTGTTACGGGGTGCGTTAGGAAGGATATCAAACAACGTTCCAGATTGAGCGTAGACTAAGTCCAGTAAATGGGCACGGGCGATGGCTTGTTCCTCAGTGACAACACTTCCCATGGAAACATCTCGTGCTATGGTAGGGATGAGAGACTTCGTAAACCAGTTTTCTAGGAGTTGGTCTGGAATAGGAGCCTTAATAAGACGTCGTCTCCTCCCCCACTCATGTATATGATCTGAGATGTGAGTAGCGGTATTCTGACGGAGCGAGGTTAAAAGCTCTGTACCAGTTTCATACCATATAGGCAACTGGAAGTGAGTCAAAAAATTCATAGCAAGAGAACCAAAATCAGGAAAAGAATGGGGTGGTAGTTCGATATACCACTTGGCAGCCGAACTAGTGAGAGTCCTTTGAAATAATCTAAGACGAATCGAGTCGTCCATCAAGGAGTTGGATGTACAAGACAAGTGGTATGTCATCACGTGGTTTTTTGGATCCTCACCCAGCTTGCCATGAAATTTTGGGATATCTGACGAAAGTTTCACCGGAATGGGTGGCCAATTAGTTCTGTGGTAGATGGGGTCGTTGGTCAGGTGAGACAGGTCCAAAGTAGCCAAAAAGGGTAGCTGCGGATTAGGCTACAGGTACTGATAGTACTGATAAGCCGTCTAAGAACCAGTAGGACCTTGTATCGACTGACCATAAGGTGTTCCAGGAGGGAACTGGCCATAGGGGTAAGGGCGGCCTAGACCAAATGTAGGTCCGCTGCCATAGTAAGGTGGTCCATTACCATAATAAGGTGGCTCATTACCATAAGGTGGGGGCTTGCCTCTGCCGCTGGCAGCATGCGGGCTGCCTCCAAATGGTGGGGGTATGATTCCACCGCCAGGGTAGAATGGGACACCACTGCCTCCACCGGGAGGTGGTGGTGGTCCACTACCACCGCCGGAATAGGGTGGGTCTCCACCACCTCCGCCGAGAGGGGGTGGTGGGACACCACTGCCGCCGGAAGGATAAGAGCCTCCTCTGTCACCTCCACCATAGTAGGGTGGTGGTCCTCCACCACCGCCACTAGGATGAGAGGGTCCTCCACCACCATCACCAGGATGGGATGGTTCTCCACCACCACCTCCAGGGTGGGATGGTCCTCCACCACCACTACCAGGGGGGTGGACCATGATGACCAGAATGAGGTGGTCCTCCACAAGAAGGTAGAGGTTCGCCTCCTCCAAAGTTATGTGGGGGTCCGTCGCCTCCAATGGGAGGTGAGGGTGGACATAACGGGGGTGGAGGTACTTGAGGGACTGTAATTGGGGGTCCATGCTGTAAAAAATTCCGCTGTCCCCATAGAGTGTAAGCGTTTCCGAGGTAGGGTACCCAATAGAGTGCATTTCCGGGATTAAGTTGACCTGGCACAGGGTTAAGATGACCTGGATATGCTTGACTTGATGGTGGATGAATTACGTTGGATGGTCCCCCAACATGGGATAAACCCATAGTGGAAGGTCTAGGAGGTAAGGAGTTTCCAACGGGAGGACCGATGGGATCTCCTGTCGCGGTATTATGGCTAAGAGATGGGGTTTTCCCCCCAACAACAACTTACTGACCACTAAGTAAAGGCTGAACCAACACTGGTTGTTTATTATTCACCGTAGGATTACCATTACCTGTAAAGAAGGTAGGGGGTAAAGAGTATCCTCCCCTTGAATTTTGGGGTGGGGGAGGAGCAGGTGACGTAACTGTGGTGGTCACAGGTGTGTTGGACTGTTGTTCTTCAATAAGTTGGGTCGTTAGAGGTACTGAAATGGTCTCCTGTATAGGGACGCATGTGCAGGAATGGATGGTTGACTAGTTTTAGAAGTGGTCACGTGTTGTGTGGATGATTCCGGTGAATCATAAGATAAAACACGACTTGGGAGTGGTTGATAAGAGTATAACGGTGAGTCTTCTACCCTTTGCGAAAGACTCTATCTTCGAAGTTCATCATCCCTAGTACGTAATCGTTCCAAGCGATCATGAATGGGTCCGAATATTTCTTCAGGGGTAGGCCAACTAGGTTGGGATGCAATGGAAAAATTGGCCACTGGGTGGCCTAGAGAAGATGTCCAATAAGCTGCTGAAGGACCAACAGCTGCTGTGGGGTCGTCCTGGGTTTGATTTATCCATTCCAACGATCCAGGCTCTCCCGGCGAAATGAGAGGTAAGTCTTGTGAAGTGGTAATTTGTGCTTCTTCACCCCGCGGGGGATGAGAGGTAGGTGAATCTGGAGGAAACATATGCGCTCCAATGTTCAAAGTGGGTTTTTCCACTTCATGTGACTCGACCCTAGCTTTTGGCATTCTTACCCTCGAAATTACCTCCTGGTTAAGGTGATATTCGGGTGGTAAGTTTTGCATCCTACGAGACCTTCTCCAAGGAAAGTCAGCCGGAGTGACTGAAACAAAAGTTTATCTTAAGGAAAGCTAATCAAAAGAAAAGGAGACCAGACAAAACCCTACACAAACTAAGGCCACAAGCAAACTTATGTGATAAGAGTGGATTCAAAGGTCTGGAACCTCATAGGATTGTCAAGGCTTCGCAAATCGCTATATACCGCAGGGTCCAATAGTAAAATGCGACAAGGAGTACTGGGACCGTACCCTTTCCTGAATACCCAATTACCTGGACGGTACGTGCGTAGTAATCTCCCTGAGTGTTGTTCTCGGTGTATTGCTCCACCAAGACGACCAAAAGGTTAACTCAGTTGGTCTCAGGAATCCTAGTGGTGTCTCCCGATATACGCAAGGTACATGGGAGCTCAAATCCGTAGTGGTGCTGTCTAATGCACAACCGTACGGCACGAGACCTTCCGATATACTACCGAGTATGTGAAACACCTTTCGATATACGCCAAATACTTAAGGGACTTGGTGGGTACGTGAAAGAGCTTCAATATACCGATAAGTACGTGGAAGACTACAATACCCCTGGAATACAGTGCTAGAAAATAAAGACAGCTGCCACGCTTAACAACGCTGGAACACGTCTCTAACTTACACACAAGTTACTAAAAATTTCACCCTAGTTCTACCGTTAATTTTATCTGGATGGTTAGGTGAATGCATGAGGTGAGTACATAATCGTAAACATAATGCAGGCCCTAACTACATGCAAAAAATATACTTTTCTTTTGATGAAATCTATGTATGGGAGGGAGAAATTTCTTTCCAATGATTTTGCCAAAACAACACAATGCAACACAATCCCAAATCTACCAAAAAAATGACTATTAAATATTCGTTCCCTTTTCAAGTGAAACACACAAAATTAACACAACACTACTAAGCCAAATCAAAGCATGTTTTTCTTTTCTTTTATCTTTTTAAAACAAAAATGATGCTAAGCGATGAAAAGAGAGAGTTTCTAAGTAGAGTATGCAAGCTCTTCACTTTCACTACAATGGCCTAAAACCATAAGAACCAAAAGATGCATAAAACTTTCCAAGCATGGAACTACTTTTGCAAAACTTGATATCTACTCAAATTTTTCAAGAAAATGAGCAACTCATAATTCGTGAAAAACACAAATAATTCAATTTTCTTTCAAATTTTCCAAAAGATCTACAAATGAGACATTCCAATGCATCTACAATTCTTCAAATGAGCTTGAAAAATGATGGAAATAAAGTACTTTTGATCTTCCAATGGATGTATCAAAATAAACAATTTGATAACAACGATGTTTTCAAACACAAATACTGAAATGAAAAGATTACTTGCAGCACTTCAATAACTCAGAAAATCTCAAGAAAATGACGAGCACTCATACAGACTGAAAATATACACACAAACACTCAAAATCAATCAGTAACAAGCAAAACTAAAGCAAGTAAAGCTAAAAAATGTATGCAAATGAGGTCTAGAGACCGATCCAACGCAACGACCAGATCTGGCAAGGAGAGGAGGGAATGCAATGGTGAGTGGATGAAAGTGAGGGAGACCAAAGTGTCCACCACTACCAAATCTTAGACTTGTCCAAGATGGAACCCAAAACAACTCCAAACGAAACCAAACACTTCAACACACAAATAAAAAATGGGGTCTCTGGCTGGATCTTGCAGCACAGAGGGAGTTTATACATCAAACCAAAACTCAAATGAAGGATGGAGGAGGGATTCCTGTATGCTAATTTCGAAAGATTGGCGTGGTCTGTGTTTGTATACGGAGCGGCGTCGCAGTTTACCAATGCGGGAAGTGCGACGATGTCGTAGTAGACTAATGAAAGGGTTGCGACAATAGGACAACAGACAGAGAACAAAGATAAAAATGACACAGTGTTGCTCTGAGTCCACTGACCAGGTGCGATAGGCGAGATCCAAGTTAAAAAATGAACAAATTCTCCAAACAATGAGCAATGAAATGGTTTGAAAATGCGGAGTACGAACTCATAAGAGGACTACAGACTCTTCAAAGCGAAGATATGATGGTGAAACAAGGCTTAGAAGTAAAAGAAGATAATGGATGGTTTGCAAAAGCAATAAACTGAAAATGGTATTCAAATTGAAAACTACAAACAATGTCTTCCCGAGTATGGTCGCCGGATTTTTTTGACGGACAATCTACCAAGAGCAGACTCGAGGCATGATCTCCCTAGCTCAACGGGAGTCTAGAACAAATAGTACAGAATATAAGTTACTTTCCTAGATCTAATTAAGGATCAAGGAACTAGATACATTTACCTTATAGATCGCTAATCCTTTTCTCCTTGAATGTTTCTCCAAGCTTGACGATCTTCAGATCTGAGCTACAAAACCTGTCAAGACAACAAGACAAAAAAAAAGTAAAACACATCTATACAATAACAGATCTAAGTAAGCAGTCAAGTAGGTGAACTACACAAGATATCATTAACACAATGAGATTTTGGTGGAAAGCAATTATATTACTGTATTGAAAGGGAAGTACATAGGATAGAAAGATTACAACCATAGACTTGACGTAGCAATCCTCATCTGATCGAAGCAATGCCAAAGCCTCCCAAAGAAGTGTGAGTCACCCAATAGACGATTAGAGATCTCTCCTAAGGTAATTTCACCAACATGTAGACACTATAGACTTCCTCTCCTTGGTATGGGAGTGAGCTTCACTTATATAGGACTAAGTGGATAGGGTAGGTTGAGATATGGTAGGAGAGAGATAGGGGATCCTTCCAAGAGGTTAGGAACTGAGTGCTATCTCTCCCAAAAGGTCAGGGATAGGGATCCACGTAAGCTAGCTTCGAGAATGGGCTCTAAGGAGCTATTTTTGTCCATTAACTGACATCGTCGCAGGTTGCAAGAGGCCAATCTGCGACATTGCAGGTTGCATGAGGAAAACCTGCGACGACCTCTCAAAACCTAGTATGAATGGGTTTGTATCTCTTCTAGATCAATAAATTAGTCAAGGGAACTTTAGGGATGTATACACTGAGTCTCATGATGGTAAGATTTTAGGTGTAACGGACCCTTGATTTATGGTTGTACCTCCTCACATAAAGTGTCAAGGGAAACACTTTTCTAAGAGGGGGTGGAGTGTTAGGGTATTAACCTAAATACATTAAGTAGATAGTAATGATGCTATGTATTGAGTCCATCTCTATTAAATAAGGTCCATGAAGTAAATGTAATGTGAAAAGCAATAATTGTAAGAAGGCTTACTAGAAGCTTATGCCTACTAGACAGTTCTCTCTCAAAATTTTATAGGAGGTTAGATAACAATTATATAAGAAGTAGAAGCATTAGAATGAGATATATTGTGAAACATATTTTAAATTTGCTTATTTGAAGGTTTCCCCCTTGAAAAGGCAAGTGAACATGAGTGGATTCATTCCATGAAAAGATCAAATATAAGGTGTTTCCCTACCTTAAGAGTTTTCCTTATTTTTTTCCACAGAAATAGTTAGGATTTTGTATTAAAAAATATGCGTCTAGACCGAACAACAGGTAAATACATCTATAGTCATGGAGTTTCTATCCCCCAAAAAACCAATTTGGATAGTTTCATTGTGACAATCGAGGAAGGAAATTCCCAGATTTTTCTCTTACATTTTCCTTTGCTCTTATCTCTTGATTGAACGAGGATACTCTAATGAATTGAAAGCATACCATTGTACATAAACAATACATTAGACTTTATTGATATGGGAGGAAGGTATTCCCTTCAGCATGGGATCCAAACTATTTTGATATAGGTCAAGAGATACATTTTTTCTGCCTCTCTCCCCCTTCTTTCCGTGTTTTTCCTTTATCCCCTTATGTGAAGAGGAGAGGGGGGAGAAGCATTAGAAGGATTAGTGAGTGTGTTTTATGTTGATGGAGCTACTTACTCACTTGATACACTTCATGATGATGTTCAAAAATATTTCCTCACATGGATGTGATTGAATGTCCTAGTCTACCAAGATTGCCACTACCTTGTAGGCCTCTTCTACAGTCAAATTTGGACCACCTTCTTCCTTCCCTATGGGTCTTCAAGGACTTCAAATATGTTATTGGTGGGGGGTTCATATTGTGCCATAGCCCGAGGGATTTTCACTTTCTTGTTCTGACACCGATTAGCTACCTATTGAAGGGAACCCTGCTCTTCTTGAGGAGATGTTCCTGAGATTTTGGGAAACTCTTGACAAAGTGTCCATATTCATGTGAAAAATTGCATTTGAAAGGGATGTGCTTGTAGTCGAGGGACTGAATATGGTTCCATCCTTCGAGTCCAAGTCTAATTGCCTCTAGAATCCCCTTCTCCAGATTTATTTCCACACATATTCTGGCACAAGAGTAAATTCTAGCTTTTGGCTCTGCACTGTGTATGAATCTTCCCAGCTTGTTCCCAATGTCTTGAAGGGAGTATTTTGGGTCCATAAGAACATGGGTAGATTTTGGAATATGAACCATACTGGAACTATGGTAAGATCCATTTTGGGTCAAAATATAGAGACTGATAGGAAAGAAACATGCCTTTGGAACCCATAAAGCACAGTCCTGATCTAAAAATATTGTCTTTATCCTCCTTGTTGCTGAATAGAAACATAAAGAATCCTCAACCACAAGCATAAATAGATGGGGTATTTTGAGTCTTTTGATTCCAATGCTCGTAAACCCATTCACTCACCATGCGAGGGATGAGCCTGTAATGTCCCCATTCAAATAAATCTCAAGAAGAGAAAATTCCACCAATCTGCTAGTTTCCTAGGTTGGGGTGGAGACATTAAATTTGGAATAAGGAGACTAATAAACCCCAAATGGACTTTATATTGACATAAATTATTAAGAGGGGATAAATAAATAGTTTTGATGAGAAAATAAGATGGCACTTGGTCATGGAGACACATTCGTCGTGTGGGACCCACACAAAGCTAGATTCCCCATGCCACATGGCATTCCACTCTCACCCATTCGAATCCAAGGTGGAGTCCACTATTATTGGGGGAGTTGGAAGGGAGTAATACTTGGAATGAATCAATGAGGTCGAAATGTAGAGGAAGAGTAACTCCCATGGAAGAGGAAGAGGCATTTTGGAGCTAGTGGGACACTTGGGCTAGATTCCCTAGCTTCTATGACGCCAATGATGAAGATGCCTATGACATTTATGAAAACATCAGACTTGATGGCTGGAATATAACATACATGAAATGTCAAGGCTAAAAATAGCCTTCAAGAAGGCACACAAGGGAGTTAGGGGAGCCAAAGAGAGACCTATTCGAATTGAGTGAAGGAGGAGGCTAGAATTGGAGGGACAAGTGGCATACTTTGGAATATCTTCCCAATTTGAGTTGGCACGAAGCTCATGGATGGAATTAGAGTTAAGGAAGCCTTAGGAAGTTTATAAAAGTTAATAATAAATAAAGAGAGTAGCTTTTGATCATTTTACATTTTGCATTTGGAGAGAAGAGCTAGTAGAGTGCCGTTCTACTTGCCTTAGCATCAATTTCGAGGGTGAAAGATTCCCATACTAATTGGAAATTGGAGAGGCCATTCTGAAAATTCATTTGGAGATACAATGGAGTCTTTTGTTACAGTTTGAATTTATAGGGAAGCTCGTGTACACATCTCTTTCAGCTTGCTTCTACAACCATTCTTCCATTTCTTGTCATATTCTTGCTCCTCGAGGAGAGGCGCACTTGGTGAGGTGATGATCTCTTTGGAATAGTTCTTGAGGCCCCATATATTTGTAATATGATATATATACTCTGTATTTAATTTTCAGAATACTTTCATATCGAAACTCCAAGATATTTCATGTATACATGCTAAACTATGAATAAATGGTGTCATTTCCCCAATACCTTGTTACTTGCACTTGAAGTGGTATCAAATTTGAATGGTTCAATCAAAATATGATATAATATTGTTGTATGGAGCACCATTAATATGATGAAGAAGTTTAATATTCATTAAAGAATCATTGGGAGCAATATTCTTAAGTTTCATAACCATTTCTGAAGATTTACTATCATTTCCCCTATGTTAAAGCTAGTATACAAACATCTGATTTATGGAAGTTGAATAAGCCTATAGAAACTAATTGATGATGAATTGGGGATCTCATTGAAGTCCTTTATTAGTACCATGTCTCTGTTCTGAAATTTAGGAAGTTATTACAGTGTTTAAAAAGCCATCTTTGTCCCCTATCCTTGGGGGTTTTGAACCTCGATTTGACTAGTAAAGTTCCCTATTTTTCCCTGATTATAAATGAATGTTGCAGAAGTGTTTTAAGAGTGTCCAAGAATCCATCAGAATTATTTACATGTCTGAATACCTTCCAAACTCATTCAGACCTAATTGGGAACCATTTGGAGCCATTTGGAAGCAGTTGAGTCAATACTAGTCTAAGGGTCGAATTGGTCAAAATTTGCAATTTTTCCTAGTTTTTGCAAATTCTTAAAAAGGGACACTACAAGTGGTATCAGAGCATGGTCCTTGCACCTGATTTGGATGACCATTTATGAATACAAGAATCCAAAGAAATCATCCCCCACCCTTACAAACTGAAACTGAAAGTGCTTTTGGTGAAGATGAAGAAGAAGGAGAAGATGTGTGTTCTATTGAAACTATGGCTAGGGATGAGAAGGGAACCTTAGAGGATAAAGAGGAATTTACTAAATTCTTGAAACCATTCTTTGAATACATGACACAACAGATCATGAAAGGGTTCGAATTGTTGGCTAGTCAACTTGGAAGCAAATGAGCAATAGGAGGCAACAATAGTTCTTATTTCGAGGGAAAGAGGGAAATGGGTGAAAACATTTTCTCAAGGACAGGAACTCATAATAGACCTAATGAATTTCAGAGTTCAGTAAGGCCTACTACACCTAAATTTATTGAGTCCAAAGAAGAACCTAACACCCAATTTGATATGCAGGAGATTGTAAAAGAATGGGAAAAATTGAGTGAAGATTGTAGAAGGACTCTACCCTTTGAGCCATACTTTAATGTTGCAAACAAACTCAAAATGAGGGAAGGTAAGATGACTCCATTTCAGAATAAAGAATTGAATTATGCCATTGGAAAAATGCACCTTCCCACTTTTGATGGCTCATCTCAAAGTTCTGCCAATACTTGGGTACAAAAACTAGATGTGTATTTTCAGCTGAATCCAATGGTGGAAGAGGATGCTTTAAAAATGACTATTTTGCATTTTGAAGGAGAAGCCAGTGATTGGTGGTTCCATGGTATGAAAACCTTGGGACATGATCAGGTTACAACATATGGAGAATTTGTTGACAGGGTATTAGAAATATTTGAGCAAAAAGACCCAGAATTTCCTTTCAAAGAACTAGCCTAATTGAAGCAAGTTGGAACCCTTGCTGAGTATATGTTGGAATTCCAAAAATTATCCGTTAAGGTGGCTGATATATCTATGGTAAGATTAGTATTTCTCTTTACTGAAGGTTTGGCTGAACCCTTAAAAGGTTTAGTTAAGGCCCACAAACCTAATTCTTTGAAGGATGCAATGAACTTGACAAGAGATCTACAAAATGTGCTACATAGGACAAGGTTTCCTCCCAAGCCTAACTTCCCTTCCAAATTCAGATTTGAAAAGAAGACCTGGAAAATAGATTCATTTGAAAAGAATAATAAAGAGAGACTAAACAAGGAAGAACTTAGAAGAAAGAAATTGTGTTACACATGCTTCCAACCATGGGTATTGGGGCATAAATGTGCTAAGGGGAAAGCACAATACATTGAAGTATTTTCTGATAATGATGAGTATGAAGGGGTATGGAGGAAGAAGGACATATTTCATACCAATAAGAGGGATATGATACAGCACAAGCAGGGAAACAAGAATAAAATCATCCTTCACCTGACAAAGGAAGGATGGTGGTACTTTCAGCAGGGCCTTGTTTTCACACTATTCAATGCAAGGGAGTGTTACAAGGAAAAAGGGTCTTGGTATTGGTAGATGGAGGAGCCACACATAAATTCATTGATGCAGACATGGTGGAGAGGAGGAATATACCTACTGAACCATTTAATGGCTTCACAATCATCATTCCAGGTCACAACACTATGGAGTGCAAAACATGGATTCCAAAGCTAGAAATCACCATAGGCAATTACACTTTTTTTGATAGATTTTATGTGGTTGATGTTGCTGATACTAATGTGGTATTGGGAATGCAATGGATTTACTCTATAGGGGAGCATACAGTGAACTATCAAATTCCTGAAATGAGATTCAAAGATTCGGAAGGAAAACAAAGGGTTGTGAGAGGGAAGCACAACTATCTGAATCAAGTAGTGACTTCCCACAGTATGAGGTCCATATTGAGGCATGGAGATATTGAGTGGGATGCTGAATGTTACATCAATTCACCCAAACCAGAAATAAAGATTTCAGAACATCCCAAGGAGATAAGGTAGCTACTACACAAATATGAAAAGGTTTTTGGTGACCTCCGTCCTGGAAGGCCACCTGATAGAGGAGTTGAGCACAACATTGTTTTGGAGGTGGGCACTTAACCTATACAAATCCCACCATATATACATCCCAAAAATTTCAGAGAGGATATTGAAAAGGCTATTGAAGAACTCTTGGAGTTGGGACTCATTAGACCAAGCTCTAGTCCCTATGCTTCTTCAATGGTTTTGGTGAAGAAGAAGGATGGGACCTTGAGAATGTGCACTGATTTTAGAGCCCTCAACAAAAATACAATTAAAAATAGATATCACATCCCAAGAATATATGATATCATGGATGAACTACATGGAGCAAAAATCTTCTAAAAAATTGATCTTAGATTTGGTTACCATCAAATTAGAATGAAGGAGGAGGATGTGCATAAAACAACTTTCAGGTGTCACTATGGCCATTTTGAGTTTCTTGTCATGCCTTTTGGGTTGACCAATGCTTCAACCACATTTCAATCATGCATGAATCATATATTTTGCAAACAACTCCGTAAGTTTGTTTTGGTTTTCTTTGATGACATTTTAATTTACAACAAAACATAGGAGGAACACTTGCACCATCTAGAAGTTGTCTTGAAAATTTTGCATGAACAGTATTTGTTTGCTAAGTTGTCTAAGTGTGAATTTGGGCTAAAAGAAGTTTTATATCTTGGGCACATCATTGGGAAAGATAAATTGAAGGTGCACTTGGAAAAAATAAGAGCTATTCTTGAATGGCCATCACCCAAAAACATCACATCATTGAGAGGCTTCATTGGAATATGCACTTACTATAGAAAATTTGTGAAAGGGTTCTGTAAATTGAATGCTCCACTTACTGATTTGACCAAGAAGGATGCTTTCAAGTGGGATGAAGAGGATGAAAAGGATTTCCAAAAATTGAAAGAGGTAATGAGTAGTTTTCCAGTACTTGCATTGCTTGATTTTACTAAATCATTTGTCTTGGAATGTGATGCATCAGGAGAAGGGATAGGGGCTGTCCTAAAAAAAAATCAACACCCCATAGCTTTTGAGAGAATAAATTTGCAGCCACATGAGAAGATCTATTCTATTTATGACAAAGAAATGTTAGCCATCATGCATGCCTTGGCCAAGTTTAGACAATACTTGGCCCATAAACAAGTTTGTAGTCAAAACTGACCATAATAGTTTGAAGCATTTTCTCACACAAAAGGACCTGAATGAAAGGAAACAAAAGTGGGTAAGAAAAGTTAAAGCTTTTGATTTTGACATTGAATATGTTAAGTGAAATAATAATATTGTATCAAATGCATTATCTAGAAGACCATCATTTTTTCTTATGAACATTTCAAAAGATTGGAAAATATGCTAATAATTGAATATGCCAAAGATAGTTTTTCTTGTGGTGTGTTAGATGGGGTCAGAGGTGATGATATGTATAAGGTCTTGGATGGTATCATCTAATACAAGGATAGAATATACTTGGTTCATGGTTCTAATCTCAAGCACAATATTTTGAAGGAAGCTCATGACTCTCCTTTAGCAGACCATCCTGGTTTTTTCAAAACATATAGGAAACTAAGGGAAAGGTTCTTTTGGAAAGGGTTGAAAGAGGATGTTATAAAATATGTGAATGAATGCAAGTCATGTTAGCAAAACAAATCTGAACATACACGTCCTGCTGGTCTATTGCAACCATTTCCCATTCCACAACAAAAATGGGAAAGTGTCTCCATGGATTTCATCACAGGTTTGCCCAAGGATTTGGGTAAGGATTGGATTTATGTTGTGGTGGATAGACTCACTAAATTTGCTCATTTATTTGCTGTTACATCATCTTTTACTGCTACATAAGTGGCTGATCTATTCTTTAGAGAAATTTTCAGATTGCATGGACTTCCCAAGAACATTGTGAGTGATAAAGATTGCAGATTTATGAGTTCCTTTTGGAAAGAACTTTTCAAGTTGGTTGGAACTCAATTGACTCCAAGCAAAAGATGTCATCCTCAAACTGATGGCCAAACAGAAAGAGTGAATCAATGGTTGGAAGGGTACTTGAGGAACTATGTTGGTGAGAAACAAAAAACATGGGTGAAATGGCTACATTTGGGTGAGTTTTGCTACAACACTACCTTCCATATGTCCATTAGCATGTCTACTTTCAAAGAACTATATGGTTATGAAGAAATTACATTTTTTAATCACATATTTGGTGATAGTAGAGCCCCCAAAGCGAAATATTGGGTGGACGAAAGTCATAAGATTTTGAAACTCCTAAAAGACAATTTGCAGGTTGCCCAAAACTAGCAGAAAAAGTATGTGGATCAACATAGAGTGGAAATAACTTTTCAAGTGAATGATTTGGTATATTTGAGGCTACAACCATATAAACAAACATCCTTGAAATTTAAAGGATCAGAAAATCTCAAACCAAGATACTATGGTCCATACAAGACAGTTCAAAAAGTTGGGGAGGTGGCTTATGAGTTGGAACTTCCATAAGGGAGAAAAATCCACAATGTATTTCATGTTTCATGCCTTAAGAAGGATATTGGTCAGAAAATATTTGTTTCAGAAACCCTCCCTCCATTAGATGATGAAGGACAACTCATACTTATTCCATAAAAATTTTTGAAGGCAAGAGAAAGGAAATTAAGGAGCAAAACCATAAGGGAGTATTTGGTACAGTGGAAAGATTTTCCAAGTGAGGATGCCACATGGGAGGAGGAAATTTTTTTGCAGCATCCTAATTTATAATTGCTTGAGGGCAAGCGATCTTGGGTGGGGGGGACAGTAATGTCCCCATTCAAAAAAATATGAAGAAGAGAAAATTCCACCAATCTACTAGTTTCCTAGGTTGGGGTGGAGACATTAAATTTGGAATAAGGAGACTAATAAACCCCAAATGGAATTTAGCTTGACATAAATATATTAAGAGGGGATAAATAAATAGTTGTGATGAGAAAATAAGATGGTACTTGGTCATGGAGACACATTGGTGGTGTGGGACCCACACAAAGCTAGATTGCCCATGCCACATGGCATTCCACTCTCACCCATTCAAATCCAAGGTGGAGTCCACTATTCTTGGGGGATTTGGAAGGGAATAATACTTGGCATGAATCAATGAGGTCTAAATGTAGAGGAAGATTAATTCCCATGGAAGAGGAAGAGGCATTTTGGAGCTAGTGGGACACTTGGGCTAGATTCCCTAGCTTCTATGACACCAATGATGAAGAATCCTATGACACTTATGAAAAAATTAGACCTGATGGCTGAAATATGACATACATGACATGTTAGGGATAAAAATATCCTCAAGAAGGTGCACAAGGGAGTTAGGGTAGCCAAAGAGACACCTATTCGAATTGAGTAAATGAGGAGGCTATAATTGGAGGGACAAGTGGCATACTTTGGAATCTCTTCCCAATTTGAGTTGGAATGAAGCTCATGGATGCAATTTGAGTTAACGAAGCCCTAGAAAGTTTATAAAAGTCAAGAATAAAGAAAGAGAGCATCTTTTAGTCATTTTACAATTTGCATTTGGAGAGGAGAGCTAGTAAAGTGTTATTCTACTTGCCTTAGCACCAATTTCGAGGGTGAAAGATTCCCATCCTAATTGGAAATTGGAGAGGCCATTTAGACCTTTCATTTGGAGATACAATGGAGTATTTTGTTATAGTTTTAAGCTATAGGGCAGCTCCTGGAAACATATATTTCATCTTGCTTCTATAACCATTCTTCCTTTTCTTGTCATATTCTTGTTCCTTGAGGAGAGGCACACTTGGTGAAGTGATGATCTCTTTGGAATAGTTCTTGAGGCCCAATATATTTGTAATATGATATATATACTTTGTATTTACTGCTCAGAAGACTTTCAGATCGAAACTCCAAGAGATTTCATGTATAAATGCTAAACTATGAATAAATGGTGTCATTTCCCCAATACCTTGTTACTTGCACTTGAAGTCGTATCAAATTCGAATGGTTCAATAAAAATATGATATAATATTGTTTTATGGAGTGCCATTAATATGTTGACGAAGTTTCATATTCATTAGAGAAGCACTGGGAGCAATATTCTTAAGTTTCATAACCATTTGTGAAGATTTACTATCATTTCCCCCTATGTTAAAGCTAGTATACACACATCTGATTTATGGAAGTTGCAGAAGCCTATAGAAACTAATTGATGATGAATTGGGGAGCTCATTGAATTCATTTATCAGTACCATGTCTCTGTTCTGAAATTTGGGAAGGTCTTATAGTGTTTTGGAATCCATCTCTGTCCCCTACCCTTGGGGGTTTGAACCTCGATTTCACTAGTACAGTTCCCTATTTTTCCTTGATTATAAATGAATGTTGAAGAAGTGTTTTAAGAGTGTCCAAGCATCCATAAACCTCATTTACATGTTTGAATACCTTCCAAATGCATTCAGACCCAATTCAGAACCATTTGGAGCCAATTGGAAGTAGTTGAGTCAATACTAGTCTAAGGGTCGAATTGGTCAAAATTTGCAAATTTTCCTAGTTTTTACAAATTCTTAAAAAGGGACACTATAGAGCCATAGACCTGTAAATTTCCTAATGAGATCATTCTCATGGAGAGGGATGGATTTGTTCGATGACAGAGGAGAACGATCTAGAGATGGGACTTAGTCTTCCCTTTTTACAAAATGAGATGGAGGGCATCTTGGAGCCGAGGTGATAGTTTTCACCATATCTAAAAAGTAGGGGGCATAATTCATTGATATCCTCACTGCTTGTGGTCTCCATCTTGGGAGAGAGACTTTGAACAAGATACGGTGACAGCTAGGGAAGGAACCCTAGCCACATGACAAGTGCAACTCTTCCATTGTGTTTTAAAAAAATCATGTTTTCATATACAAAACTAAATTGAAATGAAAAATATATTAAGTAATTAAGAATTTTCCTATTAAAACATAACAAATCAAATATTAAAATATCAAATCCAATACTAGTGACATTTGAATTAATAAAAACTAAAACCAAAACCAACAATGGAATAATGAATAAATTTAACTGAAATACAAATAGAAATAAAATATCATAAAATAATTTATAGCTCACAAGCATCTAATTAGTTATAAATTGGATATTCCACTACTATTGATTCATTATGATTCATATTTAATAAATTAAACTGAATGCTCCTTAAATATCATTTATATATTGTTGATATTTAACTAATTATCTTACAAATACCCAAAAGTTGCATTGATTAACTAATTATGAAGTAAAATACTTGCAATTTAACCAATTATTATTAATTTGCAATTATAATAAAACTAATATACTTATTGTTCTATTATTAACTTAATAATACATAATCATTATATTCTCCATCAAAATCATCCATGTGCCAACTATAAACCCTAAAAATAGGGAAATATTGCATTCATTCATTGACTATGAAGTAAAATAGTGATACTCAATCCATTTGTAATGATTCTGTTGTACATCAAATCAAGGCAAGACTAAATCTTGTAACTATTTATGAATATATATATATATATAATGTTTTGGATCCACAACATATCATCCACTTTGGGATGTAGAAAGGGCCTCTAGGAACAATAAAATTTTTAAGTAAATTTTATAAAATTAGATTAAAAACAATAATATGTATTTTCACCGAGAGGAGTGAGGTGCTCTACATCCTAGTATGGGGAAGATGTTGTCACATATGTAACGTAACACTACATTATTGACTCATAAAATAAAAAAATATTAAAAGTAATTTAAAAAATCCATGCCGGCCTATAAAATAAAAAATTTAAACTTAAACCTGAATCTATCAAGCAATAGAGGTATCAAATTTCTTGAGCTTAAGATTAAAGAAAAATTACATCTCAAGAAATTGGATCCCTCTCCATGCTTCCGAGTTTAAGATGGATCTATGCTCGTTATATTAGGAATATAGTTATTAGTAACAAGATGGTGGTATTGACACTAACTACCAATATAATTATAGAATAATTGTGGTATTAATATGTATTTTCATAATATGAATATAGTTATTTGTAATAATAAGGTGGTATTGATACTATACTACCAATATATTTATAGAATAATTGTGGTATTAAGGTATTATTATTATTATTATTTTATTTTTATTTTTTTTATGTGATCATATATTTTTCAAAATATAGAGATGATTTTGGATTTTTTTTCCAATCGAAAAAAAAACTGCAACTTGTTATTCATCTTATTGAGAATCAAAGTTACAAAGAAACTATGCAAAAAAGGCCTCTAAAAACAATCAGATTTCTATCCAAGGCATGACTTACATCCTCCAGTCATCCACAAACAACCAGTAGCTACAAACTAATCAAATTTACATCCAAAAAAAGATCACAACAGTTGTTGGACAAACCAATCCAATAGGAAAACAAACATCAACTAAAAAAAATCCTCCAGCAAATAGACTAGTTTTGCATAGGACTGAATTACAAAACAAGACATAATGAGACTAAGTCCAGAAACAACATTCTTACAGAACAAAGTTAGAAAAAGGAGACACTTCAAGAATCGATCATTTGATCCTCCACAAATTCTTCAAAAAGTATGTTTTCATCCATGTTTCCAACTGCCTTTTTGGAAAGGCCATCTGCTTCATAGGTGTGTTTCCTATAAATGTGAGTAAAAGAAATTTGAGAGAAACTATTGATTAAGTATTTCACTCTATCATCCCACTGTTCAATAAGGATAACCTGAAGATTTGAATTCCATGTTGCCCAGTCAATAATAACTTTGGAGTTGCCAACAATTTGCATACTAAAAATACCCCTTTTTTGGGCAAACCATAGTAGTCCCCATAAGGAAAATAATTCAACTTTGGTGTTTGTTCCATTCCCCACACCCATTCTTAAATGGATAAAGTGATCTCTTTTTACCTTTAATACCATACCTTCCCCACATAAGCCATTGATTTCTGCACCATCAAAATGACCAAGAAAAAGGGTATCATCCATAATAGGCATTGCCTTATACCTTACTCTTCTATGCTTCTTATCTTTGAAGTAGTCCAAAAAGGGTTGATAATATTTGAACTAACAGAGAAAATAGAAGGAATTTTATTTAAAAAAAAACATCTATTATGTGCCCTCCAAACTTCCCAAATTGTGAAAAGAGGTTCAAGTTCTTTATATTTCACTTTCTTACTAAACCATAACAACAAGTTGTCTTGAAAATTTGATGCCAGCCAAATATCTTTTGATTTAATGATTCTGCAACATTCTTCTCAAACCTTTTTGATGAAAGAACACAACAAAAATAAGTGAGAAATTGTTTCCATCTCGGATCTGCATAGTACACATATCCTAGGACCACTAAACCCCTTCTTAATCATGTTAGATCCCAAGTCAAGATTTTGTTTTCCAAGAACAACCATATGAAACATTTCGGCTCTAAAGGCATTCGCCACTTCCAAATGAGCTTAGTCGACCACTTAGGAATAGGTAGGTTTTGTTAATCAAGGATAGCTTCATAGGCCCCTTTGGAAGAAATTACACCATTTGCATCTTTCTAATCCCATACAAGTAGGTCTTCCATCTCGGATAATCTGATTCCTTCTTTGTTCAATATCATAAAAAAATTGTTCCATTCCTCAACAAGATGTACAGGTAGACCCAGATCACTAGCTGCGTACCAATATGAGAGAGAAGGTTTAGCTCCTGTATTCCTTTTGGTCTAAACAAGAACTTGGATATTTAAGGAATGAAGATATGAAACCAACTGCTGAAATCGTTTATAATTTTCACCTGCACCAATAAGGGGATCAATGCCTATGAAAATTTGTGTACCCCTTCCAATTTTCCAGCTGAGCCTCTTCCCTAAAATTTTCCAGCTGTGACACCCCTCCAAATAATAGGACCATTCAAACATTTTAAATTTGGATTCTTGATCCACTGAACCACTGAACTGCACTTGATATACTTAGGTTTGAGAAATTTCTTCGATGGTCCCTCCCCAAAGAGGCCCCTCCATAGGCTCTTAGTGCTTAAAAAAAAAGAGAACCAATTGGGATGCTTCAATCCCCAACCTCCCAAATTTTTTGGAACTGAAATAATCTGCGAGGAGGTCAGATGGAATTTTGAATGGTTCAGATTGCCTACACACAAAAACTGAAACATTCCCTTTCTGATTTCATTTATAACAGATAAAGGGATCATAGCCATAGAAATCCAGTACACATGGATACTTTCCAAAACAGACTTGACAAGTACAAGTATTCCACCAATAGATTACCAATAGATAAGAACCGATAAGTCTAGTTGTTTACTCTTTTTTCAGCCTTTTTAATCAGCCAGTTCTAATCCGTGGTTCATGGTTCTGTAACAATTTGGTTTTAAAAAGTAACAAAGATATTTAAAGCCTTCCTCCACCTTTGACATTTGATAAGGATATGCTCCTTTGAAATACTTTTGGCGAGGATATGTTTAATCCTATTTGATATAATCTTTGTAATAACCTTATAAATAAGGTTACATAAAGATACATGCCTATAGTCATTAAAGGATTAAGCTTGTCCTTTTTAGGAATAATAAGGGATCAATTTTTTTTGTACAGCACAAGCTTTTTATAAAATAAAATTTGAAGAAAACTTTGCATTTTAAAATATTTGATAAATTCAAAATTAAAATTAAAATAAATTTGATTTTATTATAATAATTCTTTAAAAAATAAAAAATATTATGATTCATTATTTTATTAATTTTAATTTAAAAAAAATAAAAAATATTATAATTCATTATTTTTTTTTCTGTGTGCCGGCCTATATCAAATGGTCCCCAGACCAATGTTCAAAATGGATGAAATCTGGTTCTGCAAAGAGACCCAAACCAGATAATGAATCAGCTGTGTTTTATTCGTTATATACATGCCCCAAAGAGATCTGAGGCATATCCTTAAGAAAGATTTTAATTTGTCTCATCCACGGAATTAGTAATGCATAGTGAAGAAACGTCCCTCGCCCAAAAGTCTACCTAATAGTAGAAGTTTACCTAATAAAAACCATCAATAAATTACTTTAAATGATGACATAACATAATTTTATTTGAATATTTTATTTAAATCCACTCTTATCAAAGAGTCAATCACATAATTTTTTTGCCACAAACAAAACATACAAAGATAAAGTCAATCACATAATTTTTTTTTCCAAAAACAAGACATACAAAGATTTCCTAACAAAACATACAAAGATCTCCGATTTTTAGGGAGCAAGACGCCGGTATCTAGGATGATCTACGACTTGGAGATCTCGATTATATCCTGAAGGGAAGGAAAAGGCAATTTTTTGATACTGTAGCGTTGGAAACCGGCCTTGAGGAACAGCTTCTTAAATTCCTCCTCTGTTCTCTCTTTTCCACCGTCTGTGTAAACCATCATTCCTAGGTCAAACGTCAACCCCACACGTCTCAAACATCCTTCCTCGCCTACTGCATCTTCTTCTTTCACAATGGCATCTAAAACTATCACCTTTCCATTGTCTGGGATTGCCTCATGGCATTTCTTCAGTATTCTCACGCAATCCTCGTCGTTCCAGTCATGCAAAACCCACTGCCATTCCGTTCATAACAACAATAAACATTCTCAGTATATAAACTCTATGACAAACTGGGTTTTCTGAATATGAGAAGTTCATATACTTTGTACTGATGTATATAACAATATAACCATAGTAGTTGGTTTTTGGGGAGTTTAATTTCTATCAAATCACTGATTCAAACTTCATAATAAAAGTTAAAAATGAATATTATCATTTTCCTACGATGTGATCCGTCAAACTTTAAGTATATATATCTAAAAGAGCAAAAGAGTGAGCGAAAAGGGAAGGGAGTACCTTCATAAAGACTGCATCAGCCGGAGGTATATGCTCGAACATACTCCCGCCGACGTGCTCCACACCTGCCACAGAAACGCCCAATACTAATAAGACCAAGATCCCGTGATCCTCTAAAGGGTTAATCCATTTTTTTAACAATAGGAAATAGCAAATTCCCAAGGGTATATTTAATAGCTCGCAAACCAGAATACCTGTAAACCAAATATACTAATAACTTGTGAGTCTCTATCTCAGGGATCACCTACCTTTCAAACCTTGTCACAACAACCCTACCTCTTAATTCATTAATTCATTGCTATGACTAAAGAATTTAACAGGCTGGATATGTAGATGGATCACCTACCTTTCAAACCTTGTCACAACAACCCTACCCCTTAATTCATTAATTCATTAATTCATTGCTATGACTAAGGAATTTAACAGGCGGGATATGTAGATTACGTTACCTCATTAATTCATTGCTATGACTAAGGAATTTAACAGGCGGGATATGTAGATTAGGTTACCTGGTAAAGTAGGGGCACCGGCAATTACATGTGGGAGGTCAAGATTGATGCTGCGGATGTGAGGGTGTTGTTTGACAATTATGGCCGAGGCAGCGCCTGTTCCTCCTGCAACGTCCACAAGCGTATTTATATTCTTAAACCCATCATCGTAAATCTTGACAACGGAAGCCATTACTGTGCGAGTATCAGTGGCCATCCACTTATTAAACATGTCGCTTGTTATGGGATCTCTGCTAACATATTCCCAAAATCCCATGCCCAAAGCTCTGATGGAGGCATTGCAACCTTCAGTCACAGATTCGTGCAGACGCTCCCATACTGCGAACATATCGTTGCTGGACATTGCAAGTAATAGAGGTGCGTAGGATTCATCGTTGTCTTTCTGCACCAGCTGTTCGGACAGGCTGGTGAGCCCATATTTGTATTGCTTAAAGTCTCCTCCAGCGTCCCGGGTCTCGTTAAAGACGCGGTATGAGGCCAGACATCTGAGAAGCCGGAAAAGGTATTCCATATGAGGGGGCTTCCTGGTCGAAGCTGCAATATGGGAAGCAATTTCCTCTACAGAGAGAGAGCGGCCTTCCCCACCGTGCGTGGCAATGATGTCTGGAATGCTGAGTAGAACGGCAGCCTTTACGACCATGGTCCTAACCTGAGAAAATATCAACTCTTGTAGTTCGAATCGTGGAGGAGGAGAAAAAATTGAAGAAGAAAAGGGAGTGTCGTCCATGGCGGGCAAGCACTGAGCGGTCCGATCACAGCCTGCCTGAGAAGGTCCTCTTTATTACAGCCTCGGCAGCTGCCTTCGACCTTACAGCCTGCCTGAGAAGGTCCAGGAATTCTCACGTTTTTAGAATGGGTATATAACTTCGGTCGAGGGCGGCTTTAACGTTGACTGAAAGAAATAATCTGCCCACTAAGAAAAATACTCAAAACAGGTTTGTGCAAAGAGACTCATAATTTGATAACAAGAAAAGACCACCAGAGATACTTTCTAAGTTTCTACTAAAGTCGGTGTGTTGAAACCAATGAATACATTACATTACATAAAGACAAATCTGTTTATTACTGAAAATTCCAGTATCCGATCAATACAAATATTAAATCTTAATAAGACAGATCGGTCTATTTATATTCACTTTATTCAATCTCAATAATAGAGAGTATTGATCTACATCTATTTATATTCTTATTAATCATGTCAATAATTAAGTATACTATATATTTTATTATATTTATGTTATTCATCTCGATAACAGATAGAGTATACTTTTTATCCACATATATTTATATTCATTTTATTTATTTCAATGACAGAGTAGACCAGTTATCAAACTACACCCTCAACCTGTAAACAAAAATGCCGTTTTCTCATAAATAATTTAAATAAAGTAAATTCTACTACTTGCATTTAAATGTACAAAAATCTAAATAAAATCTACTACTTGCATGTACAAAAATCTAAATAAAATCTACTACTTGCATTTTAGTGTACAAAAATATAAATAAAATCTACCACTTGCATTTAAGATTTATTTTCATATTCGCTAAACTCACTTGACAACCAGACAGAGCAGACTATTTACCGCCCTTGATCATCCTATAAACAGGGGTTTCATTATTTTATCAACTGAAAAATCGAAAAACACTTAAATCCAAAATTTCAAGCCTTCCAGCCAATCGAAAAAATACTGATATTCAAAATATAAAACCTACCAGTCAGCGATTCGCTGATATTTTGTGATAATGCATGTGGCTCTTTCGCTGATATTTTGTGATAATGAATGTGGCTCTTTCATATTCATCATCCACCCAAATTCAACAAGTTATATAAACCATCCAAATTGAATGTTTTTAATTATTTATACGTAAAATAATATAAATTTTGAATTACTTATACATAAAATAACACAAAATTAGTAATTGCTCTAAGAGATGAAAAGTATGACAATATGTTGATTAAAAATCAACCATAAAGTCATAGAAATGTGAGTTGCATAACCTCTAATACCAAGATCTACACAAGAAGTTAGAGTATCATTTCATTATGCATAAAACTTGAACCATAGTAAGACTAATTAGGCCATTTCTTTTTGCAAATTGGTTGGAAAAAATATTTTTCAATATACAAATAACTTACTCCAAAGTAATACTAATAAAAACATAACTTAAGACTAATGAAAATATTTAATAACAAACCATCCTATATAATAAAATTCATTCCACTCCTTTAAATTCTAGAATGTACTTTAATATCAATATTAATGACTATATATATATATATATATTCTCTTACATTCATGCTACTTGTGCAAACTAAATTTTATTATTTTTAATACTTTGAATATTATTTTTATATACTTAGAATATGTCATTTTTGTTAGAGATAATGCCTAATTAATGCTACATACTAGAGTTTAGGGATTTGTTTGGGTTGTTGGAGGATGTTGAGAGATTCTCTCAACTATTCTCTCCCAGAATAGAATAAGTTGGATCTCACAATGCTTATTTAAGTGTGATGTATTTCTGTTTATTGTGTGCAATACAAGTTATGTTTTGTGTGTATTTTGTGTGTGCCTAATTCTTCCCATTTCACAACTTGGTATCAGAGCCCAGTTAAAGGATGCGAGGCATCAATGTTGAAGTTCAAAGGAACGCTGTGTATTGAAGTGTGTAAATAAGTTTCTATTTGGTAGTCATCGCTGCTGCTGTGTGGGTGAAAGAAGACGCCACTATGTTGTTTATTAAGCTGTGTTGAATGCTATCAAATCGCTGGAGGAGAAACGCCATCTGCTACTGTGTTAAAGACTGTGAAGCATTTGATTGTTGCCATCGTTCTCTGAAGGAAGGATCATTGCAGAGAGGAGTCGTCAGATTGCAGAGAGGAGCTACTATGTGGATAGGAACCTGTGTCGTTGCAGAGAGGGCCGTCAGGAAGTCGTAGTAACTGCAAAGGAAGGGGAGTTTACAACTATAGCAAAGGGAAGCCGCAATGACTCAAAAACGCTGCCAAAGGAAGAAACATTGTTCATTTTAATTTTCGTAAAGGAGGAGCGCTGTCAAACAAATCTGCACGTTGAGAAGAAGAAATATATCGCTGCAAGGAAAGCCTTTGGTGAGAAGAGCTTCTGTATTTCTTTTGTGAGGTAATATGGATTCTTTACCTATGGAGAAGTTTAATGGTAACAATTTCCATACATGGAAAGTTAAAGTTCAAATGCATCTGATGAATAGAGGTTTGTGGAGCATAGTAAAAGGCATTGAACAAGCTCCTACTGATCCTAGACTTCTTGTTGAATGGGAAAAGAAGGAAGAAAAGGCTAAATCCATTATTGGTTTTACACAATTGCATTTGATTGATTTAGCAAAAACGTCTAAAGAAATTTGGGAGCAATTAAGTAAATTATTTGGGGGAAATGAAATGAATGCAAAGTTCTCTTCAAAGCTGCAACTTTTTAGTCTCAAAATGCATGATGAGACACATCTCTGTACTCATATAAATGAGTTAATGTCTCTCTTTAGGAAATTAGTTGAAACTGGTGCCAAAGTAGAACCAGATGATGCTAAAGCAATTCTATTGAATAGCCTATCTTCTAAGTATAGCAATGTTGTATTCACATTAAGTCAGTTATCCACACAAACATTGGAAGAAATAATAGCATCATTGTTAGCTGAAGAAAAAAGGACATATTCTGAAGACTTGGATGTAGGTGTCTAGCATGAAATTGCATTTTACTCAAATGGTAAGATGAGAAAAACCAAGGGTTCAATAGAATGTTTCTACTGTCACACGAATGGACATATAACTTGGAACTGTAGAGCTCATGCTAGGGATCTTCTGAATGGAAAAGAAACTGCAAACATTGCCAATTTAGATGAATTATCAGAATCAAAAAGTGATGAAGAACCACGAGGGTCATCTCTCAAATTGTCCTAAAATGAGAGGTGGTATGTTTTTATGTATGTGTGGTGTGCTTAAAGTTTTCTTTATGTAAGTGTTTATGTAAACTAGGAACTCTTGTATCTTGATATAAGTTGGCAGCCCTGGTTTCAAGAATAACTGTTCTTATTGGAAGTCACCTTGTATACTTGAATGATAAGGACATTCTGTATCCAAACTGCTCTTCTATATACTGATGGATAGCCGAAAGTAGAAATCTGACAGATGGAGGCATGTTCATAGAATGCATCAATTATTGACATCTTTTCTCATGGAAGCCCCGGTGAGCCGAGATTGTTAAAATTGTCAATCGTACAAGAGCACGAATGATGATTTGGAACATTTATAATTTAAATGAGTGGAAAGGAAAGCTCGAAGAAGAGGAAGAGAAAGAGAAAGAGTACAATCCAGAAGCGTCAGAGTGGGTGTATGAGTTGATGAGGATCATGCCAGACTAAGTGTTGTAACCTTTTATGTTGTGTAATTTGTGAATTTTTGTAATGTAGGCATTAACAGGGGGTGTTAGAGATAATGCCTAATTAATGCTACATACTAGAGTTTAGGGATTAGTTTGGGTTGCTGGAGGATGTTGAGAGATTATCTCAACCGCTCTCTCCCAGAATAGAATAAGTTGGATCTCACAACACTTATTTTAGTGTGATGAATTTCAGTTTATTGTGTGCAATACAAGTTATGTTTTGTGTGTATTCTGTGTGTGCCTAATTCTTCCCATTTCACAACTATTTTTATAAGTATTATTATTAGAAACGTTAACCATCAACTTATTGGAATTCATTGTAGTGTGGGAAGTATGAATTGGCCAAGTTTCATAGACAATCTTCACATATGCTATCAGCAAGATCAAAAGAGCTCAATAAGGATATCAAATAAATAACACAAGACAATAATGAAGGTATCAAGTTGTTGTTTTCCTTAATAAGTTTCATAAACAATCTTGACATATGCTATCAACAAGATAAGAAGAGTTCAATAAGGAAATCAAATAAATAACACAAAACAATCGTGAAGGTATCAAGTTGTTGTTTGTGTTATTCATAGCGTGTTGTTGTAGTAAAACAAATGTCATGAAAAGCTTATTGTGTGGTTTTCATTAAGTAGTCTATGGTTTAGTGAATTTTTTTTTCTTCTGAAGTATGAAGTTGAGTAACCATGGTGTTTAAAACAATGATGTTTATCCATGTAGTGATAAGCTCCTCGTGTTCAAGGAACATATCATTAAATGATTGTTAATGTACATAAAATCAAAGTCACTTTCAAAATTCCATCGTTCAATTGTTTGGATTTTTTCTATTTCAAAAGCAACTTTGGTTGACACAACAAAATTTTCTTTATTCAATATATTCACAAAATAAAGCAAGTAAATCTCCTTTACATAATAGTCTTGTGAAAAAATCAGTTTGTTTTCTAATGCCTTTCAACTTAAAAGTAAATCCATGCATTGTGAGGCCTTGTGATAAATGGACAATTCATTCACTTGTGAGTTACAATAGGAATTGTTGGTGGATAGAGCTCGAACTTGTTTGCCTAGGCGGTTTTCTTGAAACTTTAGTTATTGGGGTTCAATGGGAAAATACTCCCTCTTTGAACGAGTGCTCCAATGATTCGCATTACATGTTCAAATTGATGGGTCCATGATATCTATCCAAACAATATAGTTAACACTAGGCATGTAATTCTTAAAGATCCCATATGCCCCATTGATGTGGCCATATTGGGTGTCATAATTGCCTACAACTAGCTCAACAACACTCTTTTTCAAGACAAGGTAGGGAGTGCAGTGTGCATATTGCTATTTATGTTGTCCTCTAGAATATTTCATTTTGTATTCTATGCATTCAAAATGTATGGCTCTTCTTTGACAAGGGATAGCATTATATTATTGCAAGTCGACATCTTTCTTGTGAAAGAAGAATGGGAAGGTTAGGCCAATGTGAGGAACCTACAACAATTAATTGATAAAATGCGCAATATATTGGAACACAGAATATTTTTATTGATCGCGGGCCCCTTCGAGGGGGAAACCTCCTTTGAGAAAGCTCAATACAAATAACTTCTCGGTGCCTTCATTGGCCTCAACATGTACTTATATACTAATTCTATGCGCCAATACTATGGATCAACACCATGGAACATATTTAATACTACGAGACGACTTACAAAGCATATGCGTCCAATACTATGGATCAATACCATGAAACATATAATTCTATGGGCTAATACAAACTATGGATCAATACCATGGAACATATAATACTACGGGACAACTTACAAGGCATATGCGTCCAACAACAATATACTAACAAAGTAAAGAGAAGGGTTGACATGGGTTCCTAACATCCCCTCTCCCTTAGAAAAAGATTTGTCCTCAAAGATTTAGATGTGGAAATTTATGCTGAATTTGAAGGAGTAGTTCCCATGTAGCATCCTCTGGTTGAATTCCCTGCAACTGAATTAATACCTCTGTGATTGATCGAGAGAGAAGCTGACTCCCTTTGAGTTTCAGGGAGGATTTCTTGGAAGGATGTAGACGAAGAAAAACCATATCACCTACTTCAAAAGTGCTCTCAGAACGGTGTTGATCGACTTGTTGTTTCATTTGAATTCTGGCCATGTGAAGATTGTCTTGCAAAATGCGAAGAATCTGATTGCGGTTTCGAAGAACCGTGTCAACTGCCTGAACTGGTGAACTGTTGAGGGTGTATGGAAGAAGAAATGGTGGTTCCTGGCCATAAATTGCTTCATATGGAGACATTTTAGATGCAGTATTGTACCACCATTCCGCGAGAGGGAGCCACTTCGCCCACTGAGGTTGTTGTTTGGAGGTGAAGTGACGAAGATAAGTTTCCAAACATTTATTGGTAATTTCAGTCAGACCATCTGTGTGTGGGTGATATCTTGATCTCATCTTCAATTTGGTGCCAGTGTGGTGAAATAGTTATGTCCAAAAATGACTGGTGAAAGTTGCATTGCGAGCTAAGACAATGGAAGAAGGGATTTCATGAGGACGGAAGAGTTGGTCCAGGGCACAAAATTGACTATATTTGTAGAGGTGAGAAACCACAACCAAAATCACTATCTTCCCTCCAGATGTAGGGATCCCTTCACTGAATTCCATATAAATATTTTTCCAAATCCGTGTAGGGATGGGCAAGGGTTCAAGCAATCCTGAAAGGAGCTGGAAAGTATCACATTCAATCACCATCTGTTGAATTGTCCTTTTCATTCTCTGCCAAAAGAAGTTATGATTTTTCCACTCATACTTTTTGAGGAACCCAGAGTGCCCTGCCGATGGAGAAGCATGGAGTTCATAGAAGACAACCTGTTGAAGATGTAATGCACCCAAAACCCTCGTCACATACTAGAGGAAATGGGGTGAATTTTTTTGTTTTCTTTAACCTACTGGGTAAGTATCATTCTTTCTAGAATTGACCTCTCACATTCAAAGAGTAAATGAACATTAGTCTCATCATTGTGACATAGAAGTTGCACAAGACAATCGTCAATCAAGAATAAACATCCATATATCTTAACTCATCCTCTAGTATAATCAAATATACCTATCTTATGCAAAGGTCCTTAATTAATCATTCTGATATTTATGACATCAATTTACTTACCATAATTGAATAACATTTAGACAACTAATGACACACCTTTATTGCATCACATATACATGTCACATCCTCTTAACACACCTTTTCTTTCACAAGAATCAACTAAACATTAGAAGCATGCAGGCTTACCATTGATCTCATCATAAGTCAAATGCAGACAAGTACATACACTTATCTATCAATATGATGACATGTCATTGTTTTTCTTCATTAAACATTATATTAACAACATATGATATCGAAAGGTGTAATTATAACTTAAGAGGATTTAGTTGTGTTATATTAGCTGTCCTCCTTTACCTCTTTCACAAGGTGAAATTGATTCACGAGTCTCTTTTCACACATTCATTTATATGTGTCTCCATTCACGCATATATTGTAAGAGACCAAGTATGATAACAAAATGATAATAATTTATCATTATATATATACCTTAATACAAGATATTACATCATTCTTAAGGTAACTATTTACTTAGTAAAGTATGTCCATTCCAATTAGTATTCCACGTTATAATACCCAATTAGTATACAATGATCCCTTCAATTACATCCCACATTCTTATTATACCCACTTTCAAGCATAGTCCATTAATCACTAGTAAGATAGTTAATTACGTTCATACATGCCCATCATTACTTTTAGTCACTTGGACCATAATAATCAAACATCAATGTTAACAAATTACATAAGTGGAAGAACATATAAACCCTTGTACCCATAATAATTCTCAATATGATCCAATAGAGTTGATAGAAATCACTTTACTAAGAGTCCTCTTACTTTCTTATAATACAATAGCCTAACTATGTCTTTGGTAACACACCATTATTATATCTCTTACATCGATAATTACATTCAAACATAATTTAACACACTTGTACTAATATTAACTTTACTGAGCATACTCTTCTTACCAGTTTGATAAATCTAAAGGAGAGCTTCCTCTCCGCCTTCTTCCACCTGTTTTCATTACACCTGAACATTCATTAATACTACTAATTCTTATTTATGCTCTAAAATTCTAGATGGTTAACAATCATAATATTTACTAAGGGGACCAAATTGGGCAATGCAATGCTCCACCCAACCGTAGTCTCTCCGACGGATTCTACTCAGTCCGTCCGGAGGCCACCCCGAGCTAAGAACGGTGATCCACAAGTAGGATGGGGATTTTTAAGTCATGAAGTCCTAGGACCAATCACACGCAGCCTTAGTAGTAATGCAGAGCTCCTGCAATTCATGAAGTAATACTCCTTCCTGAACACATCTCGTGTTCTAGCCCCTTACCCGGCTGTGGTGTTGTTCCTTTCTGGCCCAATACAACATGGATACAATAATTAACGTGCAGATAATACAATTAGAAATATTATCACAACAACGTTCTATTCCAAAATACAACAGGGATAATTCATACCATTAGCCATGACATGCAGCTTAGATTTATAAATAAATACTGAGATGTACAGGGATCTCCCATATCTGCGCAATGGAGATCGTGCAGTAACATACTTAACATACAGGGACATTCCCCATTCTCTGCGCTGTAATACAACCATTGCATAAAACATATATATAACACAACCATCGTATAAAATATATATATCTTAACCACATGCAACACAACCATTTCATAATATATATATATAACATGACTTATGCATAATATACAGAGCATAACGATAATCTACACATAACTAGTGCACAAGATATTAACTTGTGCTTAGTATATGCAACATAACTATAATCTATACATAACTAGTGCACATGATGCTCAACATAACCATAATCTACACATAACTAGTGCAAAAAATACTCAACACATCTTTGCGTAAACACTAAGAGGTATTATATATTATACTAATTCAACAACAGGTTTCAAGGGAGCCTCCCCAAGCGTTGCGCACACACAAAGGAAGAAAAGTTATATATTATAATAACTCCACAACAGGCCTCCCCAAGCTCTGCGTATACACAAAGGAAGCATGCATATGCATTAAACACATATGCTCTGTCATAAAAAAGAAAATGTTATATATTAAATATAGGGATCTTTTTCCCAGCACTTGCGCGGTCAGCCAAAGAAGATGCGTATAACATTTCATTTTTGCGTCTGCTTCCAAATAGGCTATCATAAAGTGTGAACGCAAACATATTGAGTAGAAGTAATTTAAGCAGAGAGCAATACATACAAAAAAACATAACTCTCTAGCATATGTGCTATCACAAAGTATCCAGCCTTATCATTTGTATAACGTATTAACACAATCCACCCATATGGGCAATTAACATAATGAGAAAAAGAAATTGAGCAGAGAGCAATATACAAAAATCATAACTCTCCAGCATATGTGCTATCACAGAGTATCCATAGATATCCACCAACAGTATGTATAATAATCACAGTTTAACCACAAATTCAAGCTATAGCAGAGAGAAGTATACAAAATTCATAACTCTCCAGCATATGCACTATCACAGAGTATCCACGGATGTCCACCGATAGTATGTATAATAATCAAAGACTAGCCACGAATTCAAGCTATAGCAGAGAGCAGTATACATATAAAATACATAGTTAATATGGGGGAGCTATACGCTTCCCCTCTCAGCATATATATAAACACAGAGTAAGACGAAGATCACCTTGGGTTGATTTTTTCCAAGAAATACCACGGATTCCACCGAAAATATATATCTTGATCGCAGAGCAGTTACGAAGATCACCTTGGGCTGATCCTTTCCAAGAATTACCACGGATTCCAACTACAGTATTCTTGATCGCAGAGTAGTCACGACTTCAAGCTATACGCTATAAACAAAATCTACGGTTGTGGTAGCAACATAGAAGCATATACAAACATATATGTAACACATAACCAAACCACAAGCTCCTGCAACCAAATGAGGAAAGCAATGGGATTAGGCTCTCGTAGCCTTCCCTTCCCATAAGCCACGCACTACAAACAAAATACACACACTATCAAAGAGACAAAGAAATGCACAGAAAACATTCTGTAGCAAGATGAGGAAAGTATTGGGATCACGCTCTCGCAGTCTTCTCTTCCCATAAGCCACACGCTACAACAAAATCCACACACTATCAAAGAGATAGATAAATGTGCAGAAAACATTATGTAGCAAGATGAGGAAAGTATTGGGATCAGGCTCTCGCAACCTTCCCTTCCCATAAGCCACGCGCTACAACAAAATCCACACACTATCAAAGAGACAGAGAAATGCATAGAAAAAATTATGTAGCAAGATGAGGAAAGTATTGGGATAATGCTCTCACAACCTTCACTTCCCATAAGCCACGCGCTATAAACAAAGTCCACACACTATCAAAGAGATAGAGAAATGCACAGAAAACATTCTGTAGCAAGATGAGGAAAGTGAAATGAACAACTTACAGGACATGAATCATGCAATTTCGGTGGCAGTATAACATATGCATACAGAAATCCAAAAACATGCATATCACATTCCTTTGTAGGCACAATAGAACCTTCAACAATTAAGCATGCATCTAAGCACTCTGGTCAAGCTCCAAGAAAGTCTACGGGTTTACATCATAACTCTCCAGCATTCACGTTGTCCCAAAGTTATCATGCCATCAACAGAGAACAACATAAATATATCATGATATAACCCACGAAAACAAGAAACTCAACTCTCGTTTCCCTTCAACGCATTCTATGCATGGAAAATACAACGAGCTTTAAATTTCAAACAATACAAGAAAATAGAGAGTAAACAGAACCTGCGATTGCTTCACAAAAGACATCCTCTATTTTTCTCTTCCTGCAGAAGTCTGTCCCTTCCTTCCCCACCATCGCACTTCTTACTATTCTTCTCCCTTTTCCAGGAAAGGGTGCCCCCCCTTTCTTCCACTCCTCAAGGGTTTTCAAAACCTTCGGCACCCACGTGGATTTCCCCACTAGGAAAAATCCTCCACCCAAACAAAAACACAACCGACTTAAAAATATCCTTGAGGGCAGTTAGAGAGGGTGCCCACTAAAAAGGAATAATCAAGATAAATAATAAAAATAATGTCTAAAAGGAAATATTAACATTCATAATTAAAAGATTACATATTTATACATTTTTTTCTCATATTAAAGCATAAACATAAAAATAAAAGATATTCATTTCTTTATATCATATAAAAGGACATATATATAAAATATATAATAAAATATGCACTATATGTATTCATATATTCTCATATAAAGCACATATAAATGCATATACATATGTATTTAGAATTCAATAATTGTCATGCTTTAATTAAAAAGCCAACTAATAGTGATATTCTTTTAGGTATATTTGTATATAAATCTATCATAAATAAATTAACTTAATTCATGTTCAGAAGCTAAACAAAGCCAAAGAACACCATGAATTGAACAACTTAAAAACTCTCCCCCTTGTGGTTCATCGTGCCCTTTTCCACTCTAGGTTGCATTGCTTGTTCTAGTCTAGGTTATAGGTTATGTAGATAGACAAAATTGCATAAATAACCATTTTACTAGAGATGTGGATGTTACAATACTCTCCCTCTTGAAAGAACACCGTCCTCGGTGTTGTGCCACTTTTCGCACTACTCCATCTGTTCCTCTTCCTTCCCTACATTTCTATCATATGCAAACACATTCTCTTTCCAATATATAAGAAAAAACAATATTTTTAATCTTAGGACAAAGCATAATAAATATAGTATTTTTATGAATGCAATACTTATCTCCTGTATTGCTCTGTTTCCTATCTTGGGCATTGCTTCTGTTTGCAATTTCGGTACCAACTTTACCTGGTTCAAGTGTTAGTTTCATAATGTAAAACCTAAAACTTCGGATCCACGTGCTCTTATGCATAGTCATTTACTGTTTACTATGCTTGTTTATTTCACCTGCAATGTCCTACTAACATCCCACATATTAGTTTTCAATAACCAAACATAAAGTTTCACAATATGCTATTGAAATTACACAATTTAGGCCTGCATATGTATTCACCAAAATTCCTCATGCCCTTTTAAATTTTTTTTTTTAGCTGTCCAACATTATGAATCACACACCGAAAAGTCCACGAGTATGTAGACACTGATTTCATAGTCAAACAAGTAAATAATTCATTAGATAAAGACTTAACAACACACTAGGTGCCTACCACACATCCAATGCGAAATAAAAGGAAAGTCACACATCTCGTGTTTTCCAGTACCCTACGTACTATTCCCATTCAAAGCATCCACAGGGTTCTTCCTGTTGTAAGTCTCTTCATTCATTTCATAAGCTTAGAATGGCCACATTCTAACAAATATTTTTCATACTCTATAACTATTCAAAGCCATCAATAACATCTAAATGCATACTACATAAAGTGATTACATCAATGTTCCTTTAAAAAAATCATAAACTGGCTTTCGTAAAGAAACATTACTCTAAGGATTTGTTGTATTATACCTTCTTTCACATGTATTTTCAAAAAATTTCAAACATTTCAAGGTATATGTATCATGTTCATAACATATCGGATGCATGGAAGTATCATTCAAAAATACCTATGAAAGCATCTGCAAATTTCTCCCGAAGCTTTGTTATAAATTCATGGCGCTTGCATTTTCTCTAACCTGTAATGGTGAATAACACACCAAATGCCACTTTGAGTGCTTGTTAGCTTATCATGCATCATAATTTAACTGACACACATAGTGCTAGTAGCACACATGATGTGTGAAAAGAACAACTGATCCAGACAATAATGTTATACATGTACCGAGTACCATGTCATACTGAGATACTTCACATATCTCCAGCCTTTTTCTTTGGCAGTAGCATTTAACGAATAGCAGCTTATTCAATAATCATATTATTTCATCTAAACCATAACTGTATTTTCATCATAAATAAATAAATTCAAATACACACATATTTGCTGCAATTTTATTTCATTTGTGTACCTGTGGTATAGCCATACCATTGTAGCATCTTTCACATGCATCAACAGGTGGTCTTCAAGCCTTCCTGCTTGAATTCCTAAAAAAATTCTTTTTCCCCTCAAGCCTTCTTGCTTGAGTCCAGGAGCTCTTTTTCCCCTCAAGCCTTCTCGCTTGAGTCAAGAACTCTTTTTCCCCTCAAACCTTCTCACTTGAGTCCAAGAAAATCTCTTTTTCCCCTCAAGCCTGCTTGCTTGAGTCTAGGAAAACCTTTTCCCCTCAATCCTGCTCGCTTGAGTCCAAGAAAATTCCAAATCTTCTCGGCGTGCACCAAGCACAAGATTGGTACTCAACACCTTCTCGATGTCATACCCCTCAGGGCATGCATCATGTACATGACGATACCCAACACTCACCCAATGCTCCTGAGTTACGGAGTGCTCCAGGGACTTTTATGTCATTAAAACCATGGAACCACCTCTAACATCTCTTCAAGCTATTGCAGTGCTCCTGCATTAAACTGGTAGTGATCCTACCTGAACACATCTCGTTTTCTATACCCAATTGTAGGTGTTCCTTTCTGGCCCAAATATGTGCTCCAGACTTGGTCTTCTCTTCTTCATTCTTCTTGCTTAAATTTATTTTAATTTAAGTTAGCTTTATTTTAATTTGCAGGGAACCTCCCTCCCCCTCCTGCTTATCTTATTAATGTGAGGGTTTTATTATTTGTAGAGTTATCTTTTAAATTTCTCTTGATGCTCTCAAGATTTCCACTTCTCTAATGTCTCATGTGCATGTAATAATGTATCATAACATTGCATTAGTGAACCCTTGGTTCTCATTGTGGCTCGAATGCCACTATCATGGCCAACCTGCTTTACCAATACAAGATTTAAGTTGAGCCTATTGCACATGACAATCTATTAAGTTTGACAACCATCAGAGGCATTCACTTACAGTGATTTTTGCGAAGACCTTTTGGTTTTGCGATCCTCTCGCCATTGATTAGCTTTGGTTCTTTAATTTTCCAAGCCTTTACTTCGTGCGATCAATTCCTTGCACAAATCAGCCAAATAGGTATATTAGCTAAAACCTCATGAAGGTCAAGTGTCAATCGCAAAAATATAATCATAATATTTTTGGTTATCACATAACACTTTACATAATTTATAATTCCTTGCAACTCTATTGAAGATATAAATTCCACATCTTTGTCATGTGACTGAATATTATTAATTTGATAAACCATAGGTTCATCTATTTACTTATTTTACTCCTACTTTGAGTATGTCTTTTCATGACATTCTATCACCATTCAATAATTTCTGTATATATACATATCTCTCTATATATTAAAGAAATTCTAGAGAACATTCTCATTTCTTACTCAATGTATCAAGGGTAAAATCATAATCCAACTTCCATTTTCTGTACGTCCACATAGTACATAATACCAAAACGAAAGCATTACTCGAAGCTTACAGTTTTAATCCACAATTCTGTTGGTCGAGGTGATAACATACCTCACCATACAATTTCACATTTTCATTTATTATACGAGGAAGATGGATTGGAACATTTCCCTTTGTTCTCAACACAATCAACCAAAACATTAGTCATCATAGATAAGTATACTCTTAACAAAACAAAGAATGGAACACGACATTGTTACCTCACTTTATAGATTCATACCTCATGTTGATCCCATGTAGGCCCGAGTGCTGAAACTTCAGCTCTGATACCATATGTAATGCACCCAAAACCCTCGTCACGTACTAGAGGAAATGGGGTGAAATTGTTTATTTTTCTTTAACCTACTGGGTAAGTATCATTCTTTCTAAAATTGACCTCTCACATTCAAAGAGTAAATGAAACATTAGTCTCATCATTGTGACATAGAAGTTGCACAAGACAATCGTCAGTCACTGAATAAACATCCATATATCTTAACTCATCCTCTAGTATAATCAAATATACCTATCTTATGCAAAGGTCCTTAATTAATCATTCTGATATTTATGACATCAATTTACTTACCATAATTGAATAACATTTGGACAACTAATGTCACACCTTTATTGCATCACATATAGATGTCACATCCTCTTAACACACCTTTTCTTTCATGAGAATCAACTAAACATTAGAAGCATGCGGGCTTACCATTGATCTCATCATAAGTCAAATGTAGACAAGGACATACACTTATCTATCAATATGATGACATGTCATTGTTTTTCTTCATTAAACATTATATTAACAACAGATGATATCGAAAGGTGTAATTATAACTTAAGAGGATTTAGTTGTGTTATATTAGCTGTCCTCCTTTACCTCTTTCACAAGGTGAAATTGCTTCACGAGTCTCTTTTCACACATTGATTTATATGTGTCTCCATTCACGCATATATTGTAAGAGACCAAGTATGATAACAAAATGATAATAATTTATCATTATATATATACCTTAATACAAGATATTACATCATTCTTAAGGTAACTATTTACTTAGTAAAGTATGTCCATTCCAATTAGTATTCCACGTTATAATAGAATAGATCTAACCTATCAATACCTACTTATATTTTTTGCATCACTTAAAATATTCCACGCAAGGTATACAATGATCCCTTCAATTACATCCCACATTCTTATTATACCCACTTTCAAGCATAGTCCATTAATCACTAGTAAGATAGTTACTTATGTTCATACATGCTCATCATTACTTTTAGTCACTTGGACCATAATAATCAAACATCAATGTTAACAACTTACATAAGTGGAAGAACATATAAACCATTGTACCCGTAATAGTTCTCAATATGATCTAGTAGAGTTTATAGAAATCACTTTACTAAGAGTCCTCTTACTTTCGTATAAAACAATAGCCTAACTATGTCTTTGGTAACACATTGTTATTATATATCTTACATCGATAATTACATTCAAACATAACACAATTGTACTAATATTAACTTTACTGAGCATACTCTTCTTACCAGTTTGATAAATCTAAAGAAGAGCTTCCTCTCCGCCTTCTTCCACCTGTTTTCATTACACCTGAACATTCATTAGTACTACTAATTCTTATTTATGCTCTAAAATTCTAGATGGTTAATATTTATAATATTTACCAAGGAACTAAATTGGGAAATGCAATGCTCCACCCAACTGTAGGCTCTCCGACTGATTCTGCTTAGTCCATCCGGAGGCCACCCCCAAGCTGGGCATGGCGATCCACAAGTAGGATGGGGAGTTTTAAGTCATGAAGTCCTAGGACCAATCACATGTAGCCTTAGTGGTAATGCAGAGCTCCTGCAATTCATGAGGTAATACTCCTACCCGAACACATCTCGTGTTCAAGCCCTTTACTCGACTGTGATGTTGTTCCTTTCTGGCCCAGTACAACATGGATACAATAATTAGCGTGCAGATAATACAATTATAAATATTATCACAACAATGTTCTATTCCAAAATACAACAGGGATAATTCATATCATTAGCCACGACATGCAACTTATATTTATAAATAAATACAGAGATGTACAGGGATCTCCCATCTTTGCGCAATGGAGATCGTGCAGTAACATACTTAACATATAGGGACATTCCCCATTCTCTGCGCTGTAATACAACCATTGCATAAAACATATATATAACACAACCATCGTATAAAATATATATATCTTAACCACATGCAACACAACCATTTCATAAAATATATATGTAACATGACTTGTGCATAATATACGTAGCATAACGATAATCTACACATAACTAGTGCACAAGATATTAACTTGTGCTTAGTATACGCAACATAAATATAATCTATACATACCTAGTGCACATGATGCTTAGCATAACCATAATCTACACATAACTAGTGCACAAAATAATCAACACATCTCTGCGTAAACACTAAGAGGTATTATATATTATAATAATTCAACAACAGGTTTCAAGGGAGCCTCCCCAAGCGTTGCGCACACACAAAGGAAGAAAAGTTACATATTATAATAACTCCGCAACAGGCCTCCCCAAGCTTTGTGTATACACAAAGGAAGAACATATACGCATTAGACACATATGCTCTGTCATCAAAAAGAAAATGTTATATATTAAATCTAGGGATCTTTTTCCTAGCACTTGCACTGTCAGCTAAAGAAGATGCGCATAACATTTCATTTTTGCGTCTGCTTCCAAACAGGCTATCATAAAGTATGCACACAAACATAATGAGTAGAATTAATTTAAGTAGAGAGAAATATACACAGAAAAATCATAACTCTCCATCATATGTGCTATCACATAGTATCCAGCCTTATCATTTGTATAACGTATGAACACAATCCACCCATATGAGCAATTAACATAATGAGCAAAATAAATTGAGCAGAGAGTAGTATACAAAAATCATAACTCTCCAGCATATGTGCTATCACAGAGTATCTACGGATATCCATCGACAATATGTATAATAATCATAGATTAACCACGAATTCAAGCTAAAGTAGAGAGAAGTATACAAAATTCATAACTCTCCAGCATATGCGCTATCACAGAGTATCCACAGATGTCCACCGACAGTATGTATAATAATCAAAGACTAGCCACGAATTCAAGCTATAGCAGAGAGCAATATACATATAAAATACAGAGTTAATATAGGTGAGCTATACGCTTCCCCTCTCAGCATATATATAAACACAGAGTAAGACGAAGATCACCTTGGGCTGATTTTTTCCAAGAATTACCATGGATTCCACCGACAGTATATATCTTGATCGCATAGTAGTTACGAAGATCACCTTGGGCTGAGCCTTTCCAAGAAATACCGCGGATTCCAACGACAATATTCTTGATCGCATAGTAGTCACGACTTCAAGCTATACGCTATAAAAAAAATCCACGGTTGTGGTAGCAACATAAAAGCATATACAAACATATATGTAACACATAACCAAACCACGAACTCTTGTAGCCAAATGAGGAAAGTAATGGGATCAGGATCTCCCAGCCTTCCCTTCCCATAATCCATGCACTACAAACAAAATCCACACACTATCAAAGAGACATAGAAATGCACAGAAAACATTCTGTAGCAAGATGAGGAAAGTATTGGGATCAGGCTCTCGCAACCTTCCCTTCCCATAAGCCATACTCTACAACAAAATCCACACACTATCAAAGAGACAGAGAAATGCACAAAAAACATTATGTAGCAAGATGAGGAAAGTATTGGGATCAGGTTCTCACAGCCTTGCCTTCCCATAAGTCACACGCTACAAAAAAATCAACACACTATCAAAGAGATAGATAAATGCACATAAAACATTCTGTAGCAATATGGGGAAATTATTGGGATCAAGATCTCGTAGCCTTCCCTTCCCATAAGCCACGTGCTACAAACAAAGTCCACACACTATCAAAGAGACAGAGAAATGCACAGAAAACATTCTGTAGCTAGATGAGGAAATTGAAATGAACAATGCACAGGATAGGAATCATGCAATTTTGGTGGCAGTATAACATATGCACAAAGAAGATCCAAAAACATGCATACCATATTCCTGTGCAGGGAGAACAGAACCTTCGAAAATTAAGCATGCATCTAAGCACTCTCGTCAAGCTCCAAGAAAGTCTATGGGTTTACATCATAACTCTCCAACATTCACGCTGTCCCAGAGTTATCATGCCATCAACAGAGAACACCATAAATATATCATGATATAACCCACGAAAAAAAGAAACTCAACTCTCGTTTCCCTTCAACGCATTCTATGCAAGGAAAATACAACGAGCTTTAAATTTCAAACAATACAAGAAAATAGAGAGTAAACAGAACCTGTGATTGCTTCGCAAAAGACATCCTCTATTTTTCTCTTCCTGCAGAAGTCTTTCCCTTCCTTCCCCACCGCCGCACGTCTTACTATTCTTCTCCCTTTTCCAGGAAAGGGTGCCCTCCCTTTCTTCCACTCCTCAAGGGTTTTCAAAATATTCGACACCCACGTGGATTTCCCCACTAGGAAAAATCCTCCACCCAAACAAAAACACAACCGACTTAAAACTCTCCTCAAGGGTAGTTAGAGAGGGTGCCCACTAAAAAGGAATAATCAACATAAATAATAAAAATAATGTCTAAAAAGAAATATTAACATTCATAATTAAAAGAGTACATATTTATACATTTTTTTCTCATATTAAAGCATAAACATAAAAATAAAAGATATTCATTTCTTTTTTTTTTCAGCGAAAAAAAACATACTACTGGTATTCATAGAATCAAATAGTACAAAAACTTAAGTCTTCAGAAAGACTTAATATCAAGGTATACCTATTTTGTCTTTCAGTAACAAACTATCCTGACATGAACTCATGTTCACCAGCATGAGACATTCACATATATAGAAAACAATCAAAAATTAATACAAATATATGTTTTCAGATCCAGAGTCAATGCATTGAGCCTCCATAAATTCCTCCCATTTGATATATCCTTCATCACCTTCATGTGCTTCTTTTGAGAGAACATCTGCCATCGCATTATGTTGTCAGTAGATATGTTCGAAAGAGATTTCTTTGAACAGTTTGATTTTTTCTTTGATCCTACAGCACCACTGATGTAATGAGATCACATTTAGCTCATAGTCACCTTTTTCCCATTTGATCGTCACCCTTGAGTCACCAAAAATAGATAGTGCATAGATACCAAATGCATGTGAAACTGTAAGCACACTCCAAAGCCCAAGTACTTCTTTATATCATATAAAATGACATATATATAAAATATATAATAAAATATGCACTATATGTATTCATATATTCTCATATAAAACACATATAAATACATATACATATGTATTTAGAATTCAATAGTTGTCATGCTTTAATTAAAAATCCAACTAACAGTGATATTCTTTTAGGTATATCTTTGTATATAAATCTATCATAAATAAATTAACTTAATTCATGTTCAGAAGCTAAACAAAGCCAAAGAACACTATGACTTTAACAACTTAAAAACTCTCCCCTTATGGTTCACCGTGCCCTTTTTCACTCTAGGTTGCTGATGAGCCCAGGATATAGGTACTCCATAGACCCCCTTTATGCCACACACAAGCAGGAAAGACTAAGAAAAACACCTCTTTTTGTAGGGGAGAATGCATTTGTTTGATTATTTAATGAAGTAGTTTAGCAATTATCTTTTCTTATGCTTGAAGTGTTTTTTGTGTTAATCCTATGAATTTAGGCATGTGTGAGCAGGGCGCAGGTGACCTGAAAAAGTAATAAAGTAACCAAGCTCAATAATGAATATCACTAGTGACTCAGCGATCCTCTTTCTCCTGATTTAAAGGAAGGACTCCTGTTAAACAGGATCGTTGTTTACAATGTAGAGCTAGGTTAGAGATAAGGTTAAATAGGGACTTCTTGAATAGAAGGAGGTCTGGAGACATTTTCGAGAAACAATCTTCAACATATTTTGTATTTCAGACAGTTATGTTTTAAGCTTTCCCGAAACATGAAGTTATGATTTGATAATGGAAGAGCAACGTTATATTAATTCCTTGAGTTTATAAGTCTCTTTTCCTCCTGAAATATGTGTTGGGGAGGGCCCCCTCAATACGTAGATCAGGAGTCTCGTGTTTCATTACAGGTATTTATCATGCATACTATTAATTATTTCAATCATCATGATGTGTGAAAGTACTTTAGTATTTTTTTAGACATCAGATTATGATTTCAGTACAAACGGTTTTCTTCTGTAGTTCGATAACACTGTTTTCGTAATTTTGTAATGCACTGTCTGTAGTCTTGTGTGTGCCATCCTCGCAGGAATATTTTATATCTGTTTTCCAGCATTTTTATACCATTTCTAGATAACGATTCAGACCTATGATTTCACGCATACTTTCCTTATTTAAGTTTGATCACATAGAGGTTAAATATTTCAACATTTGATTTGAATAGAACAAGGTTTAATCACTTTTAGTATTTGATTTGGTAGACAAAGTTTGATTGTTTTCCAGCATTAAAATTCCTAGATTAGATTTACCAGTTTTCAGCATTCAATTCCAGTCTTTCAGCATTTAATTCCTAGACTAAATTTCAAGTTTTCCAGTATTCAATTCCTAGAATAAATCTCTTAGTTTTCAACATTTTCAATTCATGGATTTACATACTTTCATATTTCCCGCTTCTTAGTTTTTAGAACAATACTTCCTATTTCCCTTAGAGCATTCTTTAGGATACATTGAACATTCAGAATGATAAAGATCGCCCTATAGTGCACATATAGTGCTTAGCATCTCTTAAGTTTGTACGCTCCCTGGTTGATAATTAAAGTATACTTTCAGTATAGCTACCTGTTGATGTATATGTAACTTCGGAATGTATTTCACATATATGTATATTGTATTCCTATAGATATGTTATTATTCCTCTATACGGAAGTGGTTGTATTCCTATAGAGATGTTATTATTCCTCTATACGGAAGTGTCGTCATTTATATTGTAAGTGTCGTAACTTATACTTGATGGGTTATTAGACCACCTTGTTGGGGTCGGCCCTGTATAAGTCATGTGGGTCAAAGGGTTATTAGACCACCCTATTGGGGGTCGTCCATGTGGTTCAAAGGGTTATTAGACCACCTTAGTGGGGGTCGGCCCAGTCAGCATTATGTTAAGTGGTTAAGTTGAGGCCGACCTAGTTGAGTAAAGGTCAAGTCAAGTTAGTGTATAAATAGAGAGTGTGTCTCTCTCATTTTACACATTCTATTCTCTCACTCACACTTTGGAGAGTGGTGCACTTGTGGAGGAGGAGGCTCTGCTGCTAGGAGAAGACTATCTCTTGTATTCTGGTTGTATCATTGCTCTATCTATCTCTGAGGAAGTTATTGGGGTTTTTCACCTTTATGGTTTTCCCCAAGTAAACTCTGTGTCTCTTGTGTGCTTGCATTATTGTGTCCATGATTAATATGCTGTATATTTGTTGTACATGTTGTTCTCTCAGTTAAGATCCTAGATCAGATTGAAGTAAATTCTGAAAATTTAACATGGTATCAGAGCTAGCCTGAAAGAAGGCATGATATGGCATGTATGACACTTGTTGCACTTACGATGCTAGGGCTTGATATAGCAAAAACTAGTCATCGTAGAAATTTCGCTATTAATCCATTTTGGCGATTTTTTCGGGTCTGCAACTTTTATAGGTCGAAGATCCAATCCCCATGTAGCGTGTGTCCAAAGGAAAACCTCTAATTCATTGTACTTTGTGATTTATGATCTGTACAATATAGGGTTTCTGCCTCTTCCAGATCTGAGTCAAAAACAGGTGACCTTGGAAAAAAGGTCATAACTTGGGCTAGGAAGCTCCAAATGAAATTTAGTAAATAGTGGCAGGTAGTACACAGAATGTACTATCTCAAGAAAATTTTTCACAGGCCGAAGTAGAACCAGTGACATGTGGCACGCCGTACAATTTCGCTCTCCCGTTTTATCCCATAAACAGGTCACGTTACGACACTTGGCATAACTCTCTCTCAGAGATTCCAATTGAGGTCAGACTTATTGGGATGGAAAGATGACAGGTTGCGCTATCTAAAGAAATTTTTTTAGATCCTGTGGATGGAAAAGTTCGGAGTTACACCAGAAAAAATCAGGTACATATTTCTGTCAAAACATAATTATTTTTGAGCACCTTCATTCATGGCTTCCGGAATTTAGGGTTTCGGATAAAGTTGGAATTTTTGTAATCGGAGATCACGGCTGAATGCTACTCATCAAAATCGAAATTTAGAGACCAAGATCAGAATTTTTGGTTGGGCAAAAGGCCGGGCTTGATCAGACCCTAGTTCGGGACTTTGATCAGAAAAGTGGAAAATTAGGGCTTCTGCAAAAATGGGAATTTTTGAAATCTGTGACCACGGCTGGAATCTCCTCATAAAAATAGAAGCTTAGATATTTGGATCAAACCTTTTGATTGGGTAGAAGAGTGGGCTTCATCAAACCCCAGTTCGGGGTCATGTCCAGTGAATCCGGAAGTTTCAAAGGAAAAATTGAGGAGTGAAACTTTGCAGTTTTCAAATTTTGAATATACCAGCTTGATTAGCTCATCAAGGTGCATATTTCTATCCTTTTGGAAGTTTGAAATTCAAAGTTTGAATTTTTGGGGTTTCTCTGACAAACCCTATTACAGCTCCAGATCCAGTTCCTGCAAATCAAGTGGATTGGGTTAATCCTAGAAGAGGATGGATTGGTCACCTGCATAAGTGAAGAAGTTCCTGTTTCAGAGGGAGATGAGGCTAAGGCCTTATATTAGAAGATTACAAGTGATCTCGACAGGTATGACTCATCGAGGTATGTTTCGAGATTTGTTCATGATTAAGTTTATGGTATGTTTGTCTTCATGTTATTACGGTTAGTACAATCTTGATTTTATATTTGTCGTATCACCTTAACAAAATTATGAATGCATGATAGAAGATATTCATTGGTTAGGGTGTTGACACTTATGATTGTACTAATGCATTATGGTGTTGTATGAGGTTTATGTTGTCTGCTAACATAAAAGGTACACCAAGAAAGACAAATCATGTTCTACTTCAAGAACATATGATCATGGTGACATGAAGACAAAGATTCATCCATTGTCATGGATCACATAGAAGATCTACTTACGAGTATGTATAACTTGGTTCTACAATGGTTAACTTATGAGACATGCAGGTTACTAGCACAAGTCATTGAAGATAACCAGAAGACATTATGCGGGTATGTTAGACATAACTAGCTAGCATGCTAATCCAGGTATGTTTTTCCTATATCAAGCTAGAATCCTACCTTGTGTTAGGATCTTATACTGTTGTGTTGTTGATAATGATTATTCATGAAGTCATAGGTTTGAATAGTCATGGTTGTATGCATATTATGTTTCTTACCATAATTGATGATATGACTAACCAAAAGAATCATGAAGGTATAGGTTTGAGTAATCACGGGTTTATGCATTGATGATTTAACTAATCAGAAGAGACCTATGATCAAATAAGAATATGCATGAGTAAAAGAAGACTTCCCTGAAACCTTGAATACTAATGTTTATTATCTGTGAATGATCATGACTATACATGTTTAAGATTATTGTGTCTTGATAGTATTAAGATTATACTAATAAATATGTGATTATGTATGAGACCTCAAGGATAACACAATGATGATAATAATAAGCATGCATAGTGATTAAGGATGGATATAAGTTCAAGGACAGGTAATCCATGAAGCAAAGATCAAGAGGTAGCACACTCCAGTTGTCCCTAGAAGAAAGCAAAGGAGCACACTTCAGTAGTTTCTGCAAGGATACAGATATTCAGAGGGAGTTGACCACTTCTCACAATCCACATCAGAATGGAGTTGCAAAGATTCAGAGAGAGTCCACCCAGCAACCAAACAAAGATAAGTATTTGAATTGTCATTTCTTACATAATGTTATTCAATGATGTATATGCTTATGTTCTTAGAATTAGGTTTTGTATTATGCATATTAGAATAGTTGCATTGATGAACAGTATACTACTAATATACATGGGTAAGTGGCCCATGGCACTATACAACATTCCATTGCTACTTATCTAGATTGAAACCTCTTTGCTGACATGTTAGGAGTTGTGCACACTCTTAACAATGTTCAAGTAGAGATTGGAAGGCATCTAGAAAGTTACGGAATATGGATAAATGTTGTATTGAAGCATTGGCTAAGATAATTGCATGGCTGTATGACATATTTCTTTATGTGTAAGAATTTTTTCTGAAAACTATGAGATGTTTTCTAATCATGCAATTTAACTTGTTGTGTAGGAAAGATCGTATACCATCACCTACAAAAGAAGGACTACAACATTTGTTCAGCAACAAAATTATCTATTGAAGATATTGAAGTTCCCAGGATACGGGAAGAATTCCATGATCCGTCGATCATGAAGAATGATGTTTGGGATGTAGTCCCAAGACCTGAAGGGAAGTTTTGTTATGAATTCTATATGAATCTATCAGATCAAGCATGCTGCAGATGGCAGCATAGAGAAATATAAAAGTGATGAAATAGAAGATACACCAGATGGATTTCAAGACAGCTTTCTTGAATGGTGTAGTTGAAGAAGAAGTGTATGTGGAGCAACCACTTGGTTCTGAGACACATGACAAGAAATCATATATGTGCAGAACTTGGTAGGATAGACAACTTTCTATCCAGTTTGGGATTTACCAAGAATAAAGCGGATTCCAACCTTTACTACAAGGTTGAGGAAGGCAATCCAGTGATACTACTATGTGGATGACCTGTTTGTAACAGGTGAGGATAGATTGATTGCTGACATGCAGCGGAAGCTTGCTGCCGAGTTCGAGTTGAAGAACTTGGGGGATGTTGCACTATTTGTTTTTGGCATGGAGGTGTGGCAGAGTGCAGATGGAATCTTCCTTGGACAAGGGAAGTATGCAGTAGAGATCCTGAAGAGGTTCGGGATGATGGACTGCAAGGCTATGGCCACACCTATGGCATCGAACTTGAAGCTTCTGTGTGATGCTTCATCTGAGCTGGTTGATATCACTATGTATCGTCAGATGATTGGGTCCTTGATGTACCTGATGAACACGAGACCAGATATTTGCTTTGCGGTGAACACATTGAGCCAGTTCCTGACGGATCCGAGGAGTGTTCACCTAGTTGTTGTAAAGCATATTATGAGGGGTATAGTTGATTATAAGCTCAAGTATGATGCGAATCAAAAGTTTAACCTGCAGGGTTATGTTGATTCAGATTGGGCATGTAGTGTTGCAGATAGGGATCAGGTTTGATCTCTTGGTTTAGCAGGAAGCAGTCCTGCGTAACACTGAGTATAGCGAAAGCAGAGTATGTTGCGACGGATGAGCAGGTTGCAGATGTATTGACCAAGCCGTTGGCCAGAGTGTAGTTTGAGTACTTCAGAGAGAGGCTTGGTGCACTTCAGATCAAGGTTCCTTCCAAAGGGAAGTGATGAGTCCAGAAGATGCAGATGCACATGAGCTTTTCTGACATGGTTGATGTGTTCTCCCTTGGTCATGATGTAATTGCTGAGCCATTTTTCACATGGCGGTAGATGTGTTCTCCCATGGTGAAAAAGTAAGGGCTAGAGCCTTCCCCGAATTGTGGTAGATGTGTTCTCCCATGTCGGTGGTGTAAGTGATGGATGATGTGCACCTGGGCTGTGCTTCGTGGACGATGAGATGATCTGAAGAGGACGATGCTATGATGATCAGGAGGATCATGGATGATGAGCATCAAGACGATGCTCCAGTTACTACTCTGTATATGTATATGCATCATGTTGGATGCTTGTTATGATCAGTTGGATCATTTATGTATGTATGCATCATGTTGGATGCTGGATATGATCAGTTGGATTATTTGTATGTATTTTGTATATGCATCATGTTGGATGCTTGGACCATGTATCTGTATATGTATCAGGTGGATACTGAGATCATGTATGTTGATATGTATCAGGTGGATACATTGTGTGGATCATGTATCTGTGTATGTATTAGGTGGATACATTGTATGATCAGGTAGATCATGTATGATGATATGTATCAGGTAGATACTTGGTATGCATCAGGTGGATGCAGTTTATGATCAGGATGATCATAGATGACGAGCTTCAGGATGTTGCTCCAGATGACATGCAGTAGGATGTTGCAGTGATGATGATCAGGATGATGTATGATGAGTATCAGGATGATACTTTGTGGCCGTGGATCAGGTTGTGCAGATGAGCATGTCTGGGAGATCCTATAGGTCGGAGTTGTGTACCCGTAACAGCCTGGGATGCTCTTTCAAGGCATTGCTCTAAGAGGACATGTAATTTGTGCCCTGGGAGATTTCAGGTCGGAGTTGTGTACCTGTAACATCCTGAGATGGTCTTGCGAGGTTTTGTCCTATGGCATGTAATTTGCTCTTGGGAGATCTAGACAGGATGAAAAAGGCCTCAGATGCTTCAGCCAGGTTTTGCCATGACCACATGTAATTTGCTCTTGGGAGATCTGGATAGGATGAAAAAGGCCTCAGATGCTTCAGCCAGGTTTTGTGGTGGACCACATGTAATGTGCTCCTGGGAGATCCGACAGGTAGAGCTGTGTGCTCGTAATAGCCTGGGATGCTTCAGCTAGGTTTTGTGGTGAGATCACATGTAATGTGCTCCTGGGAGATCCGACAGGTAGAGCTGTGTGCTTGTAATAGTCTGGGATGCTTCAGCCAGGTTTTGTGATGGGTCACATGTAATGTGCTCTTGGGAGATCCGACAGGTAGAGCTGTGTGCTTGTAGTAGCCTGGGATGCTGCAGCCAGGTTTTGTGATGCATGTAATAAGTCCTGAGGATTCCACAGTATGGCCAGTGATGATGAAGACCTGCAGGTGGTGGGCCTACATCCAGTATGAAAAAGGACTGGCTCTGTAGAACTTCCTATGACGAGTAGATTCAGATATTGATTGAGATAGCAGCAGCAATGACGATGATGATGACTCGATGACGATTATCCAGTGACGATGATCTAGAGAAGATGACTTGTGCTAGAAGACCTGTGTCGAGAAATACCTTCCTAGTTAAGAGGGAGTGTTGATGTATATGTAACTTCGGAATGTATTTCACATATATGTTTATTGTATTCCTATAGAGATGTTATTATTCCTCTATACGGAAGTGGTTGTATTCCTATAGAGATGTTATTATTCCTCTATAAGGAAGTGTCGTCATTTATATTGTAAGTGTCGTAACTTATACTTGATGGGTTATTAGACCACCTTGTTGGGGTCAGCCCTTTATAAGTCATGTGGGTCAAAGGGTTATTTGACCACCCTATTGGGGGTCGGCCATGTGGGTCAAAGGGTTATTAGACCACCCTAGTGGGGGTCGGCCTAGTCAGCATTATGTTAAGTGGTTAAGTTGAGGCCGACCTAGTTGAGTAAAGGTTAAGTCAAGTTAGTGTATAAATAGAGAGTGTGTCTCTCTCATTTTACACATTCTATTCTCTCACTCACACTTTGGAGAGTGGTGCACTTGTGGAGGAGGAGGCTCTGCTGCTAGGAGAAGACTATCTCTTGTATTCTGGTTGTATCATTGCTCTATCTATCTCTGAGGAAGTTATTGGGGTTTTTCACCTTTATGGTTTTCCTCAAGTAAACTCTGTGTCTCTTGTGTGCTTGCATTATTGTGTCCATGATTAATATGCTGTAGATTTGCTGTACATGTTGTTCTCTCAGTTAAGATCCTAGATTAGGTTGAAGTAAATTCTGAAAATTTAACACTACCCTAATTAGGTACCCATTCCTGGAGTCCACCAGTTGCATTGCCTGTTCTAGTCTAGGTTATAGGTTATGTAAATAGACAAAATTGCGTAAATAACCATTTTACCAGATGGGGATGTTACAAAAGATTTGTGCTTTGGGGAAGCATGATATGACCCATTTATCTCCGGGAAGTACCATCCCAAGAGTAATGTGGTACAATAGAAAGGTTTTTGGCCAACCATTGGATGAGTTGAGATAATGGGGAGTCATTGACATATCCCTGTTGAATAGATTGGAACCAATGTGGAACATGCATAGAAATAGCTGAAAGAGAAACGTGGTCATCAAATGTGCAAGAAGGAGCATCTGCCACCAGATTGTCCTTACCCTTCTTGTAAGTGATCGCATATTCATAACACATGAGTTTTCTAACCCATTTCAGTTGTGTTGGGGAGGAGACCAGTTATTCTAGGAAATATTTCAGACTCTGGTGATCAGTCTTGATGCATAAATAATTCCCTAATAGGTATGGCTACCACTTCTGTATCGCATGCAAAATAGCCATTATTTCCTTCTCAGAGGTAGAGGCAGATAAATTCTTACCATAAAAGTCTCTTGAAGGAGACAATCCCATTGGTTCAACAAAGAAACCTGCATATCTATCCAAAATGTGTTGTAGATCCAAAGGAGTAGTGGAAACCGGTGATGGGTGCATCTGAATGGAATGGAGCTGAGCGATGCCACCATGTGAATTCTTCTTAAGGATATTTTCCAGGCGATGTGAACTAATGATGAGAAGAGAACTTGGTTGTAAGCCCGTAAATGTGTGTTTTTTCCCATTGACTAAAAACTGCATCCAAAGTTCAGCAAAATATCATAAGATGGGGCCAAGTGTGCGTAACCATTGAGCGCCCAAACCCACATCACATTCGCCTAAGGCCAAGGAAAACATGTAAGAGCGTAGGTTATAATATTTCATATAGATACGCACATTGCGACACTTCCCCTTGCAAGGTAAGTTGCCCCCATTCGCAATCATGAATTCAAAGTTGGAGCAAGATGGATAAAACAATCAGCCTGTTTGACGATCAGAGGGTCAATGAAGTTATGAGTGCTACCAGAATCAATGAGTATTGTAAGAGGGAGCTTCTTGAAGTAAATCCCAACCCATATTTTTTGTGGGGTGGTGACTCGGGCTAAAGCGTGGAGAGATATCTCTGGGTGGTCGTCCTGAGACGGAGGGTCAACAGGTGGCTGCTGAATGTCAACCTGATCATCTATTGTATCTAGAGCTTCTTCACCAAGTTCAGAGGAAGGTGGAGAATCCACACCCAAGAGACAGAGCTTTTTCTCAACACATCTATGTCCTCGAGTGAATTTCTCATCACAATTATAACAAAGCCCTTTTTCTCTACGTGCTTGCATCTCTGCTTCAGACAAATGCTTGATAGGAGTTGGTTGAGGAGATGGCATGATGGGAGGTCATTGGGAAACAATATTTTTGAATGGAACAAAAGTGGATTTGGAGCGTTGTTGGACTGTGATCTTATCCTCCACAGACTTAGCCAACCCTAGGACTTCCATCATTGTGTTGGGACAAAATATTTTAACCTCTGAGCGGATTTAATCCTTGAGACCACTGATAAAACAACTCCTATAGAATTCATCAGACAATCCTTCTATGTGATTGGTTAGTTTCTCAAATTCTGTCTGATACTCTCTCACAGTTCCAATTTGACGAAGTTTAGTGAGTGCTCTTGTGAAGTCATCAAAATCACTAGGACCAAATCGTTGCAAAAGGAGTTGGCAAAAATCTATCCAGTTTGGCTCGTCATGAGCTTTGAAGTACCAACGGTACCATTGAAGGGATTCTTGTTCCAAATGAAAGGATGCAAGTGGAACTTTGTGGACATCAAAAGTATTATGCAGACTGAAATATTGTTTTTTCTAGTATATCCATCCAGTCAGATTATTACCATTGAAGTGAGGAAATCAAGCTTCGGCCCACGAAAATTGCTAGAAGAAGAGAACCCAATGTCTGCAAAAGATTCTGGCTGTCGTTTATTGTTCATGGATGAATGCTGAAGATGGAGGCTGAGAATTTTTAATCCAGATCTTGGAGTTTGGTTTTGAGGGCTAGAAGTTCTTCATCCATGATTTTTGCTTCTACGCGGGTGACAACCATAACCACCAGTTTTTTAGTAAATGAAAATTTGGATTTGGGAAAAACTCTGATGGGTAATTGGGGTTTGACTAGGTTTTGGACATTTCGAATGGACAGGGAAGCAGAAAATGAGGATTTCAGAAGAGACATGAAAGAATGAGAAAATTTGTCACAGAGGGACATAGAAGAAGAAATAGGAAAGGAACACTGTGACAAAATTTGAAGGCGATTGGGTGAAAATCAAAGAAGTTATGGCAAACCCTAAAAATAGACAAATGTGAGATCTCTGGCTTCGAGAAGTGGAATTTGGGATAGGGTCCTCATGAATTAAATATGAAGAATGGGATTGCAGGGGTGTCCGTGAAGTTTCAAGAGAAACATAGTTAAAACAAAGAAGATATGGAAAAAAAACATATTTTTATTTATTTATTTACAGAATGGGTCTGCAACAACGCAGAAGTGATCGGAATGGATCTGCAACGACGCAAAAGTGATCAACAATAGTTCTGGATAGATGTAATATGTGATTTATCAGCTGGCAATATATATGGACCCCAGGTATGCACGACTTCCTAAAGGATCAGGGGATTCACTTGGCCCCCAATGCTGTCTAACGGCTTGCGTATTGGGGTAGTACCCCTCACTCCATGGCCTAGGTAAAACTGATAACCGCTTTGTCACAAATGATAGCTCTTGGTTTACCTCACGAGTGGGAACTAGTCAATTGGGTAGGGGTCGTTGCCATTTTCACTAGCAGGTCCTCTTAATGGGCCAACTACTTCGGGGTTCCTGTGGTACTCATCACAATGAGTTTTAGGGCTTATGCCAAAGTACTTCCCACAATTAAGCGGATAGAGATTATTCCCAGATCCGAACCTGCACTTGATAGGAACAAAGACAGATGCAGAATTTTTTTTGGCAGAAATTCCACCCAACGAGCCTAAGAAAGTGCTCTGATACCAGATGTGAGGAACCTGCAACAATTAATTGATAAAATGCACGATATATAAGAACACATAATATTTTTATTGATCGCGGGCCACTTGGAGGGGGAAACCTCCTTTGAGCAAGCTCAATACAAATAACTTCTCAGTGCCTTCATTGGCCTCAACACGTACTTATATACTAAGTCTATGCTCCAATACTATGGATCAATACCATGGAACATATAATACTACGGGGCGACTTACAAAGCATATGCGTCCAATACTATGGATCATTACCATGGAACATATAATACTATGGGATAATACAAACTATGGATCAATACCATGGAACATATAATACTACGGGACGACTTATAAGGCATATGCGTCCAACAACAATATACTAACAAAGTAAAGAGAAGGGTTGACACGGGTTCCTAGTAGCCAAACGACACAATCCTATGAAACAAACATTCAAATCTTCAATATCATTTGTTTTCAAGCAATTATTGTTAAGATAGATTTGAAATGCATGTTGGTCTAGCTAATTACTTGCTAGAGCATAAAAACATTTCACATTGTCTTTTCAAAATGTATTAGGCATCTTTCATTGTGAAAAGAAGGATGTTCAAAAATCTAAGCATTACAATCATGTCACACCTAGTAGAAATATCTAAAGAATATTGAGTCAACATTGCCAAAGGGCCCCGGGGAGGCAGGTGTTGGGGGGATCATCTTTGACCCCAGTGGAAATAAATTTGCAGTCTTCTCATGGGGACTAAGAATCAAAACAAACAATGAATCCGAATGGCTCGCTCTTTATAACTCTCTAGAAATTGCTTCTTCACTCAACATTGGGAATTTGCAGGTCTATGGAGACTCAAGGCATGTCATACAAACAATGAAGTTTGGGGCCAAGACAAAAGGATCCAAGAGCCATAGAATCCAAAGAATAATTCACTCTCTATCTCTTCCCAAAGACACCCATTATTTCCATATTCTAAGAGAGAATAACTCCTTAGCAGATGCAGCGGCAAATGAAGGAGCATCCATGAAAATTGGCCAAATAAACTATAGCAATGGCACTCTCGGGTTTTTATCCATCCCCTAGAAACACACCCATGCAAAGTCACATTAGTGTTTCATATTTTGACCTTCCACTAAAGTTCAGGCTTGGACACGCCCTCCCTCTAACTCTTCGAATCTATCACACCCTCCTCCAGCTGAAAACACGTACCCCCCCATGTGCCATTCACATGGCCCTCTTAATTGCTGTCAACTCGCTCGAGCCAGTCATTACTCGTCTCCCCCCATTTCATCTTCCCCACTACGCAATGGCAAGTCCTCCCCATTCATTCACCTCTGTGTTCAGTCGGCTCTCTGCTCATGATCCTGCGTTCGACCCCCTGCTGCCCCCTGGTCTTTGCTCGGCTCTTTCTCCCTATCCTACCCAGCCTAGTAGCATAATGGAAGGCGTTAAGGCAGCTATAGTAACCTTGAGTCGCACTACGGAGGAGATCAAGTTGTATTTGCGCAAAACATATGAGGCCGTCTGCACCAATGTCAAGCAAAATGAAGAGTTGGCCTCTGAAGTCAGATATAACACCTCTCAGCTATCATGCCAAGACTCCAGGATCGATGACCTTGAGCGAAATTTATTTGAACTCATGGGAAAGGTGGACACTCTCAAGGAGGAGCTTTCAGTTCTAACTTGCAAAACCCAAGGCAGCCATGTGCAGGAAGTTCCTACAGTCAACCAGGAAATGATGGACGTGGCCTCAGTGCAGCAACAAAATTTTGGATAACTCTTTCCACTCTCTTGCAGGTTCCTTTTTGAAATATATTTTTTGAATGTTTTTTTTTTCAACTGCTTAACAATCAGTATGTAAGGGCTTATCCCAATGCCATCATAGGAAATTATAGGAAGCAAAGGCATAGAGCCTCCAGAGTCATGAACATACACACAGTCTATTATTTCCCTCTCTCAGTTAAAAAAAAAACAGTTTTATATTTTGTAATGTATGGTTGTGCACAGCCTTTTCATATATATACATATTTCCCCTGTTTCTGTTAAAAAAAAAAACATTGCCAAAGGGCCTTGTAAGCATATGCAAGATTTCACGAAGTCTTGTTACTATGTTGTATAGCATTCGACAACCAATTAATGGTGCCCCATTAATGAATATAGTAAAAAGTTATTCAAATTCCTTAGTTAAGATATCTTGTGTTTTGGATTTGAGTGGTGACATCTTGCCCATTATGCAAGGCAAGTGAAACAATGAGTGTGTTGTTGCATTGTTTGCATTCTATACATGTTTGTCAATATAGGCAACTATGGATTTTTTTTAAGTGAATCACTTTTGAGTTGCATGTTTATGAACATACTAAATCTTGGTATAATGCTTTAGATAAAAATGCTTTCCCTAACAAATAAATTATACCTTAGCATCTTTTTTCTTGACCATAATATCTTTTATATCAGGTTGTTCATTTAGTTGCTTTATTATATTATAATACTCTTACATCTTCAATAATAATGGTTTTTTTATTATTTAAAACATAGCTCTGTTATGTGTGCATTATTTTTGTTTGGATTATGTTGTGCTTCAAGTCATTTTTATATCATATATTTCACAATGCTGAAATCAAATTTTTATCATATTTTTCACAATGGTTAAGTTTTTTTTATATCATTTTTTTCACAATGCTCAAGCGCTTCAATATTTTAAATGTTGTGCGTTAAGTCATTTTTTATATCATATTTTTCACAATGCTCAAGTGCTTCATTATTTTCAATGTTGAGGTCAAAAGCAAATCAAGAAAATCATCCCTCATAACGAGAGCTTTAATTCCCTTTTATGGCAATGACTTGAATCGCATGCCCTGGGGTGAGAGTGGATCTGATCTTATCCTTATTATTTATGACTATGATTGAACATCGAGATCATTTTGTTTGCTTAGTTTATTGTCCTGTGGTATTGATGTCTAAGCAACTAGAGGGATATGGTGCTTGCCCCACATTCTATGTTGAAAAAGAAAAACCAATTAGCATCGTGGACCCCCTTTAAAAGCTATCTCTAGCATAAAAGAGGGCTACAAGTTTGATGACCTCTTGCTTCAAGCAATTATTCTTAGAGAAAGCTAACTTTTCCAACTATATCTACACTCTACTAACATACTAGACTTAGCTTTTCCATACAAACCTAGAACCATCCCCCCAAGAGTATGCTCTATGCAATAGTAAATTGCAATACAAACAACGACAATAAGCTCATCCTAGGATTCAACGTCGCTACTACTTGACAATAAGCTCATCCTAGGATTCAACGTCGCTACTAATTGTGTATATTCAGGTTGTTATGGTCATTTGCAGCTCAATATGTAACCGCCTTTGACAATATGCAATAGCGAGATGATGAATGGTTTTGGTCCAGATCCTCCCCAGTTTCTCTCGGGGTCCTCCCAAGTCCCGTCACTTGGCGTGAATTTCCAATTCCAAGTCCTGCTACAAGAGCCTTTGACAATATGCAACAGCTAGATGATGGAATAAATAAACCTTATCCTCTCCCTCTATATCAACACCACTGCTCAGAACTCCTGCCATCATGGAAACAAGTTTTCTATGCATGGAGATGACTCCCTTACTCTTTCCTGTCGTCCCCAACAAGTAGATAATTGTGGCAGTTTCCTCCTTCTTGATGTCCACTGAAGGGAGGCTGCTAATTGTGGAATGCAAGAGGAGGTTTAAAGTAGAAATATAGTGCGTTTTCCTCAATGAGAATGACCACGATCGACAATTTGATTGCACGGACCTCATTGATCATATTTGTTGGTGCGAAGATAATTACAGGTTTCGAGTCCTTAGCCCTGTGTTTTAATCTCGGCCTCTGTGCTGAACAGATTGGCGATGCTCAAGATTTCTCTGATGGAGAGAATGGTGAGGTAAATGCATGGAAGGGTGATGCAATTAGGGGATATGGCTAGTGCCACACTGCCTTTTGAATCCCAGGCCATGCATTCTAGCAGCGAGGGCTCTCACAAAATTCAAAGGGATCTGTCATGACTTACCTTAGAAACCATCATTCGACAAAGACAATACGTATATGATTTTATTTTCATTGTGAATCTTCGAGTTTAGTATGAACATTTTGGCAGTTACTGCTTGTTCGAAGTATTATAAAGTTGTCAATGAAGCAAATTTTTGTAAAGCGATATTGAATAATCTGACAATAACATTATGCTTTGACAAATTTTTTTTTTCTTCAGTGAAAAAAACCATACTATTTCCATTCATAGAGAAATAAAATAGTACACATGTTCAGAAAAAGCTCCTAAAAAAATGGCTTATCCGAAGTCCATAAGACTACGATATGCATAGTATGTTACATATAACCAAACTGTCCACAAAAAAATACAGCCTCCGAAATGCTGTATACAAAAGACTAAAACATAGCATCAATAGTCTCCACAAGCTAAAAAGAAGAGCGATCAGATCTCATAGATCTGTAAGGTGCCCGAATCTATCTTAGATGACTTGAAAAACACCTCTTAGAAGATAGTACCCTCATCCCCAGCATATGCCTCCTTTGAAAGTGAATCTGCCAGAGTATTAAACTCCCTGTAGATGTGCTCAAGAGTGATGTTCATAATTTTCTGTAATAACAATTTAATCCTGCTGCACCAATGATGAAGGGTCATATTTTTCAGTGAGTGTTCTCCCCGAGCCCACTTGATCGTCACCCTAGAGTCACCAAAAATTGTCACATCAGATAGACCAAAGTGATATGCAACCGTCAAAACAACCCAAAGGCCAAGGATCTCTGCTTTCATATTGGTCCCATGACCACAGTTCAGCTTAAGAGTAAAGTAATGCTCTGGATTGATGTAAATGATCCCACAGGAAGCACATCTTCCATCAGCCGCAACACCATCAAAATATATTACAGCTTGAGAATGTGGAAGATAGAAAGGGGATAACACCCAAGTTTTCTGTTTGAAAACCTCTGTGCACTGCTCCAAAATCATCCTTACAATGCCATGGTATGTCCTGTCAATGCAAGGTCTACGATCCTCAAAGATGCTCTGGTTACGAGACAACCAAATGGCCCAAGCTGTGATCGCAGGAAAAAAAGGTAATGTGACTGCATTCTTATGCCACTCAAGAGCATTCTGAACAAAAGAGTCATCCCCCCACAGACGTGTAAGATTATAATGAGCTTTCAGAAGGCACCAGAGCTCCTTGACAAAAAGACAGTCGACAAAGATATGATTGATGGATTCAGAGTTAAGAAAACATAAATAGAAAATATTAGGTCCCTCCCAACCTCTAATGGCTAAGATGTCCCAGGTTGGAGTTTCACCTCTGAGTGCTCTCCACATAAACATTTGATTTTGAGAGGGATTCCCCAGTTCCAGAGAGCTTTGTACCACCAATTTGCAGGGAAAATGCAATGAGTACTGATAACTGCTAGGTAAGCAAGATTAGCTGTGATCGATCCATCTCTGGTATTCTTCAGCTAGATGACTTTGTCACCTCCGATAAGAGCCTGCATCCGGTATCATTAAGCTTCTTAATATAATGGTTCCAAACAGTAGCCCGATCCCCCACCAAACCCAGTGTCGAGGCATTTGACCAATAACCCTGTGACTGGTTTGTATGTGGATTTCTGAGTTTGTCTAGTGTCTTATGATCCTGCTGGTGAATGGAAACCAGCAATTCCATAGGCAGCCTATAATCTGCCTCCAATCCAAGGATTGGATCAATACCAACTAAGATATCCTGCCCATCACCAACCTTCCACGCACTGTCTTTTGACACCCAGCTAAATATTTTCAAGAAACCTGTCCAAATAACGGAAGCATTAAAAAATTTCTTCGTGGGATCCCTTAGCCAGCTAATAATGTCTCCCTTTAGATATTTGTGCCAAATTACCTTTGACCAAAGCGTGTTACCAAACAATGATCTCTAGAGACTCTTCATTCTCAAAGCAATACTAAAGAAAGTAAGGTTTCAGATGCCCCATCCACCATAACAAGTCGGAACAAAACCTTTAAGAGATTCAATCCGTAGGTCACGGAATCTGAAGTGATAAACACATGATTTATGGATGCTTACCTTCATTCCAGAAGCTGCACAAAAGGTAGCAAATATATCCCTGTAGCATAGCCATTCTGAGTCCTTGTCCAAACCAGCGAGTAGAACATCATCAACGAATAATAGGTGGGTGAAGACTAGCTCCCTAGTCAGCTTGATACCCGTGATGCTTCCATTCAATTTTGCAGCATTCACCAGTCTACTTAGCCCTTCAATGATAAGTAGAAAGAGTAGTGGGGAGAGGGGACATCCCTGATGAAGACCCCTACTCATCCTGAAAAATCTTGAGGGTGCACCATTAATTAAGACATAAATGCTTTCCAATGAGACACATGCCATTATCCATCTTATGACCAAAGGTGGAATACCAATCTGGATAAGAACCAACCTGAGAAAAGACCAGTCTACTCTGTCATAAGCTTTTTCAAGGTCCACCTTCAGTACCATAGCCTTCAAACGCTTTGATTTAATAGTGTGTATGACTTCCTGTCACTTATTCCGATAACATCAAGAATCTGTCTATCTTGTAAGAATCCAAATTGTTCAGTTGAAAGGTGGGTGGACAGTATAGGTTTAAGCCGAATAGAGATAATTTTAGTGATAAGCTTATATGCCAAATTGCATAATGCAATCGGACAAAAATCCCCAAAATTTGTGGGCTTCCCCTTCTTCGGAATGAGAGTGAGAAAGGTAGAGTTCAATCCACTCGACATGTACCCTTCAAAGCATGTGAAATCCACCATCTTCACAAGATCTGGACCCATAACCTCAAAGAAATGCAGAAATAATTCGACAGTCCAACCATCAGTGCTTGGACTTTTGTCCTTGGCAAAAGTTTTAAGAGCAGCTTCAACTTCAGTTAGAGTAACCTCATTACCTAATATATGTGCATCATGTTCAGTAATGAAATTAGGGTAAAGTCGAGCCACCTTAATTTTTTGAAGTAAATCAGCTTGTCCCATGTCAGTATACAGATTGCCAAAGAAGTCCATAGCAGCCTTATGAAGTGCTTCTTGGCCAGAAATCGGATTTCCCCCAACATCTAAAAGGTCTCAGACAACGTTAATATTCCTTCTGTGTGAGGCATAGTTGTGAAATTGTTTTTTGTTGGCATCCCCATGACTTATCCAGATGGCGCAACTCTTAAGTCGCCACTCTTTAGTTTCTTGAATTAAAAGAGCTTCTTTCTTTCTTCAATAATTTTGAGAAGGTCAAACTCCTCGTCCAGTAAGCCTTCCTCCAAATTCTGCTAGTGCAAATCCCTTAAATGATCCTCCATTGATGAAAGTTCTGATACCTCTTCCAGTTTCTTATTGTGAATCCAATTAGAAACAATACCCTTCAGCTGACATAATTTCTAGACAATGACATCTACAGGATTAAGGGCAATCTTAGTTTGAAATTTGTCCAAAAATCTTTGATAATACCACAGAGGTTTTCATCACTTAACCAGGAGCAATTAAATTTGAACGGATAGTGTATTTTGCTGCAGCCTGTGTCAATTTGGAAAAGAACAGGCCAATGGTCCAAAAATTATTATGATCAATCCAGGATCTATGCCTTCCCCATCTACAAATAAGCTTTGATTTAACCAGAAACTTGTCCAGTCTCTTGTGAATCCCAGCAGTCCCTACCCTTCCATTTGTCCATGTGGGACCAAAAATAATAGGTAGCACATCGATAAGATCACATGACTCCAGCATATCATTGAAAAATACTGTCATCTTGTCCAACTGTGTATTGGTACCCCAAATATCTCCATCACCCCGGGTGAAGTTCATATCACCTGCAATAATCAAGTTGGGGGTATTAATAATACCGGAGGCCCGCAAAGAATTCCAAAATCCACCCCGGTCTCTATATGGTCCATAACCATTGAATACATTGAGCGACAAATTCAAGCTCAAGCAAGAACCCTTTAGAGTAAACCTCAATTAGTTTTGAAGGTCAATAAATTAAAGAAAACAGGGTTCCAGCCCGCAAGTAGTCCCCCAGAATGTCCAACCGCATCAATGGCTGAGCATTCCTAGCCCTGCAAGATTGGGGCGAGTTTGTGCATAGCAACCATCTCCGAGCACATCGTTTCTTGGAGCAGAATAATATGAGGCCTAGTAGTCGAGAACATGTGGGATAAAGCCCTAGCCCTAGTAGCTTTTCCTAGACCTCGGACATTCAGTGTGAGAAAAAGCATTGGGTAACTGACGAAAGAGGCATGGCTTCTCTAAGAGCCTCAGGACCAATGGATGGGGAAATTGCTTCAGTATCGGCATCAGTATTTGCAAGTCTGGAAGAGAGTGGGGTAAAAGAAGAACTAGGATCATTACGGTCATTGCCCAATGCCTTCCTCCTATTTTTCCGTATGGTAACATTCACAAATTTGTCAGGAGTGATAGGAAGGATGAGGGGGTTTGAGGAGGGGTTTTTTGAGAAAATCCTCAACGACTGAAAAGAATCAGTGAAAGGCGGGGAGCTCGGTTCAGCAGCAATATCGTTTCCGAGCAAAGGTGCAGGATCCCTAGACCCGTCAGAAGTGCCAGTAGCAAGGTTAGGAGGGATAACCAACGATCCCGAAGATAGTAAATCCTGAGGGTTAGGTTCAAGAGACAACTGGGCCTCACCCAACAGCGGAACCCAAGAAATAGACTGGTCCTCGGCACAATCCAGAGGGGGGAAAGGCATGGATTGGATTCCCGGCCTTGGGCTCAATGTGCCCTTAGAAATAATATCCGGTGTTTTCTTGAAGAAACCTATAACATACCCTCTTTACTGGAAAAACATTTTATGCTGAAAACATTATGTTAACTTTTATTGTAAAGTTTTATATTGGACAAGTGTCCAAGGATGACTATAATTTGCACAATATTTTATTATTTAATAAATAAAATAGGAGACAAACACCTAAGGGGACTGTTGAAAGAGTGGTTACTGACCCACTAGGTGGAATGGAATCTGGGGTAGAAGGAAATGGACAAGTGGCAGCATCATGATGCAACTAACAAGCTGTTGGTATGGGACAACTCCCTTAAAATGTGGTCATAGTTCCTTGGAAAGTGGGACTAGAGCTTGAGGCTCATTTATTCCAAACTGACCACTAAAGACCTAGGCAGTCTATATAATAGCCATCAAATTATGAACTGAGGTTCATCACTTTTCCTGACGAGGAAATTTACCTTGGGGTTTTGCTGTGTTTGCACCCAAGAGATTTGATGAGGGGATATGCTAAGTTTTTGATCATGTTGTGAGTCTTCCAAACTAAATTGAGTTTAGGAGTTTGATGCTGAGTGCTGAAGGCATGTTTTTACAGGAGTTTGATGCTAAGTGTTGAAGGCATGTTTTTACAGGAGTTTGATGCTGAGTGCTAAAGGCATATTTGAGTGCCTTGTTTCTACATAGATTCCATCTACTTAGTGGCTTAGTAAGCAGGCTCGGGGGTCCACAAGAAGCCAGCAGTTGGATGCTTCTTATGGAATAGGTTGGGAGGAACAGGCCTCCTTGGGTGTTTGTCAGCCCTATCTTCATTTATAGGTTCCATTATCTTTTCTAATTTCAAACATTTAAAGTTTCTAACTGCAAATAAGTTTATTGTTTTATTTTATAAGTTTATTTAAACAAATGCATTTATTTCAGTTTCTGAGTGAGTTAAGATTCTGTATAGGAATGATTATGATTGAATAAAATAGTTCTCTGCATTTTTCCCATGCAAGTGGATCTGCATTGTACTCTAGTACAGAGATTAGATTAAGTTAGATAGATAATTGATAGGCAAATAGCCATATGAATGAGAAGATCAAAATGTTATATTTTCTTAAGTTTCTGCTTACTATTAAATTTCTGTATAGATATATCAGTGTTTTTCCTTATCATTTTCTTTACAGATAATTGTTTCAGAATCCACTGTTTTTCTTTACACAGTATTGTTTTCTTCATTTCTATAAATATCTTTTGTCTCGAAATAAATAGTCTTCCTTTCTAAAGTATAAGAATTATTTTTCTGTATTATAGTATTAAATATATACATATATACATATATATATATATATATATATATATATATCATAACAGTTGCAGATTCAATAGCACCATACAATATTTTATTATTTTTCCCTTTTAAAACAGTGCACAATTAATAAGTACAAATTCTTCATGCACAAATTTTCATTACTACTATTTATTTATTCATTATAGCAAATAATCTTCTTGTTATACAAGCAGAGTCTTACTTTTTAACCCTAGGGTTTTTGAACATTTCACATTCAAACCAAGCCTTCATCTATTAAGTTTTCATTAGACGATAGCAACAAAAACATTAAGAGTATCAATGCATTCCAGACAGAACCTAGTTATGGCTTCAAACATCACAAACAGCTGGAAATTTAAGCTTAAACATTATCATTTTCACAACAGGCCTTCAAACTTAAAACTTCGTTTCTTTTACATAGTATCATCAACTCTTGGCATGCGGCCAATAATTTTTAACTGTTATAAACATAAATTTAAAAATATCGTTTCCCTTGCCATCAACCTAAGTACACAAACATTCATTCATTTTTGTAGATTGAATTTGTAAACATTCGGACTCAAAGTTCTCTTTTATCATCTTATCAGTTGGAAAACGTTAAACATAAGTAACATTACGAGTTCGATGCCGATATCATAACCTCCTTACAGAAGAAAAAACCTTTTTGCATTTGACTTATCCAAACTATAGAGTAATGTTAAATATTCTAACATAGAGTCAAACCCTAGCCCTCTAAGTTCAAACAGAACGAAAACTCAGTTGTTATAAAATCCACGAATTACACACAGGCTGGAACGTTTCTCTAGATCAAACACATTTACCATTAATTCATTAACAACATAGTATTTGTATTATCCAAGACAGTGAATAGGAAAAAAATCTCCCCACGGCTGTGCTATTCATACATTACAGTTTGTACATGGAAAATCAAACATCACAGAGCTCATGCCTTTGGGTCAAGGTTTTATCCTTCCCATGCGTTCAACAATTCACAAGCCTTTTCGATGAAAGACAAATCTTCAGAGAAAACAAAACACGAAGTCCTGGAACATTACACATGAAGGTCAACACTCCATCTAACCAGAGATACAAGGTAACCTCCGAGGCTTACCGGTCTAAATAGCAGCAGCCATCTAACAAAAACCCAAATTGGTGAAGCCATCGACGACGGGACCTGCAATGTTGATTAAGTTATGGTCAAAACGAGATTTAAAAGGATTCATAACTGGCAAAATAACATTTGCTGCATTAACAAAATAGTATGGAAGTTGCAGGGTTAAAGTCGAAGACATTACCTTTTTATGTTATCACCAGAGTAGAATGCCAGACTTGTGCAACTGCAACCATTACTCCAGAGTCGAATGCTAAGAAAGAAGGAAAACAACTCTGATCTCACTACCTTGAACAGTTTTGGAAAGCCGAGGCCTATATCAATTACCTCGAGGACTTGGCCATTCACTCTGAACTTTAAAAGCAAAGCTGCTACTGTAAACCTATATAAGAATGCAGTTTTTAAAGCTCTTGTCAGGTCATGGTTTCAACACGGGGAAAACTCTTCACAGACACCTGCTACCAAACCCTGAAGGCTCTCGGCCTGTTGGCCATCCTTCAGAACCATTACACCAAATGACCGGGAAGACAATAACTTCACAAAACATATTGGAGAGTAGGGTTAGAATCCAAGGACCAAAACCCTGGATGGATCAACGGTGGAGATCACTGTAGGGTTTCTCGTAAACCCAGGCATTTATTCAAGCTTTAATTGTCACCATCATTACCGTGGCCAACAAGGATTACAGCTCAACAAAGCTTCAACCAAAAGACTTACAACTCATCACGATGGACGAGATTATGACCATACCTCCACGTGACCAGCACCACATAGATGTCCACGGAGACAATCCATTGTCTTGGCAATAGATTTAATAAATGCAGAAGGGACAGCTATGACTACCAACATGAAAGTCTTTGTAACATTAACTCTTGCCCACTTGTATTGTATCAAAATAATAGTATGAATTCACAACCCTATTATGGACATAACCCCTGGGGTTAGAACAACGTGGTATTTAGTTCCGTTTCTAGGATCTCCTTGGTATATAAAAGAATCACGATTGCACACACATTTATTTCAATATATAAAAGTTTTGAACTTAGTAACCAAAGAAAATTATAATATCACATGGAGTTATAATAGAATGGTAGTATATAGTTCCTAGGGAAATATTAAATCAACTGTACATAGAATTTCTAAGTTAGCCTTGAGATAAGAAATACACATATATTTCTAGTTCAACATAGAATTAGAATGAAAATCACATGTATTCCTGAGCATAGAGTGAAGTCATGATCGATACAAATGTTCTCTAGATTCGAATGCAAATTTATGGTATACATTTAAATAAGATGCACTAATTGTATTAGCAATCTTATCTAGATATTGCTTATCTTGATAAGATCCACATTCCTCTAGAACTCGGAATAAAATATACAAAGGTAAGATTTCTCTCTTTGTGATTTCAGATAAATACTTGTACAAGGAATTAAAGAGCTAGTATAGGTTTAGCGTTTAGTCTTTAAGCAAAGTTTCTCACCCAGTAGAGTGCTCAATGTTTTATCTCTTAAAACATTATTACAAAGGAGATTCACTGAAAACTGTTCGGTCACTTGTCGTAAACTTTATCCCTTACCTGTAAACTGCCACAAGTACGAATTCACATGCTTTAGCACGAATGCTAAGTAAGCCTCGAGGCGTCTGTAGGACCCCTTCATCATCAACAAAAGTATATTAGTTAAAGATAGTCAAAAACATCAATCATTGCACTAAACATTAGAAGGTTATAAAAGTACAACTGTTTTTAAACAATATCAAAAGCATAGATTTAAAATATCTAGTCTCAAACTTTGCATCGTAAAAACCAGCATGGTAATTAATACAGCAGTACAACTTTTATGCAATTATCACTTCTACACTGTTAGAATAGGCATTTATTGTTATGTCGAAATTTTTGAAATTTTTGTGATTTTTGGGATGTTACAAAACCTAAGGGATTCAAACGCAGGTTTTCATCCACTATACGTTTATCGAAAGACTGCTCAATCTCAAGAATATAATCTAACTCTGCTTTGGGGAGTTCTTTTTTAAGAGAGTTAGTATTAGAGGACTTACCCGAAGAGACGTGAGCAGGGGAGGTGACATTTACGTCTGAGCCAGGGATTGATGAAGCCGAAACAATCATCCTTTTTGCCTTCAAGCCCGTCCGTAGAAGAAGTGGGAAATGGGCCATAGTGTGACCAGTGCATTTGCACTTAAAACATCTGAAGGGCACACCAAAAAAATCCAATCTCTGCCTGAAAGCTAGTTTGCCCCAAATTATCTCAATTTCCGCCGGTAAACCCTTGTTGAGGTCGAGTTCCACCATAACCCGAGCGACCCGCTTCTCCATCCCAAACAAAGAATTCTTGTCCAACCTCACGAAGGTGCCAACTTTATTGGCCAAGCCCGTCAGAATGCTTTCAGTCCAGAGAACCAGTGGGAAGCCTGGTAGGAGCATCCATAGGTGACGTTTGGATTGAATTTCCTTCAGGGGGTCAAATTCCAGGTGCCATTTCTTAAGTATCAATGAAACCTCTTTAAAAGCCCATTTTTTAGAAGGAATGGGAGCCACATGCTCCTCCAAGGGCAGGATGAAGAGTATCCGGCCGTTCATCAGCAAGTTTACCCTTAGAGATAGCCCCAACAAAGGTGTCCAATTTTTGTGGATCCAATCCAGTAGTTCCTCCTTTGTGCCCGAAGTGAACTCCAGACGACCCACGATAGCCCTGCTCGCCATCATTTCCAAATGATCCAGGTTTGAATCCTCCACGATAATGAACTGTTCGACTTCTTCACAAGCCTTCAGTGCCTTTTGTCTACGTCTTCTTTTGGACCGACCACCTGTAGACTCAAAAACCGTACTCCCTAGAACCTTCAGAACCCTCGAATACTATTAAGTCGCCTCCAAACTCGGGCCAGCGTTAAAACCCACCATCTTGAAAGTAGGTTAAAACAAAAACGACTGGTCAAAAAAGTTCATCGGTAGTTGTCGAGATACACAGTACAAAAACTGACTAATACGGTCACTTGGGAGGAAAGGACAACAACAACCTAGAAAACAAAGACACCTGCGTAAAAAATAATAAAATTGCCCCACCAAAAACGCCGTAGTATGAGAAAACAGACCCCAAACCTGAGAAGGACAAGTCCGTAGAGAAAAAACAGAACCGCCAACCCTAAGAAAGAAAACCGCAGAAAAATGGTAAGTTCCCACTTTTTTTTTAAGGTTTGGTTGGTACTAAAGTTAGCTAGAGACAGCTAACTGGACTCCAAACTGAGCTGGGCCGCTCAACCAGCAGCATAGACTAGTGAGGTCAGCAAAAAATAGTGACAGAGAACACTAGCCATATTTCCAAGTGAAACGCAACCAGTTCAGAATCCCACTTTGACAAAATATTGTCTATGGACAATTTTGTAAATTCTTTTTACCAAGTGTGTTTATTTGCAATTTTTTCTGCAGTATCTTCACAAACATCCATTTAGTATGTATGCATATAACATGAACAGTGTGCTATGTATTTTAGAAAAACCATATTACAGTCTCTTAAGGGATCATGATCCCGTGTTGTTATGTTTATTGTGTTGATGGTCACAAGTTCCATTCATTAGATGTAGACAGAATACAAGATATTTTTAACTATTGTGTGTCAAATTAGTCCCATAATCTATTACATGGTCAACGGTAAAGTTGTGATTGAGTTTTTAAATGGATTTATATTTTATTTTATGGGAAGGAAAGGAGAATCCCTCAAGATCCTTTCAATTATATTTTCATTTGTAATTGTAACTTAATAAGGGTGTTATGGTAAATAGTGCAAACCCTTTGTCCAGGGTAATGGTTCAAGCATTTCGTGGGTCAATTTAGTATGTATGGGAAACACATTTTGTTTATTAAAGCATGTATAAGAATTCTAAGTCATCGACATTGAACAGTGGATCCAGTCGCTATTCTAACCTCCATGGCTTCTCATGCCTTGGTGGCCACTAACCTTAAAAAGATAAAACTTTATACCACTTATATATTCTGTAACGTATAGCCTTCAATGCTCCCTTGGAACTTTGTTAGCAATATCGTTTTAGGCTTCTAGCCAATTTTGATAATTCCTTTATATTATTTTCGCACACCAACAACATTAGTTTGCAACACCTTCCTCGTAATTGAAGGAATGGATTTTTACAATTTGGTTTGCAGTGCATGCTAAATTACTCCAACAACATCAACCTATCGCATATCATTGCACCTTCTTTTGCAAAGTATGAATACAAAAGAAATCTCAACAGATAAATCATAAAAAAACCATTTTATAGAACTTGTTACTTGAAATTCCAAAAGCTTTATGAGTAAGATGTCATTTGCAAAATCTCAATCCCATCTTGCTTAGAAAGTGCACAACCATTGAATCTTTTTAATCAAATTGTTTAGAATACTTGCTTATAAGTAAACTTGTCATGGTCAAATTACAACATTTGTTGGCCACCAAAGTGAATAGTAGACCACAAAAAAAATCTGTATGCCCTGACATTCACGCTTAGAAGGAAATATGATACTTACAAGTTACATATCATGGAATAACTTGTATGTGTTTGAATCGATTACAATGAATCTAACTGCTCCAATGGAGCTCAATAGTACCACTACTGAATGCCATACTGAATGCCACACAATAATGACAATATTCAGGAAGAATAAGAGGAAGAAGAAAAACTTATTCTTATGCCTTCTTCCAACCTTCAAGAAATCCACGGCATGCAATACAAAATTGAGAGGAGTAAATCCAATTGCCCTAGAAAGTGAAACAAAATCCCAAAAAAATGGAATAGCAACATCAATCAAAGAAATCAATATCAGGTATATTAATGTCAAAATGAAGCGTGCAATGTAGTGGTTTAGAGAAAATGTTCATTCACGTTTTGGTATCAAATTTTCCCCAAAATAGGCATATGTTGGCCTGCAATATATTTGCGAGCTAATTTCAGCCAAATGTACATATTAGGCTATTAATTAAATAATAACTACGTTGGAATTGATTCTGGCCCATTGCATGATTACATCTAAACACATATAGGTAGGTATTTACCTGAAAGCAACTTGAAATATGAATCACAACAAACACGTTTGCCACAACAATGGCCCATGATAGGGTTGTCAAGGAACTCGGAATAATGAATATATGATTCAACAGCCGAACCAAATTCCCAAGAGCCAACAAACGCAAGTATCCAATAGCTTAAAATGATAACAGTGTATGATGCTGAAACACCATTGTACATATTTTCCTTTGGAGGATCTCTAAGAGTTGACTGCAAAAGATAGAAGTTGATATCAAATTTGACTTCTTTGATTTGGAATAAGAGGGGTTACCTTGCATGAAGCATAATTAGGTATTATAAATTATCACAAGTGTAGAGTATGTCAGACTTCCTAGCGGAGATCAACCACTATAAATAACAGTGGCAGGGGAGGGAGTGGGACAATACATACTATATGTATAAACCATCTTGGGCAGTTCTCTTGTTCCTATTACATAGTTTTTATATGTTTTAAAATGTTCAAAATAACTACAATTTGATGGACCTCTAAATAATATGGAGATGACTCGATGCATATATTTTCAATGTTAAGCATTGCTTGACGTGGACATGTCCTATTATAAAAGAATCTTTGCCACCATGCTTCAAGTTCATTCATCTATGTATTTCATTACTTGGAAGTTCTGAGCAGGATCATAAGTGAGAGACTAAATAATCACATCAACTGACAAAAACAAAGAGAGATATTAGGAAAATTCTTACATTCTCAAGGCATGGTTGTGGTTTAACTTTAATCTTTATGGGATCACACATTTTAAAAGTTGCAGTGGAAGAAGGAACCATGTCAGCTTGAACCGAATAGAATCGACAGTTTTATAACCCCATGTAGTAAGCACAATTTACATTTCTCAGGGATGGAAGATTGAACAAAGGACAACAAAAAATTATGGCGATTAAACTGTGTTAGAAAATCTCTAATCCAACGATGAAGAGAGCCCACTAATAATTTGGGTTTGCATAAATTTCTTGGTATTGAGAAATTCAAACTGAAATAAAAAATTGCATTTATGTCCAATAAGAAGATCAAAATAGGTCAAAAAGAATTGGTTACAACCAACAATAATAAGCATACAAAGAGGGGTGCAAAATGCCCAGAAAAATGAAATGAAAAAAGAATACAAGAGTAGGAGGAAACAAAAAAACATGAACATGGGTGTTTATGGAGTGGACCAGTAAACATTCAAGTTTCCAACCGAACCAGCTACTTACCTCTGTGCCTTTCATGTGCACGGAACCTTGAATAAATATAACAGTTGCTAAATAGAATGATGCCAGATTGGCCCTCACTTTCCACATTGTAGATCAAAAGTATGCATGCATCTTCAGGTGGGTGGGTCGCTGAGTAAGTCCCCCGTGTTAACACCGAAATTAACCCCCAAGGTTGTGAGAGAAGGCAATTCGGGGTAACCACTAACCACTTTAGATCTGTGCTACTGACCCAACATAGTCTGAGAGGGCTCTCTCAACAAATCTATAAAAGACTGGAAATATTCAATAAAATTGCAGCCACAAGGAATTCTCAGATTTGATAAAAGACTCAAAAAAAATTATTGATAAGCACACAGCTTCTCAGATCAAGATATTCTATTACATCATACACAGAAGATCATATTTCTGCTGGAACAAAATTGGTTTAAATTGGTTGGAGAGAAAATCATAAGGAAAACTATTGGGAAATGGAGTCAAAACATGAAACATAAAACAAATAATGGTACTGCTGCATGAGATATCCAAATAGAGGCAAGAAAGCTACCAGCTCATAGTCAAAGAGATTTTGTTTGATGATTTAGAAGAATGAGTAAACAATCCACTAATATAGGGCAAATGATTATGAATCCTATATCAGTTTTAGCAGAAAATCTTGTGGATGCTTGAAATGAAAGAAACAAAGCATACATTCATGAATTTTGTTCCAGTACAACACTTATCCAAGCATGAGAGAAATAATAGCATGAATTTAACAAAGCAGGAAAACAATCACATAAGAAAATGAGATAGACAGACTGTAAGACCAACAACACATGAATCTCAGTCGAAATTCAGCTTCAAACACTGCAAATATATTAAAGAAAATGCTTCAAACAGAGCCGAGCTCCCCCAGGCCTCAGCCAAATGATTTTCCAACCTGTTCTACTTCTATTACATTTCTTTTATAGATCTATTTGGCCCTAGGGTTGAGCTATCTCAATAGGAATATGTTACAACAACATTTGACACCTGCACAAAGAGATTCAACAACCTGGGAGTCGGTTCCAATCATTTTTGCTCATTTCCGGCCACGGGCTGCTGAAACTGCCTTTCAGTGCCCTAGCTGTATAACCCAAATGAAGACACCTGTTAAGAAATTGAAAGAGATTTTTGTATTCGGGATCATGCTTGAAAAAACCCATGTCCTTGTTTTCCCCCATTTTCCTCCAGCTGGCCGGGATCTGGCTTTGAAGTTGATGACTTATGCAATAAACGTAATTTCTTGAAAATTATCCTGCGAAGATCCCACCGATTCTCCCAAACTGAGACACCTGTGTAAATTCTAAGAGAGGTTATTATAGATTGGCCCGTTATGGAGAAAAAAATCTCTCGGTTTCTCGAAATTCCTCCCGGTTTAGCGGAGACAGCTACTGCAAAACGATGACTAAAACAGTCATTTTCAGTAAAAACAAGCCTGCCCTTCATATAATATCACATTGAATTTTGAATTTGGCCTTCTTCTTGCAATTTGAATATTCGGGACTTGGATGCTGATGTGGCGGGTGCATGAAGTGGTTATGAAAGGCTCCTAAGTGATGGGCTTGAACTTAGCATTATTTCATCTTAGACTTAGGAATGAATGCTTGAAAAGCTTGATTTACATATTTAATTGGGTATGTGGCTTAAGGAAATGAGACTTTGTTCATTTCTCTATAGGTATGGACCCCTTTACCTCTCCAAAACAATTAGCACAAATCCAGTGCTAACAACTGGCTCCAACTGGGGATGCTATCCTCCTTGCGAGGTAGCAAAGAACCCCGTAGACCAAGTGCCTAATCCATTGGGCGGCTCCCAACTTCAAACTGAAAACTGCAACTAATCTCTGCAACCTGTTTAAAACCCAGACCTGGAGTGCACATGAAAATTTTCATCATTAAAAACAAGGCTCTTTCTCCTTTTAGGAGATCTCCTGATATTTTGCAAGGGTCTTCTTTGCTTGTAGAAACATCTCTTTCCCTTTGATAATCTGGACCCTTGGGAAGAACTTCTGGAAAAACAGATGCAACATCTTTAGCCTCCTCCACTGTTCTCCCCTCTGGTTGACAATTTCCCACGCAAAAATCAAATGGCTTCTGAATCAGTCACCTGTATGCCCCGACATGTTCATAATTGAAAATTATTTCACATTATGAGAGCTCTCTCTCAAGTCAACCAAATCCTTTACGGCTAGATCATGATATGTTTCAGCGATATCATTTCCGGGATGAATTATCTTTGACTCGGGAAAAGGAAGTAAGATATCAGCAACGACGCACTTTCCTGAAGCTATATCATCAACATTTGCAATCTTTTCTACATTAAGATTTTCTTGAGTGAAATCACTCTCGGCAGCTTCATCTAGAACATCAAATTCATATCCAGCATCGCCATCACTGGCCTCATTTCTGTGACCCTCTTATGGTGGCTCTCAAGCTCTGCACTTACTTCATCAGCTTCAGCCTGGGATATCTGAATTTCTGGTAGAAATTGAAAACCTGTGGGATCTTGACAATAATGCATAGAGTCTCCCACGCACAACTCACAAGTGAACCCGATCAATATGAAACTGGACTCCTTTAACCCTGGCCGGCGGTGACGCTCTTCCTGGTCGCATTGCCACCTCCTTCGACTCTCTATCAACGCCCTAGCTGCTGCTATTTCTCCAAGTGCATCACTTCCAACATAAGAGCAATTTGAAGTACTCGAGGACTGTATTCATGAGCAAGCTACAGTTGCAACACGTACTCCACCTGAATATCGCCTATGCCTGGAGGAAACAACTCTGCTGCTCTCGGATACCTGTGGGTATTCGGTTTATATGAACTCAGGGTCTAGCTCATTATGAGTATGGCGTATTAATACTGCGAATAAAAAGACTATAAACCTACTCCACTTCTTCCAGTAAAGTGGCTTTTCAACAGCTGATCTACTCCCGAGTCTAATCGGAACCTTTGGATGGCGCGACCCTTTAAAATGGCGGAGATTTTGGCCTTGTCTGACTAGTGCACAAGTAATATTTGCGCTATTGTGGAGGGCCGTGGATTACCCCCAATGCCCAGATCGTCACCGTTGAAAAGAGAGGCTCGTACTAAAATCGCGGCGATTTTTTAAAAATGTATTAATCCGTGCATGTTAAATTACCGCTATCCCTGACAACTGTTGATTTGCTTTTCGTCCAGATCTGACGGCTAGTTTTCTGGAAACTAGCACCCCTGCATACTGAGACCTGAATTCACCATCACTGACCACAAACAGGACATGGAAGTATGCGTCTTCACCCTCAGCATTTGTAGACCGACTCTCCGATCTTCTGGAACGAAAGTACAGGGAATTTAAGGCTGAGTCAATGTTCGCAATATTGAGATGCCGATTGATCATATCATATAAATAGGAGTATCATAAGGAAAATATTAGAAGGTCCCATTTTACCAGTAAGAGAGCAAAGTGGAAGTGAAATTATTGTCATTTATTAGTAGCACTCCATCTCGAGCGTAGTCTTCAGACATATGGTACGAGGGAACGAAGGTCACCTTTTTTTGATAATGTGAATATATGACACTTACATTAAATTGCTTTACCCGAAAACCAAACTTGCAGTCATGTGAATTATGAAAGTCAGAATCACGTCAAAAGTGTAATGGCAGAAAATAACGATCTTGTTTTGATGCTAACTATATTTGATTGGAGCCTTCAAATAGTATGGAGTGGCAGATTCTCTGATTCTCGACGGATTGTGCAGCTCATGGAGATGGATCCGGCTGTCGGATAATTTTCGTTCTTAGTTGCAAGTATGTACTTGCGCAGAGGTAATGAGTAACAATGGCTGGGCGCGGTGCATCTCTGATTGCCTCCCTTTCAAATACCCGATTGAATGATACACCACACTTCTCAAATTTCTTTACTGCAAATAAGCTGTTATTCATTCACCACCAATTTGTACACGGTTCTCATTTCGACCTGGCACGTGGAACGTTCTCTGAGTTGGGCGCTAGGGCTGGGCCCATATCCTTTTGCTCTGATTTTTATTTTAAAAACTCTTTGTTTATATAGAAGCCCAATCTTTGGCTCCCTTGTTTTCATGAAAGATTGAGACTTTGGTCTTCATAAAAAATTAAAAACCCTTGTCTTCCATTCTCATAAAATTTCAAAATCTTAGCTCACAAATGAAAGGCTGACATAGGTTCCAAAAACTCCATCTTTTTTCTTTTTGCCAAATTTTGCAGACCTTTCTCTTTGATATGCAACCATCCATTGAAAACTACATTGAAAATTTCTAAGCTGAACTTCGAAACTGAAGACTGACTTGGGGTTGATGCAAACTGAAAGATGCACCATGCAGATCTGAACTGAGATCTTAAGCTGAAAAATATCCTGAAACTTTCTGAACTAAAAATTTGAAATTAAGAACTAACTGTACATTCTGAAAAATTGAAAACTGAAGAATGCTTAAAACAAACCAGAACTGATCTGTACATGCTGAAATTTCCTAAAAAAGATGCTCATTGTGAGCTTATTCAAACTAGCTTCCTACCCTAAGATGCCAAACTTCTCTGCTCAATCAGGTGACACAAAAATGCCAATAAAGCCACTGCAGCAAATGGTTTCTTGGCAGAAATATGCATTCAGCTCTTCCGAATAGCAATAGGAACCCAAAAGATGGCAACTCAAACCTTCTATTGAAAACTTCTTCATGATCCATTAAAATAACAACATCCCTTTGAACATCAAGCAATTCTGATCCTGTGAGTTTAAGAGATATATTTTCATGATTTACTTTTATCAATGACTCCAATAAACATAAAAAGGGATCCTGAAAAACACCCATTGCTGCAACTTGTTTTGTTTCATCATGCTCAAGATGTTTTTCAAATGGAAAAGAATCACTATGCTTATCTTTCCTATCCTCCATATCATATATATTTAGTCTTTTGTGGAGTCCAATAGGACCAAGATCATTTGCTACATGCACTCCACTTTCTTGGCACTTTGAATTTCTGAATATGCACTTTGATTCTCTACTTCTGTTTCAAAAGAAATATCACCCAAGTTTTAAAGAGAAACAGAGGAAGCAATTCCTTCTTGGCACAATAATTTTGAAAGTGAAAGATAGTAAGAAAAACTTAACTGAGAAGACTGATCTTCTTCCTCATCAAATGAGATCTGACTAAGCTGTTGCACCTGTCTCACATCAAGGCCACTGCCATCTTTACTTTCAGCCAAAAGAGAAACTACACTTTGAAAATTTTCCTGAGTGTTAAGACAACTAGCTTCTTCTATGGCTTCTTCCCCTTCCCTTAATTCAACGGAAATATCAACTTGACTCTCCACTGAATTTAAGAAAACATTTCTTTCTTCAATGCCTAAATCAGAAAATGGATAAAGAGCAGAGACAACTGATTGACTACTTTCATCACTAACTTGGTCACACAAAAAATGGCAAGAGGGCTGCAAACTTTCATCACATTTAGGCAAGGGCCTATGAATTTCGGCAGTATGTTGTCCTTCTTCATTCACTACCACAGGAGAAACTAGTGCCTGCTGGAGGGTGTCTTGAGTGTCATGGCATTTATGTTGCATTTCCTCTTTATAGAATGGATTTTCATGCAACACTTCTAAAAGATCTTCATGCACAAACTCATCATTACCATACATGTTTTCCAAAACTTCAATGAGACCTTTAACATGCATGCAACAATATTGAACTAGCAGCAAGGAAGGGTACTGATTTTTAAAATTCTCATGAAATATGGTGTGAAAATCCTCAAGGGAACACAAACTTGCTGATGGTAATCCCTCATACCATGGTCTTGCATTCTCTGCTAATGTTGCCATAAACATTTTCATCAAACAGGCCTCAGGAAAACCAATTCCAAGCTTATGTATATGCACATGAAATCTAATCAAATGAACAACAGCATCATCTCCTTTCTGATCTTTAAATTTAGGTAAACAGGTCTTCCAATCTACTTTAGGAATAGGATTTGGAAAACCAGGGATGTGAGCATACCTTCTTGATAATGAAACCATCTTGAAACACTGGAGCTGCAAATTCTGATTGAAAACTGAGGAGACCAGCCTGTGAAACAATGCAACACTAGATTTCTTCAATGTGGAGTCACCATGAGACTTTCAAAATCTCAATTCTGATATAAGGTCACCGATCTTCCCAGTGGAGTCACCTTCATACTGGAATTTTGTTGAGTGGAGTCGCCAGGTGAATGATACAACCTTCTCAATGTCTGACTGTTGTTCACCATCAACATTCAGATCTGAAACCTTTGTCGTTCTCCCAGGGATGATAAGACAATCGCTTCCCTGGAAACAACGCCAATTTGTTAACACCCAAATTAACCCCCAAGGTTGTGAGAGAAGGCAATTCGGGGTAACCACTAACCACTTTAGATCTGTGCTACTGACCCAGCACAGTCTGAGAGGGATCTCTCAACAAATCTATAAAAGACTGGAAATATTCAATAAAATTGTAGCCACAAGGAATTCTCAGATTTGATAAAAGACTGAAAACAATTACTGATAAACACACAGCCTCTCAGATCAAGATATTCTATTACAACATACATAGAAGATTAGATTTATGCTGGAACAAAAATGGTTTAAATTATTTGGAGAGAAAATCACAAAGAAAACTATTGGGCAATGGAGTCAAAACATGAAACATAAAACAAATAATAGTACTGTTGCATGAGATATCCAAACAGAGGCAAGAAAGCTACCATCTCACAGTCAAAGAGCTTTTGTTTGATGATTTAAAAGAATGAGTAAACAATCCACTAATATAGGGTAAATGATTATGAATCCTATATCAGTTTTAGTAGAAAATCTTGTGGATGCATGAAATGAAAGAAACAAAGCATACATTCATGAATTCTGTTCCAGTACAACACTTATCCAAGCATGAGAGAAATAACAACATGAATTTAACAAAGCAAGAAAACAATCGCATAAGAAAAGGAGATAGACAGACCGTAAGACCAACAACACATGAATCTCCATCGAAATTCAGCTTCAAACACTACAAATATATTAAAGAAAATGCTTCAAACAGAGCCGAGCTCCCCCAGGCCTCAGCCAAATAATTTTCCAACCTGTTCTACTTCTATTACATTTCTTTTATAGATCTATTTGGCCCTAGGGTCGATCTATCTCAATAGGAAGCTATTACAACAACATTTGACAACTGGACAAAGAGATTCAACAACCTGGGAGTCGGTTCCAACCATTTTTGCTCATTTCCGGCTGTGGACTGCTGAAACTGCCTTTCGGTGCCCCAACTGTATAACCCAAATTAAGACACCTATTAAGAAACTGAAAGAGGTTTTTGTAGTCGGGATCGTGCTTGACAAAACACATGTCCTCATTTTCCCCCATTTTCTTCCAGCTGGCCGGGATTTGGCTTTGAAGTTGATGACTCAAGCAATAAACGTAATTTATGGAAAATTACCCTGCGAATATCCCACCGATTCTCCCAAAATGAGACACCTGTGTAAATTCTGAGAGAGGTTATTGTAGATTGGCCTGTTATGGAGAAAAAAATCTCTCGGTTTCTCAAAATTCCTCCCGGTTTGGCAGAGACAGCTGCTGCAAAACGATGACTAAAACAGTCATTTTCAGTAAAAACAAGCCCGCCCTTCATATAATATCACATTGAATTTTGAATTTGGCCTTCTTCTTGCAATTTGAATATTCAGGACTTGGATGCTGATGTGGCGGGTGCATGAAGTGGTTATGAAAGGCTCCTAAGTGATGAATGCTTGAACTTAGCATTATTTCATCTTAGGCTTAGGAATGAATGCTTGAAAAGCTTGATTTGCATATTTAATTGGGTATGTGGCTTAAGGGAATGAGACTTTGTTCATTTCTCCATAGGTCTGGACCCCTTTACCTCTCCAAAACAATTAGCACAAATCCAGTGCTAACACCTCGGAAATGGGAACATTTGAATGCGCCAAAGCATACACCATTATAAAATATTTATTATTTAAAAATATGAGTGGCATTTTGTGAAAAAAAGTTGACTTTGCAAACGTGATCAATCGACGGATAAATATTCCTTTCTCATAAGCATACAAAAATATCATTGCTACCCATTTTTGTAATTTATAGAAATCCACTGCCATTTATTCATAACCATGTGTATTTTTACATAAATCGACTGCCCCATTTGCTGCTTCCTCAACTGACAGGCATTAATTGTTATGAAATCCATGGTTTCCCATACCTATCCTTTCCATTGCTGCAAGCAACCTGGAATTCCTTTTGTGCAGCTCAATTCTATTAAATATGTATCATATAACAAAAGCTTCATCCCAAAATTGCTATGGGAAGTACATGCAACTCAATCATGTTCAATACAGAAGAGAAGAACATATAGTAACTTACGTTACTACAAAAGAAAACTAGTGCATACAGTGCCAAAGAAAAACCAAAGTGGGAAGTGCTTGAAACTGTTATGAAAATGATTATTTTAAGGCCTAGAATTCAATGTAATGTAGGGGCAGTTGAATTGGGTGGTCCTAGATTTGGATCTTTGGAAGACATGCCTAAGGATGGAGTAGATGAAGAGGCTAGGATTACTGACAAGAAGAAGAATAATTAAAAAAGGTTAATAATAGCTGGAGTAGATTAGGATGAGTTGGTGGATCCCCTAATGTTAGCTGATCCAGATAGTATTGTTCGTAAAATCAATGGGGTTCGAGTCCATCATAAATTAGAGGATTCTTCTACTGAGATTTATATTGTGGGAAATAAGGGCACAAACAATGGGATCTTTAACATTACCAAACAAAATAACCCTCCAATTGGGATTCCTACAATTATGTTGCATGAGTTTGAAGCATTTGTTTCCTCTGTCTCCTCATGGAACCAAGTGTTGAAACCGCTGGCCAAGGTAGTTGGGTCAAAAGTGGTGGATTTTGATAGGCCTACATTTGGGTTGAGTTCCAGAATCTAGCTTCCAGTCCATGCTTCTGATCAAAATGACAAATTTCCCACTATGAATCCTTATTCGCTTGGCTTTTCAGTTGCGACCACTTTGAGTTTTATAGACCTTTTGCAATCCCAAAAGCCATATTGATTGGGTAAGCAATTGGTGATTTCAAGTAATTGAGTTTTGGATTGCAGTTGAAAGCTAATTGCCATTTTAAATGCTATTTTTTTTTTCCTCTCTTCCACTCCCTGTTGAAATGTGAAAGAGGTCATAACTGAATTCAGAGATGGGTAGTAAAATGTCTAGTAAAATTTCTAGGTTTTGGTGTGATAAATATCCCCAGTATAAGAGACAACTTGTGCAAGTAAATAATACATTATCTAAGAACAAACATTCACTAAAATTGGGCCTACATAAGGAATGTCTTAGAATTCCTACATAACAAATAGATGATTTAAAAACTAGTATAAATAAGAGATTGTTGTAATCATTCACACCATGTTGGCTATAATTATTTCATATTGTTATCAGTTGGGGTTATAAAAAAAGGTTCCAAATTTTAACAGTTGTGCAATTCATAATTATTGTGTTTCCATACTTGACTCACTAAGTATTTATTTCGTTGTTTTGAATAAAAGCCTTTTTCTTATTCAGGTTGTTAATCTAGTAGTTAATGACTCGGGAATTCATAATGTGACACACAAAATCCTGGCTCTGATCCTTAGTAGCATAAAAAATGTTTTGAAAAAGAGTCAATAGGTTGTTTGTTCAATGGTGAGGATGATGGTTTGTTAGTTAGGGGAGATCCCTTATTCTTGGCAGTCCTGTTGGTGTTAATTGTAAATCTTGGGTTATTTTGGTTGAACAGTTAACCTTTGTTGTTGATTTGTAGCCTAGCTAAGTTTGATCCTTTTAAGTGGTTGACCGTTTGTGAGTAATCGAGTCTATACAAATTTGAAAAACTGAAGCAAGAGAAAGTAGAGTGTCATTTCATGTTCTGAAAATTATGGATTTGCAATAGGTTTATCTACAAGCTCCTTTGGAATTTCAATGAATATCCATTTCAATCCGTGAATTCCCATTTTGTTTTCCAAGGTGAGCATGCAGGAACCTTCCTAGGTTCCCCGGTTTAATTAATATAAAAACTATTGTGTTTTTTTTTTCCTTGGAGTTTTTTCCTTGGAAAAAGTCCGTAATTTTATTTCAAAAAGATGATCAAAATTACATATTGCACATGTAGTAGAATTGACAAGGATCCCTACATTTTCACATATTTCTGTCCCATATAAGCAAAAACAAAAGCTTATTAAGAGCTGAACCAAAAAAGAGAAACCCAAAAAAAAACTTCGCCACAAGAAGATGGAGAAGACGTCTTCAGCTTCCATCAACCGAAACCCTCTACAGAAGAAATAGTAGATCCAAGTCTGTGGACGAGCAGCAAACTCAATGGATCTCCCAAACCGGCTAAATCATCCAGCATCTCCTGATGAAGAAAACGGCCAGACAAAAACCAAAGCACCGCCGTAGATGTGCGCCCCAGACCAAGAGCCAGACGCCTCCACCGACACCGACCACCAGTGACCCAACGCATCAGCACTGCTCTGCCTGTGATCTTTGCATCCAGCCGCATAGAACCGCCATTAGCCTGCCGAGAGAAGCTTCTTGGCGATTTGAAAGATGGATCAAGAAAACCAAAATATAGGTGCTGCCGGCACCAAGTGCCAAGAAACTCCGGAAGAGTACATTCACTGCGGCCTGCGGCGTTTACGGGAGTTCTTTAACAAGAAATCTCAGATCCAAGAGAGGTACAGGCCTTCTCTTTAATGGCTGCCGTTGAGCAGTCTTTTGCCGCGAGTTCTTGGACGAGGAGACCCTGCCGTGCACAGATTTGTACAGCTAGACGGTGAATCCAGCTAGCTGTTGCCGGTTCATTCTCCGCAGGCTTCTGCCGAGAACCCTAGCCGAGCTTGGAGTTTTCTGCAGTTCGTTCAGTATACCCTTAAACACGTCGAGGACCCTCCTTGGAAGATTTTCACCATTGACGGAACTTCACCACGTAACCAGCAGGTCGATTAAATACCTTCCAGAGCTATGGGATCTTAATGGTCGAGTTCTTCAAACGCAGAAACCCTCCTCTGCAGGGCCACCATGGCCGCCATGGCCGCCATGGCCGCCGAGCGAGAGCTCCACCGTCCAAGTCTGTTCATAAAAACTATTGTGTTAACAACTATGTTTTTGTTCTATTTTTTTGTCTGTCTTCATTGGATCTAGGCTAATATGTTCCATTATATTCCATTTAGTGTTCATAAAAAATATAATTTGCAGGTAGAAAACAAATAAAATTCTTATCTAAGCGTAGGTATAAAAAAAAACAGATTGCATACATGTATACTTTAAATCCCTAACATATTCATTGAAGCAAGTATTACGGTTTTTCCTTCAAATATAAAGTTAAATAAACATCATTGAAATACCTACAGGATAGCCAAACCCTTAGGAAACCCAACCGCCGAAACGAGTTTTCCACCCTGCCAACTAGAGTAGTCTGGCCGACCATCCAGCTCCAAGAATCTCTTCCTGGACCCCCAAGCCCAAACTGAGTACAAGTTCCCCAACCAATGCTTCTCCCAAATTTTCCCTCCAATCACTTCTCCTCTGTTCTGCAATTCTCTCTCCTTTTCCCCCAAAATCCTAAAAGATCTCTTTCCCCAATTCTATTCTCCCCCATATCCCCTCTCTGCCGACTCTTCCCTCTCCATTTATTACTCTTATCCTCCCCCTTTAAATTTCAACTACTATGTGAGTCCTAGTTTCTTTCCCATCCTTGAGACATTATCACATTTATTAATGCTCATAAATACATTTATTAATTGATTAATTTGTTTACCAATTAATTAATAAATATTATTCGTTCGATTTCTTGGTGTTAATACCATATGTAAAAGCCAACTAAATTTACTAACGCGGTTCCACCACCCTGTCACCATATTAAATCTGACAGAACCATTTATTAATATATATTAATTTTCAAATTCCAATGTAATAATAGAGTACTCCCGAATAATCGGCCACATTATTACTTGATTAATAATATTGGTGACATGATAATTTCTATACATATTCATCTAAATAAGTTTTAACAGTGAACATTATATTTCAATTAATTCATAGTTAATAATTATTTATTTCTAAACTAATGTTCTCCCAAGCACTAACTGTTATTTAATTACCTAGTACCACATTCCATAATCATAACTTAGTTATAATTCATATTTAATTAATATGTAGTAATCAAGTCAATCATCAACTTATTAATACTAATTAACATTATTAACATGCAATTAATATTAACCGATAAAGTTAATATTAATCTAATTGACATTACAATTACCATTATAATTTTAAACCAAGGTCTTGACTATTTAAGATCAACAATACTTATTTAAGCATTTAATACCTAAGTACTTCAATTAACACTTAAGTTAACCACAACCTTATTAACATTGCTAATCATTGTTAACATCTATCGACCAAGTTATTAACCAACACGTTGACCCTTAACTTACATCATCAACATTAGTTCGCCTTTATTAACCATAATTAACAATTAACCCTAGTCATAAATAACTAACCATTTATTTACACGATGTAATAGTTTTATTTCTCATCTAACTAGGTAATAATAATTATAACGTGATCGTTCATAACCACAATGCATCCAAGCCAAGTTTGATAGTATAATAATAATTCATACAACATAGGTAGACGTGTAATGTAAGCATAGCTAATGCTTACATATATCATGTAGGTACACTAATAGTATTAACCACACAACATTCATAATCACACAAGTTATTGTTTACTGACTTACTTTTAAACACAATTTGAACTGTTGGATAATTCACTTAACTAAATATAATTAACTGATGAACAATTATACAAGTTACTGAGTTACGACACATGACTCAACAAAGGTTTCTCAATCATACACAATTAATCAAGTTTCCTTCCCAACTTCGTGATACACCTATCTACCTACATCATCTATCTAATTCAAAACTAACTTCCAGATCCTATCCTTTCTCTGTTGGACTACCTTGAAGTGTCACACCATGATCGGCTCCAGTTAGAACTCGTAAGTGGAAGTGTCGACTACATCGACCAAGCTTCCTTAGTAGGCACTCACCAGTCATCATCACACACCTTGGGGAGTGCACTGTAGCAAAACCCTCCCATGACTCTAGGTTTTAGGGATAAACGATGGGTAAAGTATTCACCCCCCTAATGGAATAAGGGACTATGTCTACATCGACATAGTGATTACGTTGCGACTTGTACTCAGTTTGTCATCGTATAACCAATTTGTGAGGTTCAATTTCCTGAAACCCTACCCCACCCATACATCATGATAATAAATAAAATAATCATGATAAATAAATAATGCATCATTTACATGCCATTTATCTTTCGGAGTCCATGTCCTCGAGGTACTCCCACCTCGTAGGATCCAACTTTCCCTTAGCCATTTTAACCTGTAGGTTAGTCTCCAACATACGATCGAGAATATCGTGCAAATCCTTGACATGTATATATACATTTCATTATTAATAAATAATAAGCAAATCATTTCTATGTACCATGCACCTGGTATCACATTTATCCATTCAACATAAAACTTTTAACTTGGTATCTACGTACCAATCATTCAGTAATTTGCATGCAAGAGACATAATTAACACATGAATATATATCAAAACATGAATACATATCATAACATTAACATCACACACACACATATATATATATATCGGAAAAATAATAGAACCATATGTCCACAGTGTCATTAAACTGACGAAGTCTCGCAATAATAAGCAAATACAACATATAATCATAGTTGAGGTAGTAAAATCAAAACGGGGCATTACAACACAATAGGCTAGGTTGAAGGTTGGTTTGATGTTAGTTAGCATTCAGAGTCATATAACATAAGTTGTAACCATTTTTAGTAGATTAGCGTTGATCTGAAACAAAATTACCACTACAAAACAAAATGACAAATTCTTTCTGGTGAAGAATATTAAGAAAATTTTGAAAAATATTGAGAATTGTTTGCCAATAGAAACTACAAACATAGTTTTAAAACAATACATGTCTTCATAATTGTCTAAATCACACAAAACAAATTATAATAATATCTGTTATGTGTCCCTCTTAGCTATTTTATTTTCTTTCCTCAAAATCTGGAGAGAAAAAATAAAAGTTCAACATATTTTCTTGTTTAGGCTACCCATTTTCTTTGAAAGGAAACTCACATGGCATAATGGTAAATAAGATGTGGTCCTTTTTGGTTGAAAAAACTTGTGAAGGTCCTTCCACATATTTGACTGAATGATTCACTCATCCAAAGAGATGCAAAATTCGTGAAAATTCATCTTTTTGGATGAAATTTCCCACTGTGATGTGAGGTGAGGTGCACTTTTTTCTAATTCTGTTTATTGCAAAGAAAGAGGAAATTGTGATAGTGCCTAAAATTGGTCTTGCATGTGAATTACTGTAATGCCCCATATTTGCACACTTAGTAATTAAAACTCTAATGTGAATTAGCTTAACATTTTCATTTGTTTATTATATGTTAGACTCATCTAAGTTGAGTAAGACTACTGGTATGTGAATATATGGACTCCCTATGTGTGGACAGTAAATGGAGTATAATGTTTTAATTTATTAATGACAATGAATATGTTTTCATTTAGGCTTTCACAGGTTGCAGTTATTTTCAAGGGAGATTGGAAACCTGTGTAGAGGTTTTAATCTCGACGCGTTTCGGACTCTATAGCTGAGTCCATCTTCAGGAGAAAAGGTATCTCAGCTGAGATACCTTTTCTCCTGAAGATGGACTCAGCTATAGAGTCCGAAACGCGTCGATATCAAAACCTCTACACAGGTTTCCAATCTCCCTTGAAAATGAATATGTTATTTCATTTGAACATTCAAAATTGAATATAGAATATCCATATGAAGAATGCTAATTTAGTTGTTTGCAAAAGTACTTACATGATTATTTGTAAATGTTGTATTAGTGAAATGGATTAACACTTGAAAGAGTTGGGTATGGCTTTATATATGTTTCATGTTAATGATGAACTATTCCACATGTTAATTGGCTATGAGATAGGCGGATTCCTATATTGCCAAGGGGCACGAGATGTATTAAACATCATGAGTATAGTGATGTTATATCAAATTTCATGCTATTTTTCCAATATTTCTATGACTTGTGGGTGAGTGTGAGTTTTGACAGGAATTGTGACTTTCCCAAAGTGGTCTTTCAATGACGAGACCCCTTAGAACAGTGATGGCACATTATGGTTGATGTAGGGTGTTGACCCTAGTACTATTAGGGGGGGTGGAGGAATTTCCCACCGTTTATCCCCCGAAACCTGGAGTCGTGGGAGGTTTGTGTAGCGCACTCCCCTAGACGTGTGATGATGACTAGCGGATGCCTGTTGGGGAAGCTTGGTCGATGTAGTCGATCGACACTTCCGCTTACGGGTTCTATATATGGTTAGGTCGTGTAGTCGACGCCATAGTATATTGCAGCAGAGGACGGGATGGTGAGGTCAGGAGATGGAAGTAGTGGTGATTTGGGGGCTGGATTACTGATGTGATGGATGGTACCAATGATGGATTGGATGGTGTTCTTGATTGTTATTAACCATCATGATTATATGTTTGATTTCACCATTATGTTTATCTAATTTTGTCTTATTGTTTCTGTATGAATGATTATGAATGATGAATGATGCAGTGTTTAATTGTTCTTCTATATGTTGTTTGTGAGGATGTAATAATGATTTATTAGAAGCATTAAATGTGATTATTAGTACGCACGCTTAAGACGTGTGCACTGGCCATGCATACGTCAATTCGTGATTACATTACTATGATTGGTCAATCGATGAATAAATTAATATGATTATATTATCTGTTAGTAACTTGGTTGACGAATTGATGAAAGCATTACTTGTGTGTTGAAAGTATGAGTTTGTTGACTTGTTTAAAATGATTTAGATTTATATAAATTGATTGGATTATTAAATAACATATATAATTATATACATATAATATAAAATATGTCATAGTATAATATAGTATATGAAAATATCTTATTTGACTTATGAATGAAAGGATAATATAAATAAATGGATAGATAGGATTTGCACAAATTTTTAGAAAATGGTTGTCATAGTTGCATTAAGATGGAAGCATGACAAGTGAGACTTTGCATCCATGTTTATTAATATTTTAATTATTTAAATCAAATTTCTATTTTTTGGAGAAAATGAATTTATTGATTGATGATTATTATTTATGGGAATTTATTGATGGATGAGGATTTTTGATATAAATATGAGACTTGAGAGTGGAAGGAGGGAGGTTCTTTTTCTCTTGAAGATTATTTTGGTGAGAGTATTCTAGGATGGAGAATTTTGGGTATTTTGGGGTATGAGAAGTTTTGAAGAGTTGGAAGAGTTTGAGAAATCTTGGAAGATTTGATACATAGCCTACTGGTGCATCACTGTTCTGTTCTTTGGGGGTCTCGGGCACGGAGGTCCATGAGCCATTTGGATGGGACCATTTAGATGGCTTCCCGGGGCTAGGGAGCCGGCTAGGCCCCTAGTTGGCTGGGAGGTAAACCGTGGTTCCACTTTGGGAAAGGAAGATAGAAGCAACTCGAGATGAAGAAGGAAGCTTGCTTCAGTTTGGACTTCGTCACATTCTTATATCGAGGTACTTTTCTTGTGGTTTCAAATTGTTTATATAATGTTGTAAATTTGTTAGATGCTATTGAAAAATGCTTATGCGTTGTTTATATGCTGCTATGGTTACATGATGTATATTGAGCTTGTATTGACACTCTTATACATTTCAAAAATAAATAAATAAAATAGATACTTAATTAGTTTAAAATTCTTAATGCCCTTGAGAGGCATTACACATGGTATCAGAGCTTAGGATCGAATACTAGAACCTTATGGGTCTACTAAAAATTAGTGAAGAAAAAATGTATAAGATATAAAACATAACTTAAATAGAAAACATAGGTTAGTTTGAATAAGATTGAGCAGAAAACAGAACTGAAATTTATTTGAATCTAGCAGAAAACAAAACTGAAATTTATTTGAACAAAAAAATAAATAAATATACATTCACAGCCAGGGCTGTGCCCCTTTGGCCTGTCAACAAGCAGCTACACCACAAAAATATCTGGAGACTCAATTATCAGCTCTGGTCGGTCCTATTAGTTCATCTTTTACTTGACGAGTGAATCCGCGACTTCATGCTCTTGATCCAGCTTAGTCAAAAGGTAAAAAAAAAAAATTATCACATTTTGGACAATATCAAGAGCATAAATATGCTTAGACACCATTCCTTCCTGGAATAAATATCACATTTGTATTTCATGCTGTGTGTATATCAAAGTAGCCACACCTACGCGAACTTCAAAACATTTCCTCGGGAGTGGCAGGCAAAATTTTTCTACTGAAAGCCATGGCTGGTATCAGAGGGGCATTCGTTCATTGCCGACGTGCAGCACTACTGCTAAGCAACGCGGATCGAACACCCAACCTTGTTCAGGCCAGTAAATTTGCCCCTCTATTTAACAGTGAATATGGAAATCCAATTGTAGGGTTATCCCTGCGGTTCTCTACCGAAGCTCAGGGCGGTAGTTCGAATCCTACAGGTCATATTCTCGACGAAAACAGACGCCGGTTTCTAAATCGGTTGTTGTATAGAAGCAAGCAAAGGGGTTTACTGGAACTTGATTTGGTGCTTGGAAGATGGGTGGAGGAGAACATTCAGTATCTAGATGAAACCCACCTAAATGCACTTGTAGAGGTTCTAGACCTGGTAAGGCCGTGGCTCTTTTTTTTGTCATTTTTGAATTGATTTTTTGACTATTGTTCATGTCCCTCATGGTCTCTAAGAATAAAAGACGATGAAATTTTGGTTGGAATAATATGAATTTGAGTAAATGAGATTCGGGGCTCATCAAACACAAACCCTGCAATCCTTAGGCGCATATGTTCTAGCATCAATTGGGGAATACCCACTGGCCCATTGTGAGATTTTTGTGAGTAATATAGACAATTGCAGACAAGTGATCAATAGAACCTTGAGTTCCAATGGAAGTCCTTCAGAGAAAATGCAGAGTGAAGCATATCAAAATATTATTTAATGGAGCGCAATGAAAATAGAGACCACAGTAGAGAGCTTAGGTATGAAATCCAAATGGTAGCTAGCCTTGAAATTGGCTGCAACTCCTAGGCATAAGATTTAAATGCTAGCTAGCTGGATTAACAACTACCACAAGTGCAGTTGATGAGGATAGACTTCAAGACATGCAGTTGGTCATTTGACGACATTTACATTAGACAACTATTTCTTTTTTTCCATAGGAGAAAATCCTTATATTCTATATTTCTAAGAAAGAAATCAGAGTATACATAGTTTTGTCCTTTTCGACTCATACTGGATTATAAAAAAAATTAAAGCTTTAAATCTGTCTACCCTTTGTCTTGTGACCAAAGTTCATATTACAGTCTTCCAAGGCTATCCTGTCCTTCATAATCAAAACTGTGACATCTCCCAATACAATCACACCAGAAATAAAACTTACATTGAACCATAGTATCAGACTAGACCTCAACATAAAGCACAAATTACTTGGTACAGTGAACTTTTCGAAGCTAACTGGAGAATGCCTCCTGAATTCATGGTCAGTTGAGGTACCTCCTGTAAAGTCAGAGCTTGTTTTGATAAGATATCGGCCTGAGTATTAATTTCTCTAAAAATGTGTGTAAAAGAAATAAAATCAATGATGCAATTACCTTTTTAATCAGATCCATGATTGGAACCAACAGCAGATTTCCAATATTGCATTTTTGGTTTGCCCAGTCAATGATGAGATTCTAGTCTCCCAATACCTGTAGGTGCTTGATCCCTTTCTCCTTTGCAGCTTTCACTAGTTCCCACAGTGCAAAGAACTCTGCTTGGTTATTTGATCTAGCTGCAGCAGCAACTACTAATAATGATGATATCGATATAGATATACTTGTCCTCGATCTCTTTCACATCCAGTCGCAGGGACTAATGGGCAAGAAATTACAACATGACTCTACAGAAAACCATCTCCTCTCGGAATTCAGAATATGGTTTGAAAAATTGGGGGTGCTTTCGGCTTACCAATCATGGAATCCCAGATACAATTCTCGGGAAAGTAGAAACCCTCTGTAGGGACATGTTTAAGCTTCCAAGAAAGATAAAAAAAAAAACGTAAACCGCTTCCCTTTGACGATTATAGAACAGGAGAACCTACGAATTTTTACGAGAGCCTTGAAGTACTAACTGAATTTGAAGCCATACAAGAGTTCAACGATCTCATGTGGCCTCATGGAAACCAAAATTTCTGCCATGTCATGCCAGAGTATTTTGAGAGGATGAAGGAAAGGGCCCTGGTTACATAATAACATTGTTGTTCTAATAGTAGACATGACTTTGTCTCCATAGAAACTACACCGGTAGATATTGAGTTTACCTGGTTCCATATTTGGCGAACAGAGGTAGGTGTACCAATGTAGAAAATCCTTGAAAGAAAACAGCTCGAACTCTTAAGCGAGCACTTCTCTAAAATTTCCTTGATAGGATATTCTGCCTCCTCCTCCCTGGAAGGTAGTTACTGTAAAAATGACCGAAACTATACACAATATGGCTCCCAACATTGTCATATTGGAATAGGAGAAGATCGCTTTGGGTTCAGCGACCATGTCAAATTTCTAGTTCTTATTATTTTAACAATGAATAAAGCAAAGATTTATGGAAGGAGGAACGGTTGTTTTGCTTAGCTCCATGTAGAATGGGAAACCATTAGGGAATTGAATGTTAAACTTTATGATGAATTTTTAGGCATAGTTGATTTTATATATGTGCAGGTTGCGCTCACAACATATGATAAGTCCTTTCCGTATGCAAAATGATACAATAATGGAGAGATACATGTTGCTTCGGTTTGGAACTCTAGCCTGAATGAAATTTCCATTAGTGCGAGTGAGATCACCTATCTCTTAAAGATGTGTTGCTTTAGTGAGCCTAATCTATCTTATCGACCAGATCAGTTAACATATATGCCTAACTTCATGTCTACAAATCATGTCACCGCTCAGCTCAAGCCACAGGGCTTACAACGAGTCAGCCCACAGGCCCAAGTCACAAGTCGACATACAAAGCCCATCGCAAATGCCAAGTCCACCATACACACTACGGGCCATCCATTCTGTTTGGGATAATTTTCAACTTCAAGTAGCAAAATAATACTCGTGGTAGCTGGAGGCGGCATTAGTAGGACAACAAGAATATTGGAGGCGGTGATAATTACTTGGCACCGCATGCCAAGCCCATTGGCCTACATCCTACTTGCTTAATAGCTGAGGCTTTCATAATATAGCTAACAGTCTCAAGAATCTACAATATCTCAATATTGTCAATAACAACGGCTGGCACACTGCTCAATGAACAATATAAGATCATCGATATGTACTAGATCTTATCTCTATGATATCTGTAACCTGTAATTATTAAGGCATGTGTCGTGTAGATCATTAATGTCTAGTAAATATTATCTCCACGATGTCCAATATCTCTGAAGGCATGTGATTTTGCAACTCTACCCGATTCCCTACACCCTCGACCCTACGCCTCACTTACCGATACAGAACTAGTTTCAGCAATTGGATCGAAGGCATGCATTGACAACGATGCTTACGATGGATCTTGTCGAGGATAGGATTTGATCATGCAACAGACAGACACATTGTGATTGTATCCGCCGGTAGTGATACACTGTTTGAAGCACGAGTCCGAGGATGCATTATGTTACTCAATGATGTTGCTCAGTGAGAGAAGGATTACCGCTTAAATGGGGGCACATAGTGAGATGCCAATAGCCGAGACCAAGGGTGAAATAAGTGGACACCGGAGGAGAATAAGTAGAGGATCGCTGCCGCTAGCCGAGACAAAGGAGACCTCACTGAAAGGAAGGTGCATGGATGGATGCTGAGAAATCATTCAATTTAGTCGCACAGATAAGAGAATGAGCAACACTTGTATGGCGGATTATTTGAAAAGAGAAGAGCTTACCCCACAATGATGTTATTCGTTGACCTTACTCAATGACAGAGGAAGGTAGGATGACCATTAATTTTTCTAGATGGATCCAGGATGGGCATTAATTTTTCTAGATGGAGCCATTATTTTACCTGACAGAATTCAAGTCCGTGGCTACAGAATTAATTAAACTAAGGAGTATAAGACGGATAAGGTCTTACGTGATTCACCTTTGGTTGGTTGTGCACGTTAAAATTAATGATATAAAATAATAAAATAACAATAATAATGAAAGGACATAGATGCAGCCTGACCCTTTCACTGCACGCGTGGTTGTGGCCTATGTATTTTAATATATTTTTGTCTCTCACATAGTTCCATGGATAGTATGGTAAATGAGGATGCTAAGTGAATTCATTATTTGGATCTCGTATCACGCCGACGCTTGTTAATCACACAGTTTTAGGACACACATCCACGTAAGTAATGTTAAAGGTGCTAATTTAACAAAATTTTTTTAACAAACCAAAATGATATTACCATTAAATTTATGCATTGCATGCGATATATATATAACAGGGGTATGTATGACATTTTTTTTTCCTTCGATTAAAAACGTGTTTAATCAAAATTACTTTTTAGGGTTCCCTCCCTATGCAACAAATAAGATTCGCCATTCGGCAATCAAGAGGGTACCGAGCATTAAATTATATATTATAACCAGCTCAATCTAGACCCCTTGATGCAACACTCTGAGCGTTGGGAAATAAAATTTCTCGGACCCTTTGTACCGGTAAAGAAAACATGTGCCTGTAAAGAAAAAGTAGTTCCACTATGTGATTGTGGTTAATAAAGTGATATGGATAGATACGAGTAAATTGAAATGCAGTAAATAACGGAGGAGTAAATAATTTAACGTTAAATTGAAATTGAACAAATAACGGACGAGTAAATGTAATTGTTAAAAATGTATAATATATATATATTATAAAGTCTATAAAGAAAAAAAATAAAAATAATAAATCTCATAGGATTTTGTTACAGGTCTTGAGCTTCAATACGATGGTTATCATAGTGATTATTTTACGGGTTTTGGTTTTATATTATACTTTCGGTAATAAATATAACACTATCCAATTTTATTTAAAAAAAAAAAAAAGTGCACATACATTGAGACATGGAATACAACTTTATGTATATTTTGGTGATTATGTTACTAAGTGAGGGTTTTACATTATATTTTTAATTTACTTCAAAGTGTAAATAGCCATTAATTTTGTCTAAATTATGTAAAATAAAAATAAAAATTAATATGTCCACTTAATTAATATGTTTATAAATGTAATTTAATTTACATGGAAATTAAATTTAAAAAAAAAAATGGTAAATTTTATTTTACTTAGTGAGATAAAGTGAGATAAAGTGATATGGATATAAAGTATAGTGTAATGTGATGAAAGCATAAATATAAGTTAAATTTCTTATAATATATGTGCTAAATTAATAAATATGTCAAAAATTGAATATAAAGTATACAAATAAGTGTGTACAATATAAATGGAATATTTAAAGACAAATAACTATTTAGTAGTGTGAAAAATATTGGATTGAGAATTGTGTATAAGCTTGAAACATCTAGGTTTTTGTGAATTTATAATGAGTGATATTATGTGTTTTAAGAATAGCATATTATGACATTACAAAATGATAATAATCATAATAAATAATAATAAGAAAATAAAATAAAAGAGGGGAGATATGTAATCTATAGTTGAGAACCATTAACTAGAAAAAGTAGAAGTGAAATATAATGGAAATTTTATATACGAAGAAATGAATTTTAATTAATATTAGAAAGGGTTATAAGTTTAAATAGAGCATGATTACACTTAAGAATGATTATAAATAATAACAATTGTAATAGTGCAATACAAGTGTAATGCACCATGTTATGGATTAAAATTAGAATTAGGACTATAAATCATTAAAGGAAATAGGTATTTCATTAAGTAAGTTGTGGGTAAATGTGAAATGAAGTAAGCATATGGTAATGTATCCAAAACTTGCGGTAAATCTTATATATATATATAAAAAAGAGGTGATGACCTTGAGCTTGGCCCAAAATCACAGGTTAAAAAAAAGGGGGGGGGGGGAGTAGAAAAAGAATTAATTTCTATTAGAATCATAACAAATTTGGTGTAGTAGTGCATTTTATTTTCCAAAATTAAGATATGGGGAAGTTAATTATAGTGAGAACAATATAGAAATATGAGCACAAGTAGCAAGTGGCATGAACGATAGATAGCAATGAGCATATGAGTTAAGAGGAGTAAATAGTGAGTATGTAAGAGAGTTAGTAGGCCAAGATTCGTGATGTGCATAAAAAAAAATGCACTATTGGAAAATTTAGTGATCACATTAAGGATGGAGGTAATCTATGTGTTAAAATTGAAACCATAAGTATTTGTGCATAACATAGTAAAAGTTCTCATTTGTCAAGTGTTGAGTGACCAGGTATATTAGGTGGGTGAACATGATGCTATTGAAATTGTTATTTAGTACATCATTGAAGATAATATTGAGTATCTGATTCTAATTAAATATAATAATGAGAAGGTAATTGGTGATTATTAGAAAGAGATTCAATGAAGCTAAAAATCGATAAATGAGTCATAACAATACATATTGAACCTAAGGCCGAAATGTTATATGGGAGACATGCTCATCCGATGAAAAGAACTACAAAGTATGACATCGTGCTAACTAGTTGGGATAAAATCCATTTGATAAACCTTGATGAAGTTAGATCAATTGTGTGTATAACATGTAAAGCATAACTTGAGAACACATCCTATGTGATGGAAGAGGTAAAATTATATAATATCGACATGTTAATCATGTGAAGGTCTCATGGGACTAGCATGGCTAAGTTATTTAGTCAAAAAGAATACCTATATGGTATTGATATTTTCCTTAAAATTGTGAATGACCATAACTTCGGGACGAAGTTTCTTGAAGGGTGGGTGTATGTAATGCCCCATATTTGCACACTTAGTAATTAAAACTCTAATGTGAATTAGCTTAACATTTTCATTTGTTTATTATATGTTAGACTCATCTAAGTTGAGTAAGACTACTGTTATGTGAATATATGGACTCCCTATGTGTGGACAGTAAATGGAGTATAATGTTTTAATTTATTAATGACAATGAATATGTTATTTCATTTGAACATTCAAAATTGAATATAGAATATCCATATGAAGAATGCTAATTTAGTTGTTTGCAAAAGTACTTACATGATTATTTGTAAATGTTGTATTAGTGAAATGGATTAACACTTGAAAGAGTTGGGTATGGATTTATATATGTTTCATGTTAATGATGAACTATTCCACATGTTAATTGGCTATGAGATAGGCGGATTCCTATATTGCCAAGGGGCACGAGATGTATTAAACATCATGAGTATAGTGATGTTATATCAAATTTCATGCTATTTTTCCAATATTTCTATGACTTGTGGGTGAGTGTGAGTTTTGACAGGAATTGTGACTTTCCCAAAGTGGTCTTTCAATGACGGGACCCCTTAGAACAGTGATGGCACAATATGGTTGATGTAGGGTGTTGACCCTAGTACTATTAGGGGGGGGTGGAGGAATTTCCCACCGTTTATCCCCCGAAACCTGGAGTCGTGGGAGGTTTGTGTAGCACACTCCCCTAGACGTGTGATGACGACTAGCGGATGCCTGCTGGGGAAGCTTGGTCGATGTAGTCGATCAACACTTCCGCTTATGGGTTCTATATATGGTTAGGTCGTGCAGTCGACGCCATAGTATATTGCAGCAGAGGATGGGATGGTGAGGTCAGGAGATGGAAGTAGTGGTGATTTGGGGGCTGGATTACTGATGTGATGGATGGTACCAATGATGGATTGGATGGTGTTCTTGATTGTTATTAACCATCATGATTATATGTTTGATTTCACCATTATGTTTATCTAATTTTGTCTTATTGTTTCTGTATGAATGATTATGAATGATGAATGATGCAGTGTTTAATTGTTCTTCTATATGTTGTTTGTGAGGATGTAATAATGATTTATTAGGAGCATTAAATGTGATTATTAGTACACACGCTTAAGACGTGTGCACTGGCCATGCATACGTCAATTCGTGATTACATTACTATGATTGGTCGATTGATGAATAAATTAATATGATTATATTATCTGTTAGTAACTTGGTTGACGAATTGATGAAAGCATTACTTGTGTGTTGAAAGTATGAGTTTGTTGACTTGTTTAAAATGATTTAGATTTATATAAATTGATTGGATTATTAAATAACATATATAATTATATACATATAATATAAAATATGTCATAGTATAATATAGTATATGAAAATATCTTATTTGACTTATGAATGAAAGGATAATATAAATAAATGGATAGATAGGATTTGCACAAATTTTTAGAAAATGGTTGTCATAGTTGCATTAAGATGGAAGCATGACAAGTGAGACTTTGCATCCATGTTTATTAATATTTTAATTATTTAAATCAAATTTCTATTTTTTGGAGAAAATGAATTTATTGATTGATGATTATTATTTATGGGAATTTATTGATGGATGAGGATTTTTGATATAAATATGAGACTTGAGATTGGAAGGAGGGAGGTTCTTTTTCTCTTGAAGATTATTTTGGTGAGAGTATTTTAGGATGGAGAATTTTGGGTATTTTGGGGTATGAGAAGTTTTGAAGAGTTGGAAGAGTTTGAGAACTCTTGGAAGATTTGATACATAGCCTACTGGTGCATCACTGTTCTATTCTCTGGGGGTCTCGGGCATGGAGGGCCAGGAGCCATTTGGATGGGACCATGTAGATGGCTTCCTGGGGCTAGGGAGCCGGCTAGGCCCCTAGTTGGATGGGAGGTAAACCGTGGTTCCACTTTGGGAAAGGAAGATAGAAACAACTCGAGATGAAGAAGGAAGCTTGCTTCAGTTTGGACTTCGTCACATTCTTATATCGAGGTACTTTTCTTGTGGTTTCAAATTGTTTATATAATGTTGTAAATTTGTTAGATGCTATTGAAAAATGCTTATGCGTTGTTTATATGCTACTATGGTTACATGATGTATATTGAGCTTGTATTGACACTCTTATACATTTCAAAAATAAATAAATAAAATAGATACTTAATTAGTTTAAAATTCTTAATGCCCTTGAGAGGCATTACAATTACCTTGTGATTCCCCATGCATTCCGCAGGTTGTCTTGTAGCAACAAATGCATACTTTGAGGCTCCCGAAAGAGTTGCAGTATTGATCCTGGTAGCTCTTGCAACAGTAGGTCCTTCGATCACTGGAAAGAACTTGAATTCAAATGAAAATTCAAGGCAAAGGAATAAATTGAAAGACGAAGAAAATCCTTTTAGGAAAATCAAATTGATGTTTTCCAGGCTCTCGATGGGTGTTTGTAGACTAATTACAAACATATTGCAAGAAATGAAAGTAATGGAAAATAATTTTTACAGGAAAATTCTGTCTGCAATCCTCCATTCTATCTTCGTAGTAATGTTGGTGAGTCTACATATTAAATCAATGCTATAGTATTTCTTAGGCAAATCAAATATGCTATTATGTTGTGGATGAATTCCCATTTTTTCTTGCAGGTTAGATTGATTATGGATAAATATAATAGAGAAGCAGTTAGATATGCATGGTATGATAGTTAAAAGGTAACTGACCATGTCATACAAGGATACACAAAGGTGATTTATTTCTCTCCGATGTAAATGTAGGTCTAGAACTTAGATTTAGTTGCATTTATTTGTTCTATGTGAATGTAAGCATTAGAAAGGCTGCTCTATCAAGAGATGAAGTTTATAAATAAGAGTAGGTTTTCTTCTTCTATTTCATTCTTGGTTTTTGATGTAAAGGTTGGCTCATGTTCTAATGGAGTAAAATATTGGGAGGATGAATGATTCAGAACTTTGGTAGTTAGTATTAAGTTTTAACTTGATATTATCTTTGGAGAGATACTACTCGAAATTTCTTAAAACAATTTTAACATAATCACTTCTGTTGTTTTACAACCACTTAAATGCAAGGGTTGGGAGAGAGCTCTCCTTGAGTTCACGCTAGCCATGATTACTGACTCTGCATATGAAGGAAAATATCCACTTAAAAAATGGCTTAAATATATCTCATGCCCTGGTAATGCATTCTCAAGTTTCTTTCTTCTAATTTGTTGCTTGGATAGAATAGAGCCAATATGTTTTTGCATATGAGCAAGATACCAATATGTTTTTGCCTTAATTTATCCACCTATCTTGTGATTAGCATATAGAGAAATTTTATAGAACTTATTACTTGAAATTCCAAAAGATTTATGAGTAAGATGTCATTTGCAAAATCTCAATCCCATCTCGCTTAGAAAGTGCACAACCGTTGAATATTTGTAATCACATTGTTTAGAAGACTTGCTTATAAGCAAACTTGTCATGGTCAAATTACAACATTTGGTGGCCACCAAAGTGAAGAGCAGACCAAACAAAATCTTGATTCCTTGAGATTCACGCTTAGAAGGAAATATGATACTTACAAATTACATATCATGGAAGAACTTGCATGTGTTTGTGTCGATTACAATAAATCTAACTGCTCCAATGGAGACCAATAGAGTCACTATTGAATACCACACAATAATGAAAATATTCAAGAAGAATAAGAGGAACAAGAACAACTTATTCTTAGGCCTTCTTCCAACCTTCAAGAAAGCCATGGCAAGCAATACAAAATCGAGAGGGGTAAATCCAATTGCCCCACAAAGTGCAACAAAATCTCCAAAAAATGGAATAGAAACAACAATCAAAGTAATCAATATCAGGTATATTAATGTCAAAATGAAGCCTGAGATGTAGTGGTTTAGAGTAAATGTTCCTTCACGTTTTGGTGTCAAATTTTCCTCAAAATAGGCATATATTGGCTTGCAATATATCTGCGAGGTAGTTTCAGCCAAATACATATTAGGCTATTAATTAAATAATAACTACATTGGAATTTATTCTCGCACAATACATGATTACATCTAAACACATATAGCTAGGTATTTACCTAAAATAACTTGAAATATGAATCAGAGCAAACATGTTCGCCATAACAATGCCCTATATTAACGGGGTTGTCAAGGAACTTAGAATAATAAATATATGATTCAACAACCGAACCAAGTTTTGACGGGGTTGTCAAGGAACTCAGAATAATAAATATATGATTCAACAACCGAACCAAGTTCCCAATAGCCAACAAACGCAAGTATCTGGTAGCTTAAAATGACAAGTGTATGGTGCTAAAACACCTTTGTACATATTTTCCTTTGGAGGATCTCTAAGAGTTGACTGCAGAAGACAGAAGTTGATATCCAATATGATTTCTTTGATTTGGAATAAGAGGAACTTTTGAGGACAACAATACATTGACTCTGCAATGCGAGTTCATATAGAAAACATAGACACAAAACTAAATGCTTAAAATGGACATAGGTTGTGACCTTCAAGGGAGTATCAAAGGAATTTACCTTTGAAGTCAGGTTAGGAAAATATGACTGCCCCATCAAAATATTCTAAGTTAACTTACCTTAGTGTGGTGATGATTATATCATAGTTTTATGTATTATGGAAATGTGTATAGACCACTCCATACTAAAATTGCATCACCAAAAGAAAAGGATATTGTCCCTAAAGCATTGAATGCTTTAAATAGCTTTGTAGATGAAGTCCCATGTAGCTGATAATAAACTGATTTTCGATTCATCTGCTTTCCTGATTGATAAATATTTTTGTTAATCATTGAGACAGACCCTAGTGAATATTGTGTTGTGTCTCCAGGCACTTAAATTTTTTATGAGGAAGGGAAAATAAAACGAGAAGATGAAGACCCACCGAAGATTATTCTCTCAATACTGACCGCTTAATTCCAGGGTTTTATTGCAGCCAACATATTTGAGATCAGTAAGAGAATGCATAATCCCTGGAGTTACTCTGCGTAGCTGCCCAATTTTGTTCATATTCAAAAGATATGGTTTTTCTATTGACCACGAGACTAAACCTACTCTGTCTAATAGCTAGATTCTATTTATTTTTGTGTGTTTAGCAAGCAAGCCATTAGATTCAGAGATGTCAACCAAATCTTAGTGGAAAACCATTGGGTTAGGAACTTCAGGAAAATGGTGAAAATCATGATGAAGGGAAACCCTGAAAATCTGAAACTAAAAATGCGGTAAGGTCGTAGATGGTCCATTCTAAATGCACGAGCAAGAAGTATGGAAACATTGGGATCTTTGAAGGCGTTGAGTGCAAATAGATGTGTGAATATGAAGAGCATATGGGGGTTGATGTAGCTTACAAAGCTTCAACATATACAAATTAAAAGCTTCAACATCTATCAATCTATCACTATATCTATCCACCGCTTCTTCTAGAGAAAATCAGATCGATCACAGAGCGGAAGAAAACAAAGCATTCTAAAAGCTTCAACATCTATCAATCTATCACTATATCTATCCACCGCTTCTTCTAGAGAAAATCAGATCGATCACAGAGCGAAAGAAAACAAAGCATTCTAGATTTGGGCGAGTTCTAAAAGCAACGTAGGGCTATATTTAAAATTAAATTTGAAGGGAGCAATTCCACCATGGAGAATATGATCGAGCTCATAAATAGAATTCTTGGATGGAAGCAAGGATCACACCATCAGGATTCAAGCGTTTCTTGAAGGCCAAGGATTCAGAGTTCCCGCTTGCAGCAAGGCCAACCAACTGTATGTACTGGAGCTAGACATCATCGCGTTCAAGGATAAGTCCACTTTCTGCTAGTTCGTTAACGTTTCCAACGTTCAGAAAAGGGCATTCTTATCGGCTGTCTCATCGCGGCCGCTTCGCGAGGACACGTGGCGTTGATCCAATGGATCGACGAACAAAGAATCTTTGCACAGTGTCTTTACTTCGTTTTTCTTTGTTTTTCTTCTGAAAAATGCCTACAATGTAATTAATTACATCCTTTATAAAACATTTCATAATTTTATAAAAATATAAATTTACATTGTATAAAATAATTATATTCCATTATAAATTTTGAATTACTGATACATAAAATAATATAAAATTAATTACATCCTATTTAAAAAAATCATAATTTTATAAAAATATAAAATTACATTGTCCACTGGCTTATTAGACCGATCTGAGATAAGGATTCAAAATAAACAGAACTAAACAATTCATTATTCATGTGTATAAACATCACATGTAACATCTCATAAAATGCTTTTAGTCTTCTATTAAATTCACACAAAATTAATACTACTTCAAAAATAAAAAAATAAGTATTCATATATAAAGATGAGTAGGTACAAACTTTCACTAAAAATAAAAACCACTTACATACCAATCTTTGAAAGGACTTGGATCAAACTCAGTGAAAGAGTCAAACAGGTGCCACTTGTGCTAGAGGTTTGAAGCTCTCCTTTGAAAGAAGAACCACTGATGCATTCCTTTCTCTAAAGAGATGGTGGAAAGAGATGTTATGGAAAATCCTTACATCATATCATTAAATAAAGATTTCACAAGGATAAATTATGTAATTTTTTTTTCTTCACCATTCATTCAATAACAAGAATTCAATAACAAGAAGTGAGTCACCAAAAATATGAAGTTTTTGAATGTCAAGATCATATGTCATCATGAGAACCAATTGTAATGTCATAAGCTGAACTATACTATTGGAATTGACACCCAAATCTACTTTGAACTTATAAAAATGATATTTTTTGAGAAATAGTAAACCTCTTGCCCCCCCACCCCCCCAACTGTGGGATTCCTTGAGCTGCACCATCAAAATAAGCCCAAGCCTCAGATATGTCTATGACCTCAAGGATAATGATTCTATTTTTAATGATTGCACCATCTAGATTTTTTTTTTAAATAACCACGTCATTTATAACACAAACCTGAGAGGAGGTAGATGATGTTTAAATGATGTGGTTATTTAAAAAAAAATAAGAGGGAGAGCTTTGTAATGTTTAAATATAGGATTTAAGATCCATAAGATTAACGCAAATTCAATAATGTCATGTGAATAATAACCCAGCTAAGAGGCTTAGCGCTTTCCATACATCCCTTGTAAAAGGATAATTTATAAATAAGTTACTAGTTGATTCCTCACAAATACAACAAAGTGGACATCGGCTTGGTCCCTACCAGTTTCTTCTATGTAGGAAATCCCAAGTTGGGTCTGAGTTGTTGATGGTTGACCACATGAAAATTTTGCTCTTCAATGGGAATTTGAACTTTTGGGCACATTCATGCAACCATTTTAAAAAATATGGGCACTTTTATTCCCTTAAAACCTGATAGCCTAGAGCTTTAGAGAGTAGGATCCATCCACTAAGTTTCTTGACCAAATAAGTTTATCCTCATTATCCCTAATTCTTGCATGACTGTGCTATTACAAGGACATATAATTCTCCCATAGAACCTTAGAGATTCTTGCAGTCTCTCCTCAGTGACTTGTATGGTCTACTTAATGCGTGCTTGTACTACAACCAATCACTTTGTCACTATGTATGCTTCCTCTTGCAATGGCTACAACTAGTTACTTTGCCACTCTGTAGGCTTCCTGGTTTAATGGCTCTAACTTCTGCACAATATCCCGTTGTTGGGATCTTAACTTATTAACTTCCATCAATTGGTTCCTATGTTCCACCAGCACAAACATACACTCTGCTACTGTTAGAGTGCTCATTGTGTCCTTTAGATTTTGTTCCTTTGTCTTCACAACCTGCACTTTCTGTTCTATATCCTTCAATTCAGCATCCTCAATGAGCTACGTCCATATTTGGGTACTTTCCTCATACATATCTGCAAAATTTTCCTCCAAAGTCTTCATGTTTGTTGCTACTGCATTGGGAATTTGTTCCCTTTGCTACCTCTCTTCTGCTGGGGAACTTGGTGTTGTTTGTGCTTCCCAGTCCACAATATTTCCATGGAATCCTTGAATAGCTTCATTTATGTTCGTCACCTTCTCCTCTACTGGGTGTCTACTTCCATTGGTACTTCTGGCAGGTTGCTACATACTTCTTCCACTTCCTTCTTTAGTCTTTCAGTATTTTGCACAACCTCCTCTTTATCCTTGCACAACTTATTATTTTCTTCTTGCAGCGCTTCCTTAGCTGTATTTTCTTTGGTCCACTCTATGGATGTCGCAACTGGATTTCCTGTGCTACACTTGTCCGCAAAGCATGCAAGTCATCTGTTGGCATCTGCGATTCGATTTTCCTTCCTACATGCTTCTTGCTTGCACTGTCTTTTCTTCTTTCTTTCTGTACAACACTGCCTTTTCTCTCTACAACATTCTTCCGTATCCCTCCACGACACATTTTCTTTTCTAACTATTGCGTGGAAGGATGGTTGTCTCTATACAAATTTATTTGACTCCCATTGAAAAATCCTTCTAGGGGTTTCCTGTTCAGTTTCTCCAGCTGAATGACCCATGTGTAACATCCCCAAATTTCGTAAAAATTAAAAAAAAACTTAAGCAATTTGGTCGCCAATAAATGCTATGCGGAAGTAAAAGTTTTCGGCATTAATATATACTGTTTACATAAAATGCGACATCTAAACATCTTCATAAATTTTCATTAATTATTTAATTGTCTATACGAAAATTAAATAGATAGTATCGTAATACTTAAGTACATAGTCTAAATGCATGTCGTAACACATTCAACTAAATCTATAATTCTATATTTGAAAGGTGTAATATTGCCTATTTTATCGTCATGCACTTACATAATTTCTTGACTAGAAAGTATCACTGTCTTGTTTATTAAATTCGGTATGTTTCCGACATTTCATATGTCGACCTTTATTTAAATTGTTCTAAACTGCGTGTTCCACTTGTGGGTCCTTTTACACTTATGAATTCAGGCGTAAGCCATGAACTATTTGGGACGTTAATTTATTACTTCATATTTATGCGTCTTATTTTGTAAATTCATTTATACATGTTTGACTTATCAATATAATTCGAATAGTTTGATGCATACAATTTTTTTGGTTTGACAAGTGATTTCCCGGTGTAAGCCTAAGACTTACTTAGCTTAATGCTAAAGCAATATACCTTCTATTCTGTCCAGGTTACAGATCTATTCTAGAGAGGTATGATAAATTACATGTTTTAAGTTCAACCCCCAAGGTAAGGAGGCATACCAAAAGTCGTTATAATTAAAGTTTGGAAGGAGCTAGGATTAATAGTGTCTAACCAACTCCATGTTTTGAGATCCTAGACTTATACAATAGTGTGATCAAACTAATGTTATGGTTTATTAATTATGCGCACCAACTATATGCTATGCATAACGTGGTGGCTCAATAATCAAACAATGTTAATATTATAAATTCGACGAGTAATGAACACAAACGATAGAATATGTAAATGTGTAGTTCGCATTCAAACTAGAATTAGGGTTATAATAATCCGATGGTCTTTAGGCAAACACCAACTATAGGCTTGTGGGTTTATATCACAGGTTGGTGGATGACAGGGCTAATGTAACATCCCAAAATTTACAAAAATTTAAAATTTTTCGATATAGGTTTTAATGCGTAATCTAACTGTGTGGAAATATAATAAATGTTTAAATGTCGTCTTGTTGTACTAAATATTGTGTTGGTCAAAAGTGTAATGTTGCGACAAGATAATTAATATCTTCATTTCGATGTTGAACTTACTCAACTGTATTTTCACAATGCTTTGTTGCTGATCTAATGATATAAGTTTATATGTGTTTAACTATTGTTTCTTCTATTTGATGATGAAGGGGTCCTACGGATGCCCCGAGGCTTACTTAGCATTCGTGATAAAGCATTTGAATCGTCCTTTTTCGCAGATTACAGGTAAGAGATTTTAGTGTTTACGACATGTGACCGAAGAGTTTCTAACCAGCTCCATGTCTCCAAGGTCTTAATGATTTAAGAGACATAATTTCGAATATGTTGTTGGTGAGAACTTCAGTAGCCTAGTTTGTAAACAGAAGTATATCAATTGTACTATTCATAATCCCTGTATTAACCTTTTATTTATTTGTTCAAACAATGAATAGGATTCAAATATCATAGTTTAACTCTGCGTACTTTTATCATGAGTTTCTACTGATGCAAATTATGAGAATTTCCAATGTCTATAAGTGATGGATAAATGAAAATAAAATGCAATATCAATATACCACTCTTTATATATATTCTAGAGCCTAGGAACTATTGTAATTCATAGTCAAATGTTAACCCATGAACTATATGCAAATTTCTATTTAAAGTTTACACTATAGTGAAATATGCATATGCTAAGTCCTATACTTAGTCCTATGAACAATTATTATATGTATTGTGTGTGTGCACCTACGTGACCCCTTTAAGACATTATGGATTCGTAGTCTTGGATCCGACACCACCTTGACTTACCACTAGGTGTCATTACATAATCGAGGTGTGCATTATAACGACGATCCGATACATTATAGAATGGGTAACATTAACACTATAAATATTTTGATGTTGGCAGGCACTTTGGCTTCTCTTGGCATTAAATTCTCCCAACTGTCGAGATAGTGGAATGTCTCCGTGGACAATGTCGTGGTGATATGTACATGATGGTGTGGTGATGTTTCAAGCCTTGTGACGAGCTGTAAGTGATTTGGTTCGAGAGTTATCTGAGCTGTCTTCCTTGGTGGCTATGGTAATAATGGCGTCAATTAATATGGTTGTTGCTTGGGTTATGTGAAAACCCTTCGGTGATCTCCACCGTTGATCTAGCAAGGGTTTGGTTTTCGGGATCTAACCCTAACCTCCACTATGTTCTACGGTGTTAATGTTTCCTTGGAATTTGGTGTAGTGGCTCTGAGGAGAGGCCAACAGGCCGAGAGCCTTCAGGGTTTTGTTAATAGACTTTTGTGGAGTGCCCATGGTTCGAAATCGTGACCTATTGGTAGCATAAGAGTCGATACATTCATGGTGTTTTACAGTGGCCGCTTGTATTAACAGTTCCAGGGTGAGTGGCAATGCTTCATGGTAGTTGATTCGATACTTGGTTTTCCATGTCTGTCCAGTGGTAGTTTTTCAGAGTTGTTTTCCACCCTTCTTTGCATTCAATGGTGGAGTATGGTTCTAGTTTGCACAGTCTTGGCATTCTGCTCCAGTGATAATCTTAAAGGTAATGGTTCTCAGTTTGAAACCCTGTATCTTCCATTCTATTTTGAGAGTTTCAGTTGTTAATATTTCACCTGTAATGACGCTTGTTTTAACCACACTCGTGTTCGAATGGTAGGTACCTTCGTCGATGGCTTCTCAACTTAGGTTTTGGTAGCTGGCAACTGCAAATGACCGGTAAGCTTCAGTGGTTACTCGTTACTCCGGATAGATGACTAGTGGACCTTCAATGTGTTCTTTGCCGAGACTTTGTGTTTTCTTGGGCTCTGAGAGTGACCTTCGTCGAAAGCCTGTGAGCTGTTGGTAGACTGGGGAGGATGAATCCTTGACCCTTTCGTCGTTGTTTTTAATAGTAAATGTTTTCCATTATATAATCCGTAAAGAAAAATACTCAGGAGAGGGTTTCACCCTTCTACTGTTCTCGGTAATGGAAGGATTTATGTTTTCGTTCAACCTGTGTTCGTGTGGTTGGTACTATGAGCTATTTTGTGTAAAAGAAGCAAAGCTTAGTGTTTGCAATCTACTATGCAATTGATAATACAATAGCTTGTTTTCCTACTTTATCGTGTTTGTGTTTGTGTTCAAGAGCAGGGCTCCAGTTTGTATGCATTTGATGTTTTTAATGTTTTGCCACTATCGTACTTTAAGAAAAGCTCGATGGCTAAGGGTTTAGCTCTGTAATAAAATGGTCAAACCCTAAAGTGGGTTCTCGGAAATGTTCTGTTGTTAAGATAACAACGTTTTAAATTATGAAATTAGATATCTAATTCGAGCAATTTGTATGGTTACTGTTTAATAGTTTTCAATTGAATGTGATAATGTAGACTCATGATGATGCCGAGATGTCCTTGATTCCAGTCTTAAAGAATGTAAAAGATAATCGTTTTGTGCCTAAGTTTATGGAGTTGAAAGCTTCTCTTCGTTATTCTTTTTCTGTTGATTTTTGTGAAGGCCGTGAGCCAAGATCCAATGTTCTATTTTCAGTTATGAAACGAATCGTGATCAGTGTCTTGTTCTGTTTGAAACTTAACTAAGCTCTTAAACTGAAAGATAAAAGTTGATATTTCTAGGGTTTGATAAGTGAAGGGTACGAACCTGTCATAAATCTTAGGTTTGTAAACGATACTCTACTTGTATAACATAATGATTCTTTGTTTTAAATAAATAAATAGTATAACATAAATGAATATTGTGCATAAAGATTAGTACTAAGCAATTATGCATTGTTTGAAAAAGAAATGTAATATAATGCTTGTTGATGTTATTAAATTTGCAGCTGTTATGATTTCCTATTTAAATACTGTGTAATAGAAAGATAATTTCAATACTTGGATACGAAAACTGTTTGTTTTCATGATATATATACTTGTTAGCAGTAAGGGATAACAGTTCTGTGTACTTAGAAAATAAATGTTTTTGCAGCTATTATTTCAATACAGGATGGTGAAAGAAATACAGTGAACCTGGAACATTTAACTAATGAAATAATGATAAGAGAAAGACAAAGAATTATATTATTTAATACAAAATATTAATGGTAGGAAAAACTAATGAAATACATCAGTATTGATCTTCTCATTCATCTGGCAATCTCCCTATCAATTTATCTACCTTAATCTCTTCTCTATACTAGAGTACGATGCAGATCCATTAGCATGGGGAAAAATGTAGAGAATATTTTATTCAATTCATCTTACCTAATCATTACTATACAGAATCCTAATTAGATCAGAAACTAAAATAAATGCATTTGTTTAATAATAACCTTGAAAACAGTAAATCGATAATTGCAGATAGAAATTTAAACTACTTAGAATTAGAAAAGACAAGTAGAACCTGTAAATGAAGATAGGGCCACAAACACCCAAGGAGGCTTGTTCCTCCCAACCTTTTCTAGAAGAAGCATCCAAAACTACTTGCTTCCTTTGGACCCCCGAGCTTGCTTACTGAGCCACTAAGTAGATGGAATCTGTGTAGAAGCAAGGCACTCAATAATATAACTTCTGGACTCAGCAATGTAACTTCTGCACTCAAAATATGCCTTCTGCACTCAGAAATATAACTTCTGCACTCAAAATATGCCTTCTGCACTCAGCAATATAACTTCTGCACTCAAAATATGCCTTATGCACACAACAATATAACTTTTGCACTCAATAGTATAATAGGCAAACTTACACCATGATAAAAAACTCAGCATATCCCCTCATCGAATCTCTTGGGTGTAAGCACAGCAAAACCCCAAGGTAAATTTCCTTGTCAGGAAAAGTGATGAACCTCAGTTCATAATTTGATAGCTCTTATATAGATTGCCTAGGTCTTTAGTGGTCGGTTTTGAATAAATGAGCCTCAAGCTCCAGTCCCACCTTCCAGGGCACTATGACCACATTTCAAGGGAGTTGTCCCATACCAACAACTAGTTAGTTGCATCATGATGCTGCCACTTGTCCATTGCCTTCTACCCCAGATTCCATTCCACCTAGTGGGTCAGTAAACTCTCTTTCAACAGTCCCCTTAGGTGTTTGTCTCCTATTTATTTAATTAAATAATAAAATATTGTGCAATTACAGTCATCCTTGGACACTTGTCCAATATAAAACTTTACAATAAAAGTTAACATAATGTTTCCAACATAAATTTTTTTTCAGCAAAAAGGGTATGTTACAGCTAAACTTTAATGCAATCACGTGAATAGTATTAATGCTGTCTCAGGTATCAAAGTCCTACCGCGAAGCTTCAAGGTTTGGTCTTTTTGTTAGTTTGTTTTGGCTCTGCGTTGAGATGGCATTCTGAGCTCCTCTCAGCCGCCATGGTTGCTGGGCACCACTCGTTGAGGTGGTTGTAACCATTTGGGTTCTAGTAGCGAGACTTTATGGTTTTCTCAACGTGCTTGGAGTTCTTGCTGCTTGGACTACCTTCTTGGCCATGGTTTGAAACCTGCGAGGTGATGTTTAACAATACCTTGAACTTTAAATACTATAGTCTGCAACTTGATTGATATATACTTTGTTCAATTTTTAATCCTATTTGGTTGTAATGGAAGGGACTGGTTCAATCCACGTTGCTGGCATTTAAAGAGGAGAACTCGTACCAGAGGTTGCGAGCCCACGGTAAGTCTCAGGCTCATCCAGATGATACCTCCGTCATTATCTCGTTGCTCTTCCAGTGTTTACTTGTTTGTAATGTGGCTATGAAGTCGTATAGAGTAACATTGCTGCAATAGTTAGTCTTCTTGGCAACAAGCCTGAGTTGGGGGTTTCAGTTAATTAGATGGGGAGGTTTTAGAACAGGGTTTGAAGAACTCTGGTTCACTATGCAATAGTACTGTGATTGTAATGTTCCTTTATGAAGCAGAAATACAATGGATCCTTCATTTTTGAACTTTGTTTCCTGTAATGAGTAATGTGAAGGTTTTGTTCTCGGCTCTTGCTAGTTTATCACAATGCATTAGTTTGATGATTTAATGTTACAGGGTGTTAACCCTTATCTCTGTTTCGATACTATTTCTACGGTTTTCCTTTGTGAAAAGAAGATACTTATACTTTATCTTTCAGCTTCCTGACAGTTTGTCTCTTCTGCAATTAAATGATATATGAAAAGAATTAGGGTTTTAAAACTTGACCTCGTAGCTTTGTTTATTTCAGGGTTACTATATCTCTGCCACAATATTAATTCTTCTTTGTATTTTATGTGTTGGTAAAACCCTACCTGGGCGTGTCTTGGTTGAGACTCAAACCTGTATAAAATTATTTGTTCAACCTGTGTATTTGAGAAGGTGCTACGATGCAAAGGATGCCATTGAGCTTAACCCTAGATGTGAACTATGTTGATATTAATAACCTTGTAGCTTATATAGATGTTGTAAATTACTGTATTTTAATTGATGGATGGGGAATGTTTTAAGCCGATTCATATCATTTTAATGAACTCTCGAGTGATCCCATAGGTCTCGAACCTGAATCTTGTTGTATTCGTTTAGGATTATAATGTGATAATTTCCAGCCTAGGCATGCCTCTTATCGTGGCTCGAACCCATGGCCTTCTGTGGATCCTGAAGTGTTACCAGTGCTATTGTTTATTAATGTGTTGTAAAAGAATTCTGAAGTGCTATGCATTAACCCTATAATCCTACGACTTAGATGGAAGATAAAATTAGGGTTTAACCCTTGATACAACTGATGCGATAGCAAATAGTTTGAATCCTATTGTATATTTGAAGGGTTTTTAATAATTTACAGTATAGTGATTCGATACTTAATAATTGATTGTGGGGTTTGACCCTTGGCATAATCAACCTACTCTTCGCATTAGATTAGCATCAAAGGTATTTATATTACAATTCTTTCCAAGTCCATAGATGTGTGCATTTTCCAGTACTAAGTGTTCATTGATATTTCTATACAATATTGTTTTATAAAGCAGGATTCTCGATGATGATGTGAATATAATATTCTGTCAGACTACTTGTATTAATTTTGTGTAATATATAATGTGATTTTTGAAAATGAAATATAAGCCTCAATGCAATGATTATAATACTAGGGTTTGTATTTGAGTTCTGTAAAATGACCTGCTTGTTTGGAAACTGTATAATATATTAATATAATTAATTGTATTGATTCTACTGTTCTGTTTATATGTCATATATATAAACCTAGGGTTTCATTTAGATCTGTGTATATTATGATATACACAGTATAAACTATGCTTCGGTTTATGATTCTACAGGTATAACCATTCGTAGGCAAACAATATAAATTATTTCTTGCTTTGTACTATATACTTCTATTGAATTCTACTATTTGAATGAATAAACATATATAGATTATGAATTGCATATTACAGTATAAAACATCATTTCTTAGCATAAAAGTAGATAACATATATTTTTATTTACTGTTTGGCAATCATATCTAATCTATGTTAATTAACTCTCTTCCTGTACTAGAGTGCATCACCTTAGGGTGAAAGGAAAAATACAGGAAGATATTTATCTTCAATCATTCATTATTCAAAATCTGATCAATCATTTGATTTATTAAGTAATATTCAGCTCAGAAAATTAGACATTTAAAACAGCCTATTGATATCTATTAAACAAACAATTTTCAGAATAATTCAACAGTTCAGAAAATAAATAAAATATAACAAGTAGAACCTGAAAATTTGATAGGGTGGACAAACACCTAAGGAGGCCTGTTCCTCCCAACATTCTCCAGAAGAAGCAGCCAAATCACTTGCTCCTTGAAGTCTCTATGTAGAAGCAAGGAACTCAGGTTGTACTTCAACAATCAATGGAGACTTGCATACACCTCACATATGTACTTCAACAATCAATGGAGACTTGCATACATATCAATACCTCTGCACCCAGCAGGAAAACTCTGCACTCAACAGAAATAAGACAGTCTTACTCTACAACTCAAAACATAGCTTCCCCTCATCGAATCTCTTGTGTGCAATATCCAACAAAACCACAAGGTAAGTTCTCTTGTTAGAGAAAGTGTGAGCCTATGCTCAAATTCGATGGCTATAAAAGATGCCTAGGTCTTTTGGTGGTCAGTTTTTCATTCAATGAGCCATAAGATCCAGTTCCACATTCATGGGAACTTGACCACAATTTAAGGGAGTTGTCCCATAACAACAGCTAGTTACTGAGTTCAGATGTTGCCACTTGTCTATTGCCTTTTACCCCAGATTCCATTCCTCCTAGTGGGTCAGTAAACACTCTTTTAACAGTCTCCTTGGGTGAGTGGCTCCTATTATAATTTATTAAATAATAATATTAATTTTTTACAGTCATCCTTGACACTTGGTCAAATATAAAACTTTACAATAAAAGTTAAAGTAATGTTTTTCCACAAACATAAAATGTCTCAAATACTAGGTAGGTTACACCCTGCCTGTGTGACAAATTGTATGACCTAAGAACCCAACCAATGAATTATGAACTTACTTGGGTGCTTCAAAAAATTGTTTTCATACATCAAACTAGATCTCCAATCTTGAACTGATTTTGCTTGATATGTTTGTCGTGTCAGGATTTCTCGTGCGCTTTTTGCACCAGCTGATGAAATCCTGCAACGAATCAGTATTCCTCCAAATCCATTAGTTCTGATAATATTTTTCTACTATGCCACAATTTCTGAGCTCTGTCAGCGCAAATTCAACACAATGAACTCCATAGGCATGAGTACCTCTTTCGCATACACTAACTTGAATGGTGTCTGTTCTGTCAGCTTCTTGCATGTTGTTCTATATGCCCACAATATTGCACGAATCCTCAAGTTCCATTCATCTCACTTTACATTGCAGATATTTGTCAGTGCATTCTTTAGGATCTTGTTAAATGTTTCAATTGATCCATTTGCTTGAGGGTGATAGGGGGTGCTCTTCTGGTGATAGATCTGTAACTCCTTTATTAAAACAACAATTGTCTTATTCAAGAAATGGGTACCCTAATTGCTCATCAAAATTATTGGAATCCAAACCTTGCCACAACATTCTCAAACAAAAACCCCGCAACATTCTGCTCCATCCCATATAGTCAAATAATCTGTTGTAGTAATTATATACATTTCTCTTGACCTCTTCGTAGGTGGATTAATTGTCCCAACAAAATCCACTACCCACTTATCAAATTCCTGCAGTGTTATTTTTGGCATCAAGGGGATCACGTCCCTCCTTGATGGCTTCCCAACTCATTGGAAGATGGCGCACATATGATAGAATTCCTTAGCATCCTTATGTAGAGTAGTCCACCATAATCCTCTGCACAAATTCTTCCAAGTAGTTTCTTTCCCTACATAGTGGCCTCCCACAACTCTATCACGAGCCTCTTTAATTCAATATCATAGGCCTTTCATATTCCAAGACACGTCGTCTCAAAATCTCATATGCACCCAACTTATACAAGTTTCCTACTGTCAATTGGTAGTCTACTTCCTTGACTACCAATTGCTTCTTCTGTGTAATTGTGTACTCGATTGGAGCTACACTAGTGCTCACGAATTGCACAATCTCTGCAAAATAATCATCAACCATCTATGTTGGAATTGATTTAATACTAAGAGGGGGGTGAATTAGTATTAGCGCAGTTTTTAGTATTTTTTACCTTCTTTAACATATAATCATTTACTTAATATTTATCTTCTGTTATGCATCAGTAAATAAGCAGCCACACATATATGGAGCACATAAACAACACATAACACATAGGATTTTTACGTGGAAACCCAAATGGGAGAAAACCATGGAATGCTTCTTTATAATGAGAAATAATACTTTCAAGGAAGCACCGACTTCCTGTGTTTACTAGAACCAACTGGAAGGAGGCACCAACCCCCTAGTTTTACAGGCACCGACCTGAAGGAAGCTTCAACTCCCTATGTTTCTACAGCACCGAATGGAAGGAGGCACTGACCCCCTGTCTTCTTTGTTTTATAGGAACCAACCTGAAGGAAGATCCAAGTACCTGTCTCCTTGCCACGTCCATCCGCCCTGATGTCCAATGTATGTTGTTGTCTTACTGAACTTCAACTCTGCGCACTTCTTCAGATATTCTGATGACAACTATGTTGTGCGCTACCTTCGTATGCAGACTGTACTCTGTCAATGCACTGCATACATCACTTGAATTCTCATTCCTCTCAAATCACGCTTCTGCTGATGACTTACTTTATGTACAGTGTGCTAGATGATACTACAATATGAATCTTTGGTTATCTCAAAGTTCTGCTCTGCATAAATGCAATGACCAACTGATATCGTGTTTTCAATTGATAGTTTGTTGTTCTGAAATGAAGCACTAGTAACAGATGGAACTGCGCACTTTCTGATGTGTCCGTTCGGTTTAAGTGTTGCAGTCTCTTAGATAATTTGTGACGTCCTGTGCATCGAATGATTCGTCCATTTTGTTTAACGCAATTGTATCAGATCATCTGCATCATGATATGCCTATAAGATCCTGCTGTTGTTATATCATTGCGCACCAGATGGAGTTCTCAACTTCTCACACTTTCACTTCTGCTCATATGCACAAGCTAGACATCTGTGCATTGTCTGATAAACTTTGGTTCTTTCTCAACGCTTTTGTCTCTACAACATCTATGAATATCGACGCGCTGATTGTAATACTGTCATTCGAAACATCAAGCACTTGCACATACTTCAGTATTTCTTCCTTTCAATACTCGCGCATCTATCACATATCTATCACATATCTATCACATCATTCTGTGCACCATCAAAACTTCATTATGCTGCATGTGCACATTCGACTCTTCGCTAGATCATTCTGTTTTGTCCACAAGCCCCTTGATGCCTCGAAAAACAAAGTAAAACATGCACTCCAAGCTCTTAAGATCTCACCATCAAGATTATCTTCGAACTTCTTGAACTCTCGAATTTGAATCTCTATTTATACATGTCCTGCATGGAATGTATGTTCACAATTTGGTCGTGGCATCTCTTCTTCCATACTTCACGGATTGTGCATATGCCATGTGTCATCATCTGCGCTACTGATGTGTCATCTTTGATGTATCAAGCGCCCTCACGGTCCACTACATAGTGGGACTTTACACCTTGGTGGTGTACCTTTGTGCTCTTAATGTACCATTTCCTTACGGTATGTGCACAATCTTACACTTCATATTGATGTGTCTATGACCTTTGCTGTACCAACCCTTGTGGGTAATGTGACCTTGTGATATTAATACTTTGCGGGATCTGCACATAGTCCAACTTCTTCCAAGTGGGTATTTGACCTTTTCCTTGTCATCCTTTGTGGGACTTGAGCGCCTGTTGTATAGTTGATTGTGGTATTTGAACATAGATGGTCTTCAACCGCTGTATCCTTCTAGGAACTTGTGCACACTCTACTTATTGAAAGGACCTTCTGATTGGATAAGTTTGCGCGCTTTCAGAATCCTCTGACCATTTATTGCTTGCGCACTTCCAACCAACACTCAGGCTTTCTTGCGCATTCCAGAGACTTCCTTCAACAAACTTGCACACTTGTACCATTTGCACAACCAATTCCTTGGTTGTTTGTGCACATGTACCATTGTCCAACCAACTCCTTTGATTGTTAACATGAGAGAGTATGACTTGGTGGACTTGATTTTTACGCAAGGACCACATGCTGTAGGATACATTACTTGTGTTCTTCCTTGAACTGGATTTTCATGATGTATCTTCTTGTTTACTTCTTCAAACTTGTCATGCATGATGTATCCTTGACACACACATTCAAACTAAAATGCACTTCTAGATATACTCCAAAGTTGCATTCATATCTGTTACCTTCACCATTTGCGCATATACTTCTAGTGTTCATGTTATTCTTCATCTTGCACATACATTACTTCAAAGTGGATCCCATATACTACTTTTGCAGGAATACTGTATCCAATTTGACTTCAACTAATATCAATGACTCAGACTTAATCAACTGTTGACATCTTCTTTGACATGAATTGACAGTCAAACACTTGACATCAATAACAACCAATGCTCAACAATCTCCCCCTTTGGCATTGATGTCAACACCTTATGAAGCTGTGCTTGATATTCTTTGAATTGTACGCTTCATCGGTACTTTGTCACAGTGCCCCCCTGTGTATATTCTCCCCCTGAGTTCTTTGGGATTTTGGATACCGCATTCTCTGCTATTAGTACTTCTACTACCAATTCTCTACGCGAACCATTCTACTTTTTGTTACATCTGTGCAGACCATATGTTCAGTCATATTCATGCTCTTTCACATCTGCTAAGGCTTCTTGTTGTTTCTTTTTCTATTTGCAATTATCCCCATTTCGTGATGTCTTACCAACTTCATACATATTTTCATGTCTCGGCCTCTTAATGTCAGTTTCTAATGTGCATTTCATGCCTTAGCTTCATGCATCTCTCCTCATTTGACATCAATGGCAAAGAGGTGCCTATATTTTATGCAATATGAGTTATTCTGTATGTTTTTCACTGGTATCATCCTAACTGACCAACCCCCCTGTCTTTATGCTTCATTTCTTTGCAGAAATTCTGATTGAATTGAATATTTTAGATTCTGTAAACTCATTTTCGCAACAACAACTTTTTCTTTTAGTTCTTTCTCCTTGGTTACTAAAGTTGTTTCTACCTGTTCATAAACAGAATCAAGTCCTTCTATTCCATTACTAATTACCTCTTTTTATCTCATCTCGTAGTTTTGGAAAGGAATCTGTTAGGATGAATGCTTCTTCCTGAAATGGTCTTAGCTTTTCGATCAGATTCTTGTGTTCATCTCCGAGCATGTTAATTTTCGGATGCAGATCTCTAAACTTTTTCATTTTCTCCTGTCTTTCAGTAGCTGGAAAATTAATCAGATTTTCATGAATCTTTTTTTTCAGTTTCTTGTGAATTGCGCAACTTCTTATCTACCTCCTTTAGCTACTCATTTTCAATTAAATTTGTCCATATCTGAGCACTTTCTTCATGCATCTCTACACATTTTAGATTCGGGACTTTGATGTTCTCAAATGTAATGTTGACTCTTTCGAGCAGTCTCTCACGTTCTGCTTTGATTTCTAGAGGTGTTACAGGCCCCTATGATAGTTCCGTGACTCTTTCCTGTAGCCCCTGAACGATTTCACTTACTTTCAACAATTTCCCTTCTGGAGAAGTGTCTTCGATTTCTTGAATTACTGGGAGCGAATTGAACACTTTCTCCACTACCTTATGTAATCTTGAGGCACCCTATTTTACCTCTTCTACTTCTTGTCTTAGATTGTTACATCTTGTGACAGCTTCTTTTGCTTCGTTTTCCATATCTATTGCTTTTTGTACTGCCTTTTATTGTTTTTCCTTCAATCTTAGACATTCGACCTGCAAAAATTCCCTTTCATTCTGTCTTTTGTGCAAATATGATGTAGTGGCTTCTTATCTCCTTCTGATTTCTTGTGCAGCTGATGTGTGAAGTTCATATAAATCATTTTCAAATAGAAGTGCTATAGACAATCCTACATAACTTACCGAGTCTTGTTCCCCTTGGGTGGAAAGTCCCAATGATGCAGATGGAATTTTCAAGCTTTTGTGCGACAATGTTCCCTGCATACCTGAACGCAGTTGCGAGCTACTTGGATGCGATTCAGTATTCTTGTTTTATTTGATAGTCTGTATTTGATGTCACAGATCTGCAAACTTTTCATCCATTTTTAGCATGATCTCTACTTGTTGAGATGCAAGATATTCAACTTCTCCTTTTGTGGCTACATGCTCTATGGCTTCTTCTATGGCATTTATGATTTCTATGCCTATTCTATAAAAATAATCTTTGGTAAGGACACAGGTTGGATTGGGATTCAAATATTTTCTTTTCTTTCTTGGTAACCCTTCTGCATGCTTAGTTTATTTTCTCTTCTCAGTGGGAATAGTATGCCGAGTAGACTTTGGATGAGTTTCAGTGAAATTTTCTTCCACTATGGGGCTACATTGCTTTTCAATGCAACCTCTTCTTATTCCGTCATAGGTATCCTCCATTCATCATCCCATTCCTGCACTATATACCTCCATTCATCATCCCATTCCTGCACTATCTACGCAATATCATTCTCGGAACACATGAACTTGGTGGCCAACCATCACTTGCTTGGGTCTCTTTTGGCATGGACAAAGGTATAATGTAGCCCAAGCTTGAAACACATTATGCCCTTGTATTCCTCATATATGTGAGGCCATATTCGAGGAGTTTCATGCAGAATGTGCTTAATTTCTTCAAAATAGACACACAAATTGATATCATTCAGCTCATGTCTTCATTTATTTGGAGAATCCCACATGTTTGAAAAACTAGACCCCAAGAAGGGTCTTCGATTTTTGTCAAAGAATTGGCTTCCTTCCGGTTCCTTCCATCCAACAAATGAAATGCAGATCAATAGCCAGGAGTATAGAAATGGATTAACTTTTTCTTGAGCTTCTGTGCAGTCTTCAAAAAAATCATTCAGTAGGAATTTGACCAATTAATCTGAACACCTTCTACACATTTTTCTGTAGCAGCGATGATCACTGCTGAGACCTGGTCTTGGCGCCCCTTTCGAAATAAGTTGAAAGCAAGTAGTTTAACAATGAACTTCACAGTGGGGTTGTTGATATGAGAATGGTAAATCCCACACCGCCCCGTTGAGTTCCATATTTTTCAGCCATCCTTTTCCCAAGTCCCTTTTTATCAAAGAGAAGGCTTACATCTTCTCCGGTGGCAGGTAGACCAGTTATTGATTCAATCAGCGCGACATCAATGGATATTGCTCAGTTGATCCATAGGTATCCGCCATGCTCTTGTGATAGCAATAATTTTGCACACATTTTTGCATTATCATAATTTTCAAAGTAGGGAATTTCCAACAGGTTCAGTATTCCAGAATTAGATAATCCAATGGCCCAATCTTGGAGCACCATTTCACATGACTCACTTCTTTCCATGTACTGTGTTTTGACAAGTTTTAGAAATTTATTAGAGTCACCGACATTGTATTTTGCAAGTACAACTTGGTCTATTGCGCCGCATAGGTTTTCTACAACAACAACTCCTTCAGATTCCTTTTGGTCAGGAAACTTTGAGCTTTCCAGTTAAGGTAGAATGAACATTGGAGCGTTCATTTTTCGTGAGGAAGTATACTCACGATTGTATTATACAGGTGCATACATATCTACATCTTTGTTCTTCTGTTGTATTTTGAATGCCATGGTTCTCAAATCTCATTCACACACTCATTTATTTTTTCTTACATCAACTGTTCTCAATAGATGCTAGGGTTCTTACCAGGAATGTCCAAGGTTTTTGAAGGCTAACTGTTCCTTCTGTCATTAATGATATGTATATTTCCCTTGATTTGGTCCAACTTCGGGATATTGAAGATTTTTCTAGAAATTCCAGTTAATCGGTCCTGTTGGCACGGGTCCAGAGCGCACAAGTGAAGAACCCCCAAGCAACGAAAGGGTCATCAACATGAACACCAGACCGGTCGCGAAGTATAAAAGAGCCGATATATGCTGAGTATTTGGTTAAGTTAGTTAGTGATGGGTCATTTGGACCATTTTGTAATGGCCAAGTGAGCCTATAAATAGAAGTACGATTGTAATCCTAAGGGAATCTTTGGATAATCACATCTATCTTTGTTCTAATATTTTTGATCGATTTATTGGAGCATCTATTCGATTTTGGTTTGTTTGATCACAACGATCGTTCTGAGTTTGTAATGGTTTTGAGATGTATGGGACAAGTTGATAAATAATGGGAACGATTGATATATGTCTTTGAATCTATCTCTTTGTCTTGTTTGAGTATCGCAGTTGTTAACACCCAAAACATACCCCAAGGTTGTGGAAAGGCCGAATCAGGGTAACCACTAACCACTTTAGACTTGTTCTACTGACCAAGCATAGTCAGAGAGGGATCTCTCAATATCGGTAGAAGAATGAAGGTAAAACAAGCATAAACACACAACCTTTCTTCTCACTCGAAATATACATTCAAATCATAGACAGAAGGTCAGATTGCTGATGGGACATATTGTTTTAAGGTTTGGTGGGACAATCGAGAGCATAAAACTTGGGCGATGGAGTCAGGATACAACATGAAGATCGGATAGCAGTGCCGCAGTATAGACTATTAAAACAGAGGCAAGGTAGCCACTCTCTTGCCGTTGTAATGCTATTTTCTGGTGATAAAAGAAGAAAATAAGAACAAACTATTGATATGAGCATCCAACAAAGATGAATTCGATATCAACTTTAGTAGCAATATTGAGTGAACACCTGAGATAATAACCAGATCTTGTTTCCAAGAATTCTAAGCTATTATACATTGATCTCATATATGAAAGGGAAAACATAATGTAAATGTATAACAGGAAGTACGAGCACAGAGGGAAGAAAGAAAAAACAGACTACAAGTAAAGCAACACATGAATCTCTGCAAAACGGTCTGCCATAGGTACTACACATTATATTAATGTAAAAGTCTCAAAATCGAGCTCGATCCCCAGGCATTAGCTAAATTATTTTCCAACCCTTTGCTCTTCTATTACAATGATATTTATAGGCTTTTTAGCCTCGAATTGATCATCAGGAAACAATTAAAACTACGCTGCCACCTTGACAACCTCAAAATTTGGGAATATTACATATGTGTCTAGCTCAAAAAAGATTGATTAAGATGGGAAACAGGAATATGGTGAGTAGAATGCCACCTTACTCCCGATCCTTTAATTGGCCCTGCGGATCCAAGAAATTCTCTATTCTCAAAGAGGTGTCCGCCTGCGATTCCTCTGCTGGAGGGGGAGATGTCACTTCCTCAATGGATTTTACGAAATCCTTGAGAATCTCCATGTCCTGGTGGGTGTCTCACTCATTTTTAGGGGTCTCTTTCTTCCCTTGACTTCGAACCCTTCTGCACACCTATCGCTCTTTGGGATTTTCATCTTCGTTGGTGGTGATAGCTTCTATGTGGTCAAATACTACAGGAGATGAAGGAGAGTGTCCTTCCTCCACCTTAGACCACGCCTGCTCAGAAATAAAGACCACTTCGGATCCCTGATCCTTCTCCATGACCAGACTCTAACTGAAAGATATCCAGACTTCCAGGTGCACCACCTTTCCCATGCACTAATTTCAAATAGGGGACGTAGGGACCATGTCTATAACGACCGTGACAGTGATGGCAGCTACGTGCGATCACCTTCGCCATGATGACCTGACCGAATCTCCCAATCGAGCAACAATGATGTCTAAGGCTTGAGTTGACATGGAACATGCTTAGCTAGGATTTCTAGATAGGTGAAAAAATATACGACAGCGCTGAAGTGGCCCCCGTCCTATTCGAAATCATTTTGGTGGTAGTAGAGATGCATTTAAACCGTCTATCTGCTTGGTCAAATCTACACCGTAGATCATAGCTCCATCACATCCAGGCTGCCCAAACCTGCACCCTTCTACCAAAAGTTCGCAAGTTTGCAAATCGTATTTCCCCACTCATGTCAAATATGCGAACAAATTATCGATCGTCGATCTGCATCCTCCATTGTCGACCAAACTATGACCTTCCTGCTTGCTAATACCTCACTAGTGCTTATAGTGCCCCCAACTCTTTTTTTTTGCGATGGGCTCCTACAGCCGTCGATCTTCATCTATCCTGATTTGAACCATCCACATGCGCTTTTCTATGCCACGGGCGCATTTCTTTGCCTTTATCCCACTTAGCGCCCTTTTTAACCCTAGACCCCTTTCTAGATTTCTTACCATGGAACAGGCTTGCTACATAAAGCCTCAAATTTTTGATTTTTTGGGCCATGAGTGTCTGAATCAAAGTTTTTCCTCTGCTACTCCTCTGATGGCCTTTGGATGCCTTTTTCTTTAGTTTTCAATGGTCTCAGCGTCTAGCAGGGAGGCCTAGAGTTTCTTCACCTGGGCCTTCAAAATTTTATTCTTTGCCTTCTCTACCCTTAATTGATTCTGCACCCTAGCTTTGTCGATTTTTCCTCTGATAGATCGAGGGCATACTTGAGCAGCCTGTTGTAAATAACCTCCTCTGCTTCTTTGTGCAAGCTGATCACGTCTGGCACTGGACTTGAATTCTAAGTCAGGGTTAATATAGGTGGCTAAAAATGCGTAGCAGCTCTCAAGGAAAAATTGTCTATATGTGGTGATGGCAGACTCTTCGGGAAAAATTCTCGGACTCGGGTACTTGGGATGCAGGGATTCCAAAAGAACCTCTAACGATTGAGGAATTTACTGCGCAAACAATATCAGAGTTCTGGGAATTCATACCGACTCTCTGGGGTTCATAATGATTTGATTCACACCTTGACATGGACTCGGGGGAAAAACATAATCGGGTCAATACAAAAAGGGGTAAAAACAAAACCCTCCATCTTCCAGAGCAATTTAACCCTAACATTCCCAGAAACTGGTTCTTCATCCATTTTTCGTTGTAAATAGACTTATATTTGCTACTAGTAGCAGTTATGAGGCCTTACCTGTCACCGAAAAACTCTGAGAACGACTCATCATGTCGCCTTCTTCGTCTTCCACGCACTCGAAAGCTTCCGGTTTCGATAGGTCTTAGAACAAATGTCAACTTCTCATGTTGACTCTTATATCTATAACCCTCTTCCTTTTAAACTTTTGTCTTCTTTGCCAGCTATCGACCTTTTCCATTTGTTGATCTCTCATGCGTTGATCCTGGCCGTTAGATCTAATCCCTCTTTTATTGATTTGACATCTTTTCCCTATATGTCGTCGGATCATCTCCAGGGCTTCAGTCTCAGCCACCCCTTTATTAGCACCATATACCAACAACGTGGTGTCGCATCTCTCAGAAATGGTTTTCATTACCGTCTATCCTCCTCGCGACGAGTCCAGGTGATGACACCTATTAGGTGGTATATTTTGTCGCAACCACCCATGTCTCCTAACTGTCTCGCATCTCCCTGACGCGACACTCCCCCAAGACCGTCGATCCTTCCCTGCTTTGCATCGACAGTGGAGATCTGTAACCTATTTAATCCTTGAATCATTTCCCACTGGAGGGGTCCACACCATTATTCTCTGCGCGGTTTGGCTATGCGACGATCAATGAGGATCGTTGATCTCCCATGCGCGCCCGATCAATGGCACAACCTGCCCTGGATTTACTCTTTGCAATTTTATCATTCAGACTATAGTATTTTTACCTCCTTTTGCTCAATTTGATCGCATTTTTTCATTTTCCTTTGGATTTCCCTAGGTCTTTTTATATCTAACCCTTCCAAATCAATTCTTTCTCCTACTTTAGAACCTAGCCATGAAAATGAAAACATCTTCAATCTCTCTCTAGGGAATTTTCGAGATATCCATCCATTTCACCCTAGTTCTTTTGCTGAAAAACTAAGTGCTAACAACAGTGTTTGATGTTTCATTGAGATCGCAATTGATGTTTCCACAGTTATGTTATGTACCGCATATTCCTTGAACATGATTTGATGATTTGTTTAATTCGTTAACTATGAGATGATAATGTGTTCATGCGAATGAGGATAATGGTTGATAATGTGATGTTCTGATGTGAATGTAAATCTTTGGCTTATGTTGTGAATGAGTGTGAGATAATGCATGTCTTCTCACAACTACGGAAATTTGGTTCTTGCAGCCCCCTTAGGAATCTCGAGTGAGACTTCATTTGCTCTGCGGATGTTGCTGGAAAGGGTAAAACCTTTCTGGGACGATGTTTAAGGGAATCTAGGTTGATGTTTGTTGATAGCAGTGAAAAGTGAACCCCTGTCGACAAGACTGTGTCACCAAATGGTTCCATTGTTGGGACCCTAGTGCGAAAGGAGAGAGGGCATGCTGTGGCATCCGACAAAGCCAGAGATCGAGGAGTGGTTCCACAAGAAGACGCGAGAATTTTCCAAGGAAGAGAATCAAAACCCTAGATGGTCAAAAAATGATTGGTTGCAGAAGTATATGTACTCTGATATCCACAAATTATTCTTCTGTGAATTTACTATACTGTTACACAAATGGTTGGCACAATTGAATTTTCAGAAGAATAATTTCCAAGGATGTGAGCTTACACACTTGAACACTGGACACCAGAATTGATCTATCAGTTGAAACGGGTGAACAACAAAGCGTCAAGAACTGTCGAGGTTTGGGTAGATAGTATTTTGGAAGGATGCATCACTGAATTTGCTGTCGACATGATTAAGTCATACAGTGACGCAGAAAGGAAATTTTTCAAGGGACCCAAAGGAAGGTATCTATTGTCGCTGAAACTGTGGATTAAGATGTGCATTTGCAAATAGGGCATATTAAAGATGAACTCCGACGAGTAAATATGAGGTGCGCGGAGGCTGTTGGTACAGCGCGAATGCGGGTCTGGTATAATGATGCAGGGTATATGGATATGAGCTATGACAAAATCTTGAGGGAAGCTATGGAAGATTGTGGTACCCTGCGAAGTGGGGTGAGGTTCCGGATGGAGAAGAAGAGGAGGACTGAGATAGAGAGAGACTCTCCTAGGGATACTGGAACAGAGAATTGAGAAACAGGACCACAAGGGACTAAGCGACCTTACTGTGACAAAGAGAATGACCGGGATACCCCTGAACTTGAGGGAGGACAGACCCAAAGCTACAATGTACCCACAACTCCGTGCACTGTGCCAAAGTTCCTAGGAAGAAATATAAGCTCTTCGTAGGGTTGTCCTGCGTGTTAGAACAAAAGTAAGAGTAGTGGATCTACGAACACCACTAGGAAACCAAGGATGGCAAGCAACGATGTAAATATTCCTCTTTTTCATGGTAATGGGACCGAGGATCCCGAACAATACTGGTTTTTATGCGAAGCGGTGTGGATGGTGAAACAAGTCCAAGATGATGATATTAAGAAGGGACAATTAGAGACAACCTTTATGGGCCGTGCGCTAGATTGGTTTATGAAGTTTGTACAAGTACCTATAGGGAATTCAGAGAAAACCTTGGCACTAATCAGAGCAGGATTTATCGATGAATTTAGGAAACGAAAATCAGAGTCGCAGTATATCACAAAGATGAAGGAAATAAAGCAATTTCCTAATGAATCAGTATGGGAATTCAATCAGAGGTACAAAAATATGATGGCCAAAGTAAGTTTTAAAATGAGTGACATGAAAAATAAAGAATGGTTCATTATGGGATTGGTACCGCACATTCAGATGCCACTAATGTAGCAGAAGATTGCATCCGAGGAGGAGGCATTAGAAATTGTGATGAAACTTGAGGCTTCGCTAGTCGGCGAAACAGGGATTGGCATGAACCAGATCCAAGCACAGTTAGAGAACTTGACGATCCAAATACAAGATATCAATAAGGGGAAGGAAGTTCGTGAAGAAATATGGTGCAGTCGTTGTAAGTATGAAGGACATTATAAGGATTAGTTCCTAGAATTCCGTGAATACTTACAGTCTGGCGCACCAAACCCCCTCAGTTAAGGAGGAATGCCCTGGTGTTAAATTTGTTAGATGAGGGGACATCGATTAGAAGAGTGTGTGTACTTATAGAAGATTGTGTCGAATCCAGCTAACTTTTTTTGTAATTTTTGTCGATCGGTTGGTCATGAGGAGAAGGATTGTAGAGCATATGATTTGCTCTAAGAGAGAACTGTATAATCAATTGTTGCCACAGTATATCCAGCCGCAGCCGCACTATAATCAACGACAACCTCAGTAGAACCAACCATCGTTGCAGTACAACCAACCGCAATATTAGCTACCGCAATATAATCAACATCAGTACAATCAGTCGCGAGGAGGATTCCGTAGAGGTCGCGGTGGAGGATTTGTTCGCGGAGGAACTTTTGGCCGAGGTCAAGGGCTAGTTACATGCTATAATTGTGGCCATATTAGACATTATCAGAGGGATTGTCTGAATCCAACTCTGCAGTGTACCTATTGCAGTGCGATGGACCACACTGTCGAATAGTGTCCCCAGTTAAGTGCGAAGTGGCAAACTAAGAATCCGCCACAACCACAATCGAATCCAAATGTAAACCAAAATCAAAATCCTAATCCTAATGTGCAGAAGATTTCAACAAAGATAATAAGTCGACCCGTGAATGTTGCAGTAGTGACCAAGGGAGGAGCCGCGACAGGAGAAGACAAGACATTGCCTAGTGTTTGACCTACAACAAGGAAACAGGTTTGATTTGACGCGGAAGCAGAGAAGGAAACCTTTTTGGAAGCGCGATATGCGATGAGAAATACTAAGTTTCCACCTATAAGCCAAAAGGAACTTGTCTATGAGATGCCACCGATATTTGATATGAAAAATTCACAGAGGTCACCAGGGAAGGTCATCACCCTAAGGAATTTTCTGGAAAGCTGTTTGACGTTGGTGAAGGATCATGATGCACTAGCATAGATAGCTAGTTTGTTGTATCGACAGTAGGAAGGGCGACAGGATCGACCAGTGAACTTAGTGCACAAGAAGAAGACGGGAAGAGAAATGAGGATGAATGCACAGATTGGTGCATACGATGTCGATTCTCACATTTTGGACCTAGGATCAGACGTAAACATCTTGACTAAGCAAACATGGGAGTTGATGGAAAAACCGTAGCTGGTATGGTCCCCTGTGCAGCTTTGATTAGCAAATCAGAGTAAGGTCACTCCAATTGGTAGATTATCTCATCTCCGTATTGAAGTAGGAGGATTGAAGACTTACGCAGAATTCAACATCATAGAGATAGTTGAAAACACAAGCCCCTATCCGGTGTTGTTGGGAATAGAATCGGCAATGGAGAATCAGGATGTCATCAATTTCAAGAAGAGGATAATGTATTTTGAAAACCGCGACATGAGGGTGATCACCTTGCTTGATCCATTGGAAGGGAAAATGTACGTTGAACCAACGAGGGATGAGTTTATGGAAGGATGGGACAATGTCTACAATATTTCAGAGGATTATATCAATCCCACCATCGACAAAGAATTTGGGTGGTGAAGTGTTAGTTCGACGTCGTCAGACTCCGATGAGGCGCTAGAAAACTCATAGAATCGATTGCATGAAGTGTCATTCAGAAGGTGCGCATGAATCACTCAGTTGTTGAGATGGGTAGCGATGGAGGTATGCGATTTGTCGACATATGAAGGATTACCTAATATGTCTATATTCATCACTGAATTCGAAGAGAAGGTATCAAGACCACAACGACTGCTAGCGTTAGAAGAAGCACTGAAGGCTACGCCAACAAGATGGTGGGCTGCGCACAAGTTGTCGATAACAAGCTGGAAAATATGTCGACAACTGATGGAAGTCAGGTTTGGGGATACTAAAGGCTACTATGGAAAGAAATACAATGGACGGGGTGATCCAAGGGATCATCTGGAAGAATGTCAAAGCGCATGAACAATGGGACCGAAGCAGGAATGGGTTCATGTGTTCATCCATATGCTGGATGAATTACCACGAAGATGGAACATCACAACAGAATTGCGACGCAAAAAAGCTACATGGGAAGAATTGACCATTAGCTTCAGTCATACATTCAGCTTCGCTGATGAGAACCCTTTCATCCATAGTGCACTACAAGAGATCCATGAAAATGTACTTGAAGCAGTTCCGACGGAACAACCAATGGGATTACAGTGGAATGCGACACTAGAAATGATGATGGAGTGCTATAATGTGTTGGGAGGACCTGACGAAGAGGATGACCCTAGATCTATTTATGTCCCAGAGTCGGAGGGAAGCTGCGATGTCAAAGAACTAGAGATGCCTTTCAACAAATTCCAATAGCCGTTGAAAATCAAGAAAGTTAATATTGGGTTGGAGGAAAATCCCAAGTTCGCTAGTATTGGATATTACTAGGATGATTCGGCAATTGGAAAAGTTACTATTTTACTACATGAGTTCCAAGACTTGTTCCCAACGAAATTTTCATAAATGAAGGGCATTTCCGGGGACTTGGGCGAAATGAAGATTCTGTTGAAACCTGATGCGAAGCCAGTAAAGCAACGACCATATAGACTGAATCCCAGGTATAAGGAGCGAGTGAAAGCTAAGATAGAGTGAATGCTGGATGCAGGAATCATAGAACCTATCAAAGAATTAGAATGTATCATCCCAATGGTAGTCCAAGATGAGAAGATTGACGAAATCCAGATTTGTGTCGATCTAAGGAAACTGAATGATGCATGCCTTCACGATCCATTCCCCATGCCATTCACAGGCCAGACTCCTTTCAAGTTAGAATACTAACAATAATCAGTGATTCCAATGGAGTATATTGTCCCGAGTCTGCGCATCGTAGTAGCGACAAGAATGAGTGACGACAGAGCCATTGAAGAAAGGTTGGTGCAACTGTTACAGATCGATGAGGATTGCTTCATTACAGGATTTCATCAATAGGTAGAAAAGGATCGACATAAGGCATGGCATGATATCCATGTAAAGGCAAAGCATTTCCAGCGCGAAGACATGGTTCTCCTTTACGATAGTAAGTTTGTGAATCACCCAGGTAAGCTACAGATGCACTGGCTGGGTCCATACATAATCAATTTCGTTACCGATGAAGGTGCAGTGCAATTAAAAAAGATAGATGGGACACTGTTGAAAAATTTAGTGAATGGGAGTTGGCTAAATCCCTATTGGGATAGCCAGGCGCATAGAGACTGAAAGAGAAATTGAGTTGACAAAGCGAAAAAAATAAAATAAAAAAAATCCTAAGTACATTGTGAAGTTTGGGAGTATATCGACAGCACTATGTCTGTCGATGGTACAATGGCAAAGTAAGGAATATCGATGAGGTTTGAGGCCTGTCGACGTTCGGAAAGGCACGAACGAGTCAAATCAGGTAATAATTGTAGCAGTTAAGCCACGGCGGACGATGACGCAAGTGGATGACGACAAAATTAATGACCAATGAGTGCACAGGATTCAGTAAATCAGTGAAGGATTTGGCGGACGGTTTGGAAATCATTATCCAATATCGACAAGATTGAAGTGAAGCGGGAACTTGAAACTATAAATACACGTGCAGAGGGATAGTTAGACTCGCTGTACCTTATGTAAGTTAGTGAAGGATTTGTAGAAGAAGAGTTAGAGCGAAGAGTGAGCTTAGAGAGTTACGATGGTGCATTTCATTTCTAGCATGAGTACACAAGGTGCACCAAGGGTGAGGATGACAAGTGTTCACGAGCAATAGGCGGTTGCATCAGTGCGGATTATTAGGAAGAAGAGAAGTGCTAGCCGATCGGTGGATACCGACCGAAGGATGAAACGGGCTACTTGCAGCTCGACATGGGATGCAGTTGCTGGAGGAGAGGTGGGCCTTTTGATCGCCATAGAATCAATGCGAGGGGAAATTCGGCTCCAGCGAAGGATGATCAAATTCGTGAAGCGGATGTGACTGAACTAGAGTAGTTGGATTTCGCACACCTCTTCCACCATGGGTGCTAGAGGTAAACGCACCAACAATTTCTAGTTGAGGTGGCTCGAGGGAGAGCCACAATTTTTTGTTGAGGGCTTGTTGGCATGGGTCCATAATGCACGTGCGTAACCCCCAAGCGGCGAAAGGGTCATCAACATGAACAAAGGACTGATCGTGAAGTATAAAAGAGATGATATATGCAGAGTATTTGGTTAAGTTAGTTATTAATGGGTCATTTGGGCCATTTTGTAACGGCCAAGTGAGCCTATAAATATAAGTACGATTGTAAGCCTAAGGGAATCTTCGGATAATCGCATCTATATTTGTTCTAATATTTTTGATTGATCTATTGGAGCATCTATCCAGTTTTGGTCTGTTCGATCGCAACGATCGTTCTGAGTTTGTAATGGTTCTACGATGTATGGGACAAGTTGATAAATAATGGGAAAAATTGATATATGTATTTGACTTTGTATCTTTGTATTGTTTGAGTATCGTAGTGTTTGATGTTTCAATGAGATTGCAATTGATCTTTCTGCAGTTATGTTATGTATCGCAGATTCCTTGAACATGCTTTGATGATTTGTTTAATTCATTAACTATGAGATGATAATGTGCTGATGCGAATGAGGATAATGGTTGATAATGTGATGTTCTGATGCAAATGTAAATATCTGGCTTATGTTGCGGATGAGTGAGATAACGCGTGTCTTCTCACAACGACGGAAACTTGGTTCTTGCAGCCCCCTTAGACATCTTGGGTGAGACTTCATTCGCTCTGTAGATGTCGCTGGAAAGGGTAAAACCTTTCTGGGCTGATGTTTAAGGGAGTCTGGGTTGATTTGTTTTACAACAGTGCGAAGTGAACCCCTATCGAAAGGAATGTGTCAACAGGCCTGAATACACTATACCACTTTCTATCATTAATGTTGTTTCTGTTTGAGAATTTATTGTCATTTGTACTATTACTTCACTAACTCATTTATGTTCCACCCGTTGTCGTAGTTTACGATGTTGCACATGTTCCCTATTGCGATGGGTCCAATTGATGGTAAGTTAGTTTCATCTAGGGCGGAGACAAATGTGTCTCCTAAGTCCATTTTTCTTTCATTTGAAAGTTCGATCGGTGTAAAATCAATATTCACATTTTTCTTTGTCCAAACCATTTTGGAGCATTGATATTTTCTTTGACCTTCATCGGTGCTACCTCTATTGTTTGATTGAAAAAATTTACCAGCCTTCTTTATCCAACGTTTCATAGTCTTTCTTGAATTTTCACAGTCTTGTTCCTTGTGATTAATTTTGTTGCACTTGTAACAAGCCACATTGTTGCAATATTTTCCAATATGTCCAGTCATTATACATCTCCAACATTGAACAGGTTTACGCAAGTTCATCCTCTTTATTTACGCAATCTCCTTCACAGTCTTTTCACAACTATCCTCAAAGCCTATGCCAGTTTTGTTTCGAGGAGATATTTGCTTGCTGAGTATCTCATTTAGTACTTCTGGCAAAGATTTATGTCATTGTGACACAGTATTGCATCCTTTTCAAATCTTCTTATTTTTCCTGTAATGTGGTTTTTTGTTCATTAAGAAATTTATCATATTCCAAATTCTTTTCTTTGAGAGAGATAACCTCTAGTTGACTCACTTGAATATGGTCTTGGTTATCACATTGTTTTTGTTGTTGATCTTTCAACGACATAACATCCTTGGCATTTTATTCCTTTTCTTCCATGACCTTTCCCAGTTCTTATTTTAGGAAGGTGATCTCATTTACAAGCTTTTGATTATATGCAGCTAACTTCTTCAGCTTGGTATCCAAGGTTTTATTCCTCAATTTTTCATTTTGACTAGTCTCATTAATTGGTCTGTAAGGGTTGCTACTATTTCCTTGGATTCTGCTTCTTTTTCTTTAAGATATTTAGAGTTCTGGTTTCTATCTTCTTAACTTCTTCTATTGTCTTTCTCTATGTTCGAATGATGTCCTGTGCTTCTGCGACAGTGAGCTTGTCTAGACAGCCGTCTTCCTATAACCATGGTGTTTCTCTTAGAGAACCTTCCTTTCCCATAACTACGCATTGATCTATCTTCCAGATGTAAATTTTTTATTGAAGACACCTGCTCTGATACCAATTGTTGGAATCGATTTAATACTGAGAGGGGGGGGTGAATCAGTATTAGCACAATTATTAGCAGTTTTTACCTTCTTTAATAGATTAGAATTTACTTAATATTTATCTTCTGTTATGCATCAGTAAATAAGCACCCACACATATATGCACCACATAAACAACACATAACACATAGGATTTTTACATGGAAACCCAAATGGGAGAAAACCACTGAATGCTTATTTATAATGAGAAAGAATACATTCAAGGAAGCACTGACTTCCTATGTTTATCAACACCAACTGGAAGGAGGCACCAACCTCCTAGTTTTACAGGCACCAACCTGAAGGAAGCTTCAAATCTCTATGTTTCTCTAGCACTGACTGGAAGGAGGCACCAATCCCCTGTCTTCTTTGTTTTATAGGAAACAACCTGAAGGAAGCTCCAACTCCCTGTCTCCTTGCCCCATCCATTCGCCCTAATGTCCAATGTATGTTGTTATCTTACTAAACTTCAACTCTACGCACTTATTCAGATATTTTGATGACAATTCTGTTGTGCGCTAACTTCGTATGAAAACTGTACTCTGTCACTGTGCTACATATATCACTTGAATTCTCATTCCTCTCAAATCACACTTTTTGATGATGACTTACTTCATGTACTATGTGCTAGATGATACTGCAATCCGCGTCTCTGGTTATCTCAACGTTCTGATCTACATGACTGCAATGACCAACTGATATTGTGCTTTCAATTGATAGTTTGTTGTTATGAAATGAAGCACAAAGCACTAGTAACAGGTGGAACTGCGCACTTTCTGACGTGTCTGTTCTATTTAAGTGCTGCAGTCTCTCTTAGATAATATATGACGTCCTATGCATCAAATGATTCATCTGTTCTATTTAATACACTTGTATCAGATCATTTGCATCATGATGCGCCTATCAGATCCTGCTGCTATTCTGTCATTGTGCATCAGATGGAGTTCTCAACTTCGCACACTTTCACTTCTGCTCATATGAATCAGCTAGACATCTACACATTGTATGATAAAATTTGGTTCTGTCTCTGCGCTTCTATCTCTACAACATCTGTGACTATCGACGTGCTGATTGTAATACCATCCTTCGAAACATCAAGCACTTGCGCATACTTCAGTATTCCTTCTTTTCAGTACCCGTGCATATGTCACAGATCTATTGCATCATTCTGCACACCATCAGAACTTCATTCTACTGCGTGTGCACATTCGACTCTCCTATATATCATTCTGTTATGTCCACAAGCCCCTTGATGCCCCGAAAAACAAACTGAAACTTGCACTCCAGTCTCTTAAGCTCTAACCATCAAGATTATCTTCGAAATTCTTGAACTCTCCAACTTGCATCTCTATTTATACATGTCTTGCATGGATTGTATGTTCATAAGTTGGTCGTGGTATCCATTCTTCCATACTTCATGGATTGTAAATATGCCACGTGTCATCATCTCGCTACTGATGTGTCATCTTTGATGTATCAAGCACCCTCAAAGTCCACTACATAGTGGGACTTTACACCTTGGTGGTGTACCTTTGCGCTCTTAATGTACCATTTCCTTACAATATGTGCGCAATATTACACTTCATCTTCATGTGTCTATGACCTTTGTTGTACCGAAACTTGTGGGTAATGTGCCCTTGCGATATTAATACTTTGCAGGATCTACGCATACTCCAACTTCTTCCAAGTGGGTCTTTGACCTTTTCCTTGTCATCCTTTGTGGGACTTGCGCACCTGCTGTATAGTCGGTTATGGGATTTGCACATAGATGGTCTTCAACCGCTGTATCCTTCTAGGAACTTGTGCATGTTCTACTTACTGAAAGCATCTTCTGATTGGCTAAGTTTTCCTGCTTTCAGGATTCTTCAACCATGTATTTCTTGCATGCTTCCAACCAATGCTCAGGCTTGCTTGCACATCCAGGTACTTCCTTCAACGAACTTGCACACTTGTACCATTTGCTCAACCAATTCCTTTGTTGTTTGTGCAAATGTACCATTATCCAACCAACTCCTTTGATTGCTAACATGAGAGAGTATGACTTGGAGGACTTGAATTTTGCGCAAGCACCACATACTGTAGGATACATTACTTGTGTTCTTCCTTGAATTGGATCTGCATGATGTATCTTCTTATGTACTTCTTCAAACTTTTCATGCATGATGTATCCTTGACACACATCTTCAGACTAAAATGCACTTCTAGATATACTCCAAAGTTGCATTCATGTATGTTACCTTCACCATTTGTGCATATACTTCTAGTGTTCATGTTCTTCTTCATCTTGTGCATACATTAATTCAAAGTGGATTCCATATACTACTTCTACAGGAATACTGTATCCACTTTGACTTCAACTGATATCAATGAACCAGATTGAATCAATTGATATCTTCTTTGAAATGAATTGACAGTCAAACACTTGAAATCATCTTTAGTTGACATCAATGACAATCAATGCTCAACAATGTAAACTGCAAATAGGTGCAGATCTGGTAGACTGTCGACTATGTTTCCTGGATCTTCCCCTATTTCGATGCATGACAGGTGCTTAGGTCATGATTTTAACTTCCCTGGCTTCACTACAACTTCAAAATCATACTCCTAAAATGGTAACAACCATCGATATATCTCCCCCCCCAACATTGGCTTATTGACTAGGTAGCAAAATGCAGAATGGTTAGTGTACATATTAAAGCATGATCCCAACAAATAGTGTTTAAACTTTTGCAGCACATACACCATTGCCAATCCTTCATGCGTTGTAGTGGTGTGATTATTTTATACGGTTGAAAACTTTCTACTCGCAAATGCAAGGAGGTGATCCAGGTCACCTTCTCCTGGCCGGGATAGGATTGCATCTAACGCCACAAATGACACATCCACATGAACATGAAATTCCTTATTCCATTATGGAAATACTAGGATTGGTGCAGTCACCAACTTCTGCTTCAAGACATCCAAGCTTTGTTGACACTCTTCATTCCATTGCAACTTGACATCCTTCTTCAACAACATTTCTAGGGGGCTGTGATCTGCGCATACCCTTGATAAACTTCATGTAATATTGTAATACCTCGTGTGTTAATCCCTAGACATATGAAATTTGTAATTGTTTATTATTGTGGCACTAGGTGCTAAGAAAAGGGTCTTTAAGGACCAAGAGACATTATTATTATTATTATTTTGTAAATAATTAATTAATAAAAATAACTGGAACACTAGAGACCGCAAAAGAGTATGGGAGGCATACATCCACAATGTGAGAGGGAATGGGGACATTCCTATCACTTTAGAACTTGTTTGGTTGATCTTGGTCTTATTTATGCCTTTGTGGATTTATTAGTTGATGATCACTCAAACATTATACAACAGACCCAAATTTTCATATTTTAGCCTATGTTGGCACTATTGAGCCTAATTCATGATTTAGTGGGCCTCCCTTAGTGCTTGGGTGGATTCTACTTGTTGATTGAGCCACTTTTGTGGTTTTGTAACTCCTTTTTGGAGGTTACAGTTGGTTTTGTAACCCCCACTTGCACAAGTGCACCCTCACTGGCTATTTTTAGCCTTGGTTTGTGTAACTCCTTGTGTAACCCCTCCTTTTCTATTTTAGGAAGATGCTTTGGCTTGTGTAACTCCTCACCTCACTATTTTGAACTCCTCTACATGCATGAAGTGTCCACACATGAATTTGAGTTGGGTGGAGTGACTTGGATCCACTCTCTTTGAAATTCGAATTACTTGGGTTGGATTCGAGTTAGCCTCTTATGGTTGCGTTAATCCCCCTTGGGTTGACTCAAGTTAGATTACCTTGGTTTGATTTGATCCCCTTGGGTTTGAATTGCCTTATTGGTCTATAAATCCATGGTTTATCTCCTTGGTTAAGGGGTTGATTATTGTCGGTTGTTCATGCCATTGATGTTGAGATCTTGGTAAGCTTGTCAACTTGGGTGTAATATCCCGATTTTGACCCCGTCGCATTAAAATCGTAAATGATGTAATATCGTTATAAAAATAATGGTAAGGAGCTCAAGGCCAAGACCCCGCCATCGATTTAGCATTTTATGTATTTGAAATTAAAAATCGATGCATATGGTTCTCGTGCTAGCCAGGAATAGTAGAAATTACAAATATCATGTAAATATGTGTTTTAATAAAATACCCACAACTAGCTATGCAATGCAACAAGAGTATGGGGGCATGGTTTTTACAAGGAATAGGGAGGGAAAATATTTAAACCCTTGAGCCAATAGCGTTAATCCAAGTGTCAATGAGAGAACCCATGAACCATCAACTACCCATCTTGACTTTTGCACCCAAGCATTTATTTCTTCCAAGAGTTGGTTGAGGTAGTTAATGCTTTGGGGAATGGAGAGGTATGGATGTCCCAATTTAGTGTATGGGAAAGCCATCAATTTTGAAAATCATGTCTGGATTCTTGGGCAAGAAAACACCCATGAAATTGATCCCCAGCCCATTATTCATCCATCCTTTTTTCTCTCTCACGTGTTCTGGGCATGCTGGGCATTTTTCTCAATGTTTTCCCTATGTTTCCTTCATTCTCAGCTGGGAGAAGGACGTTTTGGGGTTGTAGAATAGTAGGGGAGAAGGGAAATTGATTTGGGGGTCCATAGGCCATTTTTGGCCATCTGAATGATCATATTCCTGTGGGAGAAATCATTTTCTTCCCTGTGGTTATTTCTCCATCCCACAATCCATTTTTGTTGTGCCACAATTTGGGAAAACCCATGGCAATCCCATTTTGTTGTGCCACAATTTGGGAAAACCCATGGCAATCCCATTTTGTTTATCCCATAGTTAAAATATTTTGCCATCACCAACAATTGTGTGTTTGAAATATAGCTCTGGCTTGGGCTATATATATCCTTTGATTTTTCTTGACTTGGGTGTAAGCAACCAAGAGTGGAAGAGGATTCAAAATTGGGTTGATAAACCTAGTGAAGAATGTAACCTCACTAAAGATCAAAGGGCTTTGGATACTTTTCTATGCACACCCTGAAGAGCACTAGAATGGAAGGTATGGCCTAAGGGATTGTGTAACAGTGAAGGGAATACTTCCTTGTGTTGGGTGTGTACGTATTGTGGGTGCCAAGCTAGATATATCTTATAGAGGTTCCAATAGCTCTGTGGTTGAGCTCACTAGCTTAGCAATTCCTTCCTTTTTACCGCCTTAGCAGCCTGATAAACCCAATTGTGGATTGGCTTGAATGAATTGTGATGTAATACTTGGCCATGTGTTAGTGGTTGTTCCCTTTTTCCTTTTGGAAATCATGCCCAACTCGGGGGTGGAAACTGTGTTGAGATATTGATGAGCACAGTTGACCTATGGCCGGGTGGAACATTGCATTTGCATAGCCAGTTGCTCAAGACTACTTCATTTCAAGATAAGTATTCTCTATGTCTTTCAATTCAGAAATGTTTTTAATTGAGGACTTTTATGATTATGCAAATAAATATATGATGAATGTGGGTGTATTGTATATTTTGTTTCCGATGTATATGTTTATCTATGCATCTGCACATATGAATTTGTTTACATATGCATTTTGTTAATGATGAATGGGGGTTGAGTTTTGTAAAAAGCCCAGAATTTTAGTCATGTTCCCTTCCTAGAGTGGGATCGATGGAAGGGGATGTGACAATGTGGTATCAGATCCATAGGTTACAACATCGTGCCTGAATGGGCTAACTTGAATAAATTGCAGTGGTAAGATGGTTTTTTAATCACCACTGATCATCAGGAAAATTTTTAATTTTTTTTAAGTTTTTGAGTTTTCTTATCTAAGTATGTGTCAGTTCAAAATTGAAAAGAGCGTCAAAACTATCGGTGAGGAAATAAAAAGGTTTCCGATATGTTTCGATGAGAAATCGAAAAAAGTTACCGAAAAGGTGTTTTGGTGTGAAAATGAAAATGCACCGATCGATGACAAATTGGAAAAGTCACCGAAACGGGTCGGCGAGAAATTGGAAGTTGCGCCATTTGGTGAGAAATTGAAAGTTGGCAGATCGCCGAAAAATGAAAATTGTGCTGAAACAGGTCGGTGGGAAAATGAAAAGTGTGCCAATTGGCGAAAAAATGAAAATTGCGTCGAAATGGGTTGGTGGAAAACTGAAAAGTGCGTCGATCAAAGACAAATTGAAAAGTCCACCGAAACAGGTCAGTGACAAATTGGAAAGTTCTCCTAGACAGGAAACTAGGTAGTTTTCCAGGGATATTTCCAGGCACCAAAAATTGAAAAATGTCATTGAACTTATGCGCCAAATTCCGCGAAATTGAAAGATTTACTAAAAAAAATAAAAAAAATCAGAGCGCTACCCTTGACCCTCCTTGCAGAGCCATAAGGGGGCAAGCCCCCTTGACCCCCACTATCCCTTGAGACCTCAATGATTGTGAGAAAATTCTGTGGCTTGACAGAAATAATCAATATGGATTGTTTCCATAATGCATGAAAATAATTTTTATAATTTTATAAGAATGTGATAACCCTAACAATTGTGTTTATGAACACATTTTGCAAAATCATAGTCACATCAGAGGTAGTTAAAGCATTCCACATAGTTCAGTTTGGATATTTTTTTTCTTAGTTGGGCCAAGAAGATCATCACCATGGATGATGCACAGGATCCCTATGATCCTGAGATGGATGCCATGGGATAGAACATACAGGTTGAAAATGTTGAGACAGAATCCAACGAGAGGAGAAACCAAGAGACTCCCCCAAATATTGCAGCCACCATGAGGAGCCTAAGGGTGGAGCTACAAAGTTGTATAGAAGAAAATGAGAGGCTAATTAAATCTCAAGAAGAGCATAATCAGTTGAATGCATCCATGCTGCAAAGTTTGACATATATTCAAAGGAGGATTAAATCTGGGCATCACTCAACAAATCCAGAAAAGAGTGGGAGTAGTTCAAGGAGAAATTCCCGCAAGAGGTCCAATATCTCAAGAAGAGTTTCTAGAGATAGGACATATACTCCAAAAATCTCTTTTAGTGGATCATCTAAATCTGAAGAATCCATTGAAGGTTCAAGCTCTTCATCTCACAAGAGTAAGAGGAAGAGGCATTACAAGAACAATTTGCATGGGGAATTTAAGAAGGCCAAACCTCCTATATTTGATGGTGAGGTAAAATCCAGTCAAGAAGCTAAAGCTTGGCTTCTTGGGATGAGGAAGTATTTCCAAGTCCAAGACTACTCTAGAAATATGAAGGCAAGGGTAGCCAATCTTCAATTTAAATGGACGAGCATCTATATGGTGGGAGCACCTTAGGAAAGTGAAGAAGATCAATGAAATGAAGATTGCCTGGAAGCAGTTCAAGAAGTAATTCAAGCAGAAATACCTCTCTAATAGGTATTATTATGATAAGATCAAAGAGTTCCATGAGCTGAAATTGGGACAAATGACCATGGAAGAATATGCAAACAAATTCTTGGAGTTAGTGAGATATGTCATGTATAACAGAGATGATAAGGTAAAAATTCAGCATTTTCTAAGTGGACTACCTCAGTCATATAAAGAAATAATTGAGTTTGATAAATTTCAAACTCTAGAGGAGGCCATGAGAAAGGACAAGTATTGTTATGATCAAAACATAAGCACATCTGATTTCCATAAGGCATCGGAGGATGAGAAAAATGAGAAGTTTGACTAAAGGGGGAAGGGTTTCAAACCTCCTCATCTCAGAAATCAACAAAGGTAGCCATCACAGGTTGTGACTAAGCCAACTAGAATGATGGGACACAAGCCAAGAGATCCAAAGGAGACAAGAGAGCAAATTCAATGTTGGGGATGTGGAGAGGACCATATGCTAAGGAACTGTCCACATCGTAATGGGAGTATAAAGAAGTTTCACAACATACAAGGAGCTGAAAAATGTGGGTCAAGTGGCAAGGACCATCCCAAGAATATATGTAGGGCTACAGGACTGCCAGGCAGATCATCAATCAATTGTGGTTCAAGTTGAAGGTAAAATTTTTAATCAATCTGTTTCTATTTTGATTGACCTTGGATCTACTCATAGTTATATCAATCCTAGAATTGTTGAGATTTGTGCTTTTAAGAAATTATAGCATAGTAAATCATGGTTAGTTCAACTAGCCACTGGAACCAAGAGAAAAGTTAGTGAAATTGTAGAGAAATGTCTATTAGAGATAGATGGGCTATTCACTTATGCAAATTTGAATATTCTTCCACTTGGTTCCTATGATATTCTCATTGGAATGGACCAGCTAGAAGTACACAGAGTTAAACTTGACTACCACAACAATACTTTTGAATGCATGGATGAAGAAGGAAACCTAAGGATAGTGAAATGGATTCCGAAGGTGATTTCAGTGATTTCTGTTAGGCATAGTTTAGCCATGCAGCTGAAGAAGTTCCATAGGAAGGGTTTTCAATTGTATGCATCCCATGTTTTGGAAGCAACAGAAAATGGAACTCCTAAGTTGGAGGACTATCATGTATTGCAAGAATTCAGGGATGTTTTTCTTGATGAGATTCCGGGACTCCCTCCAAAGAGAGACTTGATTTCACAATTGAACTTGTGCCGGGAGCTGCACCAGTGTCCAAGACACCCTACATGATGAGTACACTACAATTACTAGAATTGAAAATGAAGTTACAAGAGAGGTTGGAAAATAATTATATCAGGCCAAGTGTGTCCCCGTGGGGAGCATCTGTTGTATTTGTGAAAAAGAAAGATGGAACACTCAAGTTATGTATTGACTACAGATAATTGAAAAAAATCATTTTGAAGAACAAATACCCATTACCTCAAATCACAGGGGCTTCACTCAATAAACCACTATCATAGCATGTTTGTTCGTGGCATATGAAACAATACCCCTAATTTCACTAAATATTGGAAAATACCTTCCAAAATCATTTTTTTTAACCCCCTCCCAATATGCCTTCCCAATTTAAAAGAACCCCTATTTTCACTAGATATTGTATGTAGCAATTTTTTCATTAACATTTTTTATACCCCTTTATATTTCTACCTAGTATATTGATATGATACCCCTCTTATGACCCCACATGCATTCTACAATGCACCTTGCTTCTTTCGATGTATATTGTCGATGTGCATTACTTCACCCATAATGCAATTACTCAACCACATATCATTATGATTTGCAACATCTAATGGTCTAATGAAGAGATAGGAGATCACTTCTTGTATGTCATCCAATGCACATAGTACAACATTTAGATTACATGTTGCAGTTCCCCAATCGCTGACTAAGCCTGTTGTGGGTTAGGTATCCAAGCCCCTAGGGCCTGTAACAAGCTCTAGGATGCTAACTAAACCTACCAAAGGTTGTAATAGGAATGAGTGGTTGGGTATTCAATCCCCCAAGTCCTATCGAGGGCCTATAACAGGCCCTGGAGGCTTAAAGCCTCCCAAGGCTATTGGTAAGAAATAGCTGAGTGCTATTGGTAACAATTTGTTGTCAATGACTACTATCTATCGACTATGATTGACTGGAAACCCACTTCACCACAAAACCCCTGGCCTCAAGCATGCCTCAAGACTTTATTTCCCTACATACTGGTAAGCCCGAGCCTTGCCTCAACCCGATTTCTCATCTGGCCATGATCCTGTGATCTCCATTTGGAGGATATTTGTTAGCTCGCCCACATAAAAAAGACCCCAAAGTATTTTTGTATTGTTACATTAAATAAAAAAACCCTTTGCCCCTTAATATATAAGCAATATAATTTTTAAGTTTTCATGAATATTTAATACCGCAATATGAATGAACGTGATATTATATTGCCTTCTAGTGAAGCCCCCATGCCTCGAATTAATGACCTCTTTGATCAAATGAGAGGACCAAAGGTGTTTTAAAAAATTGACTTGAGGTCTAGTTACCATCATATAAGAATCAAGGAGGAAGATATTCATAAGACAACATTTAGAACAAGGTATGGGAACTATGAGTTTGTATTGGTACCATTTGGTCTCACGAGTGCACTAGTTACATTCATGTGTCTCATGAATAGTGTTTTTAGCAAGTATTTGGACAAGTTTGTACTTGTTTTTCTATATGACATTCTTATCTATTCTAAGAATGAAGAAGAGCATGAAGAACATTTGAGAATGGCCTTGCAATTGCTAAGGGATCATAAGCTATATGCAAAGCTGAGCAAATGTGACTTTTACAAAGATAAAATTCATTATTTGGATCACATTAACTCAGAGGAAGGAATAATAGTGGACCCTGAGAAGATTGAATCCATTATGAATTGGCCAACTCCAAGGAACGTGACAAATGTGAGATCCTTTACGGGACTTGCTGGTTATCACATGAGATTCATTGAAGTATTTTCCAAGGTTGCACTTCCAATCACTTCTTTTCAAAAGAAGGGGATAAAATTTGATTGGACACCAAAATGTGAAGAAAGTTTCAAGTGGTTGAAGAATATTCTTACAAGTGCACCAATTTGAAAATTGCAGATCTAGAAAAGGAATTTATGGTGTGTACTGATGCATGCACTCAAGCAATTGGAGGAGTTCTTATGCAAGACAACCATGTGGTATGCTATGAGTCAAGAAATTTGAAGGAGCATGAGAAAAACTATGCTACTCATGATTTAGAGCTTGCAACCATAGTGCATGCTTTAAATATGTGGAGGCACTACTTGATGGTCAGAAAATTCGAGCTAAGGACAGACCACTGTGGTCTAAAATACTTGTTTAAGCAGGAAACATTAAATGCTAGGCAAGCTAGATGGCTAGAATTTTTGTGTGAAATATTTGATTTTGAGATCAAACACATAAAAGGTAAAAAAATAAGGTGGTTGATGCACTCAATAGAAAAGTACATGAAATGCATGTGGCAACCCTTAGTACATGCCAATAAGATTTGAGGCAGTAGGTTGTTGACCATATTATTGAAGATGAAATGTATGTGCAAATAAAGGACAAATTATAGCAACATAACCTTGAAAATAAATATGAAGGGTATCATTTGGAAGGTGATGGAATTATTACTAATTATAAGAATAGGATTTATATTCCAAATGTGGAATATTTGAGGAAGATTGTTATGGATGAAATCCATAAAGCTCCATATTCCGGTCACCTAGGATATCAGAAATAAATTGCTACAACCATAAAGCAATACTTTTGGCCAGGGATGAAGAAGGACATTGTTGAATACATTTCTAAGTGCACGAAATGTCAGCAGGTGAAGGTTGAACACCAACACCCAACAGGTTTATTGCATCCATTGCCACTTCCAGAATGGAAATGGGAGATAATTTCCATGGATTGTATTACGGGTTTGCCAACGACAATAAAGCAGCATGATTCCATCACGGTGGTGGCATACAAGTTAACAAAGGAAACACATTTTATACTGGTTAATTCCACATATAAAGCCGATGCCAATGCAACTATTTTCATGAAGGAAGTTTTTAGATTGCATGGATTACCTAAGGAAATAATTTTTGACAGGGATACCAAGTTCAATTCAAATTTTTGGAAAGGTCTTTTTGCAGATTTTGGTATGCAACTGAACTTTAGCACAATATACCATACTCAAACAGATGGGAAAACAGAAAGAGTGAATCAGGTTCTTTGAAGACATGCTTCACATGTATGTAATGGACACACCATCCAAGTGGGAGGATTATCTACACTTGGTAGAGTTTGCATATAATAATGGGAAACAAGCATCATTAGGCATGAGTCCATTTGAGGATTTGTATGGTAGGAAGTGTAGAACACCAGTGACTTGGGATAATCCAGTGAATAAATTGTACTTGGGCCAGAATTGCTTAAGGAAATGGAACAAGAGGTTGCAAAGATCAGGCATAATTTAAAAGTGACCCAATATAGATAAAAAAATTATGTAGATAAGCATAGGGTGCATAGGGATTTTAGTTTTGGGGATCATGTTTATCTTAGAGTGAGGCCAAGGAAGAGTTCCTTGAATCTTGAGAGTTGTGACAAGATATCACCCAGATATTGTGGGCCATTTGAAGTGCTTGAAAGAATAGGGCCAGTTGCATATAGACTTGCATTTCCTGCTAACACTAGAGATAATAATAATTTTCATATTTCCTTGCTTAAGAAATATGTACATGATCCTAACCATGTGATTAATTGGGATGTGATCCAGGTGGAACTCGAGGGAGAGTTCCAAACCAACCATTATGCATCCTAGACAAGAAGGTAACATTGCTCCGGAACCAAGCCATTGGATAGGTGAAGGTGCAATGCAAGCACTACAGTCCCAACGAGGATACATGGGAGCTGGAGGATGCCATGAGAGTGGCATATCCATTTTTGTTCAATTTTGAAGAGCACTGAGGACAATGCTAATTTAAGGGGAGGGGAATGTATATCCCGATTTTGACCCCGTCACATTAAAATTGTAAATGATATAATATCCTTATAAAAATCGTGGTGAGGAGCTCAAGGCCACTACCCCACCATCGATTTAGTGTTTTATGTATCGACAATTACAAATTGATGCATACGGTTCTCGTGCTAGCCAGTCATGGTAGAAATTACAAATATCATGTAAATATGTAATTTAATAAAATACCCATAACTAGCTATGCAATGCAACAAGAGTATGTGGGCATGATTTTTACAAGGAATAGGGAGGGGAAATATTTAAACCCTTGATCCAATGTGTTAAGCCAAGTGTCAATGAGAGAACCCATGAACCCTAAACTACCCATCTTGACTTTTGCACCCAATCATTTATTTCTTCCAAGAGTTGGTTGAGGTAGTTAATGCTTTGGGTAATGGAGAGGTATGGATGTCCCAATTTCGTGTATGGGAAAGCCATCAATTTTTAAAATTGTGTTTGGATTCTTGGTCAAGAAAACACCCATGAAATTGCTCCCCAACCTATTATTCATCCATCATTTTTTATCTCTCACGAGTTCAGGTCATGCTGGGCATTTTTTCCACGTTTTTCCCCGTGTTTCCTTCATTCTCAGCTGGGAGAAGGGCGTTTTGGTGTTGTAGAACAGTGGGGGAGAAGGGAAATTGATTTGGGGGTCAATAGAGGCATTCTTGGCCATATGAATGCTCATATTCCTGTGGGAGAAATCGTTTTCTTACCTGTGGTTATTTCTCCATCCCACAATTCATTTTTGTTGTGCCACGATTTGGGAAAACCAATGGGAATCCCATTTTGTTCATCCCATAGTTAAAATAATTTTCCATCACCAACAATTGTGTATTGCTGTGTGTTTGAAATATATCTTTGGCTTGGGTTATATGTATCCTTTGATAATGGGAATCCCATTTTGTTCATCCCATAGTTAAAATAATTTTCCATCACCAACAATTGTGTATTGCTGTGTGTTTGAAATATATCTTTGGCTTGGGTGATATGTATCCTTTGATTTTTCTTGACTTGTGTGTAAGAAACCAAGAGTGGAAGAGGATTCATAATTGGCTTCATAAACTTAGTGAAGCATGTAACCTCACTAAAGATCAAAGGGCTTTGGATACTTTTCTATGCACACCCTGAAGAGCACTAGAAGGGAAGGTATGGCTCGAGGGAGTGTGTAGTACTGAAGGGAATACTTCCTTGTGTTGGGTGTGTAGGTATTTTGGGTTCCAAGCTAGGTAGATCTTGTAGAGGTGCCAATAAATTTGTGGTTGAGCTCACTAGATTAGCGATTCCTTCCTTTCTACTGCCTTAGCAGCCTGATAAACCCAATTGTGGATTGGCTTGGATAAATTGTGATGTAATACTCTGCTGTGTGTTAGTGGTTGTTCCCTTTTTCCTTGTGGAAATCATGCCCAGCTTGGGGGTGGCAATTGTGTTGAGATATTGATGAGAACAGTTGGCCTATGGCTGGGTGGAACGTTGTAGTTGCATAGCCAATTGCTCGGGACTACATCATTTCAAGATAAGTATTCTCTATGTATTTCAATTCTGCAATGTTTTTAATTGAGGACTATTATGATTATGCAAATAAATGTATGATGATAGTGTGTGTATAATAGATTTTGTTTACACTGTATATGTTTATCTATACATCTACACATATGAATTTGACTTGCATATGCATTTTGTTAATGATGAATGGGGGTTGAGTTTTGTAAAATGCCCGAAATTTTAGTCATGTTCCCTTCCTGGAGTGGGATCGATGGAAGGGGACGTGACATTGGGAAGCCATGTATGCTTTGATATGAGAATGAACCTTGTGCTTGAAGCACTATGATCTTGTATGGTGTTTGTGGAAAGCTTGGAGAACTCTGTTATAGTTCCTCTGTGTCCACTGCTTGTCTCTGTCCCGATCTTGCACATAAATCCTAATGGTGAATGGACATGTCTCGAGGGACCTGGGTGGTGAAGGGATTACCATTGCACCTGATAGTGAGGTGGAGGAGAAAGTAGGCGGTGAGGAATTGACTTGTGGCTTCTCAAATTGATATTTTGATCTATTCTGGAGTGCACCTCTGCTTATGGATCTGTGGCCTCAACTTGGAGGTGGCTTGTCAAAGTGACTCTGGCTTGGCAGTGCCTAAGGATGGGTGGAAAATGGTACGATTGATTCCAGTTGCATATTAATGAGATAATTGTTCCATTCTATTTTTTTTCATATGTTAATATGAATCATTTGTTATTTTATTGCAACCATGGAAGTTGAGTTAATATTTACTTGTGAAAGTGGTATTTGTGCAAATCGATGGATGCAGATTGATCGAGTTTCCTCAAGGGATCTTGCTTATACTTTCTATATATTAGATATGATTGAAATATATGTTTATATGTTGTTATCCATGCTTTTATTGCACCCTATATGGCTGATTTTCATTGTGTTTGTGCATGTGAATTTCTATCTTGATGATCAGATGTAGGTTGTTCTGTTTACTGCTTGAGACCTGGTGGATAATATTAGTTATTTATTCTCTGATATTGATAGAAGATGTAGTAATTGAGTTGCATGTTTATTTTCTATATATTAACCTTCAAGTTCTCCCTCTATGTATGGTTTGATTCGTGTTTTAGTTTAACAGTTGAAATTTCTAAGTTTTGATGACTATTTTATGGGTTTCACTGCTTAAAAATTAGATTGTTTTGATAGTTTCTCTGTAGATTTTATTATTTGATGGTGTATGGATATACATGAACATGCTAGTGCACCCTTAGTGGCTATAGATCCCTATATGTATTTTATGCTTTTTATTTGGGACTCATAGTTGATTTTGCAGGGAATTAGATGCTTATCGGATGATCTAGTTGTGAAATTGATAGCTAATTGTAGATATAATTTTCTGTATGAGTTAGTGGCTGTAGATGGCTGCTTTGTGCCTATTGTTATTCATTATTGAATGGATGTATATGTTAGATTCATATATGATCCACTAAGCAATGCTAAGCTGTTAAAGATGGTGCCATAGATGGGATTTATGATGGTGTCTTGATTGCATAGTTCATCTGTTGAAAATCTTGAATTGTGATTATATAGTATTACTGGGATGATTATGGTCACCCTTAATGTTTCAATAATGCTAAGGTCCAATTTTAATAAGCTTGTAAATCTGGTTGCATTATCATACTTGCATCTGCATGATCTTTCGGGGAGTTTTATAATTGTTTTTTGTTAAGATTATATGCTACTAAAGACTAAATTCTAAATTCATGAGAATTTAATGCATTTTCATAATAACAGCATAACAAGGATCTCTGAAAGATACACAATCACAAGGTACACAACAATATATCCTAGGAAACCCTCAAGGGGAAGAAAACCCAGCAAGAACTTCCTCAATATAGATAACCAAAGTACAATGCCCAAAATACGTCTCACAAATAAGAGAGACAAACCCAAACTCTAGAGCCAAGCCAATCCTCCTCCTCCTTCGCAAACTTCTCTCTCTCCTCTAATGTGCAATGCATGAAATGAATGAATGGTACAAATGAGAGGAAGTCACTCTCTATTTATACTTTACTTTTCACTTGACTCTTAACCCAGCTAGGTCGGTCTCACTTAACTGACTAGGACAACCTCTCCTAGAAAGACTCAAATAATATTATATTACATTCTTTAGGGTACTAACGACCTGACTTACAATGGAGGTTTTACCTCATCAATTTTACATGAGAAAATATAATAATGACATCCCCGACATAGTTACAATAATAAAATACAAGTAGAATATTCTTTGAAGTTACATTAATTCGACACTCCCCCTTAACAAGAAGGATATTCTATTGACAACAACAACAACATGTGTAAATCCACACAATGTCATCGGAGGGAGGAGGGGAATCATAAACAACATCAACTGGAACATTGGTTGGTACATCTATAAATCATTGGAATTTCTTCAACAACATCATCATCTGCAGCATGAGGCTGGAACATCATCATCCGCAACACTCGAGCATCATCATCTACAGTATTAGAACATCATCATCTACAACAATGGAGCATCCTCATCTACAGTACTGGAACATCATCATCTGCAGCACTGGAGCATCCTCATCTACAATATTGGAACATCATCATCTGCAGCACTGGAGCATCCTCATCTTCAATACTGGAACATCTGCAGCACTGGAATATCATCACCTACAACACACATGATCCTTCCTTTCTGAATTATGGGATCATGTACAATACTTCCTTTCGGAACTCGGGATTTAGTCCAACAACTTTGGTGATCCTTCCTTTCAGAACTAGGGATCATGGATATTCCTTCCTTTCGAAACTCAGGATTCAATCCAACAACTTTGGTGATCCTTCCTTTCGGAACTAGGGATCATGGACAATCCTTCCTTTTGGAACTCAGAATTTAGTCCAACAAATTTTGACGATCCTTCCTTTTGGAACTAGGGATAATGGAAAATCCTTTCATACTAATCTCTTGGAGCTTGCTTCAACCCATACAAATCCTTCTTCAGTTTGCAGACATTCGTTTCTCTGTTTTCAACCTCAAATCCTTGTGGTTGTTCTATGTACACTTCTTCTTCAATGACACCATTCAGGAAAGTTGTTTTCACATCCATCTGGTGTAACTTCCACTTCATCGTGGCTGCAAGTACCATGATGGTTCTAATTGAAGTGTACCTTGCTACCGGTGCAAATGTTTCTTCATAGTCGATCCATTCCTTTTGGGAGAATCCACAAGCCACAAATCTAGCTTTGTATTTTTAAATACTTCCATCCGCTACATGTTTTATCTTGTATATCCATTTGGAAGATAACACACTTTTACCTTATGGTTTGGGAACTATGTCCCATACATCATTCTTCATTATAGATTGGTATTCTTCCATCATAGCTTCTACCCATTCTTTCTTTTGAATGGATTCTTCAAAACAAGTAGGTTCTTTGTCTACAAGATCACACATCAAAGCCACATAACTGGAAAATGGCTTTGGTTTCTTGCTTTCTCTTGAGGAGCCTTCTGGAACTCCATACGTTTCTGCATCTTGAATAATTTCACGATCTCAAGCTGTCTTTCTCTTGCGAGATATAGTCATGGGTGGAGGTTCTTGGGGCTCCAACATATCATGATCTTCTGGAGTCTCATCATCAAGAGAGGGTGCAACGTCTATAACTCTAGGAGCTTTATCTTCTTCATATACTTCTTCATGCTGACACTTTCTGGATTTCTTAAGAGCTTCATATTCATCAAATGTTACATCCCTTCTAATATCCATGTGATGGTAGCATGGTATATAGATCCTAAATTCCTTGGAGACCTCACAGTATCCAACAAAGATTTCTTTCTTTCCGGAAGGATCCAACTTGGTTCTTTTCTCTTTTGGAATATGAACAAAAAATGGAAAACCAAAAATCTTGAAATGAATTACCTCTGGTTTCTTTTCTGTGAACATCTCTTCGGGGGTATTGAACCCAAGCGAACTATGGGATATTCTATTTTGGACATATACTGTTGTCCTTACTGCTTCATCCCATATATGCATAGGAATATCTTGATCATGGATCATTGTCTTCACTTCTTCCATAATAGTTCGATTCTTTCTTTCAGCAACACCATTTTGTTGAGGATTGTAGGGAGTGGTAAGCTCCCTCTTAATCCAAACATCCTTGCAAAAGGATTCAAAGTATTTAGAGGTATATTATACTCCATTATATGACCTGAGTGTCTTGATATTTCTTTTTGAAAGATTCTCTATCAAGGCTTTGAATTCCTTGAACTTTCCGAATACTTCATCTTTTGTCTTCAAAAGGTAAACCCAAGTCTTTCTAGAATAATCATCAATGAATGTGACATAATATACATACCCAAGGATAATTTTAGGGGCGAAATTTAGCCCATGGGCTATTTTTCCAAAAAAAGATTCACCAATTTGCATTTTTTGAAGCCCCATTTCGCCCAATTTTGATGGGGTAAACTTTTTTCATTCTAAAAATCACCAAATTATTATATAAACTACATAAAATCCTAATAAATTGAAATAATTTTAGAAAAATATCGCCAAATATTTTATAGTTGACATTTTAAGAATTCATAAGATTCCCCAAGGTTTATACACTTTTAAATAAGTATGTGTCCTTAAAATTATCCCTGTAACATAGCCACTTAACGATGTTGAAGGAATTGGTCCACATACATATGAATGTATAAGTTGCAATATCCCTTTCATCTTGGTGTCGTTCTTCGGAAATGGATTCTTTATGTTCTTTCCCTTTGCACATCCTTTGCATATTCCTTCATGGTTAATCTTTAGATCATGTAACCCAGTTAATACCTTTCTCACATGTGGTAAGTATTTGTAGCTTTTGTGAGCACGTCTTCTATGACATAGTTCACATGGACTTGTAGTATCATGAATCAAAGCTGCTTCTGAATGTCCTTTTAGTTTATATAGACCTCCTTCTTCTATTCCAATAAAAACTGCATCTTCTATAGATTTTCCTTTGGGCCACATGAGAACTTCTCCATCTATAAAGGAAACCCTAAACCCTTTCTTATCTAAAGCCGAGATAGAAAGTATGTTCTTCTTTAGGCCTGGTACATATAATACATCCTTCATCTTCATTAGGGTTCCTGAATCAAGCTTGTAGGTGGATTCTCCTATTCCATTAATAGGGTATTGATAATCATCTCCTAATGATTCCTTTTGAGGGGAGTTCTTTTCTTCTAGAATGGAGAGAGTCTTCTTCTGACCTGTCATGTGCTTTGAATCGCCGCTATCTATTAGCCATGTGTCATTTCCAGGTATCACGAACCGAGAGAGAGCGGAGAATAAAACATATTCTTCTAATTCTTCCTTTGCTTTCTTCCTGGGAGGTTCTTCTTCTTTTTCTTATTCTTCTTCGACTAAATGTGCATGATGTATTTTGATACTCTTCTTCATGTATTCTTCTATTCTTACTGGACAATCTTTGGCAATATGTCCCATCTTATCACAATGAAAACATTGATAAGAAGAGAAGTCTTTTCGCTTGTAGTTTTCCTTCTTATACTTCTGAAACTTCTTAGGTGGATGAAACTCCTTATGAGTTTCCTTCTTGAAACAATATTTTCCCTTTACTCTTTTAGTATGAGTAGCTAGGGATTGATCATCTTCTATGAGTAGTGCTTCTCGATTTGCCACTCTAGCTTCCTTTTGAACGCATTCTTCCCATACTACTTCAAATAGTAGACTTTACTTTCTTGCACACATTGTTTGGATAAAAGAGTCCCAAGGTCTAATGATACCATTGAGAGCAGTCATCACTAATTCATCTTCGTCAAGCTTGTCTCCAATTTCTTCTAGTTGTTCTTTGAATTGAGTAACACTAGTAAAGTAAACTTGGATAGATTCACCTTGATTCATCTTCGTGCTTTTGAGTTGGGTTCTCAAATTCATCTTTCAATTGATGTTTCTTCCTTAATACATTATTGATAGGGCATCAAACATATCCTTTGGAGTTTTCTTGGAGGACACTTGAGGAATCAAGTGATCCTTGATGGAGTGTGCTATGATCCTAGTGGCTTTAATCATGTCCTTCTTATGATTTTCCTTAGCTTCAGCTTCTTCGGGTTCTGGTACATCTTCTTTAACAAACTTTGAAATATCATTCTCTTTTAGAATGAGTCCAATCCTATACTTCCAAGCATGAAATTTCTCTATTCCTTCCAACTTGTCATCAAGCTTAGTACTTGGGGCCATTTTATCCTGGAGAGCAGAGAATAACCAAAAATTAAAATTTCTCAAAAGTAAAAACTGAACTCACCAAAAGATGTGTTTGACTGAGGCGAGTATGCTGTACACTTCGTTTATGAAGATTCCAAAATTTCACCCTTGAAATTTGACTTGTGAAATTCGGGTCTGCAGTTTTTGGTTTTCTATGGTTTTCTGATTTTTCTGGTCCAAATTCAAACTAGGGTTTCATTTTATGGAAGATTAACCCACGGAAAAATTTTGATATTGGTGCCAATAGATGCTCCTAGGAGGGGTGCACTTGCCTATGCCACTTGCACTAAAAAATTCCACTTTTGTAAGAAGCCCTAATTTTTATGCTGAGAGAGAGAGAGAGAGAGAGAGAGAGAGATTTACCTTATGAGAGTTGCTCGTTAGAGGCTAGCTCTGATACCATGTTAATATTATATGCTACTAAATACTGAATTCTAACTTCATGAGCATTTAATACATTTCCATAATAGCAGCATAAAAATGATCTCTGAAAGATACATAATTACAAGGTAAACAACAATATATCCTAGGAAACCCTCAAGGGGAAGAAAACACAACAAGAACTTCCTCAATATAGATAACCAAAGTACAATGCCCAAAATAGGTCTCACAAATAAGAGAGACAAACCCAAACTCTAGAGCCAATCCAATCCTCTTCCTCCTTCACAGACTTCTCTCTCTCCTCTAATGTGCAACGCATGAAATGAGTGAATGGTACAAATGAGAGGAAGTCACTCTCTATTTATACTTTACTTTTCAGTTGACTCTTAACCCAGCTAGGTCGGCCTCACTTGACTGACTGGGCCGACCTCTCCTAGAAAGACTCAAATAATATTATATTACATTCTTTAGGGTACTAACGAGCCGACTTACAATGGAGGTTTTACCTCATGACTTTTACATAACCAAATATAATAATGACATCCCTGAACGGAGATAAAACATCCCCGATGTAGTTACAATAATAAAATACAAGTAGAATATTCTTTGAAGTTACATTAATTCAACATTTTGAAGGTGTCACAACTTATTTTAATGGTTGAATGTTGTTTTAAATTGGCTTGGTGGTATGTTATCCTATCCTTTGGTTGACTCTATTCCACTGTACAATACCTTTATTCAGATTTCCTTTGGGTTTACATGTTCCCATGACCTTGATTTCAGGGCTGGGTACACTACAAGTGGTATCAGAGCTTAGGTTCCAACTCTCCAGCTGTTGAGATTATTATGGATTTATAACTCTGTTTATATGTATTTGGAGATTATAAAATATGCATAGTGAAAAAAATTTGACCCCCCTTATGTTAATGGAAGAATTAGAAGCCTCAATTAGTGCCTTAATTTAGAGATCATTTTGAATGCATTTTTATCTATTTTAATTTCAAAGGTTAAGAGATTATGGATCTGCTAGTATATGTAATATATTATCATAGATTAGTATATATATTGTAAGATATAATATATAAGGGTGTATAAAGTAAATAATTATATGTAGTGTATATATATTAATGTATGTGAATGGTAAGGTGTATATATATATATATATGTGGGTAAAAGCTTGGTAATGTGTCTTACAATGAAAAATTTCATTTCATTACACCATTATCTAATTCTCAATGGATTTATAGATTTATGAACAAATAATTTTAGTTCATTAGTTCATCGCCGCAAAAGGGGAAAAACTGAGACACATTATCATGCTTTTACCCATGTATGTATGTATGTATGTATGTGGATCTGTTGGTACTTGAGAAAGAAGGGGTTCTAGTGGCACCTACAGGCCTCCCGAAGTTATTTGGGGAATTAAGAATTTATATGTATGTTGAAAGATGTAAACTAGGCTGCAGAGAACTTGTATGGATTTTTGCTTGAGAATGGTAGTGTTTTTGATAAAATTTGGAAGGATAAATGTTCATATTATGAGATCTTATGAAGCATGAATATAACTTAGAAAATTTATATGATGATCTTTGGTTGAATCACCAACATCCATGGAAAGTCTAGGAAAATTCAATGAACAGACCTCCCTTTTACCTGGGAATTAGTGCTCAATTTTGAATAAATTCATTTGATAAAGGGAAATTTGTTTTGGTTGACCGGGGAATGTGCATACGTGTTGTTGATGGTATCTAACTTACAAGAAAATTTTCTTCCCATTTGGAGGATTTCCTTTGAAAATTATGAAGTTGAAGCTTTCAGTCCACAATTATAGTGTACTAGTGGTTTTTTCCAACTGAGTTTCAATGATTCCTAAATACAATCTAGAAATCCACGTGAGATGAAACAAATTCCTAACATTTTAGTATGAAGTGGTGCTCAGTGTGGAGGCCCTGTAGTGACCAGAATCACCTTATGTCCCTATTCAATTTTCTTGAATTGCACTTTAAATATGTAGTTAATGATTATTTCTAAAGATCGTTATGCATTGGATCTGAGATGAAAAGTGGTATGAATGAAGAAGGAACATGTTAGTTATGTCAGTTAATGAATGAACATGTAGTGTGGTTATTGAATTGTAGTCTTGAATCCCAATTAGAGCAGTGACGAACAAGACTCAATAAGTATAGAAAAGGAAGCTACAAAGATCAGAGGTGGAATTGGAAATTGCATAGAATCCATACAGCCTGAAGAAGAATTGTTGGGAAAAGTCTCAAACCCTTGAGTTTGGAAGGTTCAGTAAGATATATGTGTTATAGATAATATGTATGATATTATATATTTTTGTATATATGTGTGATTTAGTATGGTAGTACCCGTGTGTATTAGATGGGTATAATATATATATATATATATATATATATATATATATATAGGTATGGAATCGTATATTGTGTATATTATGGTATATTGGTAGTAGAGTATATATGGATATTATATATCTAATGTGATAATAATCATATATAATGCTATGATAAATAGTGGTATATGTAGTCTACATGTATATGGTTTTATAATTAGCTATATGTTTGATGTGCTTGTGTGATGTTATTGAGAAATTATTTGATGCTTATCAGATGTGATGTAGATGTGATTGTCATTGATTAATGTATGGTATTCCGATTGATGTATTCTGATTGTTGTGTGTATGATTGATGATCGCATGGTTAATATTTTTATGGATGATGTTGTATGGTAAGTTGATGCATGCATGGTTGTCATTGTGATTGATATATAATTGATGTATTATGAATTGATGTTTTACAGTTGAATGGATGGATGTGGTATGGTTGGTGTATTATGGTTATGAATTATAATGGTGGATATCAATTATTAAAGGTGGGGTATATCGATGTATCTTAATATATGTGATGTATATAGCTAGTTATGATATATGTATATATAGTATAATGATGTTGTGTATGTTTTGTGAATAGTGAGAAACATATCTTTGTTGAAAGGTTATCCTTGTGTTATTCTCTTATATTTTTGTTGGAAAGTATCTTGGAGATAGTTCATGCATATTTGTTGGAACATGTTTTATCTGTAAAAGTATCTTAGTGCATTTCATGTACCCTTCATGCATTTCAAGTATCTTATAGTATGTGTATAATGTATGATTGAATTGATTAGAATGTGTTTCGGGTAGATGCATTTCAAGTGTTTTGATTTCATGTACCTTTGACGTATTTCATGTGAATAATTATAATTTATTTCACGTATCTTGTATTCTGGAGATGTATTTTCATGTACCTTATTGAACAATGTGTATATATATGTGTGTGTGTGTGTGTGTTATGTTAGCCATGTGGTTGTTGCAATGTGAAGAAAGTATCTTTGTAGAAGAATATCCTTATATCATATATTTTTATATACATGATGTTAATCATATGAGTGATTGGAATATGATTTTCAGGTGTATGAATCTTTGTTGAAGGTTTGAAGGCCTTGTAAAAAGGATTGAAGACCCTATGATAGGGATTGAAGATCAACCCTTGCTTCCTTGAGTCCACTCTACTAGTCCTGGTTCTCCCATAGGTAGTGGAGACAAACAAGAAAATAGGTGGTAGTGGGAAGTATTGTGGTTAGAAAGATGTTATCGTTTTGAGGCATGCATGGGAATGCTTGTGAGAGTTTGAAAGATGTTATCTTTCTAATGCAAGTATGGGCATGCATGTTATCCTTTTGTAAAGGCATGTATGTATTACACATTTAGGACAATGCATTATTTAAGGGGGATGGGAATGTAATACCGTGTGTGTTAAGCCCTGCACATATGTAATTTGTTGTTGTTTATTATTGTGGCACTAGGTGCCAGGAAAAGGGTCTTTAAGTACCGAGATACATTATTACCAGCATAGATCCATCTTAAACCCGTAAATATCAAACGCTGAGAGGGATCCAATTTCTTGAGATGTATTTCTTTTTTTAAATTTAAACTCGAGAAATTTGATCTCTCTTGATTGATAGATCCGGGTTTAAGTTTTAAGTTTTATTTTATAAATGAACATCTATTTTTTAATTACTTTTCATAATATTTTATTTTATGAACCAACATGGATTTTTTTTAAATACTTTCCATAATTTTTTATTTTATGAGCCAACATGAATTTTTTTAATTATTTTGTTAGTAACAAACGTTACATCACAAACGTTACAACATCTCCCCCATACTTACTTTACTTTACTTTACTTATTTTTACTTTAATGTTACAAACATTACTAATGTTACATCACGTTACAAGATCTCTCCCATAATATTCACTATCACTATTATTTTTGGCCCACATGTTACTAATGTTACATCACGTTACAAGATCTCTCCCATAATGGGTTGTGGAGCGCCTCTCGACGCAACAAGATCTCTCCCATAATATTCACTATCACTCTTATTTTTGGCTGACATGTTATTAATGTTACATCACGTTACAAGATCTCTCCCATACTGGGTTGTAGAGCGCCTCTCGGCCCAATAATAAAAATTAAGTTATACCAATCATATATACCACATTTAATTTTTTTCTAATATAAATATACTACATTTAATATATTTTATATCTTCCACATAATTATATATTTTTAAATAAATATTTGATTTATAACCTAATGTATATCTTTTACATAATTATATATTTTTAAATAAATATTTGATTTACACTATAATTACATAATTATATATATTTTAAATAAATATTTGATTTACACTATAAAGTGGCAGGTCATGGACATTGAAATTAACCATTTTTTCGAGAAAAATGTATTTAATTTTTTTGAGTTGTGATTTCCAAAGTTATGTATAGACTCCCAAATGATTTCTCTTTAATCGAGAAAATAATTGGAAAAATAAAATCCAAAAGTTAACATTAAAACAAATAAACATATTAATTACCTTAAACATAAATATATTTGCTTGTGAGCTTTTTGAATTTTGTGCAGTCGAGGGGATAGGATACTCAGTTGCACAGACATAGGAGGGCTCGTCCGATCAACGATCAACGCTGTGCGAGGTGCCAAAGATAGATCTACCGTGCGAGCTAAGAATTAACGCGACACCAACCGAAAATAAGACGCAGTTACTACAACCAATTAGATAATAGATACATGCTTTTTTATGTAATTGAAAAATATTTATTTTTTACATTCTATAGTTTAACTTTGGAAATGAATTTATAATTTTATAATTTTTGCAAACCAAAAACCTGAACGATTACAATATGCAAAAAAATTGAAGGAGACATTATAATAATTAATTTTTTCAAATTGATATGGTAATAATTAATTTATTTTTTAATCAATATTTGGATGTCTTGGGGTTTTCCAGGGTGCTAAATTTATCTAGATATTTAGAAAAACTATTTAATTAACACAAATTGCAGGATTTTTAGATTTCATATAACTTTAGACAACTTAAAATAGTAAAAGAGAAATAGGAACTGAACTGTGAGTTACATTGAGTTAAATTGTAACCAAATCCGAAATGACAACTAAACGAAGATGGTTTTCTCCTTTTGGGTTTCCATGGTAAACATTGTTAATTGCATGTACATTAATTAATATGTTGTGAAATTGTATTCCCTGCTTTATGGATGTTGTATTCGTTGTTGTCCTATAGTTATATTAATTAATGGAAGAATCATAGTTCGAATAGTTACTTCCAACTCTGCAATCTGAAAAATAGTTTATAGTCCATTGCTATATTAAGAAATATGTAATTCCTAAGATACATGAAGGCCTCCTCTTAGGTGTTTTAAGGAGTCAACTAAATTTATTAATTGATTACCATTGCATAAATGTTTAATTAATGGTGTTCGTGTTGGACGGTGGGAGAGAGACAGAAGGTCATATATAGGCTGAGTGGGCATGACATTCATAGTGCATGACATCCATAGATCCGCTGGGTATGAGAGGTATATTGTCTAAGAGTTTATTTAGCATATATGGTTAACTGAGTATTGAATTAGACCAGCATAGATCCATCTTAAACCCGTATCTATCAAGCACCAAGAGGGATCCAATTTCTTGAGGTGTATTTCTTTTTTTAAATTTAAACTCAAGAAATTTAATCTCTCTTGATTGATAGATCTGGGTTTAAGCTTTAAGTTTTTATTTTATAAATGGACATCTATTTTTTAATTACTTTTCACAATATTTTATTTTATGAGTCGACATGGATTTTTTTTAAATACTTTCCATAATTTTACTTTTTTTTACATTTTAATTAATCGCCGACATACATTTTATTTTTTTACTTTTCATTAAATACTTTCCATTACATTTTACTTTTTTTTGCATTTTAATTAATGGTCGACAATAATAAAGACAAACGTTACATGTAACGTTACAAAGACAAATGTTACATGTTACAACATCTCCCCCATACTAGGCTGTAGAGCACCTCTCGGTGCAATTATTATTTTGTAAATAATTAATTAATCAAAATAACTAGCACACTAGAGACCACAAAAGAATATGGGAGCCATAGATCCACAATGTGAGGGGGAATGGGGACATTCCTAGAATGTTAGAACTTGTCTGGTTGAGCTTGGTCTATATTTATGCCTTGGTGGATTTATTAGTTGATGATCACCCAAACATTGTACAACAAACCCAACATTTTATTATTTTAGCCTATGTTGGAACTATTGATCCTAATTCATGATTTAGTGGGCTTCTCTTAGTACCTGGGTGGATTCCACTTGTTGATTGATCCCCTTTGGTGGTTTTGTAACTCCTTTTTGGAGGTTACACTTGGTTTTGTAACCCCTACTTGCACAAGTGTGCCCTCACTGGCTATTTTTAGCCTTGGTTTGTGTAACTCCTTGTGTAACCCCTCCTTTGCTATTTTGGGAATATGCTTTGGATTGTGTAATTCATAACCTCACTATTTTGAATTCCTCTACATGGATGAAGTTGCTACACATGAATTTGAGTTGGGTGGAGTGACATGGAGCCACTCTCCTTGAAATTCGAATTACATGGGTTGGATTCGAGTTAGCCTTTTTTGGTTGAGTTAACCCCCCTTGGGTTGAATCAAATTGGCTTATCTTGGTTTGATTTGACCCACTTGGGTTCGAATTGCCTTATTTAGTCTATAAATCCATGCTTTATCTCCTTGGTTAGGGGGTTGATTATTGTTGGTTTTTCTTGGTTGTTCATGCCATTGATGCTCAAAGCTTGGGAAGCCATGTATGCTCTGATATGAGAATGAACCTTGTGCATGTGTAACTCCTTGTGTAACCCCTCCTTTGCTATTTTGGGAATATGCTTTGGATTGTGTAATTCATAACCTCACTATTTTGAATTCCTCTACATGGATGAAGTTGCTACACATGAATTTGAGTTGGGTGGAGTGACATGGAGCCACTCTCCTTGAAATTCGAATTACATGGGTTGGATTCGAGTTAGCCTTTTTTGGTTGAGTTAACCCCCCTTGGGTTGAATCAAATTGGCTTATCTTGGTTTGATTTGACCCACTTAGGTTCGAATTGCCTTATTTAGTCTATAAATCCATGCTTTATCTCCTTGGTTAGGGGGTTGATTATTGTTGGTTTTTCTTGGTTGTTCATGCCATTGATGCTCAAAGCTTGGGAAGCCATGTATGCTCTGATATGAGAATGAACCTTGTGTTTGAAGCATTGTGATATTGTATGGTGTTTTTGGAAATCCTACACAACTCTGTTATAGTTCCTCCATGTCCACTGATTGTCTCTGTCCCGATCCTGCACATAAATCTTGATGATGAATGGGATGTCTCGAGGGACTTGAGTGGTGAAGGGATTACCATTCCACCTGGTAGTGAGGTGGAGGAGAAAGGAGGTGGAAAGGAATTGAGTTGTGGCTTCTAAAACTGATATTTTGAGCTATTTTTTAGTGCACCTCTACTAGTGAATCCATGGCCTCAGCTCAGGTGTGGCCTGCCAAAGTGATATCTGGCTTGGCAGTGAGTAAGACTGGGTGGAACATGGTCCGGTTGATGCTAGTTGCATATTAATGAGATACATGTTCAATTATACGTTATTTCATATGTTTATATGAAGCATTAGTTATTTTATTGTAGCAATTGAAGCTGAGTTGATACTTACTTGTGAAAGTGGTTTTTGTGCAAATCGATGGATGCATATTGATGGACTTTCCTGGGACCTTGCTTATACTTTCTATATATCAGATATGATTGAAATATATGTTTATATGCTGTTATCCACGCTTCTATTTCACCCTATATGGATGATTTTAATTGTTTTTATGCATGTGAATTTCTATCTTGATGATCAGATGCAGGTTGTTCAATTTATTGCTTGAGATCTGGTGGAATATCTTAGTTATGTATTCTATGATATTGATAGCAGCTATAGTAATTGAATTGCATGTTTATTTGTTGTATCTTAACCTGAAAGTGTGCCCTCTATGGATTGGTTGATCCATGTTAGAGTTTTACAGTCAAAATTGCTAAGTTTCGACGACTAGTTTATGGGTTTCACTGCTTAAAAATTGGATTTTTTTGGTAGTTTCTTTGTAGATTTGATTATTTGATTTTGTATGGATGTACATGAACATGATAGTGCACCATTTTTATCTTTATATATCCTCATATTGATTTTATTTTTTTAATTTGGGACTCACAGTTGGTTTTACAGGGAATCAGATGCTTACTAGATGATTTGATTGTGAAATTGATAGCTAATTGTCGATCTAATTTTCTGTATGAGTTAATGGATGTATATGGATGCTTTATAGCTATTTGTATTCATTATTGAATGTCTATATATGTTAGCTTCAGATCTGATCCGATAATTAATGAGAAACCGTTAAAAAAAGTGCCATAGATTAGATATACAGAGGTGTCTTAATTGCATAGTTCTTTTGTTGAAAAAATTGAATTGTGATAGTTTGCAAAGAATTATGTAAATATGATCATAGAGTATTATTGGGATGATTATGGTCACCCTTAATTTTTTAATAATGCTAAGGTCCAATTTTAATAGGCTTTTAAATCTGGTTGCATTATCATGCTTTCACGATCTTGCATTTGCATGATCTTTTGAGTTTTATAATTGTTTTTAAAGTGTCACAATTTATTTTAATCGTTGAATGTTGTTTTAAATTGGATTGATTGTATGCTAGACTAACATTTGGTTGACTCTATTTCACTATAAAATACCTTTATTTAGTCTTCCTTTGGGTTTGCATGTGCTTGTGGCCTTGGTTTTAGGGTCGGGTACACTACAAATATCATGTATTCCCCAATGTAGCATGCAATTGTCACACTGAAGTAGGTGGTGGTAAATCAATGATCACAACAATATTTTCCAATCCACCAACAATCCTTTCCTACAAACTACATGTCCCAACATAATACCAAATGGCACGCAAAAAATGCACTTCTTTAAATTCAAAGAGATTTGGAATTGTCTACATCTTTCAAACATCAAGCATAGAAATTCAATATGGTTCTTCAATAGACTGAACACTATTCAATCATATAGATAGGCTTCTAAGAATTTGTGAATGAATTCCTTAAATATTGCGACAACCACTCAAGAAAATATTGCTAGCGCATTCTTCAAACCAAAAGGAATCATGGTGTACTAGTTACATCCCCACTATTCGCAAAGGTTGTCTTATGCGTATATTCCTTTGAAATGTTTATCTGGTGGTATCCCAAGAATCCGTCTGAATGAACATGTTTCTTTTCCTCCTATGTTCTCTAGCACTTCGTTTGTGAATGGAGTAGGGAATGGATCATGCAGACATGAATCATTTAACATGCACAAATCCACACAAATTCTTATTCCTCCAGTGTTTTTGTCTTGGACCACCATTGGACTAATTCATTCCATTTCCTTAACATGTTCTATGATTCTAGTTTCCAACATCCTATCTATCTCAACCTTTACTGTCTCCTTATATACCGGGTTCAAGAGGTATGGTCTTTGCTTCATTAGTTTAACATTATACTTCAAAGGTATCTTCATATCTTCTGACTAACCAACAATCCCCTTCATCTCTGAAAATTTAGTGGGAAATAGATCCTGATATTTGTGCAGTAAATCAACAATCTTTTCAACCGTTTCAATATTCCAATAATATCTAATGTTTGCAAACTTGGGATTCTCCTCCATGCCAATATTTAGTTTTTGCTTCTTCAATGGCTTTGCATAATCAACATATATGAGCTCTGGCCTTTCTACTGCACGCTCTCCCTCGGTATCTAGTATGCTCAAATTTCTTGGGTTGTAATCCTCCTGGTCTTCTTCAACAAATTTATAGCATTTCAAAAGATCCTCAATAGTCATAGATGACTTATGTGCATTGCTCCTATCACATCTTCTTGTGAAAAGTTCTTCTCCTTTATAGTCTGCAACACTGCATCCACCGATAGGGCCTCATCTTCAAAAATAAATTTTATATTGAAATTGCCCGTCATCTCCTCTTAGTATGAAGTGCCTCTTCTTACTTCTATATCTGTGTAGCAATTCCTCGAAATGGTGTCCATACTATGCACACATAAATGTCTCCATTCCTGCTTTGGAACTGCACTCCATGTCGCACTGCACTACACAATATGCTCCTCCGGACAACTTCTATGCAGTATACTCAGTCTCGAACTTGAATTCTAACAGTATTTTGCACTGCATCCAATAACTCATTTTCCCCTTATGAGAATCCCACCATCTTGCAAGGGATTCTTTTAGCATGACATCTAATTCTAACAATATTTGTTGCTCTGATATCTGTGATTCAAATTATTTTACAAAATAATCTACCTCAATCAGTCCATCATACCTTGGGGTTTCACAAACCTTTGTTCAAATCCAATGTAATGACCGTGTGATGCAGGCACACCTTCTCCTATGTATTTCATGCATCCTTTGCTGCTAGTATTCAAAATTCTCTTCAGAATCCGATGTGCAAGAGGTGATGTTGTTCCAATTGAGAGTACCATCATTAGTAGTATTCACATAGTCCTCTATTTGGTCGGTCATGTTGTACATGTGCTCTAGTTCTCCATTTCTAACTAGTTCCATGTACCTCCTTCCTTTTGTAGGATCCAATGGCACAATAACTCTTAAGTTCTCTCCAAATATCATGTACCTCTTCTTCATATCAATTTTATCTTAGTTTGTGAATTCCCAATTGACTTCAAGAAATGTTGGATATGGATTAATGTCATCCACTATTTCAATAACTTCGAAGTTTGCTATACTTTGCACTCCATCAATATCAAATAGAACTCCTGTAAACCTTTCGACGGGAACAATTTTGTGCTGATTCACTAGTCCCAATTGAATAGGTCACCAAATCAAATTGGGTTTCCCAACCAATTCCCATGTCTGCTTGAGGAGAAAAATCACGTCAGATCCTAGATATAATATGATGAAGTCTATGTCATAGTCCCCGAACTATGCACTTAGCCTAAATTCCCTACTCATCCTCCTATCGTGCTGCGCCTAATTGAATTCTCATTGTATGATAGTGATCTCCTTCTCTTTTGCACATTGATTGATTAGACTATGCAACATACTCAATGTAGTCTCATCCTTTATCAGTTCCAAAAAACGTTTTTAGAAGCTTTTCAACGTACCGATCTTCTCCACAAGACTTTTTGGAATTGAATAATCATAGATATGAGGCATGTCCTACATAGACAGTCTATCTTATAGAGGTGGTCACGATGTCGATGCTCCACAACTTGTTGATATTAACTCCGTCCTTGCTTGTTGGTATGTGTCCTTCTCCCTTCTAGGAATCTGGGATAAAACATTGGGTTGGGCTTCGCATATTCTCTGACCATTTTTTAGTTGGAATCCTTGGATCGATCACATTGGCTCACGTTTTAGCTCCTCCATGCGTAACTACTGTGATCTTGGGTTGGTCGTTGCGCTTTTCTGTTGCAATCATCTGTACATTCTGGTTGTGGTTTTTATTTGGATTCTAGTTCTGGTTCAAGTTTTGGTTCTGATTATGATTATGATTATGGTTTCTCCTCTGCTACCATTTTGCGACCAATAGTGGACAATATTCCATCGCATGGTCCAACTGTCTACAGTATGTGCAGTTTGTACAAGGGTTCTTACAATCCCATGAAAAATGTCTTTGTTGGCTACAATTGTAGCAGATAATGAGTTATCTACCACTACCAAATCCTCCTCTTTCACAACCTATGAATCCTCCTCATCCTCCTTGAGGAATGTTATTTTGTTGTTTCATGCCTTCCAGTCCAGCTTCCCCTTGGCCTCTATATGTGTCTGAAGTTATCTCTCTCATGATATCTAGTGCACGCCAATCTTTCTCATCATGTCCTACCGATTTACTAAAGTTGCAAAATAAGATTTTAGGAGTGCTCACATATTTCCAGATCAAGGGAAAAGTAATAGGGGGATGATTCCCTCTAAATATATCACACCATATCCCTCCTCCCATTGGAAAAGGATTTGGAGCTCCTGTAGCCAAATATTCTCTATAGGTTGGACACTCATTCTTATGGTGGCCTTCCTTTTTGCAAGTTGTACACCATATCTATTTGTGCTTTTCCTTCCCTTTTGCAATCTCTTGCATTTAAATAGCCAGTTCTGCTAGCTGCGACTAAACTTGAGCCACCCCTGCGCTATTCTCTCCTATAGGGGATGCTTCTAGCTTCATGTAAATTTCTAGTGCATCTGACTATGGTGTAATTTTTTGTTGCATCAATAGACAATGTATGTGCGGCAATATCCCCGCAATGAACCACTCCTTGTGCTTCTCATCTGGGATTTGGAATGTTTGCTTGTCCATTAGCACTTTTAATCTCTGATCAAAGTACTATACTAATTCAGTCGCCAATTATCTAATCTCCTTCAATTCTATAATGCACTATGGCTTATATTTTGGTTTCTTGAACTCTTTGAGTAAGGATTTCTTGATGTTATCCATCGTGCTTTCTTCTGTAGTGGTTTGATACTTCATATACCAAGTGAACGTGCGATATCTGAAGGTTGTTACTAGTTGCACGATATTTGTAGCTTCATCCTAAACTTGCTTTACTTGCCATATTTTCTCACAAACAAACAAATGTTGGCCAGGATTGTCTGTCCCCACTCCATGGAATAAAAGCATCCATGAGGTGGGGTATTACCCAACATTGTGTTTTGTGTGGTATTATGAGTTGATATTGTCGGCTAACTCAGATTCATCATACTACTTCCACTACTCTGGATAGATTTAATACTATTAATAATTACCTCATACTTTGGGGGCATGCATGGGTTTGTGGGTTCTCCGCAGATCCTAGCCTGTGCAGGGCTACCTTCCTTTGTTGGATTGACATGACTGTCTTTTCCCTTCTTTGTGTCCAATAGTCCTTCGATCTGGACATATGTTTCTTTCTTCAAACTTATTGCATTATTCCTCAGATCAGCAACAATCCTCTTCCTACTATCTTTATGAAATATTTTTCCAATGTGCAGTCGTTGGGAAAATCAATTGCTTATGAAAACAACCAATTCCAAGCATTAATTATCAATCCAAGGTATGTCTTATTGTTTCAAGGTTATCGTGCAAATTATATGTAGGCTACAATTTCCTTTGCTAACATTGGTTGTCTAATATGCATTGCAACAAAGTAAATCAAACCACTCTTTCATAATTAAAAATCTCTTGTGAAAATTGAAACACACTCAATCTTGCAAAATTGAAAGCACACTTGTGAAAATTAAAGCAATGAAACAAATGAAAGGAAAAAAAACACACTGTGGTTAAAATAAAAAACACCCACTCTTGCAAAAGTGAAAAGAAATATTCGCGGTGGTAGGAAGGGATATATCTACTCAAATAACTATTATTTCCCCCCAAAAAACCATCATGTGTTGATTGAACACTCTTGCATAAAACACACTTGCAAGAAAGTAAATCACACTATGGTTGCAACCATACTAATCTACGAGTCTAACATACTTGCATAAATAAAGAACTTGAATTAGAATTAAAAATACAATTACAGAAAAATGAATCAAAGTTAAATACACTCTATGATAAGAAACATAAATAAGTTAGACTCTTTACAAATTAGAGAAAATAAAGAACTACAATATAAGCGAACTAGAGAATTATAATCTGCATTAACAAAAGAAAGAGAAATTGAAGAACTACAATCTATATTGACAAGAAATATTAGAATAAATATAATTTTATTCCATCACAACTTGGACTTGTTTCTCTAAGAGTCCTCCCTTTGGAATGGAGAATGAGCTCTTATTTATACATGATTTTTCCACAACAAATAATAAATTAAGATCCAAAATATCCTCAACAAATTACTAATAATTTGGATCTCTAAATCAATTCAAATATAATCTCAATATTTTTGCTAATTATTCAAAACTAATCAAACTAATATTCATTTCTTGTTCCAAGATTCTCTCCTCATGCAAGATCTCAAACCGATATGAATCTTCCATAATTGAAAAATGGATTTTCGTGGAATTTCAAAACTGTTCATGGATTGCTGTTACTTCCCGAAGTAACACTAGTAGAAGTAACAACAACAACATCACAAGTAACATCATATAGTAAAATGTCAATTTCTCACAAAGTATGATCTTTGTTTTTGAGATATTTTGAGGATAGGCTTATATTGACATAACAATGCCTCATCTAAAAAATCTCAAGCATCTACTTCATGTATTTTCAATTATATAAGTAACAACAATTGATGTGGAGTAACAACAAGTGTCCTGGAACTGTTTCTACAAAAGTCATCAAACTTCATCCATATTTCAAAGATAAATGCAAAATATATTATTTTTCCAATGTTTAATCTAAATCCACATAAAATGATAGATAAATGTAATGTAAACAAGGTTGGATATAAATCTCGCATATAAGCATTAAGATAGGCTAACAAAAGGTTATGGGTATGCAACAAGGGATTAAAAATAGGGAAATGGAGTTGTAAAATAAAGACAATTCCATGGCCCAATAGCAGTAATCCAGTCTCTTCTACTGTCACATCTGCTTCTTCTCTCAAAATTATCATCTCATCCACTCTTTATTCATTCTTTCATTCTTTTACTCAAACCTTCCTCTAGTCATCTCCCAGTTCCCCTATGCACGTGGAGCCGCTCAACTGCTAGGGTGATTTGATTCAAATATCATAATCCCTTTGTCGCACAACAACATCTTGATCTAGGTATACAATGACTTCAGGTACCTTCTGCATGGTCCCTTAAAGAAATCCATCTCAACTGCATTGTATGATTGAGTGGATTCTATAGCAAAATATATAACATATCCCTTCAATACAGTATCCAACCAAAAATCTACTACGCGTGAGAATGGGTGTTAAGCCCTAAATATGGGAACATCCCCCCTTACATTGTGGTGCATTATGTTATTTTTGATGTCAGATTTGGTCCATTAGTTGTAATTGTCATTAGTGGGAACATCCCCCCCTACATTGTGGTGCATTATGTTATTTTTGATGTCGGATTTGGTCCATTAGTTGTAATTGTCATTAGTATGGTTATATTAGTTATGTCGGCTTGGGTTTGTGAATTGTAATTGTACCTCTTAATCTCCTATATATAGGAAGGAGATATTTTCATTTGAGCATCTTGTCTTGTCTTGTCTTGTGTTGTGTACTCATTACATTGTATAAGGAGGTTTCACCATCAAAGTGGATTACAATTCATTTATGTTCTTCAGTATTAAGGTGTGGAGTACTCTCTTTGGTCTATTTATACTCTTTTCATGCTCTTTTTGGAAATTTGTTGCATAACATTTGGTATCAGAGCTTGGACGCTTCCAAAGCAAGTCATATGGGGAATTTCACTATATTGTTTTCTATATAGGGTTTCAAACAACTAAACTTGGAGCCCATCTAGAAAATAGGTTTAAATACATGTGATAAAATTTCATATCCTAAATCCTTACATACTCGGAATTATACCCTCAGGAAGTTAGGGTTTTTGACTAGCCCAAAAACTAGTCTCAAACAAGTGCTCTAGGTAAAATTGTTATATTTATAGAATGCGATATCTAAATTGAGTGATACCAGTTGCATAAAAAATAAGATGGAACATAGTACATGTGGTAGAATTTTCAGAATCAGAGTAAAAAAACTGGACATGTGGTAGTCCGTACACTATCTCTCTTATGAAAAGACCAAAATTAACAAGTGTTGGGAAAATTATCACAAATGTTTTGTGGCACATCCAAATTCAACAAGACCTGCATCATTGGAAAGAATACATATCAAGATACCATATGTCGATATTTAAGACTCATAGGGGCCAATATTTTAGGTTTACTGTTGGGCCTAGCATTTTGGAGGAACCATTTTTGAAGAAACAAGTTGGTGTGGATGAAGACAAGGTGGAACTAGTTCGACGCAAGAGTCAACCCCGACAAAGTGGCCAAGAAATTAGGAAAATGGTCATGTTGATCATGTCAAAGTTTGGAAGTTGAGTTAGTTAGTTAGAATTGATCTAAAGATGTATTAAGAAGGAATTTTTGTGGTTAATGCTCATAGTAGAATTTTGTGCTATGTAATAGAGATATCTGCTGTATATGTTGAAGACATTTTTGGAGAAGACGAGTCACTGATCTATAGGCTGTGTGCGCAAATCCATTGTATGACATGAAGAAATATGTAAGTTCTACCTAAAGTGCTTATTGGTCTGCAACTCTTAATAAAATACAAGCGCTTCCATGGTTTTTCCTAGATGGGTTTTCCACGTAAAATATGGTGTCTTCATGCGTGTTGATGTATGGTTTGATGTGTTGTGATATGTGTTTCTTTCCTCTGTTAAATAATTAAATGAATGAATGATGGAATTAACCGTATGAAGATTGGATGTGATATATTAATATGATTAAAGTTATGAAATCTGTCTTAGCTATGATTTGGTCGAAGCTCTGGTTTTTCGATGCTCTGTAAGTGAAATATGGTGATAAATGTATTGTTTGGTGAATATTCCCATTCTATGCTGCATGAATTTTGGTTCCTATAGTCCCCATGGATACTTCAGGTGAGACTTCATCTACTCTGTAGGTGTTTTCGAAAGGGTTAATTCCCTTTTGAGCCGGTGTCTGTGGATTGAGGTGTTTGTTGGTGGATGTTAAGTGTTGAAACCTGGTAGAAGTAAAAGTGCGCCAAAAAATGGTTCCATTGCGAGGACCGGGAATTTGAAGAGAAGGGTAATGTTGTGGCATACGACTAAGCCAGAGATATAGGATTGTGTAGATCAACAACTAAAAGAATTTGCAAGGGAGCATAATAGGAATCCGTGGTTGACTGATGAAGGTTGGTTAGAAAGATATATTTTTTCTGATATCGATGAGGATTTCTTTGGTAAATTCCCAGTGATATTGTATGAATGGTTAGCTATAGCGACTGAACATAAGACCAATTTTCAAGGAGATGAACCTAGGAGATGGACACTTGCATTAATACAACTATTGAAGAGTGTGGATGTTAGTTTTTCAGAATTTACTTCAATCTGATCTAGGATCTTAACTAAGAGAACAACATGTACAACATATCTATAGCATATCAATCATGGACACAATAATGCAAGCACACAAGAAACATAGAGTTTACTTGGGGAAAACCATGAAAGTGAAAAACCCCAATAACTTCCTCAGAGATAGATAGAGCAATGATACAACCCAAGCATAAGAGATAGACATCTCCTAGTAGCATCTTCTCCTCCTCCACAAGTGCGCCACTCTCCAAAGAGTGTGTGAGAGAATAGAATGATGAAATAGAGTGCCTCCTTCACTCTATTTATACTTGACTTGACTTGCCTAATAAACTTTACTAGGTCGGCCTCAAATTAACCACATAACACAATGCTGACTGGGCCGACACCCAATAGGGTGGTCTAATAACCATTTGACCCACATGGCCGACCCCAACATGGTGGTCTAATAACCCATCAAGTATAAGTTACGACACTTACAATATAAATGACGACACTTCTGTATAGAGGAATAATAACATCTCTATAGGAATACAAACACTTATGTATAGAGGAATAATACCATCTCTATAGGAGCACAATATACATATATGAAATACATTCCAAAGTTACATATACATCAACACTCCCTCTTAACTAGGAAGGTATTTCTCGACACAGATATGCTAGCACAAGTCTTCTTCTCTGGATCATCATCAGTGAATCATCATCCTCGAATCATCGTCATCGTCACTGCTGCTGTTATCTCAATCTATCTCTGAATCTACTCATCATAGGAAGTTCTACAGAGCTAGTCCTTTTTCATACTGGATGTAGGCCCACCACCTGCAGGTCTTCATCATCACTGGCCATACTGTGGAATCCTCAAGACTTATTACGTGTGTCACAAAACCTCGAAAGAGCATCCCAGGCCATTACGGGTACACAACTCTGACCTATAGGATCTCCCAGGATCTTTTACATGTGACAATCTCAAAAACCTTAAAAGGGTGTCTTGCCAAGCAAGAACCCTAAAGAGCATCTGAGGCCTTTTTCATCCTGTCCAGATCTCGAGGTCTGATTACATGTGACTCCTACCACAAAACCTTAAAAGGGTGTCTTTCCAAGCAAGAACCCTAAAGAGCATCTGAGGCCTTTTTCATCCTATTCAGATCTCCAGGTCTGATTACATGTGGTCATGGAAATACCTCGAAAGAGCATCTGAGGCCTTTTTCATCCTGTCCAGATCTCCTAGGTCTACTTACATGCCATAGGACAATGCCTCGAAAGAGAATCTGAGGCCCTTTTCATCCTGTCCATATCTCCCAGGTCTACTTACATGTCCTCCCAGAGCAATGCCTCGAAAGAGCATCTGAGGCCTTTTTCATCCTGTCCAGATCTCCTAGGTCTACTTACATGCTCATCTGCACAACCTGTCCATGGCCATAGAGTATCAACCTGAAACTCACCATACATCATCCTGAAGTACACATGATCATCCTGATCATCAACACTGCATCGTCTTGATGCATGTCATCTGAAGAAACATCCTGAAGCTTGTCATCCATGATCATCCTGATCATACAATGCATCCAACTAATGCATAGACAGTATCTGCCTGATACATATCATCATACATGATCTACCTGATCATACATTGTATCCACCTGATCCATATACAAATACATGATCCACCTGATCATACTTGATACATATCAACATACATGATCTACCTAATCATACAATGTATCCACCTGTTACATCTACAGATACATACACATGATCCAACTGATCATATCCAGCATCCAACATGATGCGTACATACATATACATATAAATGATCCAACTGATCATATCCAGCATCCAACATGATGCATACATACATATACATATAAATGATCCAACCGATCATATCAAGCATCCAACTTGATGCATATATACACATACAGAGCAGTAACTGGAGCATCGTCCTGATGGTCATCATCTAGCGCTTATATCCACAGTCATGGAAGGATCCTCCTCTCACCATGCTTGGAATGGCTCTTGCAAATGTGTCCATCACTTCTTCCTCAAAGTGACATCAATCTGAAGAACACCAAGCCTCTCTCTGAAGTACTTGAACTTCACTCTAGCTAGTGGCTTCATTAGTACATCTGCAATCTGCTCATCCATCGCAACATATAGGAGCTTCACTACTCCTCTCTGCATCATATCCCTGATATAGTGAATTATGATCTCAATGTGTTTTGACCTGTCATGGAACACCAAATTCTTATACAGCTTCACACAACTATGGTTATCACTGAAGATACCAGTAGCCTCCAATGGTAGATCAAATAACTTAGATAGTATCTTCCTCAGCCACACGACCTCACAACTAGCCGAACAAGCTGCAACATACTCTGCTTCAGCTATACTCAGTGCTACGCAGGACTACTTCCTGCCAAACCAAGAGATCACACCTTATCCCATACTAAAGAAACACCCAGAAGTGCTCTTCCTATCTGCAGCACTACTTGCCCAATCTGAATCAACATAACCTTGTAGGTTAAACTTTTGATTCGCATCATACTTGAGCCCATAATCAATTGTACCCTTCAGGTACCTCAGAATATGCTTTATAACAACCAGGTGAACACCTCTGGGATCCGTCAGGAACTGGCTCAATGTTTTCACCGCAAAGCAAATATCTGGTCTTGTGTTCGTCAGGTACATCAAGGACCCAATCATCTGACGATACACAGTGACATCAACTGGATCAGATGAAGCATCACACAGAAGCTTTAGGTTCGATGCCATAGGTATGGCCATAGCCTTGTAGTCCATCATCCTGAACCTCTTCAAGATCTCTACTGCATACTTCCCTTGTTCAAGGAAGATTCCATATGCACTCTGCCACACCTCCATACCAAGAAAGTAGTGCATCATACCCAAGTTCTTCATCTCAAACTCGACAGCAATCTTCCGCTGCATGTCAAAAATCAATCTATCCTCTCTTGTAACAAACAGGTTATCTGCATACAAAAGTAGTACCACTGGATTTCCTTCCTCAACCTTGTAGTAAAGGTTGGAATCCGCTTTACTCTTGGTAAAGACCAAATTGGATAGAAAGCTGTCTATCCTACCATACCAAGTTTTGCACATATATGACTTCCCATCATGTGTCTCAAAACCAAGTGGCTGCTCCACATACACTTCCTCTTTGACTACACCATTCAAGAAAGTTGTCTTGACATCCATCTGGTGTATTTCACACTGCAACCAAAGCAAATACTGATATGATGGAAGTGTGCCTGGCTATAGGTGTAGAAATCTCTTCATACTCAATCCCTTTTTCTGGGAGAAGCCACGAGCTACAAACCTTGTTTTGTATTTCTCCATGCTACTATTTGCAGCATGCTTGATCTTATAGATCCATTTGGAAGTCACAGCAAACTTCCCTTTAGGTCTTGGGACTGTATCCCAAACATCATTCTTCATGATCAATGGATCATGGCATTCTTCCATTACTTCATCCCAGATCCTGGGAACTTCAATATCTTCAATAGATATATTTGTTGTTGGAACAAATGTTGTAGTCCTTCTTTTGTAGGTGAAGGTATCAATATTTCCTACAAAACAAGTTAAATTGCATGATTAGAAACATCTCATAGTTTTCAAAACAAATTCTTTACACATAAAGAAATATGTCATACAGTCACGCAATTATTTTATCCAATGCTTCAATACAACATTCATCCATATCCTGTAACTTTCTAGATGCCTTCCAATCTCTACCAGAACATTGTTAAGAGTTTGCACTACTCCCAACATGTCAGCAAAGAGGCTTCATTCTAGATAAGTAGCAATGGAATGTTGTACAGTGCCATAGGCCACTTACCCATCACATGCATATTAGTAGTATACTGTTCATTATTCTAATATGCATAATACACAACCTAAGTCTAGTAACATAAGCATATACATCATTGAACAACATTATTTAAACAAACAAATATGTAAGAAATGACAATTCAAATACTTATCTTTGTTTGGTTGTTGGGTGGACTCCCTCTGAATCTTTGCAACTCCATTTTGATGTGGATTGTGAGAAGTGGTTGACTCCCTCTGAATATCTGCATCCTTGCATAAACTACTGGAGTGTGCTCCCTCTTGATCTTTGCTTCTTGGATTACCTGTCCTTGAACTTATATCCATCCTCGATCACTATGCATGCTTACAAGTATCATTATTGTGTTATCCTCGAGGTCTCATGCATACATACATTCATTAGTATAATCACAATAATCTTAAACATGTATAATCATGATCATTTCAAACACAAATAATAAACATTAGTATTCAAGGTTTCAGGGAATACTTCTTTTACTTATGCATATTCTTATTTGACCAAAGGACTTTTTTGGTTAGTCATATCATCAATCAAAGTAAGTAGCATAATATTCCTAAACCCATGATTACTAACTTCAATGAATAATCATTATCAATCATTATCAATCATGCCATGTATGCTTATATAAGAGATCCTAACACAAGGTAGGATTCTAACTTGATATAGGAAAAACATACCTAGATTAGCATGCTAGCTAGTTATGTCTAACATACCCACATAATGTCTTCTTGTTTTCTTCAATGACTTGTGCTAGTTACCTACATATCTCATAGGTTAACCATTATAGAACCAAGTTATACATACCTCGTAAGTAGATCTTCTATGTGATCCATGGCAATGGATGAACCTTTGTCTTCATGTCACCATGGTCATATGTTCTTGAACTAGAACATGATTTGTCTTTCTTGATGTACCTTTCATGTTAGTGGACAACATCAACCTCATACAACATCACAATGCATTAGTACAATCATAAGTGTCAAAAAAACCCTAATCAATGAATATCTTCTATCATGCCTTCATAATTTTATTAAGGTGATACGACAAGTCTAAATTTAATCAAGATTATACTAACCGTAATAATATGAAGACAAATATACCATAAACTTAATCATGAACAGATCTCGAAACATACTTGGATAAGTCATACCTGTCGAGATTGTTTGTAATCTTCTTATGTAAGGCCTTAGCCTCATCTCCCTCTGAAACAGGAACTTCTTCACTTATGTAGGTGACCAATCCATCCTCTTCTAGGATTTAACCCAATCCACTTGATTTGCAGGAACTGGATCTGGAGCTAGATTAGGGTTTGTTAGAGAAACCCTAAAAATTCAAACTTTGAATTTCAGACTTCTGAAAGGATAGAAAGATGCGTCTTGATGAGCTGATCAAGCCGGAATACTCGGAATTTAAAAACTGCAAAGTTTCACCCCTCAAAATTGCCTTGGAAACTTCCGGATCTTTTGGACAGGATCCCGAACTAGTGTTTGATAAAGCCCACCCTTCTGCCCAACCAAAAATTTCAATCAAAAGCTCTAAACTTTTATTTTTCTGAGGAGCTTCTAGCCGTGGTCACAGACTTCAAAAATTCCAACTTTTGCAGAAGCCCTAATTTTCCATTTTTCCAATCAAAGTCCCGAACTAGGGTTTGATCAAGCCCGACCTTCTACCGAACCAAAAAATTTGATCTTGGTCTCTAAATTTTGATTTTGATGAGTAGCATTCAGCCGTGGTCTTCGATTACAAAAATTCTAACTTTCTCCGAAACCCTAATTCCCGGAGCCATGAATGAAGGTGCTCAAAATCCAATTCTGTTTTGACATAAATATGCACTTGATTGTTTCTGGTGTAACTTCGAAATTGTGAATCCAAAGGGTCTGAAACTTCTACTTGTGGTATCCCGACCTATCATATTTCCAACCCCATAGGTCTGACCTCAATTGGATTCTCTGAGAGAGAGTTATGCCAAGTGTCACAACGTGACCTATTTATGTGATAAAATAGGAGAGCAAACTTGTACGGTGTGCCACGTGTCACTGGTTCAGTTTCATCCTTTGAAAAAGTTACGTGAGAAATTATAGTTCATGCACTACCTATTACATTTTATGAAATTTCATTTGGATTTTCCTAGCCCAAGTTATGACCTTTTTTCCTAGGTCACCTGTTTATGACTCAGATATGGAAGAGGCAGAAACCCTAGATTGTACAGATCATAAAACACAAAGTACAACGAATTAGAAGTTGTCCTTTGGACATAAGGTACATGGGGATCTGATCTTCGACCTGTAAAAGTTTTCGATCTGAAAACGTCACCAAACTGGATTTATAGCGAAAGGGCTACAATGACTGGTTTTTGCTATATCAAGCCCTAGCATCGCAAGTGCAACAAGTGTCATACATGCCATACCATACCTTCTTTCAGGCTAGCTCTGATACCATGTTAGTTTTTCAGAATTTACTTCAATATGATCTAGGATCTTAACTAAGAGAACAACACGTACAACATATCTACAGCATATCAATCATGGACACAATAATGCAAGCACACAAGAGACACAGAGTTTAATTGGGGGAAAAACCACTTATACTATGAAACGAGAACTTTATACTATGAACGAGAACTCTAGACATGAAAACGATGATTTTTGCAAAAAAACACAAAAAACACCCCCCAAATAGAAAAGTGTTGATACCAGTATACACGATTTTTTTTTTTGGTAAAAAATAGACCCATGGCCTAAACATCCCATACTCTTATTTACAAAAACTTTAAAATCAACCCCTAAATTGGAAAAAGTTTTTTTTCTTCAAGAGATAAATTACAACTTTTTTGAAACTTGCATATTAAACAAACAAACAAAAAAAATTCATAAATAGTTTCACCACTCTAACCATAAAATACAAAGAAATTATGATGCGATTCATAATGAAATAATATATTAGAGCATACAAGAACAAATAATTAATATAAATATTCAAAAACTTATTTAGAGTTTAAAACTTATTTAGAGGTTAAAACTCATTTTATATTTTTATAAATTTTAAATACAAGATTTGAAATGACAAGAAAATTATCAATTAAAAAAAGTTAAAATACTAAATTTTATAGTTAATCAAAATTATTGTTTCCCACATTACAAGTTTAAAAATGAAACATATATTAATTCCAGCATTTGTGTTTTGCCCAACTTATGTTTTACATATTATATATGTATGTAAATATAAAAGTTAGAATTTGCTTTTTGGAAATAAATAGACTTTTAATATATATATATATATATATATATATATATATTTTGTAAATAATATATATTAATGTAATTATATTGTATATAAAATTAAAACTTGTGGATAAAAGAAAATTTTCCATTGTCTACTAAAGGGAATTCGATTATCATTAAAATATATTATTTAAAAAAACAAAACATAAGTCTCTTTAGGTTATGATAAAGTTTTGCTTTAGGAATTTTGAAAATGAGACAAAGAAGATACAAGCATTTCAAGATAGCTTAATGAATGTTTTAACCATTAAAACAATGATAGTCATTTAAAGTTTATTTTATTGTCTTTGAAGAATGAAATTAAGTTTGGTAGTAAGGTTTATGTTGAAGCCCTAGTCATGTGGAAAGAAGGCGTTGAATGAAGATTATATTATACATTACATATTGATGAATCTATGAGCATGGCCTTTATGTGAATATTGAACATGATCGCATTAAAATTTATGTGGGCTACATCCCCTCAAATCCATACGTAGGTAGGGGTTTCCCAAATAATTGCAATAGACCAAAGAGAGATTTTTCATGAATGTACAATGCACTAAGGTTAATTAGAGTTTGAACTGGATTCATAATATTATATTAAATATGGCATTTCCATTAGACAAACTATGAAAGAAAATCTGAACCTAAAAGTAATAAAATGAGATTTGGGTCAAACATAAATATAAAAAATTGATTGCGCAAGAATTACATACACCATTGAAATTATTGTTTTCTAAATTCCCGCCACAATAAATTCAAAAACATTGCAATCCAAATTTATTAGCTAATTTCCAGGGTAATTTCTGACAGCAAACCATAATCTTCTGGTGTCACAGGCAACTTATATAGCAAGACTTTTTGAGAGGTTTCTTGAAAAACCTAGAGTCTGCAAGTAAGAACCGTAGGCATAGACGTCCCCTATGTCTCCTGTCTGACTGACGTCTATGAAAACAGCGTCAGTAACCCATTCTATACTGTTTTCTACCATGTGATTTTCTTTTCCTTCGCAACTGATACTCAGAAATCCTAAGCCTAGACTGCAAGAAAATAATTAATAAAACAAATTTTTGCCAACAAAATATTGAACAAAAAATGATTGATAAGAGCTATAAAACAATATATAAAATGACGATTCTAAACACAATAGACAAAATGGAAACATGCTAGAATCCCCATAAGAGCGCACTATTAATCCCTTCGTTCAAATTCTAAGTTTCATTACCGACCTGGTTGAGCAGTAACAACAACTAATAAACTTTAGAACAGGCCCACTGGTGCTATCCAACTGCCCCATTTTCCATAGCGAATTTTGACCATGGTTCACTCCATTTTTGAAATGTGCTCCTGGCAGTAGATCGGAATGCTTATTATAAAGGTTGTTCGAAGTGTTATGTAAATCATTGAGCATATTAGTAGTCTCATATTTCTAGTAGATGGATGACACATCTTATGACAAACTGTTCCTCTAGCCACACTCATTCTGGGTGCCCAAGGGCCGCCCTCATAGGCTGCTCGATGCCCAGCATCGCGCCGCCAGTGAGGGGCCTCCCATTGGGCACCCAAGTGAGCGGCCAGCATCGCGCCGCCAGTGAGAGGCCTCCCTTGGGCGCCCAAGTGAGCGGCGCTGCTCACTTGGGCGCCCAAGGGAGGCCCCTCACTGGCGGCGTGATGCTGGGCATCGAGCAGCCTCTGAGCTCACTAGCGGTGCGATGCTGGGCATCGAGCAGCCTCTGAGCTCACTAGCGGTGCGATGCAGGGCATCGAGCAGCCTGTGAGGGCATTCTTGTCTAAAGGGACTTTTGCACGATACTCATATACAGGTCTTGGGTATCCCCTGCATGACACTTGCAATCAGAATGGAAGCGAATCAACATACAAATTGGTATAAATTTCAAAAGATTATTTCTTTCCAGTTTTATTTGTCGTATTAAAATGCATTTAGATAATTACAGTATTAAAATGCTTTTTAAATTTGTAATCACGTCAAACTGCTCTTTTGGCCATACTCATTGGCTCATTCTGGGCGCCCAAGGGCCGCCCTCACTAGCTGCTCGATGCCCAGCATTGCGCTGCCAGTGAGGGACGGCCCTTGGGCGCCCAAGTGAGTGGATGCTTTGTATCACAGTAAACTAATGCTTTGTATCTCAATCCGCGTTCTTCCCACAATGTCACAATCAGTGCAAACTTAGCGTGTTCTTCCCCAAAAAAGAAAGGAAAATCCATACGTTTGCTGTTCAAACCTCTCGCCTCTCTTCTGAAATTGGTATGCATTCATTACACAGAAGGACGCATCTCCTCTGAGTCCTATTCCCACCGACTCCTCTACAGCCCATTGAAAAGGATACGTGTCAATTCTTCTAATCTTATCTGCCTCCATCTTTATGAATGCACTTAGTGAAGTTAGGAGGGACTGCTATGAACTCGCTACGCCTCTCGCCTTGTTAAGAGTTTACTACCTTTAGTTTGATTTTTGGCGGTGGTAGTTGGAAGAGTGATGTTGTTCCAAATTTGAATTTCATATTGGTTATCACTGTCTTGAATTTCCTTTCACCGAAATCAGAAATCCATAAAGGAATCATAAACACTGCTATGAATTCGCTTCCACGCTGTTCCAGATCCATCCGAATTTCTTACTGTTTATCTTTGTCTTATGAGGGTAATACTATCAAGTTTTCTTTTCTTGAATTGCTATATGTATATATATATATATAGCTCCACATCCAATTTCTTGTTACAATTTTTTTGATTATATACAAATATTAAAAAGCATATATAATAAAATAAAATTTGTTAACTTATTAAACTACACGAATAATCATTCTCAAATTTCAATGTAGAATTAACAGGGTGTCTAATTGGTCATCCTTGATAAAAATGAATATTGATTAGCCTGTCGATGAGCCACAAAAACAAAATCGATATCATTTATAAAAGATTGATAGACTCAAAAGATTAGGATTGACATTATAATGGAAACGATCAGAGAAGGCTCTTGCAATCAGAATAATACGTCTTGTTTGTAAAAAAATTTGACTGTAAGCTATTGCAGCAAGAATGATATGTACTAATCAATTTATTTTATTTTTGGTTTATTTTCAAATTCAAAGATTTTGATAAATGGTTATTAATACAGCAAGTTGTTGTCTCCATACTATACTTAATTTATAGTTAATTGATACTTGATTCTTGAATCTTCAATAGAGTTAACATGGTAAATATTGAGTATGTTTCCTAGCTTCTGATCATGATTCTAGAATCCAAACAATTCAGGAGAGTATCTCATTAAATGTTAATATTATCCATCTTCAAACAATTTAGAAGAGTATCTCTTTAAATGCTAATATCATCCATATTGATTAAAACTACTTGATGAAAAAAAACATGAAATATTAGTCCATATCAATTCAACTATTCCTCTAGCTCAGCTTTAATCCAGGAGATCCAATGATGGACGCTATTACCCTAAAACTTGCACAAAATTAAATTTAATAGATCCACAAGGATCGCTGTTACCCTAAAACTTGCACAAAATTATCTACCACAAAGAACAGTACTTTGTATATATTTATGAACAATACTTTTTATATATTTATTCAAATTTGCAAGGAGTAAAAGCTGCGTACATTAGAGCTGCATGCTGAAGGTTGGAGGCAGAAATAAAACAAAGATATTGCGGAATGAGCTACGGCTCTTCAATCTTTATTCATAAACGGAGATCAACTGATGTAATACAATCAAGAACGTAATGCGTATTTAAACACTTATGGAAAACCCTAAAAGCTTTAACCTAGCTTTTGCATGCATGCAAAGCATGCTGTTGCATTTATTAACTAAACTTCTATTTAGTAACTCAAGTAAAAGCTAAAGCTAACTGAAGTAATTACTATTTCTAACACTCCCTCTTAATTACTACTGCTGACTACTGCAGCTTTTACAATGCCTAAATTATTTCTATGGATTTCAAAAATATCTTTTGCCAATGGCTTTGTGAATATGTCAGCCAATTGGTCAATTGATTTACAATGCTCAACACGAACTTCACCATTGTTCACAAGCTCTCTTATGAAGTGATATCTAGTATCAATGTGCTTGCTTTTCTGGTGAAAAACATGGTTCTTGGATAGAGCAATTGCTGAGTTGTTGTCACAATAAACTGTGGTTGGTCCTTCTTGTTTCTGTTGAAGACCTTCTAAAACTCTGCGTAACCAGACTGCTTGACATGCTGCTGATGTCGCTGCTACATACTCTGCTTCTGCCGATGAAAGTGTTACAATGGGCTGCTTCTTGGATGCCCATGAAATCACTCCTGATCCAAGATGAAAAACATGACCGGAAGTGCTCTTCCTGTCATCTAAACTTCCTGCAAAATCACTGTCAGTGAAACCTGTCAAAACATCATACTCTGTGCTTGAGTATAAAATTCCATAGCTTGAAGTCCCTGCAACATATCGTAAGATCCTTTTGCCAACTTGCCAATGCGAGTCTTTGGGAGACTCCATGAACCTTGAAATCAAGCTGACAGCAAACATAATATCAGGTCTCGTAGCTGTGAGGTACATGAGACTTCCTACAAGTCTTTTATACAATGTTGGATCTACATTGGGACTGCAATCTTCTTTGCTCAACTTAGTACCTGTTGCCACTGGTGTAGGTGTTGTTTTGCAATTAAGCATTCTGAATCGCTTAAGAACTTCATTAGCATATTTATTTTGAGAGATAAATATACCCTTTTCTGACTGTTCTACTTCTAGGCCAAGAAAGAACCTCATCAATCCAAGGTCTGTCATCTCAAACTCTTTCTTCATAGCTGCCTTGAACTCATCTACTGAGAGGTCGCCTGTAAAAATCATATCATCAACATACAAACAAACTATTAAAATCTGTCCTTGTTGATTTACCTTTGTGTAAAGTGTTGGTTCACTGCTGCTTCTGCTAAAACCATTTTTGATGAGATAAGAATCAATTCTGCTATACCAAGCTCTTGGAGCTTGCTTAAGCCCATATAGAGCTTTCTTCAACTTGTAAACTTTGTCTTCATGTTCTTTTATTTCATACCCATGTGGCTGCTCCACATAAATTTCTTCTTCAAGAATTCCATTCAAGAATGCCGACTTGACATCCATCTGATACACTTTCCATTTTTTTTGTGCTGCAATTGCTAGGACTGCTCTTACTGTGTCCAATCTTGCCACTGGTGCAAAAGTTTCTCCAAAATCAATTCCTGGTTGTTGCGAGAAACCCTTTGATACTAACCTTGCCTTGTACCTATCAATCTCACCTTTTTCATTGAGTTTGGTTTTATAAACCCACTTCACACCAATGGGTTTCTTATTCTTTGGCAGGTCAACTAGATCCCATGTATCATTTCTCTCAATGGAATCTATCTCTTCGTCCATAGCATTTACCCAATGCTCTTGTTTTACAGCCTCTTCATAAAACACAGGTTCACTAGCAATAAAAACATAATTGGTATTTGCATCCAATTCATCATAAATATCTGTCAATCTTCTAGTCTTTTTATTACTGAAATCAGATTCATTACCTGACTGCGGACTTGATGCTTCACCTCGAACTGAGTTTCTAGGTGTTCTTTCTGGAGTATTTGCTATTGGTGAAGATGCTACTGGATCTTGTTGTCCAATCAACTCCTCATCTTCTCCATCTTCTGGTTGGGGTATTGCAGCTCCCATACCCTTGTCTATGGTTCCATTCCATGACTCTTCCTCCTTGAACAAAACATCTCTGCTGAGAATAACCTTTTTGGTAATAGGGTTATACAGCTTGTAGGCTTTAGTTTGTTCACCATATCCAAGAAATATACATTTCTCACTCCTGTCGTCTAGCTTTTTTCTTAGCTGTTTAGGAACATGAGCATAAGCAACACAACCAAATACTCTGAAATGAGAAACATTACAAGTCATACCTGACCATGCTTTCTCTGGTACTCTGTTCTTCACAATTTTGGTGGGAGATCTGTTCATCACATGAACAGCACAAGCCACTGCGTCTCCCCAAAATTCATGGGACACATTTCTTCCTTTCAGCATGCTCCTTGCCATATTCATGATGGTTCTGTTCTTGCGTTCTGCAATACCATTCTGCTGAGGAGTATATCTTGTAGTGAATTGCCTCTTGATTCCATGATGCTTGCAGTAATCATGAAATTCCTTTAATTCATACTCTCCCCCTCCATCAGATCTCAATACTTTGAGTTGATAACCACTCTGTTTTTCAACCAAAGCCCTAAATTCCTTGAACTTGCCAAAAGTTTCAGACTTCTGACGAAGGAAATACACCCATGTTTTTCTACTGAAATCATCAATAAATGTAAGGAAATAATAGCTTCCACCAATCGATTGACTTTGCATTGGTCCAACTAGATCAGTATGAATAAGTTCTAAAGGTGCATGTGCCCTTCGAGACATACCTTTAGGAAAGCTATCCCTGTGCTGCTTTGCAATGATGCAACACTCACAACTGCTTTCTGGCTCCTTCATAGGGGGCAATCCCTTTACCATCTCTTTCTGCTGCAAAAACTTGAGACCACCAAAGTGAAGATGTCCATATCTAAAATGCCATAACCAATAATCATCCATGCAAGTGGCTTTTTGAGCAAAAGAGGTTACCTTGCTGCTGCAATTCATGACTAGTGGATACATCCTGTTCCTAGTCACTTGTATTTTGATGATCAAATGTCGATTTGGGTCATAAATTTCACAATCTGATCCATCAAAGACAAGTTTGTACTTCTTTTCAGTGAGTTGCCCAATGCTAAGCAGATTATGCTTCAATCCTGGAGCATAATAGACATCTGAGATTGTCTTTTGTTGGCCTTGTTTGGTCATAATGTTGACCACTCCTTTTCCAAGAACTGGAACCACCTCATCCGTGCCAACTTTGACCTCTGTCCTCACTGATTCATCTAGGTCTGCAATTAGACCTCTGTCACCTGTCATATGGTTACTGCAGCCACTATCTAAAAGCCAAAGTCCCTTTGGGCTTTCGTGTGCAGCATGACATGTAAGAAATAACATATCATCTTTATCCTCAGAGGTATTAGTCACATTAGCATTATGATTTGCTTGATCAGCCTTTTTCTTTTTGCATTGATGAGCATAATGCCCAAATTTATTGCAATAATAACACTGAATATTAGATTTATCTGACCTTTTTTTGTCGCAGTTTCCGCCTTCATGGTTATGATGGTGATCTTGATCTCCATTGCCATTACTTTGGCCACTTCTGCCTCGTCCTCTTGATTCTCCTCTGCCTCTGCCTCTTCCTCTGCCTCTTGAGAATGAGACATGTGCTTTGAAAGCATTCTCATGAGAGGATTCTTCATTCCTGTTGAGTCTGGATTCAAATGAAAGTAAAGATCCGGTCAACTCATCTATAGAGAGAGTACTTAGATCTTTTGCTTCTTCAATCGCTGAAACTTTCGACTCAAATTTGTGGGGTAGGGATCTCAAAACCCTTTCAACCACCCTTTGATCTCCAATCTTTTCACCATAGATATTCAGCTGATTAACAATCCCCATGACTTTGGTCATGAAAGAGTCTACAGAGTCTGATTCTTTCATCTTCAGATCTTCAAAGTCTCTTCTTAGGTTTTGGAGTGTTGCTGTTTGAACCTTACCAGCACCTTGATAACTGGTCGCCAAGGTATCCCATGCTGCTTTGGCATGTAAAGATGCTGATATCTTTGGAAATACGCTGTTATCCAAAGCGTTCATTATGAGATGCAGTGCCTTTGCATCCTTCTTCCTATGCGCTCGCAGGACATCCTTCTCTGCGTTTGAAAGGGCCTGAAAAGCTGCATCATCTGCAGGTTCGGAATAGCCATACACGACATATTCCCATGCATCTTCTGACCTGAGATAAACCGCCATCCTCGTGGCCCATACATCATAGTCCTTTTTCCCTGTAAGAGGAGAAATCTGAGATTGATTGCTGCTAGAAGCCATAGACGCTGCGATGTCTTTCACTGGCTCTTATTCAAAATAATCTCCCTTCCTCTTTTTTTTTTTTTTTTTTTTTTTTTAAAAACAAATAATAATCCTCCCTCTTAAACAAGTTTTGAAAAATATCTTCAAATATCTTCTTCTCTTGTAAAAAAGAAAAAATTCTTACTCAATAACTGCGTGAAAGTCAAAAAACAATCACATAAAGTAAAAACCTTTTTGCACTTGTCCAAAAAGCCGCCTAATTCCAATTACCGCTCTTTGTCTTAAGGGAGAGGCCGCGGTGAAATCTCGAAAATTTACCTCGTATGTCTCCAAACTGCCGCGCTTTAGCCTATAGTATAGGCGCGACAGTTCCTAAAGTGCCGCTCTGTGGACTATATGGAGGGCGCGGTACTCCAAAAAAATATTTTCTTTAAATAATTTCTCCAAAAAAAATAATTTCTTAAAAAAAAACTTACAAATTCTTCAAAGCTACGGCTTTGGCTTCTTCGGAAATTGATGCTACCAATTTGATCTTCTCCTATGCTCTGATACCAAACTGAAGGTTGGAGGCAGAAATAAAACAAAGATAATGCGGAATGAGCTACGGCTCTTCAATCTTTATTCATAAACGGAGATCAACTGATGTAATACAATCAAGAACGTAATGCGTATTTAAACACTTATGGAAAACCCTAAAAGCTTTAACCTAGCTTTTGCATGCATGCAAAGCATGCTGTTGCATTTATTAACTAAACTTCTATTTAGTAACTCAAGTAAAAGCTAAAGCTAACTGAAGTAATTACTATTTCTAACACATGCATCATTGATAATCTTGAGATCCTACCTTCTCAGTGCTAAGTTTGAGGGAGTATTTTGCTCACCCGACGTTGTGTTCAACAACACCTACCCGTTGCATCCCTGTAATCAATTGGCTGCGGGAGGGGCGAATACAAACCATCTTGGAGAATTTACAGCCACGAATAGGAGGAATCGCTTCCTTAACTCAAACAACCGTTCTAGATAGGAATCGCTTCCTTAACATAGGTTCCATACGTGGAAATATGAAGGATTAATAAAAAAAAAAACAGATGGATTAGCCAAGGATGGAGGGTTAATAGAAAAAAACCGATGGATTACCAATGGACTTTTCAGCTGGCTGGAGGCCCACTGTAAATCTTAGCCGTTCAATGTATGTGTTAGACAAATCTATTTGATGGTATATGCTAAATGAAGGAAAATGGGCACAGTGGATACACTCGATTCATGCAAACACACAATTCGTATTCATATATTCAACAATACACAGCAGCCGATGACAGGGCCAAACTTCCCTGGAACTTGACTGCAAATTTCATTTGTCATAAGGTATATTTTTATAAAATGAAGTAGTTGCCAGGAAATGCAACGCATGGAGAGATCACCGAAGTAGCCTTTACAATTTGTGATGCGATGGCAATTTACAAACTGAGTTTAATAAACTTACAGTACATCTGTCAAAGCCAGCGGCTCGAGGTTGCCTTGAACAATGAACAAACCTTTGGGGAATGCATTAAGCATTACAGCCATCCACGTAGCAGTGTGATTAATGCGATGGGTGGAGGATGATGACATTGCTGTCCATCAAAACTTAAATGCAAATCCAGCAAGCAGATATGGTCGTAGGAGAAATTAATCTCCAACACTCCCCCTTAATTTCTACAGCCACAAACAAAATTCATATACAGACATGATGACAGACTTTCAAAATACAGATTTCAAAAAATACATATTTGAAAAACATCCCTGCCGGTCTTAGTCTCGGCTAGAGTTACAAGCATTCACAATTGTTCAAAAACACATATCAGAAAACTCAGACGGGCGTTAAGACCTTTTCCATCTTCGTTGGCTTCGAACCTTGAACCAGCTGTGCTTTCAATTCTTCATTTTCACTTTCTTTTTCAACTTCACTATATTCTTTGATTGTTCAAATCTGCTATCTTCAACATCCTTTGGCCTAATTCTTCCATCAACATCCTCAAAGTTTTTAATGGCTTTCTGTTGGCTATAATCATAATTTTTCAGCTGTAACACGTCCATCCTACATTGAACAGGCTGCTTCCATGAAATCAACCGATAGTAGTGCCTGATCTGTTTAGGATTCCATTTCATAGGAATGTCTTCAACTGGTTCAGCTTCATTCTCTTCATCATAACACATTGGCTCTTCAATTCTTCCATTAAACAAATTTTCTTCATCTTTTGCAACTACATGGATGTCTTCTTTTTCATTCATATTTGCAATCTCAATGCTTCCTTCAACTAAACTTCTAACGGCTACAACAACAGTGCAGTTCAGTTCAACATAGTTTGGCTTTTCGAGCCATTCTTCAATGAGCTTCAAATCAGCATCAAAATCAGTAATGAAGTCCTTGCATTCATCTTGAACTATCATGTCGGCAATTTCTATGCAAACTGGAAATGTTTTGTTAGATTTTGCAATGAAAGTGCAGTTTTCATCATCTTCATTTCCCTTCTCAGCTGCTAGTTGATTTCCATTTGTACCTGCACATTCACAAACAATAGAAATGTTATGAAAATCTTTTTCCCTCATGGGCATGCTCTTCAAGAGCTCTTCACATTCAGCCTCTAATGGTTGTCCTGCAACTGCTTGAGTTGCTGATTCACCATTTTTTGCTACTGCTATGGCAGCTTCATCTTCATATTCATCCACGAGTGCCTCTACACCATGTGATTCATTAACAGCTTGGCTGTCTTCTGCTTCAACTATTAATCTTATTGCATCGAGAGCATTGCCAACTTCTTTACATTCAGCTGGAACTAAAATTTCATCACCATTCATTATATTAAGTATTGATTTCATTTATTTTTGGACTGATATCTTTTGAGCTTCACTTAGAATTTCTTCATCATATTTTGGCCCTTCTTCAATTTCATTCTCTGCCTCAATTGCTACAATTTCTGCAAAATTTTCATCAATTGCATTTGATGAAACATCTAACATATCATTTTGAAGGATTTCGAAACTTTTAATGTCTTCATGAGCTTCATAGAGCTCAACCTCATGACCAGCAAGAGTTTTCTCCTCAACTTCAAATTCAATTTCGTATTGTGTTACAGTATCAACACAGTTGCTTTCATCTTTCATTCCACCAACAACAACATGAGCTTTGTCACTTTCTTCAAATTTACATTCTGCTTCTGTGGCATTCTGATGCATACACTCTTCAATTCTTTCAAACTGTTCTGCAACACACAAGAAGACTTCTTTCTTTACCTTTTCAGATTTCTCTTCTGCAAACTTTTCTTCGATTGTATGTGCTTCAGCACCTATCACATCATTCTGAAGATGGTCTAAAACATTAACATTTTTATGAGATTCATAAAATTCAAATTCATGTTCAGCAATAACATTTTCATCCATTTTATTTTCATCGTTGTTTTGTGTTGCAACATCTACAGGGCTGCTTTCATCTTTCATCAAAATATTTTCAAAATTGCTTTTCTCTTCTTTGACATCTTTAGTCTTATCTTTTGCTTCAGCAACTAGTTCTTTAAACTCATTACAACTCTCAGCATTGTCAATGACAACTGCATCTACATTCTAAATTTCTACACCATGTCTCTCAGCTTGATGCTGATTTATGTTTCTCCCCCTTACATCGAATTCTCTTCTCAAGCACTCCCAGGCTTCTCTAGCACTGGTTGCATTAGCAATAGTGGGTAAAATTCTCTCATTCAAACCTTGTCGAATGAGGAACAGTGCCACATCATCATTTCTCATATTTTCCATGAGCTCAATCTTTTGACTTTGGGGTAAAACCTCATAGGCTTCCTGGTTTGGGGGTTCCTTGAATCCATTTTTAACTACACTCAACACACCTTCAGCGCGAAACAGAGTTTTCATTTTAATAACCCAAAATTCAAAATTCTTACCTGAGAAAACTGGAATGGGCAGTTCATCATAGATTTCTTCAATCCTTGGCTCTGCTACAGCAGAATCATTACCATAAATTTGTGCAAAATAAATTGCTTCTGCCCTTCTATTCATTCTTCTAATCTGTTTAAGACGTCTTTGTTGACCCATGACACCTTTTCAACTGGATTCCTTGGATTTTCAAGCCAGTCCGCAATAAGCTTCAATTCTGCATAAAAAGACACTGTTTTTGCTTCAGCTCCTCCAACTTCTAGTACTCTTCTTGAAATACTGAGCTTCTACTAAACTCAAAATTCAACTCCAGGCTTCAGCCTTAACAATTTTCATCCGCAAGAGTAAGCGGGATTTACTAGATTGCTCAACCATTTAACTATGGGAGCATTCAACAATCAATCTGCTCTACCATTAACCATGGGAGCACTCAGCAGTAACACATCAGAACTGAGAGGAATTTATCACTGACGACTTCAGCAACTCGACTGCAGCAACATGCCTATGCATTTTAGAGGGTTTTTTTCTTTCTCAAAAGAAAAAACGACCTACCATACTGCCACATTACAACCTGGGAAGATTGGCTTCTGCTCATTAATAATTATTCTCCCCCTCAAATACATACAGTACTGGATTTTCACCAACACAAAAGTTTGCTATGCAAAGAGTTTACCAATCAAGTCCACTAACTATTATGAGAGTTCACAGCAGCAACTGCTATTTCATTTCCACAACAACGGCACTTTCAGCACACAAACAATATGACTCATAGGTGTGCAAACAACACCACAAACCATGTCTAGCAACAGAACAAAGATTCAAATGTGGACTCTCACAAGCTATCGGGCTCAATATAGATGCAGAATTACTACAGAGCTCTCTGCATCATGGAGTCTGCGTTCCCCATCTCATTCTGCTTCACCTGGTATGTCCCTTTCAACAAGAATCACAGGGCCTCAGAGCACAACATCCACTGGGAAAAAACCGCTATCATCTTCAATTTGGTATCCATTCACAGCCAGATCGCCGTTTCAGCTGATGGGCTCAACGAAGCTTGCTATTCGTTCCAGACAGCGGCAGGGGCTTTTGCTTTTCTTAGAGATCATATATCTGTCAAGGCTTCAGCGGGGCACTCCACCATTGACGTCTCTCTGGCATGTGCAGACATGCTGGAGAGGGTCATGCTTGCTCAGGCTCAGGAATGCTTCTTCCATATGGTTATCTCCAAAAGCAAACGCAATTCCCTTATTTCCAAGATTGCCAGGCAGGTCAGTATTTACTATCATGAAGCGTTTGCAGCCCTCAATCTCCCACCTCTTAATCAACACTTTGATGTCAAATGGGTTGCACATGTACATGTCATAGCTGCACTATTCTATGCTGAAGCTTCTTACAGATTTAGTCTTCTCTTACATGAGAAAAAAGAGATTGCAGAAGAAATTGCACGCTTAAATCATGGATTTACCACTCTTGCAGAGGCTAAGAAATGTGCAGACGGTCTAATGGCACTGGCACCACTTCTGGAGATGGTGTTTAAATTGGAGGGTAATATTAACCTTTTAGACAATGAGAAGGAGCGTAGCTCAACAATTATCGGCACAAACCGGAACTTGAAGACTTCTTCATCAACCACAAAGGGTTTCCTTCATACACGTCCAGAGAAACTGCCTCACGCTGTAGCTATGAACAGAAATGGTTCAACGCCTTCAGCAAAGGAAGATTACCAACGAAGAGGGTCTCTGCAAAGATGGCTGCATCTATCCACGACAGCACGAACTAACCCAACACCAGATGTTGGTCGCAGGGGATTTCTCACCAGACTCTATAGGTCAAATTCCATTCTCGGCACCCGTTTACGTGCTCCACTTCTACCACGGGCTACGGCCCTTACCTTTGAACAGCTCGCAGGTTGTTTTCGTAGCACAATCAATCTTGGATGAGGAAGTGCTCGAGCAAATCACCTCGAGCCATGGCTAGAACATGTCTTTCTCCGCAGCCTTCTTTCAAGGGACATTACAGGTCCACAACAACAGCTAGACAACATCACTAGATGGCCAGATCACGGGAATACTCATCCTCTCCTCCATTTTTGTGGATTTTAACATCTGCTACCACCTACAGCTTGTTTCCTCCTTCAGTCAAAATCTTAAGCATCATTTCTCTCCGTTTGACAATTTCTTTCACCGGCAGCTCTCCATTAAAGCACGAGGGGTTCCTCTTCTACAATGGGCTACAACTTATCAAAATTAACTTGTCGAGAGGGAATACTGAGACATTAGGAGCTCTACAATTCTCAAACCAACCAAACAATTACGGCTCCTGTCCACAGAACACAAGAGAACTTCTTAACAGCTGAGGGAGCCCAGCTTCATAGTTGGCGAGGGTTCACACTTCATACAGCGGCACAGGATCTCAGCAATGGCAGCTGCTTCTATCTGGCAGCAGCAGAATATCCCTTCACGCCTACAGTAGACCTCTCAGAATTCTCAGACTAACACAATGGCAGGCGGACAGAGCTTCGCTCTGATACCAATTGAAGGAAAATGGGCACAGCGGATACACTCGATTCATGCAAACACACAATTCGTATTCATATATTCAACAATACACAGCAGCCGATGACAGGGCCAAACTTCCCTGGAACTTGACCGCAAATTTCATTTGTCATAAGGTATATTTTTATAAAATGAAGTAGTTGCCAGGAAATGCAACGCATGGAGAGATCACCGAAGTAGCCTTTACAATTTGTGATGCGATGGCAATTTACAAACTGAGTTTAATAAACTTACAGTACATCTGTCAAAGCCAGCGGCTCGAGGTTGCCTTGAACAATGAACAAACCTTTGGGGAATGCATTAAGCATTACAGCCATCCACGTAGCAGTGTGATTAATGCGATGGGTGGAGGATGATGACATTGCTGTCCATCAAAACTTAAATGCAAATCCAGCAAGTAGATATGGTCGCAGGAGAAATTAATCTCCAACACTAAAGAGGTGTATCGCGGCCATCATTCATAAAGATGGAGGTAGATAAGATTAGAAGAATTGACACGTATACTTTTCAATGGGCTGTAGAGGAGTCGGTGGGAATAGAAGGACTCAGAGGAGACGCGTCCTTCTGTGTAATGAATGCATACCAATTTCAGAAGAGAGGCGAGAGGTTTGAACAACAAACATATGGATTTTCCTTTCTTTTTTGGGAAGAACACGCTAAGTTTGCAATGATTCTGACATTGTGGGAAGAACGCGGATTGAGATACAAAGCATTAGTTTACTGTGATACAAAGCATCCGCAAGGGCCGCCCCTCACTGGCCGCGCGATGCTGGGCATCGAGAAGCCAGTGAGGGCGGCCCTTGGGCGCCCAGAATGAGCCAATGAGTATGGCCAAACGAGCAGTTTAACGTGATTATAAATTTAAAAAGCATTTTAATACTGTAATAATCTAAATGCATTTTAATACTGCAAATAAAACGTGAAAGAAATAATCTTTTGAAATTTATACCAATTTGTATGTTAATTCTCTTCAATTCTGATTGCAAGTGTCATGCAGGGGATACCCAGGACCTGTATATGAGTATAGTGCAAAAGTCCCTTTAGACAAGAATGCCCTCACAGGCTGCTCGATGCCCAGCATCGCGCCACCAGTGAGGGGCGGCCCTTGGGCGCCCAAGTGAGCGGAGCTGCTCACTTAGGTGCCCAAGGGCCATCCCTCACTGGTGGCACGATGCTGGGCATCGAGCAGCCTGTGAGGGCAGCCCTTGGGCCCCCAGAATGAGCCAATGAGTCTGGCCAAAAGAGCGAGCCGCTCACTTGGGTGCCCAAGGGCCGTCCCTCATTGGCGGCGCGATGCTGGGCATCGAGCAGGTGAGGGTGGCCCTTGGGTGCCCAGAATGAGTCAATGAGTGTGGCCAAAAGAGCAGTTTGACATGATTACAAATTTAAAAAGCATTTTAATACTGTAATGATTTAAATGCATTTTAATACAGCAAATAGAACTTGAAAGAAATAATCTTTTGAAATTTATAGCAATTTGTATGTTGATTCTCTTCAATTCTGATTGCAAGTGTCATGCAGGGGATACCCAAGACCTATATATAAGTATCGTGCAAAAGTCGCTTTAGACAAAAATTTGTCCAGTAAATTCGTGCCTAAGAAGAATGTTTCCCATTGAAATTGATACGAGGCCATGTATTGATACGAGGCCATGTACTGTGCCACAACAGAAGTTGCGAATTAAATATTATTGAAACATCCACGGACTTTTTCAAAATTCCAATCCAATTTAAATCTTGACACATTTGTTACGCTCTCTTGCTTTGAATTTCCTCGAAACATCTCTGACTTTCTAACTTGGTGATAGTCGTTTGAATGGTGGATTTTATTGTATATTATGTTCTTTGCATTTAGTTATTTAGCTATGAAATGACTATAACATTTTTGGTAATATTGTAAAATGATATATTTTGTATTTAATATAAATATCAAATTATAGTTTTTTTTTCAAAAATTTATTCAATTTTATATCTATTCAATATATTTATATAAATTAATAAATAAAGATGAAATATATAAATTGGAGGGACTAATAAGTATGTAATATATATAATATGACAAAGTGATAGATGATGATACATATTATAATGAGATCATGTAGTAGATATATGGCAAAGTACTGGAGGATGATACATAAATGTATGGCAAAGTAATGGAGGATGATACATAAATGATTAGGTCAACTACAATGAAATTTTAAAATACTTTAAATTCATCTAATGGTTACTAGAAATTTTTACATGCCACTAAAGCACAATGACAATTTATTTCTAGTTTTTTTTTTCTTTTTAAAAGAAATAATGTATAACTACATTTAAAAAAATTATCAAATATATGTATATATTGATAACTATCCTCATTTTAAAGATTTAGATTATTGTCATCATTCCAAAGATAGAAAGATTTAGGTTATTAATGTTTAATAATGATTTTGATTTTTATAAAAAGTGTAAAAGGTTCTAAATATAAATCTTAGAATTTAAAATAATATTTATTGTACATAGGTGTCTCTTTAGCTCAATGTGATGATATTTTCACAAACATATATACCTCATTTCCACAATCTTGTACATAGGTTTTCAATAGTTTAAGAATTTTGTTATATATCTTATAATAAAATCAATAAAATTATATTCGAAGAAACAATTGATAAGAGTGGTAGATAGGCATATAGTGGCAATTAAGATAACCCTCATTGTGAAGTTTGAAGTGTTCTATCTTTCTAGATATCTTTTTAAGAATGGTGCAAAGGCATATTTTATATTGCCAATTAAGATAACCCTCCTTGTGAAGTTTTGGGTGTTCAACCTTTCTACATAGATATATAGATATATTCCATGTATAAATTTTTAAGCCATGAACTAGGCTTTGTGTCTTTCTACCAATTATTTGTTTTCTCTAATGTGATTGTGATTATAGTCACTTGCTATAATCCTATATTTTTCTTTTCAATATTGATAAAATACAAATATTTGGCCTCCAATGGAGTCTTAACACTTAGACATCTGTGTTCCAGTTGATTAAATATATTTCCCGTGTTTATAATGTATCATTTTCATCAAAGTCAATGGTATAGGGAAGATATGTTTGATCTAGTTTTTTCATAGAATGAAGGAAGAAATATAAAATGGAAATATACAAAAAAAGACATTGCAAAGAACATAGTAATATAAAAAAACACAAATTCTATTAATGGATGAAATAGAAAAAGGCTGTAAACCACGAAGTAATACAAAAATCTCTGAAGATAGATGTATGTGTCAGCTATGGTCATTCCAATAAATATTACAAGAGAGTAAAAGTGTCTAATAAGTTAAAGTGTTGATTAGTTTCATGTCTTGAAGAAAATTTTAAATTTGACAATTTTTTTGATAAGATATATTAATAATGTTTTGACTTTGAGACTTTATTTTAGATTAAAATTTCTATATATAATAGTTTTAATATGTTTTTTTACAAATATATGGTATAGTTTTTCTTGAATTATGTGAATCGTGACTTTTCGGAAAATAATATGAAATAGTATCGTTTTTATACAAAAAATCTCTACAAATTCATTGAAAATGGTTTTAAATGTCTTTATTTTCTGATTTTTTTTTACAATTTTGTCAATAAAAATGTCTTCTTTTGTCCATAAAAATGTCTTATTTTATAGAAAAAATTGTAAAATGTATATGTTTTTTATTATAAATTGCTTATAAATGTATGTTATTTTGTTAAATTTCTAAAAACACACTTGAAAATAGAAATTAAATATATTTTATGACAAAGATAATTCAAAGGCCCAAAAAAAAGCCTCAAAATGAAAATGTGTGATACTAGTATCAACCCTTTTTGAAACGGAGGTAAAAATAGATACTAAAATTAGGAGAGAGAAAAACGAGAACTGTTTCGAGTTTTCGTTTCATAGTATAAGTGGTTAAAACCATAAAGGTGAAAAACCCCAATAACTTCCTTAGAGATAGATAGAGCAATGATACAACCCAAGAATAAGAGATAGACATCTCCTAGCAGCAGCTTCTCCTCCTCCACAAGTGCGCCACTCTCCAAAGAGTGTGTGAGAGAATAAAATGATGAAATAGAGTGCCTCCCGCACTCTATTTATACTTGACTTGACTTTCCTAATAACCTTTACTAGGTCGGCCTCAAATTAACCACATAACACAATGCTAACTGAGCCGACACCCAATAGGGTGGTCTAATAACCCTTTGACCCACATGGCCGACCCCAATAAGGTGGTCTAATAACCCATCAAGTATAAGTTACGACACTTACAATATAAATGACAACACTTCCATATAGAAGAATAATAACATCTCTATAGGAATACAAACACTTCTGTATAGAGAAATAATACCATCTCTATAGGAGTGCAATATACATATATGAAATACATTCCGAAGTTACATATATGTCAATAGTGGACAATAAAATATCAAGTGCAGTGGATTTTTGGTTGGGTAGTGTGTTGGAGGGGTATGTTACCGAATTCACTGTTAACACTATCAAGTCTTATAGTGCAGCAGAATGTGAGTTTTTTGAAGGTCTGTATGGTAAGTTCCTTAAGTAATTGAACTTGTCAATCAAGAAATTACTTTGTGAAAAGGGTATAATGTGAATGGGGTCTAACGAGCAGAGCATTTGTATATAGTGGGCATGGGTATCAGAGGGACAACGTTTTGGATTGAATTAATGGGATGAGTTGAGATGATAAGCGAAGAAAAAATTGAATCAGACAAAGAGTGTGGATTTCTGCAGAGTGGAAGATAGTTTCAGTTGAATAAGAGGAGGAGAACTACGACAAGAGAGAGGGGTTGCAGTGCAACTGAAAGGAGGAACTATGAACCAGTGACACAACTTGATGAGGATTCTAGTGACGAAGGGAAAGAATATCAGCTCATTTCTGAGGAGGATTCTGAAGGACTAGTTTAGACCCGAGGCTGTGACATACCCACGACCCCACGTGCATCTCTAGAGACTGAAGTAAGACCTAATATTTCTTCACATTTTATTCCATTTAGTCATAGTAGTGGCAGTAATCCGAAAATTACTTCATCGAGTGGGAAGGCTCCAAGCAGTGGTCCATTAATAGTGAACCAACCAAATTCTGAGAGGTCTAGAATGGATGGGGATGATATGAAGTTACCAATTTTTAACGAGAATGGATCAGAAGATTGAGAACAACACTGGTTCTTATGCAATGCTGTATGGATTGTGAAGCAAGTCCAGGATGATAATGTCAATTTGGCACAGTTGATCACGGCCTTCATAGGTTATGCCTTAGATTGGTTCATGAAATTTTTTGAAGCTATTGGTAATCATCCCGCGAAGACCTTGGCCGAGGTCAAGGAGGGATTGAAGATCGATTTTAAGAAACCAAAATATGAATCTCAATGCATTAAAGAATTGAAGGAGATCAAGAAAGAATCGAATGAGTTTGTTTGGGACTTCGAGCAATGTTTTAAAACGTTGATGGCTCGTACCAGTTTTCTGATGAACGATCTGCAACATAAGGAATGGTTCATTGCTGCCTTGTTGCCTCACATCAAAATTCCACTTATGCAATAGAAGATACCGACACAAATGGAGGCCTTAGAATTGGATATAAAATTAGAAGCATCACCTATTGGAGAGTCTGGCGTTGGTATGGCTCAAATTCAGTCACGGTTAGCAAACCTATCTATCCAGATACAAGATATCAAGAAGGGAAAATAAAAATGCGAGGATGTATGGTGCACTAGATGTAAAGAAGATGGACACTCAAAAGATCAATGTACATCGTTTCATGATTATATGAATGTCGGTAATATGAGTCCATTAAAACCTGTTGTTTGGTGCTGAGTCTGTCAGACTAAGGGACATCGACCAGAAGAATGATACTTACTACAAAAGATGGTGAGTGATCCCTATAACTTATGGTGTAAATTCTGTAGCTTTTTTCGACATGATGAAAAACATTGTTGTGCATACCAATTTCTCATCGAATGGACCATAAACACATTTATTATGAAGGAAGAAGGTTCAGATGAAATACTTGAGGCACAATTCAATCAACTCGGAGGTGGATTCCGATGCTGTGGACAAGGAGGATTTGGTCGAGGTAGAGGACATATCATATGTTACAATTGTGGTACCCCTGGACATTATGCTAGATATTGCCCACATCCTGCTACATCTTGTACATATTGTTGGGTGCTAGATCATACCATTGAATATTTCCCACAACTTATAGCGAAATGGAAGGAAAATCAAAATCAAAATCAAAACCAGAACCAGAATCAAAATGTACAGAATATTTCAGCAGAACCACGCCAGCTCAACATATTGTTGCTGTTGTTACTAGAGGTAGAGTTGCGACGAGTGGAGATAAGAACATTAACAATAATTTAAGGGACCCAAGATTTAGACTAACAGTTCAGAATCCACCTCAATTTGATGTTCAAAAGGAGAAGAGTACATTATTTGAAGCTTGGGATGAATTTCTGAAGGGCGTGTACGATATGCCACCACGCTTAGAAAAAACTGCGCCACAGAAGAATTTTGAAAAGGTAAGTTCCCTTAATACTTTTCTCAGAAGCTGTTTGGATTTTATTAAAAATGAGGATGCTTTAAGAGAACTGCAAAAATTAGTTGTAGAACTACAATAAGTTCCCTCAATTTGATGTTCAAAAGGAGAAGAGTACATTATTTGAAGCTTGGGATGAATTTCTGAAGGGCGTGTACGATATGCCACCACGCTTAGAAAAAACTGCGCCACAGAAGAATTTTGGAAAGGTAAGTTCCCTTAATACTTTTCTCAGAAGCTGTTTGGATTTTATTAAAAATGAGGATGCTTTAAGAGAACTGCAAAAATTAGTTGTAGAATCCGAGGAATAAGCACGTTCTGAAAGGGTTGTTAATCATGTCCAGAGAAGACATAAGACTGGATGGGAACTGCGACTTAATGCGCAGATTGGTGATTATGAAATGGACTTTGTCATTTAGATTTGGGTTTGGATGTAAATATCTTGACCAAGCAGACATGGGAGAACATGGGTAAGCTGAAGTTAGTATGGTCACCTATCCAGCTACACTCAACTAACCAGCAGAAAGTAATACCGTTTGGGAGAATGGTCGGGGTTCCTTTCGAAGTGTAAGGACTGTGCACTTATGTCGACTTTGAAGTGATAGAGATTGTTGATGACACCAATCAGTATCCTGCATTACTGGGGATTTATTGGGAAATTCAAAATCATACCATCATAAACTTCAAGAAGAGAGTGCTGGCATTTGAAAATGAGGAAATTAGAGTTGTTACACCTCTGGATCTATTAGAAGGGCAAAGATATGTAGAACTAGTTAAAGGATAATATGATACTCGTGATCTTGATAATATCTACAATGTATCCTCGAGGATTAATGATTATATAAATCCTACGACATATAGTATGCTTAGCTAGAGAAGTGTTTGTTCCTGTTCATCTGATTCTAGCAAAACTCTTGAAAATTGGCATAACATGTTACATGAAGTCTCTATGCGAAGGTGTGCTCATGTGACAAAGTCCCTATGATGGGTTTGAACATAGGTTTATAGTCTTCCTACTTATGAGGGTTTTCCTAATGTGGGTCAGTTCATTGATGAATTTGAAACTAAGGTACCTAAGCAACAACACTTATTAGGCTTGGATGTCACCCTGAAAGAAACACCAACGCGGTGGTGGGTTACACATAAGCACTCTGTAACTAGTTGGTCACAGTGTATAAGATACTTAGAAATTTGGTTTGGAGAAGGGATCCCGTACATTGGAGATAAATATATAGGACTTACCAATCCTGTTGATCATCTGAATACTTGTAGTACAATTTGGAAAAATATACCCAGGAAAGAGTGGGTACATATGTTCATCCACACACTTGATACTATTCCGATAAATTGGTACACATCGCTGGAGATGCAACAAGGAACTGCATATTGGGATAGTTTGGATGCAAACTTTAAACACACATTTAACTATGAGGATGAAAGTCCTACAATAGATGCCACATTGCAGGTTATTAAATCTAATATTTTTAAAGAAATTCCAGGACCAATGTCTAACTTACCAAAGTGGATCACGACAATAGAAAAAATGATGGAGTGCTACAACATTAGTGGTGGACCAGAAGACGATGACCCAAGGGATTTCCATATTCCAGAAAGCGAAGGAAGCCATGATTGAAGGGGCCAGACATATCATTAGATAATTTTATACACTCGTTGAAGATAAAAAAGGTAAATATCAACTCTATTGAAAATCCAAAGTTTGCAAATATAGGTGATTACTGGGATGATGAAACTGTGGGAAAAATTACTTACTTATTGCATGATTTCCAAGATTTGTTTCCTACTAAATTTTAAGATATGAAAGGTATAGCTAGAGATTTGGGTGAAATGAAGATTCCCTTGAAACCAGGTGCTAAGCCTGTGAAGCAGTGGCGTATAGATTAAACCCACGGTGTAAAGAAAAGGTTAGAGAAGAGCTCGACAGAATTCTTGATGTTGGAATTATCGAACCGGTCGAAGAATCAGAATGGATTAGTCCTATGGTCATCCAAGACAAGAAGATTGGAGTGATCAGGATTTGTGTCGACTTGTGGAAGTTCAATGACGCATGTCTAGATGATCCTTTTCCCACTCCTTTTAAAGATGAAGTGCTGGAAAGCGCTGGAGGACATGAATCTTATTCTTTCATAGATGGATTCTTTGGATACCATCGAATTAATATTTCTAAGGAGGATTGCCATAAAACCACTTTTGGAACAGAGTGGGGTTGTTTTCAATATACGGTAATGCCCTTTGGCTTGAATAATGCCCCTGCTATTTTTTCATGGATAGTTGTTGCTTCTTTCAAGGAATTTATTCACAAGTTTCTAGAAGTATATTTTGATGATTGGATAGTTTATGGGTTACTGAAGAATCATATATACAATTTGAGGCTCATGTTAGAATGTTGTCACTAATATCAAATATATTTGAATTTGAAGAAGTGTATAGTATGTGCCCCATTTGGTATACTTTTAGGACATGTTGTATGTAAGCAAGGTATGTTTGTAGATCCTGCAAAGATCGCTATCATTATTGATTTTCCTCCACCTAATTCAGTTCGACAGTTGAGGACAAATTTGGGCCATACATGATACTACAGGAAGTTTATTAAGTGTTATGCCTAGATAACAACACTAATGGAAAAAATGCTCAAGAAGGATGCAAATTTTCAATGGAATGAAGAATGTCAGCAAAGTCTAGATAAATTAAAAGAAAAGATGGTTACATCACTTACCTTGGTATTTCCTAACTGGAAGAAATAATTTAATGTTCATGTGGACGCATCATCTATCGCTTTAGGAACAGTACTTGCTCAACCAGGTGAAGGTTCTATTGACCACCCCATTGATTTTTCTAGTAGGAAATTGTCTACTGCAGAACGAAATTATACTATGATTGAAAGGGAGGGACTTGATATGGTGTATGCATTGCAAAAAATTCGACACTACTTATTAGCAGGTCACTTTAAAATGTTTACTGACCATTATGCGCTGAAATACTTGGTTAATAAGCCAGTGTTGGTGGGGAAGATTTATCGATGGTTGTTGTTATTTCAGGAATATGATTTTGAGATCATAGTTAAGCCCAGGAGGTTGAATGCGGGTCCCGACCATCTGTCGAGGTTGGAAATAGGAGAAGAACCAACCAACTTAGAAGAAAATCTTCCAGATACAAAATGCTTTTCAGTAAAAATGGTTGATGACTAATTTAAGGATATTGTGAAATTTCTCTCCACAAGAATGCCACCATAAGGCTACATGACCGCTCAGAAGAATCAATTAGTCATCAAGTCCGTGTATTATCAGTTGATCGCCAGTTAGTTGTATAATATGGGATTGGATGAAGTATTGCATCACTGTGTTTTAGAGCACGAGCGACCAACCATATTGTCTGAGGCACATGATAGGGTCGTAGGAGGCCATTATGCAGGGAAAGCTACAATGCACAAGATCTTAAGAGCAGAATTATGGTGGATGACTCTTCATAAATATGCGAAAGAATACTGTCAGAGATGTGACGTATGTCAGAGAATAGGGAAACCTTCCGGAAGAGATGAAATGCATTTGGTACCTCAGGTTACTTCGCAAACATTCGACAAGTGGGAAGCCGATTTCGTAGTACCTATCAACCCACCAGGAAGAAGGACAAGAGCAATATATATTAGGATGAAGCATCGCCAGTTCAAGACTGTACTGTCGCGACTGCTGCGAAGTTGTTATTCGAAAATGTCATTACCAGGTTTGGTTTCTTGTGTATGTTACTAAGTTATCAAGTTACACATTTTGTTAATAAAAATATAGTATCCCTTACTGAAAAATTTCAAGTATATCATTAAACGAGTACTCCATATCACCCACAAGCAAATGGAATTATCGAAGCATTTAATAAAATTCCAAAACATGCACTCACTAAATTTTGTAACGTGAACCGCGATGACTGGGATTTAAGAATACCTACAGTATTATGGGCTTATAGAACAACATGTAAACGATTGAAATGCCAGACTCCATTCAAATTGGTGTATGGAAAAGAGGCTGTGATTCCCATGGAATATATTGTCCCCAATATAAGGGTTGTGAATTTTACATGTATGTCTGATACTAGTGCCATTGAGGAAAGGTTAGCGTAGTTCCTTCAATTGGAGAAAGACCGTTTTGTAGTAGGTTTTCATCAGCAGGTGCAGAAAGATCACGAAAAGGCATGGCATGATCACCACATTACTAAGAAACATTTCCAACAAGGAGACTTAGTTCTTCTCTACAACAACAAGTTCATCAAACACCCTGGTAAGTTACGGATGCATTGGCTAGGGCCATATGTTATAAATTTGGTTACAGAAGGAGGTGCAGTATAGTTACAAACATTAGATGGTCAAATCCTTCAAGGATTGGTGAATGGGATTTGGTTTAAGCCCTATAGGGATAGCCGGCGTATGTCGAAGTAAAATAATTGATTGTAAGTTTGTAAATAAAAATGTCGTGTCCCCTCCCGTTGACCCGATGCAAGGAAGGGAACATGACTAACATTCCGGGCCTCTTTGGGAAGCTCAGCTTGTTCATTAATAACCAAATTCATAATAAATAAAAACTTATGTGTGCAGATTCATACTCAATATAAACACAGTGGAAATAAACATTATCCACACACAACTACATCATACATCCAACATATCAATAACAAACATCAATTAAAAACATGGAAGAACACAAAATTAACATAATTCAAACCACAAAGAATATTTATCTTTAAGATGAAACTATCCAACAACTGGCTATGTGAGAGAAAGGCTCCACCTAACCATAGGTCTCTGTCCAGCTTGTATTCTTTCAGCTAAGATACCACCCTCGAGCTGGGATGTGTATCCACTAAGGAGGAACTAGACAGGCTCACTCACAGCCATGATCTTACACAGCCAGTCATGCTAAGCCTACACACGGTTGGGTTTATCAAGCATGCAAGAATAAAAGGAGGAGGATGCTAAGTTAGTGAGCTCAACCAAAGAGCTACAAGCATCTCAACTAAACTCAAACAATCATGGCACCCACAATACCTACCACACCCAACACAAGGAAGGCCCCCTTCTCTGTTGCACAGTTCGTCAGGCATCCCTTCCCTCCAGTGCTCTTCAGGGTGGGCATAGAAAGGTCCAGCTGCTAATTTCTTGAGATTCTATCCTTCACTTGGTTTATCAAGCAATCCAATCCTTTGTTCAAGCATTCACACTTGGATTTTCTCAATTCGATGGCCAAATAACTCAATCTTGTAATTGGATTTTCGGGCTATTAGAATTGAGATTTCCCATGGATTTCTGGGCATCTAACACTCTCAAATTCCCCCCAAGTTTCATGTCTATGGATCCCCATTGAATTTTACTGTCCACACCAAATTCTGGGCATTTATGGCACTTCAAAACGTGGGTTCTTGCAAAGTTGTGATTTTTGGTTTTTCTCACTGCTGGGCATGTGTAATGGATGAAAATTGAAGCTTGGGTCTTCCACAATGGAATGGGAATGATGAATAAAGAATTCCCATGAGGTAGAATGACTTGTGGGTCAAGGAAATAGAGCCCATACTCTACCATATGAATTTTTGGGCTGCCCATGCTCCATTGAAGCCATGGGATGATTTCTTCAACAACTTTCTTACACAGAATTAAATGTCAGCAAAGAAAGTCAATTGGGTTCACAATATGAAATTTGGCAGCATATGGTTCAACCCCAAAACCCCCTCACCACTCCCTAGTAGAATACACATGGCCCCCTCTAATTAGTTGCTTCCATATCCAGTTTTGGTATTTTATTGCAATATTAAATATTTACATCATTTTACAATGTTCCATGGCTTAATAGCACATGGATGGCAAAATGTCAAATACTTATCCATTTTAAATAAAACCCGAAAATACACTAGTAGGGCCTTGGCCTTGAGCTCCACACTAGGGAAACATACATCGCATGTATACAATATTTACATTAAAAGCCAATATACCATAAGGGTCAAAATGGGGGTATTACAAAAAAAAAATTGGAAACCCCAAGTTTTTTTTTTCTATCATAGTTAGTTGTGTCGATGTATAGTTATGTCGAAGCTTTACAGAAACCCCAATTTACCATTATGTCGAATATATCTTATATCAGTTACTCTAGTCAAAGTTACAAAGCTGTTAGTTGGAAACCTCAACTTCCCAGTATGTTGAAGTAGATTTGCCTTATTGAAGAGGGTTATTTATCGAAGGCAGTTTGTCGAAGTGTTATTTCTGTCACCCGGAAACCCCAACATGCTAATTCTATCGAAGCTATATATTTATTAAAAGTTGGCTATCTATCAAAGTTATATCTGTCGAATTGTCGGAGTGACTTTACCTATAGAATTTGCAATTGGGATGCATGTATTGTTGCTTTTATGATAGGTTCTGTGATGACGCTAGTGGGATTTTCAAATTAAATGCAGAAATGATTGACTTGTGCGAAGAGATTCGATGCTACATTTATCAGCATTAGAGGATCATGGACAATTAATTCATCTCGGGAATGACAGATGGAGCACACACGGGGGATAAATTTAAAATCCCAATCTTCCCTCGCTCGTTCTTCATTGTGACTTTGAGCTATTGTAGTCGTGATTGATAAGCTAGAGACGAACTCTATGATTGAGAATGTGAAGTTTTGCGACATCAAAATGCAGGTAAAATTGTCCACAGGAAGTGAATATCATGGCTCTATCTACAAATTATGAATTCCAGGCTCCATTTCTGGCAGTCCGGAGCAGCCTGAGGTGATTTTTTCACAGGTGCCTGTCAATGTGCCCAGGAAGACAATAAGAGAAAATGCAAATCCAGCAAGCACCACATCCCTCTGTGGAAGGGGTAGTGAATATTTTTCCTCGAGAAATTACATTTGAAGAATTAGGAAACAATGTATAGCTTCCAATGTCAGGGTATGTAGAACTTAAATTTCCTGCATTACCCCTTTACATGTTACATCGATTACAAGAAAGCGTTTCCCAAGAAATTAAAACAAGGGAAAATTCTCTCCTAGAGTATATGAGAGGATATAAGAATCATGCGACCAAACTACATGATTTAAATGCATAACTCCAGCAGGACAAGGACCTGCTACGCCAAGAGAAGGAAAAAGTACATTGAGTTGTTGAAGTGGTGCGCCAAGCAATACCTGAGGTAGAAGTTATTGAAGAAATGACAATAGAAGAGAAGGTACAATAGTTTTCTATAGATACTGTCTTAAGGTACAAGATTTAGAATCAAAGTTAGTGCCGAGCACCCCACCAAAAGTTATTGAGCAATGATATGCATATATTCATAAGGTTGTTCAAGATTTGCAAGTTGTAGAAGCATAATCTATGCAAATGTATGATGCTTTGTTGTAGTCCTGGGACACCCTATTTGAGGACGCTGAGATGCAAGAGATCCATACGTAGCTTGGGGCTTATGAAGGAAAGATGAGAAATCTACGTGAGCAGTTGAAGAATCTCCCTCTAGTCTAGAGAATGAGCAAAGCCGCTGAAATAAAACAATTGCAGCAGGAAGTCAGTCAATTGAGGTTGTAGGATAGGCAACGTACTGGTAGAATACAGACACTTCAGTCGGAGGAAAAACGCATATCATAGGACATTGGGAGTCACCATAATTCATCCACTCGATATTCACTCAAGATGTCGAAGTGAGCTAGAGCCATATTACAAAAGAAGTGGTGGAAATTGTTTTCCAGAAGAGGGAAGAAGTCCAACAGTTGGCCGAAGCAAGCAAAAGTCGTTATGAAATTTTTTTGTCGAAACTATAGGAACCTGACTCATAGCCTTGAAGTGGCTTGGTACAAGCCACATGTCAGTGTTGGGGACCTGTTGGGCCTAGCATTTTGGAGGAACCATTTTTGAAGATACAAGTTAGTGTGGACGAAGACAAGGTGGAACCAGTTCGGCGCAAGAGTCAGCTCCGACGAAGCGGTCAGGAAATGAGGAAATTGGTCATGTTGATCATGTCAAAGTTTGGAATTTGAGTTAGTTAGTTAGAATTGGTCCACATTGTAATAATGAGTCAGTTAGGAAGTTAGTAGGTTAGTGGGAGTGGGGAAAGCTTAGTGCGCCCTATAAAGCTGTATTAAGAAGGAAGTTTTGTGCTTAATGCTCGTAGTAGAATTTTGTGCTATGTAATAGAGAGATATGTTGTATATGTTGAAGACATTTTTGGAGAAGCCGAGTTGCTGATATGGAGAAGAAATATGTAAGTTCTACCTAAATTTCTTATTGGGATGCGACTCTTAATAAAATACAAGCACTTCCGTGGTTTTTCCCAGATGGGTTTTCCACATAAAATATGGTGTCTTCATGTGTGTTGATGTATGGTTTGATGTTTTGTTATATGTGTTTCTTTCCTCTATTAAATAATTAAATGAATGAATGATGGAATTAACTGTATGAATATTGGATGCGATATATTAATCAGATTAATGTTATGAAGTCTGTCGTAGTTATGAGTCTGTTGAAGCTCTTGTTTGTTGATGCTCTGTAAGTGAAATATGGTGATGAATGTATTGTTTGGTGAATATTTCCTTTCTATATTGCATGAATTCTAGTTCATGTAGTCCCCATGGACACTCCAGGTGAGACTTCATCTGCTCTGTAGGTGTTTCCTAAAGGGTTAATTCCCTTTTGTCCGGTGTCTATGGATTGAGGTGTTTTTTGGTGGATGTTAAGTTTTGAACCTTGGTTGAAGTAAAAGTGTGCCAACATTTACCTCAGTTGAAAGGTCGACTAAAAAATTAGTCTGCAAATCAGGGTTGGAAAAAGGTACGTCATTTTAAATTTGAATAACTTTTAGTAGAAGGATCTATTTAAGGTGAACCAAATGTGTGATATCTATTTACATTGTTCAAAATGCCACAAAAATGTAGTGGACAAATTCACACTCCACTCAAACCACCGGAGGATTCATGCTTGACTTACGTTGAAAGTGGAGACATCTTTTTTAGGGTGTCCAAGTTGGAAGATATGATGAAAGGGACTGTGAAAATGGTTGATTTAGTTAACTTGAAAAATACGATGGATAGTAAAGAGGATCTCAACGGGATGTCTATAAAAGATGATCTAGAATATTTGAAGATACTACTAAATTATATAAGGCTTATCCTTCCTACATAGTCATCTAATCAAGAAGAGGATAAGGAGGAAAAGGGGGAATTATTCCAGTCACGTATTGAAAAAATTGAAAAACATTTAGAAAATAAGTGGTTTGAGTCCCCAAAATCTAATGATCTACTCCATCATCATAGGTTCAAATCAGCTCCAAATAAATACTTTATTCCCAAGATTGACATGAGAAACTTTCATGGCAATGATCCAATAACATGGATATTCTAGATGGAGCAACTCTTTGATCTACACCAAGTGTCAACTTTGCAAAAGGTAACTATTACATCATTATATTTAGAGCTTGATCAATTTGTATGGTACCAATGGATTTGTGACCATAAAAAGGACTTTATTATCTCTTGGTTTGTATTCACGAAATAATTGATTGCACATTACGATGATATTAATAGAAACATTTCTTTAGTTAGTTGATAAATTTCAAACGAAAAAGTCTTGTTATAGAGCATGTCAAGCAGTTTCAAAATTTAAGTCTTAGGGTGAAGAATATTTTAGAAGATATTTTTTTGGATCTCTTTATGGGATCTTTAAAGGAGAATATTCAACATGAGATATATATCCTTGAACCTAAATCATTGGAGAATTCTTTTATTTTGGCAAGGAAAATTGAAAGTAAAAATATGGCAATGACTACTAGAAGAACCACCTCCAACACATATAGAGAGAATAATCTTCCTTCTTATAATACACCTCAAAGGTTGACACCTAAACAACTGGATGAAAGAAGAGAAAAATTTGTATGCTTTAATTGTGATAGAAAGTATAGTAAGGGTCATAAGTGTGGTGAGAAGAAATTATTCTACATAGATTGTGAAGAGGAAGAAGTAAAAGAACAAGATCCTTCTCAAGTTGAACAAATAGAAGATATTACTTCCGAAGAAATTACTCCCACCATATAATGTCATGCATTGGATGGAATTAACACTCCTCAAACTCTCAAGATTGAAGGATATATAAGAAATAAAAGGGTAACGGTGTTGATTGATTCTGGTAGTACTCATAATTTCATTCACTGTAAATTAGTCAAAGTTCTCAATTGATTTGTATATCTAGCACCCGAGTTTCAAGTAATGATTGCATATGGAGGAACTATCATTTTCTCAGGGAAATGCCATAATATAATTATTACTATGGGGGAATATGTACTGAATAGTACAATGATTTCTATTCCAATGGGTGGTGCTAATGTTGTCTTAGGATTTCAATTGTTACAATCATTGGGAACAATGGATTTTAATTTTCAGAAGCTTTTCATAAACAATTTATGGGAAGGAAAGGGATATGAGTTAAATTGTATCATAGGGAAACCAAGGAAGGTGATAACCTCTAATGGTATGAAAAAACTTATGAAAAAGGGACATCAAGGTGTAATTGCACAATTATGCTCATTAGATGTTCAAACATCTAAGCCTCATATTTCCCCAAATCTCCAAAGGGTCATTAATAATCATTCCAAGGTATTTGAATATATTCCAAAAGGTATTCCACCTATTTGAGATTTTTATCATTCTATTCACTTAATTCCAGGAAGTGTTCCTCCTAACATCAGACCTTATATATATCCCTATGGCCAGAAGATTGAAATTGAGTGTTTGGTTGAAGAAGTGTTAGAGGCTGGAATAATTAGGCCTAGACAAAGTTCTTACTATGCACCAATGGTAATGGTACAAAAGCCATATGGATCGTGGTTTATGTGTCCATATTATAGAGAACTAAACAAGATCACCATTAAAGATAAGTTTCCCATTCCTGTCATTGATGAATTGTTAAATGAATTACATGGAGCAATTTTTTTTCACAAAGTTGGATCTTTGTTCTGAGTATCATTAGATTAGAATGGAGGATGAATACATCCCAAAAACAACATTCAGAACTCATGAAGGTCATTATGAATTTTCAGTCATTCCATTTGGTCTCACAAATGCGCCTTCCACATTTCAAGGTTTGATAAATTCCATTTTCAAGCCTTTCCTTAGAAAATTTGTGCTAGTATTATTTGATGATATACTAATCTATAGCAAGTCTTGGGAAGAACATGTTCAACATGTTGACATGGTACTACAAACAATAAAGGAGCAACAACTATATGCAAAACCTACCAAATGTTTCTTTGGGGTAAAGGAGGTATAATATTTGGGTCATATTGTATCTCATAAAGGTGTCATGGAAGACCCTAACAAAATTAAAGCCATGATAGACCGGTCGATTCCCCAAACCTTGAAGAATATTTGAGGATTCTTAGGTCTGACAGGGTACTACCGCAAGCTTGTTCAGAACTATGGAAGAATAGAATCACCTCTAACAACATTATTGAAGAAAGATGCATTTTCTTGGACTCCAGAGGCAACTCAAGATTTTGAACAACTTAAAGAGTCAATGTGGAAAGCTCCTGTTTTGGCCACACTAGATTTCACAGAAAGCTTTATTGTTGAATGTGATGCTTCAGGAAATCGGATTAGTGCTATTCTAATGCAATAAGGACACCACATTGCTTTCAAAAGTCATCCAATCAATGGAAATAACTTACAGAAACCCATATATGAGAAGGAAATGTTGGAAATACTACATGCTCTTAAGAAATGGAATCCTTACCTCGTAGGTAGGCACTTCAAGGTCAAAATAGATCATGATAGTCTTAAATACTTCCTGGAACAGAGACTGTCTTCAGAAGAGCAACAAAAATGGGTAATCAAGATGTTGGGATATGAATTTGAAATCATCTATCGAAAAGGGAAACAAAATGTGGTGGAAAATGCACTCTCTAGAAAAGATGAAGATGTTGGGGGGCACTCAGGATTCCTGAAAACTTACCACAGGGTCAAGAAGATTTTTTTTTGGGAAGGTATTAAATCTGATGTTCAAAGGTTTGTGGCCTAGTGTTTGGTTTGCCAACAAAATAAGAGTGAAATAGTTAAGACCCCAGGACTTCTACCATTAGACATACCTTGCCAACACTGCGAGGAAGTCTCAATGTATTTTATCACAGGTCTACCAAAGTTGGAAGGAAATAATGTTATTATGGTAGTTGTTGATAGACTCATGAAGTATGCACATTTTTGTGCACTCTCTCACCCTTTTAATGCAAGTACAGTAGCTGCAGCCTTTATGGAAATTGTTCAGAAGTTACATGGAAATCTGAGGATTACTGTAAGTGATAGAGATTCGATTTTCACTAGAAAATTTTGGACTGAATTATATTCTTGTTTGGGTACCCAATTGGCTCACAATTCATCTTATCATACTCAATCTGATGTGAAAATTGAGATAGTGGACAAATTTTTGGATGGTTATCTTCATTGCTTTGCATATGATAAACAAAAACAATGGGTGAAATGGTTGTCTTTGGCATAATGGTGGTACAATACTTCCTTCCTTACATAATAAAAAATGTCTCCATTTATGGCACTTTATGGGTACCGGTCTCCATCTATCACATCTCCCTTAAAAGTAAAATCTAAAGTCCAATCCATGGAAGACTACATAGAGAAACAACAATAAGTTCTACAGATACTTAAGGGCAACCTAGCTATGTCAAAAAATAGGATGAAACAACAAGCTGATCAACATCACAGTGAAAATAGTTTCGAAGAAGGGGATTGAGTATTTCTGAGGCTACAACCTTGCAAGCAGATGTCCCTCAAGCAACTAAATAAGGACAATAAATTATGACCCAATTATTATGGTCCTTATAAAGTGTTGTAGAAGATTGGTAGTATGTCTTACAAATTGGAGTTCCCTTCATCTTCAAGAGTACATCAAGTTTTCCATGTTTATTGCTTAAAGAAGGTAGTAAGAGACAAGATCCCAATTCAAAAAATCTCGCTGGAGCTTTATGAAGAAGGAAAAGTCATATTGGAACCTAAAAAAATAACTGAAACAAGGACCAAACAACTACAAAATTGGGTTATTACTGAGTACCTCATCAAGTGGAAGAACTTACAAGTTGAATATTTGACATGGGAAGATGAGTCCCTCATACAGAAACATCTGTAGCTAATCAAGTGTTGAGGACAACACTTGTATGAAGGGGAGGGGAATTTTAAGCCCTAAATATGGGCACATTCCCCCCTATATTGTGGTGCATTACATTAGTTTTGATGTCATCTTTGGTCCATTAGTTGTAAGTTTCATTAGTATGGTTATATTAGTTATGTTAGCTTGGGTCAATGAGTTGTAATTGTACCTCTTAATCTCCTATATATAGGAACGAGATCTTTTCATTTGAGCATCTTGTCTTGCCTTGTCTTGTGTACTCAATGAATTGTATAAGGAGGTTTCCCCCTTGAAGTGGTTTGTTGATCATCTTTGTTCTTCATTGTTAAGGCATGGAGTACTCTATTTGGTCTATTTATACTCTTTTCATGCTCTTTCTGGAATTTTGTTGCATAACAACGAGTTACTTACATTATTGATTTCATGGATCTATTCAGGGGTCCAACTCCTCGGATTTACAATGCAGAATATTGGGTTCTGTTCGACTAACCTTAAAAACCACTCAACCAATATTATGGGGAACTTGAAGAAGACTTGTGCAGATTAGTGTATATGTACTTCTGTAGCCACTTTTCCTTGTTGATATGAAGGTTCTTATTTTGTTCTTTAGAAAATACGTAATCCTTCCTTTTCAACCCCTCTTCTATCTCTTCCTTAGTCCGCCTCCATGAAACCATTAGTTCACTTAAACCTTCCCTTCAATCGTAGATCCTGGTACCAACAATGGAACCATTTTTTCGTGCGTAGTGGGGAGACCCAGGTCACAATATAAACTCACCAACAAAACCCTAGATACTAGCCCTTTTGGCATCACCTATGAGCAGATGAAATATCATCAGAGGCATCTATGGGGACTGTAGGAACCAAGCTTCCACAATGTTGAAGGGAAAGAAGGCATTCATTCTATTCATCTCACCATTCATCCATCTTATGCACAAAACATATAACATATGCAGAATAACAGATAACACATTCAAAGCAACAATAGAAACATAACATCCATGTGTGTAATAAATAAAGCATCCATTAAATCAAACAAACGAGAGACATGATCCAAAACAGGCTCACTTCACATTAGTATTTTTTGGGTCAGTCTTACAAAACTTGTGCAGGGTGCATCACATCTCTATCACAAACCCAAATATATCCTCGCATTACATAACACACAAGCAACTCAACCAAAAGAAACTGTTCTCTCTCTTAGAAGCCATCTAACATAAAACCCTTAACCCAAAAATACCTTACATATTTATACATTTTGGAATGGGTTGATCCCGTTACAAAGTGGACACAAGTGCCCAAATACTTCTAACTAACTTCTTCATTTTCTGCAATTTTGAACCTTTGGCTAACTTGTCACGTGGTCCATTTCTGGTGCGCAAATCCCAAAACTGGTCCAAATCCCTGCTCCAATATGCACATGAAAGGGTTTGATGTCTTATTTTTATTGTGAAAAAGAACTAAAATCTATTCATACATGTCAGGCATTCAAGACCATTTCTTTATATCTTGCTTAGATCCATATTTAGGACTTTACTTTACTTAGAGCTTACCAATGTTGTTTTGTTTCTACAACTTGTGACTTTTGCACATTGCAACCATCACTACCTTCTGTGTACACATTGTCCCATCACAGGTATCATGTGTGAAGTTAAATATGCTTTTATTTTGTTATCTTAGTTGTTATCTTATTTGGATAATTTTCCACCTTCCATTGTGCTCTCAAATAATCATTTTCACTTGAGTTCTTAAGCTCATAGTCCTTCTCCATCAATGCATGAGATATTGATGGTGAGATTATTAGTTTTTGAAATTATTATCCAACATGAATGGTGTTGATTTCATGGTTTAGGATTTTTTCAATAATTGGTTCTTGTAATCACTATAAGAAGGCATTGCCAGCATGGAAAATGTTAGGGGCAAAATTTAGCCCACGAGATCATTTTTGATCTTTTTTTTCCAAAAAAAGATTCACTAATTTTTATTTTTTTCTAAAATCATTTGTCCAACTTCGATAGGATAATTTTATTTTACTCTAAACATCACCAAAATTGCCTAGAAACTAGATAAAATTTCATAGAAATTTGAATATTTTTACAAAAATATCGCCAAATATTTTATTGTTGGAAATTTAGGAATTTGTAAGATTTGCCAATGTTTTTACACTTTAAGAAAATTATGGATCCTTAAAAATTTCCTTGATTTCCGATATATTGGGATCATGGAGGAGGGAAAAACCCTCATGAATTGTTGTCTCAACTATAGTGAGTTTTGCAATATTGAATTCTATTTCCATTTTATAAGTGTGTCAATTGATAGAATGTTGCAAAACACTTATATCAATGTTGTTTGCTACTCCTAGTCTCCATAGATAACTACTACTCCTAGATGGAAGAATATTCGAGCTTCCTCTAGCTTGAAGAGGAGGAATATCATATTTGGAGATGCACCTTCTAGTGGAAAGGGTAGTGGGGATCAATGAGTGACCCATTGTGTATAACGACCATGATGTGCCATTTTGGGAAGAACATGCATTTTTGTGCCTAGAGAACGAGCTATCATTCTTTCATGTTTGAGCCATAGGTGACATTATGTACATTGGGCACACCATTCCATTTTGTTAAAAATTTACATTGGACATATTCTTTTCGCAAATACATGATTTTAGCACTTGTATATAATGTATTTTTTATGGTTTAGTTTTTTTATTATTGTTATGGTTAAATTTATTTGATGTTCATAATGAATTAGTTATAAAATTCTTTTTTTTCGCCATATCTCCCTCGTTTTCACTTTGTTTCCCTTGAAAATTCCCTGACACCCCTATAACCCCATTCTGCATCTTTCATTCCCTAGGACCCTATCCCAAATTCCATTTCCCAAAGCCATAAATCCCACATTTGTCTATTTTTAGGGTTTTCCATAACTTCTTTAATTTTCACCCAATCGCATTCAAATTTTGCCACCATGTTCATTCCCTATTTCTGCTTCTTTGTCCCTCTCTAACAAATTTTCCCATTATTTCACCCCGCTTCTGAAATCCTCATTTTCTGCTTCCCTGTCCATTCGAAAGTGTCCAAAACCTAGTCAAACCCCAATTACCCATCAGAGTTTTTCCCAAATCCAAATTTCTCTTTACAAAATAAGGTTTTGCTTGTGCTTTTCTACCCATCCCCCCCCCAAAAATAAAAACAAAACAAAACTCTTGGTTAAGGTTGTCACTCGTGCAAGAGCAAAAACCATGGAGGAAGCACTTGCAACCATCCAAACCAAACTCCAGGATCTGGATGAAAAATTTCTCGGCCTCCATCTTGAGCATTCAACCATGAACAACAAACAACAGTCAGATTCTTCATCAGACAATGGGTTCTCTTCTTCCAGTAATTTTCGTGGTCCGAAGCTTGATTTTCCTCACTTCAATGGTACTGATCCGACTGGATGGATATATCATGTAGAATAGTATTTCAGTCTGCATAATACTTTTGATGTCAAGAAATTTCCACTTTCATCATTTCATTTGGAACATGAAGCTCTTCAATGGTACCATTGGTACATCAAGGCTCATGAAGAGCCAAAATGGCCAGATTTTTGCCAACTCTTTTTGCAACGATTTGGTCCTAGTGCTTTTGATGACTTCACAGGAGCCCTCACTAAACTTAGCCAAATTGGCACTATGAGAGAGTATCAGATAGAATTTGAGAAACTAGCCAATCACACAAAAGGATTGTCTGATGAATTCTACAAGAGTTGTTTTATCAGTGGTCATAAGGATGGAAGCCCTAGGGTTGGCTAAGTTGGCAGAAGTCAAGATTGCAGCCCAACAACGCTCCAAACCCACTTTTGTTCCCTTCCAAAATATGGGTTCTCAATGACCTCCCATCCCACAAGCTCCACGACCAACTCCTATCAAGCATTTGTCTGAAACAGAGATGTAGGCATGCAGAGAAAAAGGACTTTGTTATAATTGTGATGAGAAATTCACTCGGGGACATAGATGCATTCAACAAAAGCCCTATATCTTGGATGTGGATTCTCCGCTTGCCTCTGAACTTGGTGAAGAAGCTCCAAATACAATGGATGATCAGGTCAACATTTAGGAGCCTCCTATTGACCCTCTGTCTCAGGAAGACCCCCCAGAGATATCTCTCCATGCTTTAGTCGGAATAACCACCCCCCAAACAATGTGGGTCAGGGGTTACTTCAAGCAGATCCCTCTTACAATACTCATTGATTCTGGTAGCACTCATAATTTCATTGACCATCAAATAGCCAAACAAGCTGATTGTTTTGTCCATCCTTGCTCCAACTTTGAAGTCGTGATTTCCAATGGGGGTACCTTACCTTGCAAGGGGAAGTGTCACAATGTGTGTATCTCCCTAGAATATTATAACCTTTGCTCTGACATGTTTTCCTTGTCCTTAGGAGAATGTGATGTGGTTTTGGGCATACAATGGTTATGCACTCTTGGACCCATCTTATGGGATTTTGCTGAACTTTGGATGCATTTTTCAGTCAATGGGAAACAACACAAATTTATGGGATTACAACCAGGGTCCCTCTGCATCATCAGTTCACATCGCCTGGAAAATATCCTTAAGAAGAATTCACATGGTGTCATCGATCTGCTCCATTCCATTCAGATGAACCCATCAATGGTCTCCACTACTCCCTTGGATAGATATGTAGGTGTCTTTGCTGAACCAGTGGGCTTGCCACCTTCAAGAGACCTTTCCGGTAAGAATTTAGCCGCATCTACATCTCAGCAGGAAATGATGGTCGTTTTGCATGCAGTATAGAAGTGGCCACCATACCTATTAGGGAATTATTTCTGCATTAAGACGGATCTCCAGAGTCTGGAAACCTTCCTACAACAACGAGTCTCCTCCCCAGCTTACCTGAAATGGGTTATCCAACTCATGGGTTATGCCTATACGATCACTTACAAGAAGGGTAAGGAAAATATGGTGGTAGATGCTCCTTCTCGCACATTTGATGACCCAGTTTCTATTACAGTTATTTCTCTGCTTGTTCCAAATTGGTTGCACTCTGTTCAATAGGGCTATCTCTTCTCTAAACTCCATGCTTCTTCATCGGCAGGGCACTCTGGGTTCCTCAAAATGTATGACCAGGAACAATGTAACTTCTTTTGGAAGGAACTAAAAATGACAATTCGACAGATGGTGGCTGACTGTGATACTTTCCAAGTCAACAAGGATGAAACGACACTCCTTTCGGGACTGCTCGAACCCTTGCCCATCCCTACACATATTTGGACAACTATTTCTATGGATTTCCTAGAAGCACTCTAGTGGTACAGTGCCACATCTAAAAGGACACCATATGAAGCAGTCTATGGACAGAGACCACCAATTCTTCTTCCATACACCCTCAGCAGCTCCCTAGTTCAGGAAATTGACTCGGTTCTTTGAAACCGCGATCAGATTCTTCTCATTCTGCAGGACAATCTTCACATGGCAAGAATTCGACTGCCACAACAAGCCGATCGGCAACATTTGAGCACACTTTTCACATAGTTGATATGGTTCTTCTTCATCTACAACCTTCCAAGCAATCCTTCTTGAAACTCAAAAGGCGTCATTGTCTCGGAATGCAACTCGAGGATGCTACAGGGGAACCACTCCTTCAGATTCTGCATCAATTTCCACATCTCGAGCTTTGAGGACAAAGCTTTTTCTAAGGTAGAGGGGATGTTAGGAACCTATGTCAACCATTCTATTTGCTTTGCTAGTATATTGTTGTTGGATGCATATGCTTTGTAAGTCATCCTGTAGTATTTGTTGATCCATAGTTTGTATTAGCCCATGGTATTGACCCATAGTATTGGGCATAGACTTAGTATATAAGTGTGTGTTGAGGCCAATGAAAGTACCATGAAGTTATTTGCATTGAGCTTGCTCAAAGGAGGTTGCCCCCTCGAAGTGTCCTGCAATCAATAAAAGCGATTCTAAGTTCTGTTATTTCTGCTATCTCGTGTATTTTCATTAATTAATTGGTGCAGGTTCTTCACACATTCATGGCACAATCTAAACTCAAAATATATATCACCTCGCTTTTGAGATACCCATTTAAACATTCTTGTATATTGTCACTAATTGAATTAATAAACAACTAACTGAACCTTAAATGTATTATTCATGAATGGATACCATGGAACAAAATAATGTGATCCAACTGATAAAACCCTCAAAAAGTAACCTATTACCTTCTTATAAACTTCATTTCTCATCCAAAATAACATGATTCAATTAATCAACTTGTTAGATTTTAAGGTTGCTCCAAAGTGTTTACATCATGTTTGGGGTGCTTCATCAAATTAAGGGTATCACGTATGATTAGGCCTTGGATTGTATATTATGGAATTGCACATTGAAGTTGGATTACTCAATGGTTGCTTGAATTTTGTTGGATGCTTGCATGACATTCTTCATTAGAGTATTTGAGATCTTCAAATAACTTAGGACATTATTCATGATGGTCATGTGGAGATTGGTTTCTCACTTGAGAGGTTGTCTTACATTGGAGGAGGAGTTTTTATCATTTCAGAGGAGGGATTTGAGCCCTATACAACATGGGGTGGTCTATATGCTTAGATGAAGTCTTGGAGTTGACTTCGGGATGCTTGGGTGTCCATAATGCTCATGCTTGTGAATTGGACCCAATGGAGCACATGGATTAGGAGGAGAGTTGGAGTGCTTCGAGGATTTTAGGAGGATTTTTGGACACATCTTGTGGAGTGCCCTTGCATTGGAACCTTTCTTGTGTATGACATCACCTTCGAGCTTGACATGTGTACCCTTGGATTATAGTGCTTCACATATATGAGTATATTTGTTTATAGTAGGTTGCTTGTAAGGGTTTAGGACAACCTATGTATTGTTGTCCTTGTTGGACATGTATTGTATTCTTTGTCGGTTCCTAGAGAAAGGGAGGTCTAGGGGAAGTACCCTTGAAATAATTTTTTGGGTCCTTTTTTGGTCCATTTTGAATTATTTTCAGCGCATTGTAAACTAATTCTGGTTGAGGAATTGGAGTTGTGAAACCTGGATTAGGGTTTTCGATGCTATAATATTTTATTGTAAATAGAAAAGATAATACAATGAGATAGAGAGTGGAGAAACTCTTACGAATGTTTCTTTTCCCAATTTTGAGTTTCTAGGGTAAATATTTTTGTAATGTGTGTGTGTGAGCCATTTTCTAATTGTGTCTTTTAGATTTTGTTTGGTATTGTTTTTCTTTAATACATATGTTTATCAATGTTCTTCATCCGGTATTAGAGACATGTTATTAGCTTCAAGGGGACACCTTTGTTTCTAGGGTTTAGTTGATCCTCTGAAGATAAAGGGTATCTTATGTCTACGATTTTTAAGCCTGTGATGGAGTGGGAGCTTTTCACAGTGAATCTTGTGCAAGGAAAATGTTGATCAATTTAAGAATAGAAATCAAAAAGTTTAAAAGCTAGAGCTTCGCATTCTGGAAGTTGAATATGGAATATATTCTTGTTAACAAACCCACTACTATGTCAAAAAAATATTGTGAAGAGATTAAGAGAAAAGTGAGAAGAAATATTCAACTTTTCCTATAAGATTTAGTGCTTTTGAATGTTTATGGAGAAGACAATGAAAAGAATCCATGAGATAAGATGGGTAATTTGTATTTGTCAAAGTCCCTGGTAAATAAGTTACCTTTGAAAGAATTTGTTTCATCTTAGGATGGAGGATGGTGACATCATGGTAGGCAATCTAAATGTGATCTTGAATAATCTGGTAAGTCAACTAGCCTCTATTGATATTAATATGGAGGATAAGATAAGTGTATTACATTTATGAGTTCTTTCCCAAAATCTTGGGATAATCTAGTTGTAGCAATTGGTAGTGCCACTCAATCCACACTAAAGAAATGTTGGAAATGTGGTAAAGTTGGGCATTATAGAAAATTGTAGATCTAAGAGTGTTGATAAAGGTAAAGGATCTAATTATTCTCCTTAGAAATGAAACCCTCTGCAGATGAAGGAGGTGATTTTTACTAGGCATTTACATGTATACATATAAATCATGATGTATGGTTGATTGACTCAGGTGATTTATTTCATATGACTCATCATAAGGATTGGTTTTGTGAATATTAAAAGTACGATGGAGGTGATATTTTCCCAAGAGATGACTCAAAAACCAAAATCATAGGACATGGAAAGGTCAAGCTATTTCTCAAACATGGAAGGATTAAAACTCTTCCTAGGGTTTTGCACATTCCAAATCTAGCTAGAAACCTAATATCTATAGGTAACATGGGTGATGTAGGTGTGCATGCTGTATTTGAAAAAGACAAATGCAAGATGGTTCAAGGAGATGGTGTTGATGTAGGGAGTTCAGATTGAACTAGGCTATACAATACTAGGAATCACTTTCATTGATGGGTGTAACAATTCTATTGTTCTTGAGGATATCAATGTAGAAGATAGGACCCTTATTGTCTATGTAGACAAGACAATTCTATGGAATCAAATATTGGGACATATTGGAGAGGAGGACCTTCAAGAATTTGATGGTAAATGTATGGTTAGATTTATGTATTATTTCTCAGTAGCTTTTGATTTATGTGAACATTACATATATGGTAAACAAAATCGGGTCAGATTCTCATATGATGCTACAAGGGAAAATATGAATCTTGGAGTTAATACATAATGATGTGTTTGGAAATGTTCATGTTCCATCACTTGGTAAATATGTGTATTATGTTTCATTCACTGATGATTTCCTGAGGAACACATGAGTTTATTTCCTCCATATTGAATATGAGGTTTTTAGTAAATTTAAAGAGTTTAAATCTCTTATAGAAAATTGGGTAGAGAAAAAAATAAACTTTGTCGAGGACAGATGTTGGTGTAGAGTTATGTGGAAATGAATTTTAGGAATTAAGTAAGTGTGGAATAGTAAGGAAAATTGCTACTCCATATACACCTAAACAAAATGGAGTTACAAAAATGATGAACATGATGATTATGGAGAAGGTAAGGAGTATGCTCAATAGTGTAGGATTATCACAGTAATTCTTGGTATTGGATGTTACTTGGTAAATCAATCACCTACATCAACACTAGTTGACAGAACTCCACATGCGGCATGGACTAGTAAAAATCCCTCCCTTAAGCATCTCAAATTCTTTGGTTGTGATGCTTATGTGCACGTTCCAAAGGAAAATAGGAGTAAATTGGATAACAAATATAAAAAATGTATATTTATTGGTTATAAATATGGTATAAAAGGTTATAAAATTTGGAACTTGATAACTAAGAAAACTATTTGTTGGGATGTTCTATTTAGATAGATTAAAATTAATCCAAAATAGGAAGTCTAGAAGAAGAACCAAAGAAAATATATTTTGAGTTGGAGGGTGAAGAATCTAACTCAATAGAAGAATATGAACTAGAAGAGATAGAAACTCAAGTTCTAGTCTTGAAGAGATTTGCTCATGCAAGAAAGTGACAAAAAAGGTATATCCCTCATTATTTTTACTACAATTATGATTTATCCATTACTAATGATGATCCTAGATATGTTATGGAGGTAGTGGATTTAGAGGAAAGTATATTTTGGAAGAAGGCCATGGTTTAAGAAATGGATGCCTTGGATAAAAATAAGACTTGGGATCTAGTTGATTTTCCTATTGGAAGAAAACCTCTTGGTAGGAAATGGGTGTTTAAGAAGAAGATGAATAAATAAGGTAATGTGGAGAAGTACAACGATTACGTAGTATCTAAGGGATATTCCCAGATGGAGGGACTTGATTATGGTGATATTTTTTCTCCTATTGTTAAATTAAATTCTATTAGATTTATTTTGTCTATTGATGCTACTTTTGACCTTGAAGAAGAGTATATGGATGTGAAGGAAACATTTCTTCATGAAGATTTGGAAGAATAAATCTACATGAAACAATCATAGGGGTTTGTGGTGAAGGGAAAAAACAAGCTGGAGCTTTTTTGCAAGCAGAAAAAGTCCCTATATGGATTAAAACAATCACATAGAATGTGATATCAAAATTTTGATACTTATATATTCGGACTTGGTTTCTTAACAAGAAAATTTAATCAATGTACTCATCTACAACCATCATTCTTCACTCTCATGTCTACAATTTTCTCTTTATAGTGATGGTTTTGGATTAATTTCTCAATTTGGTAATTGGCAATGGAGAAGGTAGAATGAACTACATAATGTATTCCTTTCTACCCAGAGAGTGAGAGAGAGAGTCATTGTAAAGGAGAGATAGGGTGAAAATATATATGATGTTATTTTTACCATATGATGAAGGACTCTTACAATTGTCATAAGGAGTATATTTCATCCATTGCTTCCATAACTGCATGAGAATTATTTCCCAACCACCTCTTGAATGTATTCAATGATTGGTGTTAATAAGTGAAAGTATTATAAATGGATTATTTAAGGCATACAAAATAAAAATGGATGAGTGCCAATGCTCACACTTGGAAAAACATGATTTAATTCGCTATAAGGCCCATTTCCTCTTTCCCTCTACTTAAGCCATTGCCCTTCTAGTTATCTTTACACAACCATATTAGACCATTTTATTATATTCTATTATAAATATTTACATAGATTTGATTCGTCATGAGAATCCTAACAAATGGTCCTGTTGAAGCCTCGGGTATGTAAGTTGCTGGAATGTTGTCCAAGGATAGCAACAAAGGGTGAAAACCCAATCTGAAAGGATTCAAAAAGCTCTACGCAAGAGTAGTTCTTTCCCCAGACTGTTTGGTATAGTCAACTCCCATGGATATTAGGACTCCTTTGGCACTTATGTGGATTTGATCCTGAAGGATCCGTCTTCTTGTGAGGGAAGATTAAAAGTGTTCTATCTCTAGAAGTGAGTAAGGTTTGCTTTAAAGGGAATCTAAACTAAGTTAGATCTAGATTAAAGGAATGTGTTTTGGTATGTAGGGTAACCTAATCTGGAAATTAATAAGTATTCTTCCAATTGACAAACATGTGAAATGGATCTTTACTTATTAGCTTAAGATGTAGTTAGAAAATGAAAATTGAATGATTGTAACTTAAGGGTTGAAGCACATGCAGATTATCTTGTTATATCATGCTAATTGAAAAATTAACATTAGTTAATAATATCTGTTAATCATTTGCAGAAATAGATAAATGTTTTAAATAAATAAATTCATTTAATCCATAAGACAGATAGATCATAAGTTAAGACAAATCCAAACTGTAGATCAATGAAATAATTATGATTGCAAAATCAAACAGTGTTATTCAATGATTAAGGTTAAAAAATTGGATATCATCAAAGAAATTTGACAAAAGACAAAGAAGATGGCAAAAGAAACTAAATTTGATTCATCAGGTTTGCAACAAATTACAAGATCTCAAGTGAAACAACGTTTCTCCAGTCCTTCTCTGGCGATTTCTTCCCCCCTCCCCTATGATATTTCTACCCCTTTAAATAATAATTTACAAAATAGATACAAAGGGTAAAATTCCCATAAAAGGGATTACAAAATCAAACTAATCTAAGAATAACCAAGGGAGCCTTCCCACTTGGTCCAAACTCCTAACAACTCATCCACATATGGATAATTATCCAAATCGAGTCCCAACTGAGCATCACATGTAAAGGACTCCATCTCATTCTTGGCTAACTTGTGCCAAGTACGCAGAAAAATATGGATCTTGCCTTCTAGGATGACAAGTTTCTTGATGAATTTGTCAACTTCTGAAATCCCTATGTGCTCGAGCTGTTGAATCTGCTCTTTGACCTGTTCACATCTACTATCAACCTGTTCAATCATCAACTTTGGTGGACAAGCCTTCTCAATGGGTTCCATAGCAAGAAACTGTAGCTTAACCATGATACTATTTGCAGCATATCATCTTCTTCCACAGATTGCTTGTGCCTTCTTGATTGTTTCTTCAACCATGTCATAAGTATTTTTCCAGGCACTCAAAGATGTTCTGATTCTTCTAAACTTGAATCTATCCAAAATTGGGATGTCCTCTGGTTTGTCTTTGATATACCTTTTCCAATCAACAATGTCATCAATAGCTTTAGAAGCTTGTTGCCTTTTGTCAATGTGCTGCTCAAGAATAATAGGCATTCGCTCAAAAGCATTATGAGTTTCTTGAATTTCATTCAGGGAACTAAATAACTCAGCTAAGAGTTTGTGATGCTCCTCATTTACTTTATTAGCCAAGTCGCTGAACACTTTCTGAGAAAACTTGGAGAAAGAAGAGGTGGCTGCATTGGAAGCTACATCTTTCAACTGTTGTTCCAACACAGCTATCTTATGCAGATTTGTAGTGTTTAGGACTTCAACATCTTGCAATTGAACCTGGAAAGAAGTGTTCTGTTCCTACAAATCCTTGAGCTGATTTTCATATTGATTTCTCAATTCATGAATCTGAGATTCATGCTCTTCATTAAATTTGATTAGCTGCTCCTGAAGCTTCTTCAACTCCTCTTTCTTGATGTCAATCTATTTATTCAGCGAAGTCACTGAATCAAAATTGGCCCCAATAAATGCCCCCATAGTTGCAGTAGTGTCTAATTCCTCTTGTTGGATGCCATCAGATTGTTTGGCCCAAATTATATGATTAGGAACAGGTGCTTGCAACATAATTGACTCTCTGCTTCTCTTATTGCCTCTTTTAACTACTGCCTTAGCTGATTTGCTATAAAAATATTGCCCAAGGGAAACCACAGTATCATCTTCGGAATCAACTGTCAACTCAGTTGAATATGTAGCAATATTACTTGTTGCAACTAATGGAGATGTCTGGGTAACAATGGAATTAGGGATAGACATGGCGATCTAGGAGGTCGATGGAGAATAAAGGGTGGTCACAAAAGCTGATGGTACAATAGTTGGAGAAGTAGTTGAAGTGAGAACCTCAAAAAGAGAAGTAGGAGGAATGGTTGGTGATGGTTGCAGAGAAACAGTTGGAAACTGGATCTTGGATGTGAAGTAGTGATGGAGGATAATGAAACAAATAATTGAGATATAGTGGATGGTGGTAGTGTAGCCTCAAAAGATGAGGTGGAAGGAAGCTCAATAGAATAGAGTGGGGGTGTGGAAGTTAATGCGTCAACAATATTGGTGATTTCAGCAAAGTGGTCATCAGGAATGGGATCATCCATCACTATGTTGTCAAGCAAATCAAAAACTTCCTGAGGACCTTTAGTTATCTCTTGTACAACAGGCACATGAGGAAGTCTTTCATCTTATGCATCACTATCCTCAATGTTCAATGTAGGTAGTTGCGATGCACGGGTTTGGATCTTCCGCCTCTTTGCTGGAGTGCTTGCAACAACCACTTGAGTATCAAGTATTGAAGTCATTTGTGCCAATTTCTTCTTTAAATGTTCAGATGTTTGAATCAACACCTTCAGTTCTGCAGTAGGTTTAAATTTTGGAGCATCCTCCATAAGGCCTTTACCCTTGCCTTCATCTGGATATGTTAACATCAAAGGGGTACTTGCCTTTTTTGCATCTTTCTTGGTCTGTTCCTCAAGTTGTAGTTCCATTTTTTTGTAACTCAAAACCTTAGTCTTGAGCTCTTGTTGGTATTGAAGGATGAAACTCAGTTCTTCTTTGGTTTTAGCCCTAACCAGGAATTCAAAAAACAAATTTTCTCCCTCGTAAATAGAGTCATCATGCATATCCTCATGGGAATAGGTGGTCTTCATGTGTTCTTGGGAAAAGTGGGTAGCCAGGAATGCCTTGGGATCATGCATCCTTTTGGGGGCTTGTCCCAACTTTAATGAAACAATATTATTTCCCAATACTGCAACATATTTTGAGGTTGGAATAACCAGAGGTCCAAGGTTCAAAGGGAATTTAGGCCATCCCTTTCTTTTAGGTCCAGTCATCTTGAGGAATACCCTATCTGTAACAGTTTGGAAAGCTATTTCTTCAAGCAACAGTCTGTCTGGGACTATCCTTGGCAGCAAATGCATTATGCTACTTCCCCAAACTTTGATATAGGATAAATATTCTCCCACATACCAGTCAACAATTGTGGGGATGAGAGTTTTGGCATTAGGAGAGAAGGCAGGTGCATCTTCCTTGAATATCTAGTGATAAATAGTTCCAAAGAAGTGATCACAAATATCATGTAGTAAGGGCACATAGTTTTTTTCGCACAATGATGAACAATATATGTGAACTGGAGGAGCTGATGGGGTCCAATTCCATCCCATGAAAGGGTAATGGAATTATGAGCAGAACACATCAATAACATAGGTTGAATAAACAAAAGTAGGCTTCATTGAAGCTGATGTCTTCTGATAACGATCAATGGTTGTATTTAACTCAATTGACAGAATTGAATCCCAATTGAATGACTCCCCAGTTGTGAGGACATGATGAGCAACAGGTGCCCATGCAGCCTTAATAATAGAACAATTGGGTAGGTCGTATAGCCTGCACAACATGGCAGCTACAAGATAATAGGGTTCCTTGAACCACGAGATAGTGTATGCATTATCGGCTCTAGGTATAAAGTTGGTCAGGTTTTTCATCCACGACTTTATCATCTCGTCAACTTTAAACTTGGTCTTGACTGAATCCAGGAAAGCGACATTAAGAAGTTGGGTAGCCAGCTTAAGGGCATAAGCTCTCATGAAAACTTCAAGGCGAAAAGTGGGAAATTGGGAACCTGTACTATTGTTAAAGGAACGGTCTTTAGGGTTCGCATGATCGATTATCCATTTGATTGCATCTGTGTAAGGGAGAAGGGAAGGTCTAGCTGCTATAGCGTGTAACTGAGAATCCCTAATTTTCTCATAGACAGACTGGTTATCTTGGATTTCCGACAGGTCGTCATTATAAAAAATGGCATAAATCCGGGACTAGTCTATCTGATAGGTTTCCGAGACTATGTCACTGGTATCGGCCAGAATTCCAAAGTTGGGGTCTTTGTTTATTAGGTCTTTCTGTGCTGTTTTGGAATGAGTAACTCTCGACATGGTGAAGGACTGGTAATTTCTGATAAAATAAATTAAAACCAATCAAAAACAGTTTGAAAATGACAAAAAATCATAAACAATCAATAAGAAAAGACAGAAAACCGACCTGTGCTGATGAGAGTAGAAGAAAAATAGCCCTGGTAAAAATTCGCAGTAAAAATCCTTAACGCAGGTAATTCTCAAAATTGCAAAATGGTAAAAGAAAATATAAAATTTGACATATTTAACAATTTCGTTGGGTGAAATCTGGACCGTAGGATGACACAAATCAACGGCTAAGATCTAACATGCAGGGTGTGGATAGAGAGTTGTGAAACTTTACTTCTGAAAATATGTACATTCTTTCCGCAATCCGCAATGCGGGTTGTGGGTTGTGGAAACAAAACTCTAAATATTAATACCAAAAGTTTTCGAAATCCGCAATTGCGGGTTGCATGTTGCGGAAATGCAAATGACACAATTGAAAAGAATGATCTTTCTGCATTCCTCAATCCACAATTTGTGGGTTGTAGAGATGCAAGGCATAGATTTATTTTTCAAACACTTTCTGCAATCCGCAATCCGCATTGCGGGTTGCGGAAAAACAAAAGTGCGATTTTATTTTTGAAACTCTTTCCGCAATCCGCAATTGCGGGTTGCGGAAAGAAGAAAAAACAATTTATTAAATCATCATTTCCGCATCCGCAATCCGCATTGCGGAAAGAAAATATTTCAAATCTGAAAACCAAGCATCTGCAATCCACATTGCGGGTTGCGGAAAAGAAAAAATTTGAAGAAAATTTATGCTTTCCACAACTCACAAAAACACACAAAAATCAGTGAATTTTGAAGGAAAAATTATTAACTAAATTGATTCATGACAAAGGAATAAAATACATGATAAACATCATGAAACCCCAAAAATGAATAACGAATTTAAACATTACCTTCAAAAATTAAGAGTTGGGGCTCCCATTATTCAATGAAATAATGGGATCTGTTGTGCCTACAACAAATGGCAGCTGGCTGGGCGAAGCAGTTACCTCTGTAAATTAATCCTTAGTTATGAGAGAGGTTTGTCAGTACAAAAGATTTTTCAGCCTGTAACTTCCAATTTTTTTTCATCAAACTACAACCAAAAGAGTTAGATCATATGATTAATATTTTCCCATAAAAAATCAATTAATGATGATGTCTTTTCAAAAAGGCATCCTAGAGGAAATGAAGTAATTCTCAACAATTATGAAAACATAGGATGACGGTTTATGATAAACCTTAGAACAAAATTACAATCATTCTGGATCACCAAGTCATGAGTCACCTTGACTTATTTAACATTTGTTAATGGCATGTACATATGCAATACTTAAAATATATATATACTCTTTTTTCTTTTTCTTTTATGTATTTTGTTTGAATAAAATAAAAATATACAAATAAGACTTTGTTGAAACAAGTCCATTTCCCTAACTTGGTAATCAGATTTTGGCAACGCAATTCACAAACCTTATATGGAATTCGAACAAGCTAGCTTTGTAAGGAGACTCCTTGTCTTTTAGCTTTTGACACTAAAAGCAACTATCATGGCTTGATAACCATATGGTGATAATTCCAGTCCAACATAAAGTTCATGATCATGGTAGGGATGGATTGTGATAAGACCCCCCTGTCCTTGAATACAACAAGTTGTCTTATGAAAATGAAACAAAATTTATTGGTGTGTAAATTACAAGACACTAGCATGTCTTGGTGACCATCTTGCAGTAGTGTTACTCATTGATGATTGCAGATCATGAATGGACCGACCTATAATAGGATCTTCCACCTTCCAACAGTAGATGAAAGTCATCCCCCTAGCTTGGTGACCAGATGTGGAGATGTCATTCCAATGAGCATCTATGAACGTAATGGGATGGCTTGTGATAAGACCCCCCATCTTGCAATTGATAGTTATTTGAATGCTTTTTAATTTTCAAGGTGACTAGAATGGGATCTAGAACAGCTGAAAGTTGATCAGGCTATAAGGGTTTGCTGTCCATCACTAATGAAACATAAGGTAAGAAAAACCTAATCACTTCTAAAACTTCAATTAACAAATGAAAGACCTATAAAGATATTGATTATGGTTGGGAAATATCAATTAAAGCTCTGCAAAAGAATGGTTGTTAAATTTCATAAAATACATTTTTAGATATCGGATGAGTAAAAAAAACTGACATAGCTACCCCAAAAATTCAGATTGTAATGATCTGAGACACACTGATAAATAACCTGTATCAAATGTGGAAATTAGTATGATTTAAAAACAAAATCAAAATTACAAAAGGAAAACAAACAAAGCAAATAAAGAAAAAGAAAACACACGACACTTATGTACAAGTAAGGCAAGTGCTCCTCTAAACGAAATACATTTTTAGCAGCTGGACATTCACTGGATAGGTTTCTGGGATACCTTCCAGTGTTTGCAACGGGATAGTACCAGGACCAAGATTTTCTATAATAATGAATGGTCCTAGCCATAAGAGTTGGAATTTGGTGTAATAATTCTTGTCTTTGTGTTGCTTATCCCACTTTAACACCAAATCCCCCACAATGAACTCCCTATCAGATGAGGACTTCTCATCAAACCACCTTTTCACTAGCTGTTGGTGCTGATATAGCTTATTCTTGGACTTCTCCCTATCTTCTTCTAGCTTAAGTAATGTATCAATCCTATGCTAGAGTGGAGAAGAATCATCCTCTTGTATTGAATGTGCTAGTTGTAGTGAAGGAATCATAAGGTTGGATGGTAAGATGGCCTCCTTACTGTAGACCAAATAGTAAGGGGAGTTTCCAATGGTTGCTTTTGGGGTGACACGGTTTGCCCAAAGAGCACTGTATAGTTGGGTGTGCCAATATTTATGGTGGGTGGATACTGTCTTCTTTAGTACATTAATCGGGTTTTTGTTGGAAAACTTAGCTATTCCATTCCCTTGCGGATAGTAAATGGAAGAATAATTCAGTTTTATCCCTTTTTCAAGGGCATATCGTGTAAGGTCGATTGAGGAGAAATAAGAGGTATTGTTAAACACTAAAAACTAGGGTGCACCAAACCTAGTGACTATTTGGCTTTCAAGGAAGGATATCACTGAGTTGGTGTTGGCTTGTCTGAGAGGAACTGCCTCTACCCATATGGTAAAGTAGTCCTTGGCTGTCAAAATGTACTTTTGTTGTAAGGAGGAAGTAGGGTTAATAGGTCCAACAAAATTTAGGCCCCATTGTTGAAATGTAAACTGGACTGTAACTGGCTGCAGGGGAAATGCAAGTTTTTTCACTTTCCCAACACACTTCTGACATGCTTCACATATTCTGGCATAAGCATATGCATCCTTGAATAAAGTGGGCCAGTAGTAGGCTTCTCTTAGGATCTTATGTGTAGTAGTTTCTCTTGAGAAGTTCCCTCCCGCAGGCCCTGCATGAAATTCCAATAAAATGTTGTCAGTTTCAGCTTTCTCTAAACATCTGAGAAATACACCATCATAGTTTTTCCTAAACAATACACCATCAATGAAATGATATGGTGCAACCTTTAACCTTAAAGCTTACATTTCTTGCAATCAAGGGTTTCAGGAGCAAACCCATGGGTTAAGAAAAACTTGATGTCATCATACCATTCGGATGTTTGGGTTGTAATGACATTTACAGAACCTGTTGATGTACTTTCCTCTTGTTCCCACTCAATTTGTTGTTGTATAGGGTCATTGGATTGAGCAGTAAGCAAGCACAAACCTTGGCCCTTCACTATTTTTCGCTAGTATGATCTCGAGGTCATACTCTTGCAGAGCTGTCATCCAGTGAGATCTCTTTTCACCCAGCTCCTTTTGAACCAGAACATACCTAATAGCTGCACAGGGGACAATAACTTTAGTACGATATTTCAATAAATATGGTCTAAAATGTTTTACCGATTTGTAGACAGCATAGGCTTGTTTATCGACCTGGGAGTAGTTGAGTTCGGCCCCTTTGAACGTGGAACTCATGAATAAAATAGGAATTTCAACATCATCTGGATGCTTTTGTGTGAGAACAACTGCATAGGAGAAGTAAGTAGCAAAAGTATATAAAATAAAGTATTTGGTGAAGTCTGGAGACATCAGAGCGGGGGCTTCTGCAATGGCCTTCTAGATTTCAACAAAGGCATTTCTTTGTTCATCAGACCACTTATATTGGGAATCCTTTTTAATCAATTGTTGCAATGGTTTGACAATTTTTGTAAAATTAAAAACAAATCTTCTAATGAAATTGATCTTACCTAAAAACGATTGCATGGATTTTTGTGAATTGGGTAGGCCGATCTTTGCAATAGCTTCTGTGCGCTCTAGATCAATGATCATGCCGTGCTTCAAAACAATGAAACCTAACATCTTACCTTCAGTGACTGCAAATATAGATTTCTTCGGATTCAACGAAATTCTGTATTTTCTGCAGTGCTCGAACACCTGTTTAAGAGAAGACAAATGTTCATGTTGTTTTTTAGAATAAATAGTGATGCCATCTAAATAAACAACAATAAAATTGTGCATTAATCCGCTGAAAGCTATGTCCATAGCTCTCTGGAATGTGGCACCTGCATTTATCATCCCAAAAGGCATTCACCTGTAGGCAAAAGTTCCCCAAGGGGTTCTGAAAGTTGTTTTCAATTGATCAGTGGGGGCAATTAGGACTTGGTTATATCCTAAGAATCCATCAAGGAGAGAAAACATCTCAGCACCTGCTACCTTTTATAAAATCTGCTCCATGGGAGGAGTAGGATAATTGTCTTTTTTCAGAAGCTTTGTTAAGGTTCCTAAAATCAACACACAGTCTAATTTCCCCATTCTTCTTCCGAACAGGTACCAGGTTTGCAATCCATTGTGTATGTCTGACAGGAGAAACAATTCTTGCTACTAGCAGTTTTTCAAGCTCCTTTTTGACAGAGGGTTCTAGGCTGGGATGCATCTTCCTCAACTTTTGCTGATAAGGTTTAATATCAAGTTTCATGGGTATGTTATGATGCATGACAATGGTATCAAAGGTTTTGAGTTCATCGTATGTCCAAGTGAACACATATTTGAACTCTTTGCATAGTTTAATGAAATCATTCTTCCCCTCAGGAGAGCATTCAACCCCTAGATTGATCAAACAAGGGTTTTTTTCAGTTCCCAGGTTGACAGGCTCGTAATTGAGGGATGAACTTTGAGTTTTGTAGTTTGTCTTATGTTTGAACTTATCTTGCAGATCATAGTATTTTTCCATATTGATAACTGATTTAGGAACGAGATTGGAAGGGTAACTAGGATCAGATAAAGGCTTCTCATGCTCAGCCACATCTATTGCCACATCTTGAAAAGTATCCTGGGTTGTGATAAAATCTAAGATCTGCTGGTCATCATCAAACACCTTCCAACTAGTTACATTATCAGGAATATAATGTATGTACATAAGCTCAATTGAAAAAGTGTTAGGAGACAAACCTTTAGGAGGAATCAACCTGGATGCACTGTTAGCCAACAAATCTGCATCAAAATTCTAGGACCTAGGGACTGACTTGATATTGAATGAAATGAAATAATTAGTCAAGTCTCTTACAAGTTTCTGATAATTAATCAAACGAGGAGACAAAAAATGGATTTGATTTCTCACCTGTTTTACAATAATTTCAGAATATCCATAGCATTCAATGACCGGAGTGCCAAGGTGAATTGCCCTCCTGAGTCCTTAGACTAGGGCCTCATACTCAACAATGTTGTTGGTGCACTCAAATTCAAGTCTGCAAAAAATCATTATCTTGGTCTCTTTTGGGTCAATTAAGACACATCATGCACCAGCTCCATCTTTAGATATGGAGCCATCAAAAAACAAAGTCCATGCATTCGAATCTATCCTAAAATTAGCATTTACATGATATACATTATGGACAACAAAACCTAAGAATGGGATAGAAGTAAGATTAACAACCTGAGATTGGTTCTGAGCATTCTCAGGAGGTGATACATCCGCAGGAAAATCCGCTAAAAATGTGTCAAAGGTATAGTGTTCTATATGTGAGCTAAAATATGCAGCAGGCTCACAAGAATCATTTAAATCAGTCACAATTTGTTTCATGTATGGTTCTCTATTGATTTTGATTCTGCTAGGCCTTCCATTATAAGGAAGCCACAAATGGGACCAGTCAATTGCAAAATAACCTTTGAGATTTTCTGACCAATCCCTACTCAGCCACATTCCATAAGTCTCGGGGATATAAGCCACAATTATGTCTATAGTCTGGTGGATTCTAGGATCAAAATACAACGCAAGAGGAACATTCTTCATCTCTCCCACTACCCTAACTTTGGATCTATCAAGTTGAACTATCTGGGTAGGGAAAGGATCCCAAGAAGAATTCAACTGTTTACAGGAAGATAAGGGAATCACATTAGATGATGCACCTGAGTCTATCATATAGTTATGAACATTCCTGTTAAAAATCTCAAAAGTGAGCAAGAAGGGAGGTGTTTTCTTGCCAGCAGGTATTTGGCCACTGGTTTTAGGTTATGTCTCTAAATTATTGTTCTGAACTTCCCTGGGTTTGTTGACAATCATGCTTTTGGGCATACTGTATCTCATAGAAGGTATTTTCAAAAGTTCAAAAAGAGAAATGTTGGCTTTCATCCTTTTCAAGCCTTCAATTAAGCTATACTCAATTTCAGGAATAAGAGTTTCTTTTTGTGCTGTTGGTTTGCTTTTGTTTGGGGTAGGTGTAGAAGTGGAAGATTCTTGTGTAGACTGTCCTTTACTTCTTGTATTATAAGTATTTTGGACATTAAACATAGTTTCAGGCTCATCTACCTCCTTTGCCATAGGGATTTCTGAAAAATAATTTATAGTGTTTGGTTGCTAGTCTTCTTCTTCATCTGGTGGTTTAGGATCTTGATTCTCTTGTGGGTTTTCATCAGGATGATCAATAGAATTGTGAGATTCTGAAACCAAAGATTTAAAAATTGAAAGAATTTCCTCGGAGTTTAATCCCTCATCGGGATTAGGTGGGACTTGATTCTATGGGGGTTGATAAGGTCTCCTGAAAGGTTGTCTATTGAATCCCCTATTATTAGTCTGGTTTTCAGTGTTTCTCTTTTCTAAGTCTACCATTTCATTAGAGATATTTTGAAGGAATTTTTTCATGCCATTCATTTCAAAAGGATCCTTGTTTTGCACTGTAGGTTTTGGAGGGTTTTTTGGTTTCTTATGGGAAGTAGAATGTTGTTCAGCTAAAGTGTCAGGGTTATCTTTTAACCAGAACATATCCTTATCCACCTGGATGGCTTCAACAAAAGCCTCCTGCAAGGTATCTTTTTGTGCCCTTTTGACCCACATAGCAATGGGAATAGGTAAACCTTTAATGTAATAGGAAACCAGAAGTTCTTGTGTAGGAAGAACAGTGGTAGGGATTCTATTTTTCAAGTAAGAGAACCTTTGGTTATAATATTTGACTCTTTCCTTGCCTTTAATTTTCATTGAAGATAAATCTATGACCAAGTCCTTGGGGGGTTTTGTCATCTCCAAATTTCTGAATAAACATTTTTTCAAAGTCATCCCAAGAAGAAATAGATCTGGATTCCAGGTAAAAGTACCAAGTGGATGCTTTTCCCTTGAAGGTGTAAGGGAACATCTACAAACTACATCTTCATGTATGACATTCCTAAGTCTAATGGACTGCATGCAAGTTTTAATGTGGTCTAGTGTAGGTGACTTATCATCAGGATTAAACTTAAGGAGCCACTTTTCAAGGTTCTTAGGGAGTCTGTGTTGTTCTCCAACAACGAACACAACATCCTGGTCTAGCCAGGGTATGTTTTGTCCTTTTTCCATGGGCATGTCTTATGAAGAAGAGCTGGAGGATGAGTCATTGTCTGATGACTCATAATATGAGGATGATGATGATGAAGGAGGTGTTGGCGGTGGTCCACCTGTTGCAGCGTTGGGATGATCTTGTTCTGTTTCTCCGAATAATGAATCAAGGTTAAAATCAAGAAACAATTGGTGGCGGGGTGAATTATGGTGTTCAATATTTTAGTCACCCGAATGTTGATTATCTTGGTTATTAGTCTATGGATCGTTGATCTGATGATGTTGGATTGTTGCTAGTCCAAGATTATGCTCTTCTTGGATCCTCCTTTGTAATCTAGCAACACTATCGGAAGAACCTTTCAATAATTGTTCAAGTGTGAGGGCCCCCCTAGTGGGTGATATAAAAACAATATTGACCCTCCTAGTTTCCTGTTCTATCACAGGGGTAGCAGGAATTGCGGTTGGATCATGCACTGGTTGTTCAGCAGAGATTGATGCCCGCAGGTGGTTATGGGTAACAACCAGTATTCTTGCTGGAGGAGGTCTAATGGTGTTTTGTTTAGGCATATATTGCTCTTTTCCCTCCTTCTAGTGCCATTTTTGAAGCCTCGGGTATGTAAGTTGCTGGAATGTTGTCCAAGGCTAGCAACAGAGGGTGAAAACCCAATCTAAAAGGCTTCAAAAAGCTCTGCGCAAGAGCAGTTCTATCCCCAGACTATTTGGTATAGTCAACTCCCACAGATATTAGGCCTCCGCTGGCACTTATGTGGGTTTGATCCTGAAGGATCTGTCTTCCTGTGAGGGAAGATTAAAAGTGTTCTATCTCTAGAAGTGAGTAAGGTTTGCTTTAAAGGGAATCTAAACTAAGTTAGATCTAGATTAAAGGAATGTGTTTTGGTATGCAGGGTAACCTAATCTAGAAATTAATAAGTATTCTTCCAATTGACAAACATGTGAAATGGATATTTACTTATTAGTTTAATACACAGTTATAAAATGAAAATTGAATGATTGTAGCTTAAGGGTTGAAGCACATGCAGATTATCCTGTTATATCATGCTAATTGAAAAATTAACATTAGTTAAAAATATCTGTTAATCATTTGCAGAAATAGATAAATGTTTTAAATAAATAAATTCATTGAATACATAAGACATATAGATCATAAGTTAAGACAAATCCAAAATGTAGATCAATGAATTAATTATGATTGCAAAATCAAGTAGTGTTCATTCAATGATTGAGGTGAAAAAATCGGATGTCATCAAAGAAATTTGACAAAAGACAAAGAAGATGCCAAAAGAAACTAACTTTGATTCATCAGGTTTGCAACAAATTACAAGATCTCAGGTGAAACAACGTTTCTCTAGTCCTTCTTTGGTGATTTCTCCCCCCTCCCCTATGAGATTTCTACCCCTTTAAATAATCATTTACAAAATAGATACAAAGGGTAAACTTCCCATAAAACAGGGATTACAAAATCAAACTAATCTAAGAATAACCAAGGGCTCCTTGCCACTTGGCCCAAACTCCTAACCGCTCATCCACATCTGGATAATTATCCAACTCGAGTCCCAAATGAGCATCACATGTAAAGGAATCCATCTCATTCTTGACTAACTTGTGCCAAGTACGCAGAAAAATATGCATCTTGCCTTCTAGGCTGACAGGTTGCTTGATGAATTTGTCAACTTCTGAAATCCCTATGTGCTCAAGCTGTTGAATCTTCTCTTTGACCTACTCACATCTATTATCAACCTGTTCAATCATCAGCTTTGGTGGACAAGCCTTCTCAATGAGATCCATACCAGGAAACTGTAGCTTAACCATGTTACTATATGAAACATACCATCTTCTTCCACAGATTGCTTGTGCCTTCTTGATTGTTTCTTCAACCATGTCAGAAGCATTTTTCTAGACATTCAAAGATGTTTTGATTCTTCTGAACTTGAAGCTATCCAAAACTTGGATGTCCTTTGGTTTGTATTTGATATACATTTTCCAATCAACAATGTCATCAATAGCTTTAGAAGCTTGTTTCCTTTTGTCAATGTGTTGCTCAAGAATAATAGACATTCGCTCAAAAGCATTATGATTTTCCTAAATTTCATTCAGGGAACTAAATAACTTAGCTAAGAGTTTGTGATGCTCCTCATTTACTTTATTATCCAAGTCCCTGAACTATTCCCGAGAAAACTTGGAGAAAGAAGAGGTGGATGCATTGGCAACTACATCTTTCAATTGTTGTTCCAACAGAGCTATCTTCTCCACATTTACAGTGTTTAGGGCTTCAACATTCTGCAATTAAACTTGGAGAGAAGTGTTATGTTCCTGCAAATCCTTGAGATGATTTTCATACTGATTTCTCAATTCATGAATATGAGATTCATGCTCTTCATTAACTTTGATCAGCTGCTCCTGAAGCTTCTTCAACTCCTCTTTCTTGATGTCAAACTCTTTATTCAGCGAAGTCACTGCATCAAAATTGGCCCCAACAAATTCCCCCATAGCTGCAGTTGTGTCTAATGCCTCCTGTTGGATGTCATTAGATTGTTTGGCCCAAATTACTTGATTAGGAATAGGTGCTTGCATCATAATTGACTCTCTGCTTCTCTTATTTCCTGTTTTAACTACTGCCTTAGCTGATTTGCTGTAAAAATATTTCCCAAGGGAAACCACAGTATCGTCTTTGGAATCAAATATCAACTCAGTTGAAGATGTAGTAATATTACCTGTTGCAACTAATGGAGTTCTCTGGGTAACAATGGAATTAGGGATAGACATGGTGATCTTGGAGGTAGATGGAGAAGAAAGGGTGATCGCAGAAGTTGATGGTACAAATGCTGGATAAGTAGTTGAAGTGAGAACCTCAAAAAGAGAAGTAGGAGGAATGGTTGGTGATGGTTGCAGAGAAACAGTTGGAAACTGGATCTCAATAACTATAGGTGGTAAAGTGGCAGGTGGGACTGAAAAGGTTGGATGTGAAGTAGTGATGGAGGATAGTGCAACAAATAATTGAGATATGGTGTATGGTGGTAGTGTAGCCTCAAAATATGAGGTGGAAGGAGGCCCAACATAAGAGAGTGGGGGTGTGGAAGTTAATGCATCAACAAAAGTGGTGATTTCAGGAAAGTAGTCATCAGGAATGGGATCATCCATCACTATGCTGTCAAGCAAATCAGCAACTTCCTGAGAACATTCAGTTATCTCTTGTACAACAAGAACAGGAGGAAGTCTTTAATCTTCTGCATCACTGTCCTCAATGTTCAATGTAGGTATTTGAGATGCAGGGGTTTGGATCTTTTGCCTCTTTGCTAGAGTGCTTGCAGCAACCACTTGAGTATCAAGTACTGAGTAATTTGTGCCAATTTCTTCTTTAACTATTCAGATGTTTGAATCAACACCTTCAGTTCTGCAATAGGTTTCAATTTTGGAGCATCCTCCATAAGGCCTTTACCCTTTCCTTCATTTGGATATGTTCACATCAAAGGGGTACTTGCCTTTTTTACTTCTTTCTCTGCTCTATCTTTCTTGGTCTGTTCCTCAAGCTGTAGTTCCATTTTCCTGTAACTCAAAACCTTAGTCTTGAGCTCTTGTTGGTATTGAAGGATGCAAATCTGTTCTCCTTTGGTTTTATCTCTAACCAGGACTTCAGAAAATAGATTTGCTCCCTAGTAAATAGAGTCATTAGGGGTATCCTCATGGGAACAGGTGGTCTTCATGTGTTCTTGGGAAAAGTGGGCAGCCAGGAATGCCTTGGGATCATGCATCCTTTTGGGGGCTTGTACCAACTTTAATGAAACAATATTCTTTCCCAATACTGCAACATATGTTGAGGTTGGAATAAAGGTCCAAGGTTCAAAGGGAATTTAGGCCATCCCTTTCTTTTAAGTCCAATCAGCTTGAGGATACCCCATCTGTAATAATTTGGAAAGATATTTCTTCAAGCATCAGTCTTTCTGGGACTATCCTTGGCAGCAAATGCACTGTGCTACTTCCCCAAACTCTGATATAGGAGAAAGATTCTCCCACATACCAGTCACCAATTGTGGGGATGATATTTCGGTAATTAGGAGAGAAGGCAGGTGCATCTTCCCTGAATATCTGGTGATAAATAGTTCCAAAGAAGTGATCACATATATCATATAGTAAGGGAACATAGTTGTTTTCCCATAATGTTGAACAATATATGTGAACTGGAGGAGCTGAGGGGGTCCAATTCCATCCCATGAAAGGGTATTGGAATTCTGAGCAGAACACATCAATAACATAGGCTGAATAAAAGAAAGGAGGATTCCTTGAAGCTGGTGTCTTCTTATAACGCTCAATGGCTGTCTTTAACTGAACTGATATAATTAAATCCCAATTGAATGACTCCCCAGTTGTGAGGATGTGATGAGAAACAGGTTCCCATTCAACCTTAAAAAGAGAACAATTGGGTAGGCTGTAAAGCCTGCACAACATGGAAGCTAAAAGAGAATAGAGTTCATTGAACCATGAGATAGGGTATACATTATCGGCTCTAGGTATAAAGTTGGTCGTGTTGTTCATCCATGACTTTATCATCTCGTCGAAGTTAAACCTGGTCTTGATAGAATCCAGGAAAGTGACATCAAGAAGTTGGGTAGTCAACTTAAGGGCATAAGCTCTCATGAAAAATTCAGGGCGAAAAGTGGGAAATTGGGAACCTGCACTATTGTTAAAGGAACGGTCTTTAGGGTTCGCGTGATCGATTATCCATTTGACTACATTTGTGTAAGGGAGAAGGGCAGGTCTAGTTGCTATGGCATGTAACTGAGAATCCCTAATCTTCTCATAGATAGACTAGTTATCTTGGATTTTCGACAGGTCGTCGTTATAAAAAATGGCATAAATCCGGGATCAGTCTATCTTATAGGTTTTTGAGACTCTGTCACTGGTATCAGCCAGAATGCCAAATTTGGGGTCTTTGTTTATCGGTTCTTTCAATGTTGTTTTGGAACGAGTAACTCTCGACATGGTGAAGGATTGGTAATTTATGATAAAATAAATTAAAACCAATCAAAAACAATTTTAAAATGACGAAAAATCATAAACAATCAATAAGAAAAGAGAGAAAACTGACCTGTGCTGACGAGAGTAGCATAAAAATAGTCATGGTAAAAATTCGCAGTAAAAAATCCTTAACGCAAGTAATTCTCGAAATCGCAAAATGGTAAAAGAAAATAGAAAATTCACCATATTTAACAATTTCATCTAGTGAAATCTAGTCCGTAGGATGATGCAAATCAACGGCTAAGATCTAACATGCAGGATGCGGAAGGACCGTTGTGGAAATTTATTTTTGCAAATATGTACATTCTTTCCACAATCCGCAATCCGCAATGGGGGTTGCGAGTTGCGGAAACACAACTCTAAATATTAATACCAAAAGTTTCCGCAATCCACAATTGCGGGTTGTGGAAATGCAAATGATACAACTGAAAATAATGATCTTTCCACATTCCGCAATCCGCAATTTGCGGGTTGCAGAGAGGCAAGGCGCATATTTATTTTTCAAACACTTTCTGCAATCCGCATTGCGAGTTGCGGAAAAACAAAGTGGGATTTTATTTTTGAAACTCCTTCCGCAATCCGCAATTGCGGGTTGCGGAAAGAAGAAAAACCAATTTATTAAATCATCATTTCCACATTTGCAATCCGCATTGCGGATCACGGGTTGCAGAAATTAAATATTTCAAATCCGAAAACCAAGCATCCGCAATCCGCATTGCGGATTGCGGATTTCGAGTTGTGGAAAAGACAAATTTTGAAGAAAATTTATGCTTTCCACAACTCACAAAAGCACACAAAAATCAATGAATTTTGAAGGAAAAATTATTAACTAAATTGATTCATGAAAAGGGAATAAAATACATGATAAACATCATGAAAACCTAAAAATGAATAAGGAATTTAAACATTACCTTCAAAAATTAAGAGTTGGGGCTCCCATTATTCAATGAAATTATGGGATCTGTTGTGCCTACAACAAGTCCATATATGGATATTTACATCGTACATACCTAGCCATTCACTAGTTGGATTTGGCCTTGAGGTACACACTAGGAATCCTTACGAGAATATTTACATTTTTTACATAATTAGATTTAGTACATACCAAGGGAGACAACTGAGGTATTAATTTCCCATCCCCATTAGAATAGCACCATCCTTAGTGTTCCCTCAAAATCAAAACAAAAATGGGCATGCCTCTTTCATGGCATCCTCCAACTCCCATGTATTCTCATTAAGACCAAAGTGCTTCCAATACATATTTACCAAAGCAATGTTAATTTTCTGATTAGGATTCACAATGGCTTTATTTGGAACTCCCCCTCTAGCTCCACTTGGATCATATCCCAATCAATCACATGGATAGGATATTCTTCTACATGTTTTTTAAGTAAAGAAACATAAAAAACATGATCAACTTTAGTGTTTGCAGGAAATGCAAGTTTATATGCAATTTTCCCTACCCTCTTAAGAACTTTAAATGTCTCACAATATCTTGGTGCCAACTTGGCACAACTTCCAATATTCAAGGAACTCTTACTTGGTCTCACTCAAAGGTAAACATGATCTCCAATTTGAAATTCTCTATGCACTCTATTTTTATCTTCATAGTTTTTGTGCCTATCATGGGATGCTTTCAAACTCTACCTAATTTTTACAACCTCTTATTCCATTTACTTAAGCACTTCTAGCCCAAGCACAATTCTATTTACCTAATTATCCCAACTCACTAGTTTACTACATCTTTCACCATTTAAAGCTTCAAATGGACTCATTTTCAATGATTCTTGATGCACATTGTTATATGTAAAATATACCAAGTGTAAATAATCCTCCCACTTCGATGGATCCATCACATACATATGAAGCATGTCCTGAATAATTTGTGATGGGATTTTTAATCATCTTCTAATTTATAACAAGGAAAATAAAGAGTATGTGTATTAAATTGTTAACTCGAGGTTTAAATGCTTCTGAGATGTCATGCACTGTATATGCAAGATACACTTCTTATCTTGCAATGGTATATCTGATGTGAAGCTGTAGTTCAGTAAACTTACTTGCGAACAATGGTATGAATAGTGACATAGTATTGGCAAGGAACTAGCTAGCGAAACAAGTACTGGAACTAAGTTGCACGAATAATAAATCACACGACATGAATGCGAATTGTATAAAGTAAATCTACTTTGTGGTGGAATGTAGAGCAGAAAGTAAATTCACACTATGATTGAAAGTAAATTCATTCCACACCTTGACAAAAAGGTAAACTGTAGAAATATTGTAATGGCTATTCTTTCCAAATACATTATACCATTTATAATCCAAAGTAATATATATGATTATTGAATTGAGCATATTTACAAATTTATGGATTGTAAAATAAATTCCTATATCACTAATCCAAGAATTTGAATTACATTGTGAAAATAAACTTCACAGATAAAAAGAAATGAAAAACTATTGAATTAAAATAGAACATTGAACTAAAACTACATCAAAATAAACTAATTCAAATCACACTACAAAAAATTATAAAAGTACAATCTATATTGAAACAAGATCTCATGAAATTCAGGTTTATTCCATCATGATTTGGACCATTTCTCTAAGATTCCTTTCCTTGGAACAGAGATGGAACTTTCTTTTACACATAATCTTCCTTATAAATAACCAATATTAAATGTAGATCTAAAATATACTCGAGTGGTTTCAACATTTTCCTATCAATTAGAAACTCAAAATGAACTCATAAATAATTCCAATAACTTTGCTAACAAATTGTATCTAAACTTGTTAATAGTTCTGGTATTTTTTCTATATCCAAGATGGATGATGATTCTCCGAGATCCATGGCATAAATGGTGACTGAAAACAAATTTAAAATATTGACTCACATGGATCAATAATGCATGGTTCTATAGCAATAGGAAATTTCACAATCGTAGATAGTTCCACGACAATGGTTTTTCAGCAACAGATAGTTCTGTAGCAGCAAACAATTCTACAACAATGATTCGAGAGAAGTAGATAGTTCAATAGCAAAAAATATTTCCGTAGTAGTGGACAGTTCTGCAATAATGGTTATGTAGCAAACAGTTGTATAGAAAACCAATCCTTTACTCAAAGATAAATACAAATACCATGTAGGATAGGATCTGCAACAAGATTTGTAGGATAGGATCTGCAACAATATTTGTAGGATAGGTTCTACATCGATTATTGTAGGAGTTTGTTCACAAATGAGCCATTACTCCATGCAAATGAAAAACACACTAATTCCCCTAATGCTAATCATAAATCTAATGAAATAATAAGAAAATACATTGGAAGACACCTTGAGCCTCAATATCACATATGAGCATTAAAATGGATTAATATAGGCTTATAGCTAAGAGAAAAAGGGTTTGTTAAAAAGGGAAAATGATTATAAAATGATGACAAATTGAAGGTTCATCATCTTCCCCCAATTAAATATGTTGCATGTCCTCTGCAACCTTGTACCTCTATATCAACCAAAATATAAGCACATATTTTGATTGGTGCTTCTCTTTTCTCCAATTCATACCAACCAAATATGTTGTCAACATGGTATCAATTTCAATCTCTTTTCCCAACAACAAAAATAACTGATCTATCTTATCCCATGGTCATCTCTAGATAATATTAGTGGTATTGTATTATGTTTATTTGGCCGTTACAACCTCAAAATAAAAATTATAGCATGATGGGTCTACAACAACCCTATAAGTCTTCTACAACAACCCTATTGGTCTTCTACAACAAGTTTCTAAAGGGATTTTGCAACAAGATTCTACAACTATGGTAAATGGACTCTTTCTCATAAACAAGAATCTTGGCAACTGATATTTTTTGTGGGTGTATTTATCCCAATGCAATGATTGTGTCCACCAAAAATCATAGATACCCATTTCTTGGATTGAATTCAGGTGGTTTTGAAGCAATGCTACAGGCTTCTGCAACAAACACTACATGCCTGATAAATAATTGATTTCTATTAAAATTTGCTAATTTGGGTATTTGAGATATTTTGTGGGTATGTCTATCCCAATATAATCATTCTCTATACCAAAAAATATGGATACCTAGCTCTTTGATATTGAGCTATGGACAAATAATTATCTAAGCATTATCTAGGCATTATATATCATCATTATTAAGTTTTTTGTAACAACTTTGAAGATTTGAACCAATATATGCTTCAGTGAACCATGGAAATAAATCAAGGAACTATACCTCTGATTGTGTTTTCTTCCCTATTGTATGACATCATACTCTTATGTAGGAATGAATTCTACAACAATTTTTTTGTTGTTGTAGGTTATTGTGGAGCAACACATTCCTCTTTCCAATTAGTTTCTTTGGCTTGCCCATGCCAACTGCTCATTTTTATATTGTTTGTTATTGTAGAGAAGCAATAGTTTCTTCATCTACTCCTACTAATAGTTCTTGTGTAGCAACAACAAGATTTTCTATTATTGGTTCTTATGGAGAACAATAAGGCTTCCCGATGTTGGTTCTTGTGTAGTATCATGAATGCTTGTTGTAGAAAAATTGGTGACTTTCCTTGAGCAACTTATAATCCTTATCAATTCTTGGATAATTAGGGTGTAATATACTTAAACATTATATTCCCATTATTAAATGCGTTGTATTAATTATTATTATTCATTCACGTAGCATCGAATATTATAGATACACAACATTTAATATGTGTCCTTTCACGTTGTATGTATAGCCGCTTGATATCTATTGTAAACCATTTCCAACCCTCCATTTTGCTCAGTTTTTATCATCAAAACCTTACCTTCTAATGATTTTTTTTCCTTCCCTACATACACCTATGCCACCTCCTATTTGATCTTATTAGTCAACCTTCCTTCAACAACCATGAAGAGGTAAAATTGTCATAATTTTGGATAAATTTCATATGTTTTGATGAATTAAGAATATTTTTGGGTTAATTGTGCCTACGTTGAAGATCTTGGTAGCAGGTGCCCGTTTTGGTACTCACTTCTGCACCAATCAGAATTCCAAGTCAATGCATCCAATGAAGCTTAGGGGGTGTATAAATGCATTTTCAATGTGGCAAACCAAATCCCAGTCCGTTTCATTCTTTTGAGCATCATTAATGGTAAGAAATTCCTATCAATTCATAGGCATCTAACTTCAGACATGTGTTTTGAACAAACGACGAGGAATTAAGAAAAATGATTGAAAACCCACTTGAAGAATAGGGTGATTTAGCTTACCCTTGTTGAGTTTTTTCAAATTCGCAAGGGTTGCTGAGTTATTTTGGGATCTTTAGTGCTGACTTTAGATTTGCAGTTACGCCCAGATTTTTATCAATCTATTTTCCCCAATTTAGAAAATATGTTTTGAACGGATCTGCATTGGAGGAGGAGGAGCTTGGCCTAGTATATATATATATATATATATATATATATATATATATATATATATAATCAAAAGGGTGGGGGAGAAGGAATGAAGCAATGTTATGTTTCCAAATTTATATTGAATTTGTAATCTTTTTTTCTCCGTAAAATCCATTTCAGTACAATGTTGATGTTTACATGTTGAAGAATTTGATGATTGTAATTTACAATTAGTAGCTGGTGTGAATCTTTAGGCTCACAATCTTGGTAAGTAAGGGCCCACCAACTAGGATTATGAGACCTCTTTTGTTCAGTAGTTTAGTTTGTCTGCATTATAAATTTTGTCTAGATTTTTGGTTTCATATTTTAACTTTTGTATTTGTTTCTTTCATTTCTATACTTGCTAATGCTTTCTGTTCTTGAATTTAATTAACACATTCAGAGCACATTCATCATTCGTATATAAAACTAGTTTAATTGTGTGGTTTTCTGTGTCTAAATTGTCATTCTCATATCCATTAACTCAATACATTTTCCAGGACATAAATCGTAAGAACACTTATTAATCTATAACAATGAATTATATTTGGATTGACCACGTCTCTTTGAAACCTTTTTTTATTTGAACTCATTTCAATCTCGCCTTCATTCCAAAGTTGTGTACGTTGTAAATTCATTTGTCTTATTTATGTGGAAGGCTCTATTAACAAACTGTGATTTTCAAGTTTTTGTTTGAGCATTATGATTGGTAACCTTTTATGTTTATTAACTTAGTTTGTAATATGCTTTAAATTGTTATTCTTTTATTTTTGTTTATATTCTACTTTTCATATTAACAAAGAGCTTTCTACAACTTGAAAATCATTTCACTTTGTGTATGTGAGTAAGTAATATGTATATATAAATTTTGCCTCTTGTGAATAAATTTTGTAATTTATAAATATTTTTTGTATATACATTAAAAAAATATTGTATTTTGGATTTTATACGTTGTCTTATTTTATTGCATAATTTGTTTTTGTATTTCACCATATTACTTTGTAGTATATTTTTCTCATGTTTTGTCCTATTGTGTTTTGTATATTTTTGATATATCATGTTGAGTTGTTGAATACCTGTGAAGAATGAACTCTGAATATATGAATGTTTAGTTATTGTTAACACAAAAAACATGACCACCTAGCTCACTACCCTTTAGCTACATCATTCATACATCCATTTCCCCAAAGTTAGGCGTCCACCAAGCTAATTGTATTACCTACATGACCATATTGGCTAATTATGTATTTTCTCACACAAATAATTCCCAAAATGCAAAAAGAAAAGAAGGAAAAAGAAAAAGAAAAAGAAAATGGGAAAAAATTCAAAAACCAAAGAAGAGTGGGAAAGTCATGAAACCTAACGCCAATACCATGGTATGCCCAAAACCAAGGGCAAAGTTACCACTGGTAAAAAATATTACAAAAGAAGGGTGGAGGCCCCCATTTCACATGAATCATCTTCTCCTTATTGAAACTCTAGCCATTTTACTCCAGAACCCTAAGCTACTGTCTTTAGCTTGAAACCCATGTTGAGAGTGGCACCTAGTGAGTTTTGAGGTGGAGAACTAGTGATAGCCGGAGACCGAGAGCACCTTCCATCACGCAACTGCAAGGGCCCATTATTCTTAGAGGTAACTCGAAACCGAATGTAAAGCCCCTATTATTTTTAATAACAAAAAAACATTTCATTTATCATTTCATGAAGCTTGCATATAGTGGTGTGAAGTGTTTATCGTGTGTTATTTACTGTTTACACTTACTAATTACTATTTACTGTTACTGTGTGGATTTACTAGTAGGTTTTTTACATTTCAAGTTTCTTAGTTGTTCATGGCTCATGAGCCTTATACTTTGATTTATATTTATATTTTGCATAGTTTAGTTCTATTTTTACTAGTCTTTACCTTGTTTTACCTCACCTCTCTCACACACAAAGCCGCGAGAGATATCCTCTTTCCTGCTCTCTACCTCGACTTCCTGAAGCCGATAGAACTCCCCTTTTCACTTGTTGGAGTGCGAAAGCACATACAATAGAACTGGCGACCATTCTGGGTAGATCCCTACAGATTCCCGGTTGATTTTTTATGTTTGTTTGAGTGTGTTTTAATGTAGATTTTTTCTTATTATATCTCCTAGTTAGAGTGTCTCTGAGTATTGTTAGTTCCCTAGGTGACTTCTAGCCTACAAAACCGGCCTAATCCAACCCTCAGACCCCTTGCTCAGTCTTTTCTTTTACGTGTTTTTCAATATTTCCGAACCCACTTCTGGAGTGGAAGCTGTATGCTAGTTAAGTGCACCCTAGGGCTCCCCCTTTTCCCAGTTAAGAGCGCTTTAGAGTGCTCTTTTTCCCCTGAAAGGTGCGCTCCATACCTGCAACTCTCTATTTTGTTCGTGCTCCTGTTTTTATATAGTGAATGACCCAGAATGCCTCCATTCCTCAGACAGAAGTGCCCTAAGATTGAATTTTAACCATGCCAACCCTCTATTTTCCCCCTTTCAAGATTTGGATTGACTGTTTAGTTGCATATTTGACTGATTACAACACACTTTTTACTATCTATGCTTGTTGATTTCATCATGATCGGTCTCTCTTATTGATTCCTAGAAGTATCTTTAAGTTTGAAATAAAATAATTTTAGTTCAGTTTCTTTCAAGTTATTAGTACTCTTTATTTCCTGCTCATCTAACATAGTTATACATGCCACTCGTGCACCCACTCACACCCTAAAGATCAAAGTGAGACCAATTTTTTTTAACTGAACAAACATCTAACCCCACTTGGGGACCAAAAATAATCTTATAGCTAGGTAGGCACTAGGGGTAGGCATCCAAATAAATCCACTTTGCCACTTTACACCTAAAACTTAGTATTTGTCTATTAGGGAACCAAAATCCCCTACTACTTTTTGGCACGATTAAAATCCGATTTTTCGAAAAGGCCTCTCCCTTAGGAGGGAAAGTCGTGAGACTGGGTCCAAAAGTCTAGGTGGATTGCTTCTCTCCACTTAGTTCTGGATGACACATGCTCGTATTCCTCGTTGCACTACCATGCCTCCATACTAGGGGTGTAGAGACCAAAGGGATGAAACGACGAATTTCCTTTAAGGACATGTCATGAACGGGATAGCCTAGTTTCCATTCTCCTAGGTCTCTTTTACCCGAGATCCCTCTTGGTGGAGGGATATCCATTATCTATTTGGTTCTCCATTTTGTATTATCTGACTGCAGATTTCATCACCTTATAGGGGATATGATTTGCGTGAGCTTCCATATCTTTTATTTAGGTGTTTGCATGCTCCGATACACCTCAAGTTAGTGAGTATTTTTCATTTTTAGGTAGTGCTACTTGTTGGCATTCTATCCGCTCCTTGCTATTCGCCTGCTTTGACACGCGATTGCAATAGAGTTTTAGAGTTTTTTTTGGCATGAGTGCCATTTTGTTGAGAGCTATCCTTCTACACACACGACGAAAATTGGATATTTGAGCATTTTATTTAACCTCCATCAGCCCTCATTGATCCCCCGAGATACTCTCATAGACTACGGGGGAATTCCCCACAACATGGTCCATTAGACCGTACTTGTCACGCTCCCCTGAGACGCATGTTTTCATTGCCAGACCTTCATCTCGACACTCCTTATTTCACATCTGATTTTGAATCAAAGTCACACATACCTACAACACCAGATAGCCCCATGGCCGACATGAACCCCAACCAATTTTACGGAGGGATCGTTGGTGGTGGAAACGTTATCGTCCCTGTCTCCACTTCAGCATCTATCCCAGCCATGGGATCCATGAGACCTTCTATCCCTGCTACCACAAGACCTACCCCTGGCAGCAATGTGCACCCAACCACTGCATCCATACCCATAGGTAGCGGTCCTGTTTCGACAACCACATCCCCCCCGGTTACTGGAACTACCCTTAGGGGCACCACCACTTAATTTTAGATCCCTCGCCCCATATAGGTAGTTCCTCTATTCCCATTACGACTGACACCTATGTACCCGCATTCAGTGGAGGTGGCCCCACGATAGCCGCCATGGCTAGCACGCAGGTCGGCCCATCCAAGTCACATCCTCTTGCAAGTTTTCCATTCATGTCTAGTCTCAACATCCCTGACCTGGATAGATTGACCAATGACCCAATACAACATGATCCTACGTGGCCTCCCATGCCTACCAAGCTCCCTTCGGACATACCCAAGTTCGAGGGAAAGGGTGGTGAAGACCCCCATAACCATATCATTTCCTTCCACTTCTGGTTTTCCTCTAACTCCATAGTGGAAGACTCTATTTGACTACGCCTATTACAACAAACCTTCACTAGTGCTGCAGCCAAGTGATGCATTGACCAACCTCATGGAGCCCATTCCACCTTTACATCCCTCGCTTTGAATTTCCTACATTTCTGCCAGCTACCAGTTCATTATGATGTTGGTGTTGAGATCCTCCTATCTTGCAGACAAAATACGACTACCCATATCACGAACCATATCCATGAATGGCGTAAACACCACAGTTTGTGTAAGATTAAATAAGACGATCACATGTTTTAGATTGGTTCTTGAAATATCTTATACCAGCCATCGCTAAGGATGTGGCATCCGAACAACCTCAAACCGAAGAAGACCAGGCTATCCTTAAATCCCAACAATTCGACCTTATCTATGCCCAATCGGGCTACCTATACACTATATTACCTGATTCCCTACGCGACGATACTTCTCCCATGCTACGGATGGCATCATCGACCACATTACATCCACTTTACTGCCCCTATACATATGTCTCCAGCATGCACAACCCTCTATGAGCCACGGTCCCAAATTTTCACATACAACAACTCATTCTAGAGAAACACCTTCATATGTGCCACCGGTGCACAATACTCAAACAGATGTCCCCACATACGCGACACCTAGCTATGGTCATAACCAACAAGCATACCCCCCTCATGTGGCCCCACTAGATTACTACCATCCGCAGCCCGCTCTCGCTCCCCCCCAACCTCAAGCTCCCCCTACGTATTATCCACCATAGGCCGACCCTGAACTCGCCCAACCTCAGGGTCCCCCTGCACCTCAACAACAGGTTTATGCTCAGCATAACCAAAAACCAAACCAACCTACCCCCAATATCCAACAAATCCAACAAGACAGAAGACGCAAACATAATCGCAGAAACACTCAACGCAAGGGGAGGGGAAGAACTCCTCCTCTAGACTATTTAATTAGTTTATTTTATTCTTAGCTTTGTTTCATTTGCATTCTATCTTTTAGTATTAGTTTCTGTACTTTTCATTTCTGCACTTGAATTTCTTAGTTAAATAACCGAAGGAAGATAAAAAACCTAACTCGTGAGATATGGTTTTCTTGTAATGGGTTTCAAACTAAGGTGTTAGTTTATTTCATGTCAATTGAATTCATTTTCCGGTTGCTTGTTTCATTTATTGCATTGAAGTGTGTTTGCCAGCGTTAGATTAGATTAGGCTAGACTGGACTATGATCATGCACATACAGTTCCTGCACCTTGAATCTTACGATCCCTGGTTGATAATTTAATGTCGGATTACTAGTGCATATATTAGGCCCAACAACCATCGTCAAATTATATAAAATATTATTCAATAAATATGTTGTAAGAAGGTTTCTTACAACTGGTTCAAAGTTGGGTTTGTGAGCAAGTCCGGGAGCAAGTGATTCAAGAAGTCTAGATTTACGAGCTACATGAAGATATTTCATCTCCATTCAGACACCACCTACCTACTCCTACTCTCCACCTCAAAATCCTTCCACAACCTTCATTGTTTCCCATGCTCTTGTGTGTTACTTTCCACCTTCTTGCTCCTTTCTCCCTCCCCAAATTCATCGCGATGTCCACACTCTTCCAACTCCTGCTACACCACTGCACCCTCTTGCACTGTATCCCATACACCTCTATGCCGCTACACCTACAAACTCCAACAACCTCCACTCCAATACCCTTCCACTAGCCTTGTCACACACCCCCGCATGCAATATCCATGCGATTTTCTCCAGCGCTAGTCCATTCCCACTCCACATCTTCGATCCTCCCACGCATTACTTCCCTTTCCATCCAATCCTCCTCATCCAATACACTCCAGCATACTCATCCCCACATCTAATAATCCTCACCCACTTTGCTGCTTACTCCATCACCCATCACCCCTCCTCCATGCACCTTCAATCCTACACACTCTGCCTCCAATTCCTTCCAAATATCTCATGTCACCATTAGGATTAAAAACCCTAATTTATTCCATTCCCTATATATATATATAATAGTATTTTAAATCTCTCCCTAAAGAAAAAACTATTAAAACTATGTAATAAGAATTATTATTATAAATTTTAATAGTTAAAATTTATAGACTTCAAATCTTTCCAATGATGATTACAAGGAATATGGAGAGGAATCCTCCCGAAGATTCAACAAAAAAGAACAAGAGAAAAACCGAATCAATAATTCTTGCCGTATTACAAGCATTTAGTCACGACGTTCAAGTAGTCAACAAATGACTAGATGAAGTCACTAGAAGATTGGATTGTGAGGCCTCCAAAAATGCTAATAATGGTGCGAGCAACCCCCACTCATTATTGTGACTGTATTTCTCATCAAATAAAAGTCAATACTGTAACATCATACACAGAGTGAAGATTGACATGTCAAATTTCGACGGTGAAGACAATCGAGATAACGTACGATGGATCAGTAAAATTGAAAAACATTTTGTGATGCACGAAATATATTATGAGAACCATAAAATAAGCATTGCAGAAATGTAGGAAAAATCATCTTGCAATTGGTTTCTGTAGTGGGATTCTAAATGCATAAGAGGACTAGTGAGAGACTGATACACTTTCAAGAATTATTTTTTTTAAGGATTTCAAGATATGGAAGAGGACAAAATATACACCAAGCTCACATGTCTATAGCAGAGTGGGAAAGTGGACAAATATTTTAACAATCTTCTAGTGTTGGTTACCCACGTCAATGACATACTTAACGATCGCCTTCTACAAATTTCCATTGGTGGGATGAAACCAAGTATCCAAAATAAGATTAAATTACTAAAGGTCAAGGATGTTGAACAAGCATATGGGTGTGTGCAAGAAGATGAGGGTCACTTTTGGCACGTTAGATGCAATAGAAAACTGAAAAAGCAGGCATCCCTCAACTTACTTGGATTTTTTGATTTACTTACGGAAAATATCTTGCATTGAGTAAAAAAGATGAAATGTAGGAAATTGAATCACGTTTCTGAATATATAACTTTTATGTATTGAAAATTTGCATAGCTATGTCAAGTTTCAGTTTTCCTAACAGACACTTTTTATTTTTCAGGCAAATGATAAGGTATATGTTTTTGTGGGTAGAGCCTTTGAGGGCCTAAATGATGGAATCAAGCTACAAAAATCGGCATGCATGTAGAGAACACATAGCACTTGTGCGCCATTATTTTTCGAAAATTAAATTAGTAATTTTATAATTTTTTTATAATTGTCTAAGTGATCAAACCTCAAAAATAGTACATCTTTTGTGGGTAGAGCCTTTGAAGGTCTTAATGCAAAATTCTTGAAATGGGTTTTTCATAGAACGTGGAGGTTAGTGTCCTCTTGTGCACCATACAATTTTTTTTTGAAATGATTGAGAATTGAAAAAGTTATGGAAGAAACACTAACAATGTGTTTCACGAGTTAAGGAGGTAGGACAGAAAAGAAATTGAAAGAAAATAGGAAAAATTAATATTTCAAAATAAAAGTTACATATTTGGAATCTGCAGAAAAAATGCTATTTGTGTCTAAGATTTCGTCAAAAATGACTCTGTGTAGCATATTGTAATGAGTGGCTAAACACAGGCTTCTCCAGAAACTGGAAGAAATACCCAATTAGCTTTGGTTTTTCATTAACATAGCACAGGTTTGGAATTACCGAAGCAAACTCCAAAGCATACACATAGGATTATTGTTGACATGTGAGCATGTGACTCGGCCTGTTTAAATTCAAAAATATTGCCGCGCTTTTAGATTTAAATAACGCGTACGCGTTATATAACTAAATAACGCGTGCGCGTTATATCAATAATTAACACGTACGCGTTATATAACTACATAACACGTACGCGTTATATAGTTACAAAACGCGCTCGCGTTATTCAAATCATAAAATACATGTTTAATACTTGAGAAAGAGGGGGTGTAGAAGTCAAGGGAAATTTTGTTTAATATTTGAGAAGGGGTGGGGAAGGGTCAAGGGAATCTATGGTTAATATTTAATAGGGGTGGGGAAGGGTCAAGGGAATCTATGGTTAATATTTAATAGGGGTGGGAAAGGGTCAAGGGCTTAGAAGGATGTTGGAAGCTTGAGTGGGGAGAGATGAAGGGAATGAGAACATGATGGGCTACAGGGGGTGAAGGGAAGTGGAGCTTGAGAGCACTATTAGGAGTAGAATAGGTTCTGAAGAGGTATAGGGTTAGAAGTTGAAAGTGAGACTTGAGTGACAAGGGGGAATGGATGGAGGCAAGGGGGATGTGAGAGAGAAATAAAGAATACAAGGGGGGGAGAGACATAGAGCGAGGGAGGGAGAGGGACAATGGGGAGGAATGGATTTGGAGGGAGTGAGAGATAGATGGGGATAGAACAAAATAAGAGATAGGAAGGGAGGGACAGAAAGTGTTGGTGGGAGACATGCAGAGAGTGGTGGCAATGGAGAGAGAGGGAGTGATGGAGAGATTGGGATAGGTTGAGGGAAAGATGAGGGAGGGATAGAAGGTGAGAGACAGGCGATGAGAGAGGGAGGGAGAGACGGTAGGGTGAGGGATGGAGGGAGAAAGTTGGAGATAGATATGGATGGAGGGGGTATGGGTTTGAGAATGGAAAGTGACATAATGTGTGTGTATGTGTGTGTGTTTGAGAGAGAGAGAGAGAGAGAGAGAGAGAGAGAGATTGATGGTTGGGGAGAGAGAGACTAGAGGGAGTTGTGAGCATCATATTCTCCATCAGCATCATATTCTTCATCATCATCATCTTCATGACCATCATCGTCATCATCAACATCTTCATCATCATCACCATCATCATCATCATCATCATATTCCTCATCAAATCAACATCTCCATCATCATTATCATCATCATGATCATCATCTAAACATCACCATCACCATCATCATCAACATCTTCATCATCATCACCATCACCATCATCATCAAAATCTTCATCGTCATCACCATCACCATCACCATCACCATATTCATCATCATTGTCATCTCTAGGTTCCCCATCAACATCAACATCTCCATCATCATCATCTTCTTCATCATCATCATCTTCATCACCATCATCATCATCATCAACATCTTCATCATCATCACCATCATCATCATCATCATTATCTTCCTTGAATCAGATCAACATATCCATCATGTCACCATCATCTTCTGAACATCATCATCTAAACATCACCATCACCATCACCATCATCATCATCATCTTCATCATCATTACCATCACCATCATCATCAACATCTTCATTGTCATCACCATCATCATCATCATCATCATTGGCATTTGTAGGTTCCTCATCAACATCTCCATCATTATCATCTTCTCCATCATCATCATCTTCATCACCATCATCATCAGCATCAACATCTTCATCATCATCACCATAATCATCATCTTCATCGTCATCAGGTCAACATCTCCATCATCATCATCTTCTTCATCATCTTCACCATCATCATCATCATCATCATCTTCATCGCCATCTCCATCATCTCCATCATCTCCATCATCATCACCATCACCATCATCATCATCTTCATGACCATAAACATCTTCATCATCATTGTCATCTCCCCCTTCCTCATCAACATCTCCATCATCATCATCATCATCATCATCATCATCACCATCTGAACATCACCATCACCATCATCGTCAACATCTTCATCATCATCATCATCATCATCATCAGCATCAGCATCATCATCAAAATCTTCATCGTCATCACCATCACCATCTTCATCATCATTGTCATCTCTAGGTTCCCCATCAACACATCTCCATCATCATCATCTTCTTCATCATCATCATCTTCATCACCATCATCATCGTCATCTTCTTCATCATCATCATCTTCATCACCATCATCATCGTCATCAACATCTTCATCATCATCACCATCATCATCATCATCATCTTCCTCATCAGATCAACATCTCCATCATGTCACCATCATCTTCATCTTCATCATCATCATCATCATCATCATTACCAACACCATCATCATCAACATCTTCATCGTCATCACCATCATCATTGGCATCTGTAGGTTCCTCATCAACATCTCCATCATCGTCATCATTGGCATCTGCAGGTTCCTCATCAACATATATCCATCATCGTCATTTTCTCCATCATCATCACCATCATCACCATCATGATCTTCTGAACATCATCATGATCATCATCTAAACATCACCATCACCATCATCGTCAACATCTTCATCATCATCGCCATCAGCATCATCATCAAAATCTTCATCGTCATCACCGTCACCATCTTCATCATCATTGTCATCTCTAGGTTCCCCATCAACACATCTCCATCATCATCATCTTCTTCATCATCATCATCTTCATCACCATCATCATCGTCATCAACATCTTCATCATCATCACCATCATCATCATCATCATCTTCCTCATCAGATCAACATCTCCATCATGTCACCATCATCTTCGTCATCATCATCATCATCATCATTACCAGCACCATCATCATCAACATCTTCATCGTCATCACCATCATCATTGGCATCTGTAGGTTCCTCATCAACATCTCCATCATCATCATCATTGGCATCTGTAGGTTCCTCATCAACATATCCATCATTGTCATTTTCTCCATCATCATCACCATCATGATCTTCTGAACATCATCATGATCATCATCTCAACATCACCATCACCATCATCGTCAACATCTTCATCATCATCGCCATCAGCATCATCATCAAAATCTTCATCGTCATCACCATCACCATCACCATCACCATCACCATCTTCATCATCATTGTCATCTCTAGGTTCCCCATCAACACAACATCTCCATCATCATCATCTTCTTCATCATCATCATCTTCATCTCCATCATCGTCCTCATCAACATCTTCATCATCATCACCATCATCACCATCATCATCATCATCTTCCTCATCAGATCAACATCTCCATCATGTCACCATCATCTTCATCACCATCATCATCACCATCATCATCAACATCTTCATCACCATCATCATCAACATCTTCATCATCATCACCATCATCTTCATCAACATTATCATCTTTATCATCTTCATCTGCATCATGATCATCTTCATTGTCATCACCCTCCTCCTCCTCATCATCTTTATCATCTTCATCTACATCATGATCATCTTCATTGTCATCACCCTCCTCCTCCTCATCATCTTGTGCACTTATGCACTTAGGGATTAATATTTAGAAGAGGGTCTAAAGGCCTTTATGGGGGAGGGGCTCTAGGAACAAGGTAAGACAGAGAGGGCAGGGGGGAGGGATAAAGGCGTAGAGGGTTAGTGATTAAGGGAGAAGAAGGGAGAGAGTGCTATAGGGAGGGATAATGACGAAGATAAAGAGAAGGTGGAGAGATGGAGAGTGGGGTGGTAGAGACATGGCTGAAGGGAGAGAAAGAAACATGTAGGGAGAATGAGGGACAGATATTTAGAAAGAGATATGGGGTATCTAGGGATTATTGGGAGAGAGCTAGGGGGTATTAAACCATACAAAACATTTGTTTTGTATGCAATCATATAAATTATTAGTTTTCTTTGATTTTGTTCGTTGCCCTAGCCGTGCACCTAACCTATTTATTGTGCTTGACTATATCGCGTTCGCGTTTTTTCACTACATATCGCGCACGTGTTTTATATATATATAACGCGTACGCGTTTTGTAACTCCAGAAATAATGGACTGTTGCTGTCCGAGAGCAACTTCACTCTGTCCGAACGAAAGCAACAATCCCGCGATTTTTCGAACAGCACGAGCCCGCGTCTGAAAATTTTCACTTTCTACACCAACTCCATCATTTTTTTTTATGCAGGTGCAGCATTGAGGACATCTTTCATGGTTGCTCACTGTGGTGTTGGGTTATATGGCCATATTTGAAGAAAATAATTAGCAAGCTTGAAGAATCTCCAATTGAAGAACACCAAAGATAAGGCCTTTGAAAGATTCATTTTGCCTATATTTGAGGAGCACACAAGGTAAGATATCAAGCTTCAAGACCAACAAGGAAGAACTTCCATTTGCTTATTATTGAAGAGCTTGTAATTGAGGAGCAACAAAAACAAACTATATTGAATTGATCATTGTGGTGATGGGGAATGCACGTAACCGAGTAAACAAATCAACAAGGAAGAAGAGATCTCAAGAAGTCATTGAAGAAGAGAAAGAAAAGAAAAGAATATACATGATGAATCGGAGGCTTTCTTTGGAAACTAATCCAAATCCAATTGTAGAGGATACCATGGTTCATCCTATTAATCCACGACAAGAGGGACCTTCAATTTCCACAATAGTTGTTGAACAAGCACCCCATGGAAGTAATCAAGAAGCAAAACGTAGGTGCTCATTAGGGGATGTTTCAATTCGCACTTCAAGTCAAAGTGATAAGTTACCATCTCAAGATGAAGCTCACGAAGAAACACCCAATTTGCTATCCGGATGTGGTTATACAAGCGATGAAGTCAGAGAGGCGTTGGACATTTTGCCTACTGTTGAAGAAGAGAATGTTATCCACACCATCGATGAGGATGTTGGACTTCCACAAGGGGATGTTGGACTTCCACAGACCATGGATGAGGATGTTGGACTTCCACCATCCAACTACCAGGAAGAGAATGAAGGACACCGAGCTACTACTGAAACGCCAGAGCGTCTTGGTGATGCGCTACATGGTACAATTCCAACCCCCTTACCTCCATTAGCAAGCACACGTCGAAGAACTCCGAAGCGTATACAAGTTGATGAAAGACTTATGAATTCCATTGAAGGTACGCTATCTAAACGTAGTATTGCTTATCAAACTCAACAGATACTTGATAAATATTTTGTTTCTAAATGTGGTGGAGATAAATGTAGATTATTTTTATCATTGTTAAAATCTAGGAGCATGAATGTTGTTAGGAAAAAGTTAGGGATAAAGATGATAAAGAATTCTGAACCAAGTTCTCATATAGTTAAAAGCCTAGTAGATGCATTTGGTAAAATTGGTAAGAACACACGTTCAAAGGACCGCAATGCTGCTCGTTCGACGTCCGGTTTCCGAGTTATGTCGAGTTGCAAGTCGCATGAAAATGCCGTTCAGGGACACTTGGTGAATTTCCGTCCGGGAGCCAAAAAGCAAACGGAGCAGGAAAATTGCGTGCCGTTGGCTCCCGCAAGTGTGTGTGGGCAATGCTGATGTGGGAACACTGCCGGGAGCCATAAATCCATGATAGTAAATTAATTCATGACAAAAAAAACTGAATTATTCCTTTCAATGGATGTGGTTTTCAATTTCCTATGTTGTTAGGTCAATTTGGCACATTCATTGAAAGATATTGTAGACTTTAATGATGATCACAACAAGTGTGTTTGTTAAAACCTTGTGAAATAGAGCATCAAAAGACCTACATTGTAGGCCATATAATTGTGTTTGTTTACCTTTTGTTTGATGGACCATGCACAATAAGTAATAAAATAATTTTTGAAGTAGGTCATTTCATTTTTCTGATTTTTTCTTTGGTGGTGTTGAAAAAGACCATTGTTCTTATTGATGGGATTTCATGTGCTTATGATTCTTTGGATAATCTGGACACATACAAGGACACCATTATTAGACTAATTCATTATAAACAATTTAATATGAGTAATCTACATAAATGAATTGAAAAATTAACAAAAATAACAAACAACCCATATACCTTGGAATATAACACAAGAGTGACCATGTTAGGCAATCTTACTTATCTACTTACCTATGGTCATCTAAGTAGACCATTTGGATCATGTCTATTACTAATGATCTCCATTAACTTTTCATGTTCACAATGAGGCTTGAAGTATCATACCTTTGATGGGTGCTTCCTTGGCATTGTTTGTAGTTTGAGGTTTGTATCGAAAACTAAGTTTGTAAAGTGGTATATAGATTCACCTAGTCTAATCTTGAAATACATAACCAACCTTCTTCCATGTTTGGTCATCCAGTGTTAGATATTATCCTTTAATAACCATCAAACTGATTACAAGTTGATCACCATTGTCATCTATTAGTGAGACATGAGGGTTTGGTTCGCCTTTAAGGAACATGCCAACAAATAGTGAGTGCCCCATTAATTATCTTTCAGGGAAACCATTGCATATATGTTCATTTTAAAAAACATCAGTTCCAACGTGTGAGTCCACTAAATAGACAAAATGTAATGTATTCATGCTAGTTGATAAGATTTAATCTCATATTCACAAAACTTGGTTGTACAAGATTTGAGACATGATCATAATGTGGTGAAATGGTTGATTAGTCCTCATCCAACTAGGATAATTCAATATTTATACCTAGAATAATGGCGAGTGATAGAATTTTCTTGTTCATATTTCTACTATAACATTGTTTGAGTTTCAAACTAAATGAAATCCACAAATTCCATGCATTATTCTATGTGATTGATCTACATCAACCACCTCCCAAAAATATCTCGTCTTCTTGTTCCATCTACAATTATTGAAGAACACCATTCAACAATAGATTTTGTGTAACTAATGAGAGAATTTCTCGTAAACTTCCATTTTTACCTGCAGAATATAATGTTTACCTACACAACATCTCGATCATGATCCCCTTTCCCACACTCAGTTTCAAAAGTCCTGTAAAGGCAACCTTTACATTTACATTTGCATTAACATGACAACCAAGTCTCAAAAATGAGATTGATGGTGTTTATTCTCATGCAATGTATATAGTTAGGATTAAGACAACTGTATAAATCTATGGAATTATAAATGGAGATATTAATCCAAAAGGAAGCCAATGTTGGCCTTGCCAAGCTTTTCTTCCGAATGCAAACGAAATATTAGATTCCATTTTGCTATGTTTCCATGTAAAATATATTTGAAAAAAAACATATATTTGGATTATATGGAAATCCTTCTTACCTTTGACATTGTTTGGGATCTGCAGGATGGGAATGAAGTATTTTTTAGGGATTAAGAGGAGTATTCAATTACGCAAACTTATGAATGCCTATTGTGACAAGCAATCCATTGATTTCAACTCCATCAAATTTCTGTTTGATGGATGATGTTTGCAAGGTGAGCAAGTTTAACCCACCAATGCGAGATTGCATGCAATTACACTGAGCAAAACCCTAGTTTACGAAATGAATGCACAATGAAGCCACTGGGCCATGGGGAGACGAGGGAGAGGGCCCCCTAGAGGTAATCGCATGCCAGGAGACCAACGGAGTCGACGGTTCGTCGGTCCGACGTCCGGTTTCCGAGTTATGTCGAGTTGCAAGTCGCATGAAAATGCCGTTCAGGGACACTTGGTGAATTTCCGTCCAGGAGCCAAAAAGCAAACGGAGCAGGAAGATTGCGTGCCGTTGGCTCCCGCAAGTGTGTGTGGGCAATGCCGACGTGGGAACACTGCCAACACTGGCTCGGGGGAGGTTTTTGCAGAGTTGACCTACCAATGCGAGATTGCATGCAATTACACTGAGCAAAACCCTAGTTTACGAAATGAATGCACAATGAAGCCACTGGGCCATGGGGAGACGAGGGAGAGGGCCCCCTAGAGGTAATCGCACGCCAGGAGACCAACGGAGTCGACGGTTCGTCGGTCCGACGTCCGGTTTCCGAGTTATGTCGAGTTGCAAGTCGCATGAAAATGTCGTTCAGGGACACTTGGTGAATTTCCCTCCGGGAGCCAAAAAGCAAACGGAGCAGGAAGATTGCATGCCGTTGGCTCCCGCAAGTGTGTGTGGGCAATGCCGACGTGGGAACACTGCCAACACTGGCTCGGGGGAGGTTTTTGCAGAGTTGACCCACCAATGCGAGATTGCATGCAATTACACTGAGCAAAACCCTAGTTTACGAAATGAATGCACAATGAAGCCACTGGGCCATGGGGAGACGAGGGAGAGGGCCCCCTAGAGGTAATCGCACGCCAGGAGACCAACGGAGTCGACGGTTCGTCGGTCCGACGTCCGGTTTCCGAGTTATGTCGAGTTGCAAGTCGCATGAAAATGTCGTTCAGGGACACTTGGTGAATTTCCGTCCGGGAGCCAAAAAGCAAACGGAGCAGGAAGATTGCATGCCGTTGGCTCCCGCAAGTGTGTGTGGGCAATGCCGACGTGGGAACACTGCCAACACTGGCTCGGGGGAGGTTTTTGCAGAGTTGACCCACCAATGCGAGATTGCATGCAATTACACTGAGCAAAACCCTAGTTTACGAAATGAATGCACAATGAAGCCACTGGGCCATGGGGAGACGAGGGAGAGGGCCCCCTAGAGGTAATCGCATGCCAGGAGACCAACGGAGTCGACGGTTCGTCGGTCCGACGTCCGGTTTCCGAGTTATGTCGAGTTGCAAGTCGCATGAAAATGCCGTTCAGGGACACTTGGTGAATTTCTGTCCGGGAGCCAAAAAGCAAACGGAGTAGGAAGATTGCGTGCCGTTGGCTCCCGCAAGTGTGTGTGGGCAATGCCGACGTGGGAACACTGCCAACACTGGCTCGGGGGAGGTTTTTGCAGAGTTGACCTACCAATGCGAGATTGCATGCAATTACACTGAGCAAAACCCTAGTTTACGAAATGAATGCACAATGAAGCCACTGGGGCATGGGGAGACGAGGGAGAGGGCCCCCTAGAGGTAATCGCACGCCAGGAGACCAACGGAGTCGACGGTTCGTCGGTCCGACGTCCGGTTTCCGAGTTATGTCGAGTTGCAAGTCGCATGAAAATGCCGTTCAGGGACACTTGGTGAATTTCCGTCCGGGAGCCAAAAAGCAAACGGAGCAGGAAGATTGCGTGCCGTTGGCTCCCGCAAGTGTGTGTGGGAAATTCCGACATGGGAACACTGCCAACACTGGCTCGGGGGAGGTTTTTGCAGAGTTGACCCACCAATGCGAGATTGCATGCAATTACACTGAGCAAAACCCTAGTTTACGAAATGAATGCACAATGAAGCCAATGGGCCATGGGGAGACGAGGGAGAGGGCCCCCTAGAGGTAATCGCATGCCAGGAGACCAACGGAGTCGACGGTTCGTCGGTCCGACGTCCGGTTTCCGAGTTATGTCGAGTTGCAAGTCGCATGAAAATGCCGTTCAGGGACACTTGGTGAATTTCCGCCCATTTTATAATTTAAGCCACTTTTAAATATTTGAACTTCCATATTATATTTGAAAGAGTATAATATTTCAAAACTCCTAAAGAGACAAAAACACATGATCAAAACTCCTAAGGCTGTAATTTAGAGTAGTAATAATGGGGGTGATGGAGTTGAATTTGATCCTATGGAAGATAATGATATTAATATTATTGAGAATAAAGGGATAATAGGTTGATCCATGACACCTTTGTTTGCATGGATGAGGATGCACCTATGTATGAGACCTATGATAATATTCATGATGTACATCTTATTGATAAGGCACACAAAGGCCTATATTAGAGATCAAAGATGGGTCACTTTGTCTACTAATTTGATGTTGATAAAATTGAAGGTATTGAATGACATTTCAAACAATGGTATGACAAAGATCCTAATGTATACACAAGGTTAATATATAAGGTGCCCCATAAGGTTCTTTGTCATATCCCTATAATTCTAGGTTTTTGATGATTGTTTAGGTTAAAAAACATAGCACATTATATGGATTATCATGTACAAAGATAAGTGAAGATGGTATTATATGAGTGGCTACAAATGGTTCTCAATTTACGATCATCAAGGAAATATTACCCATTTTTTAAGAAGAACCTCATAATGTTAGACTTTCATTGGTAGTTGATGGCAATGGGTGTGCATGAGTGAGTTCGTTGAAACCTTGAAAACATTGTATTGCATTTAGTTTGATTAAATTACACGAGCAAGAACTTTGACATAACTTGTAATGATCATCCAAAATCACAAATTTTAATTAGATACCAATTAGTGCATGCATGTAGTGAATTCATTGAAACCTTTGAATATAATAGTTTGTTCTTTTTACATAGTGCATTCATGAGTAATAGATAATCCACACAAATCAACACATTAGAATGACACAAGTACATGTATCCAAAAGTACATATATATCCAAAAGTGCATGTCTCCAAAAGTACATGTATATCCAAAAGTCTCCAAAAGTGCATGTCTCCAAAAGTACATATATATCCAAAAGTATCGAAAAGTACATGTATCCAATGAAGTCAATGTACATGTCTCCAAAAGTACATGCACAATAAAGTCAATGTACATGTCTCCAAAACTGAATGTATCGAAAAGTACATATATATACAAAAGTATCCAAAAGCACATGTGTCCAAAACTATCCAAAACTATCAAAACTCAAGCTTTCTCTTGTTCTTTCCCGACGTTGATCCTCTAGGCACATCCCTAGGATCAATGTGCATCCCTGGATCCTGCAAATTAAATATCAATTGTTAAATTCAACTAACTATGTACACTAATACATTATCTCAACAATTATCAACTGGTGCATGGAAAGTGCATGAAACACTTGGTCACTGAAGGACATCTCACCTCAACTGACAAAGGAGATTGTGTTGCTTGTGTACCAGATGGAGCCGTCGGTTGAACATCCAGGATGGTTGAACCAGGGGGGCCAGGCACTGCTCCTGCTGGTGGTGGCTACAATGAAAAAATGTTGAAATAGTTAGAAATGCATGAATAAACAATAGGTCCAACAATAATAAACTATGTAAAGATAATGTTGAAATAGTTACATACCTGTGTGTGATCAGTCGCCACTGCAGATGCGGCACTAACTGCTGCATCAACCATCGATGCAAGGTTCTCAGCAGACAACTCGAGTTCCTGTTGCAGTAAACATGCAATTCAAACATTAACAAAAACGATTTATGCACTGGATTTCAAGTTAAACAACAAATATCATCGAAGGATATACATTACCGTGGTGTGAGTAAGCCCATGGTCGTGGGCAGCTGGAGTCTTTCTCGGAGTAGAACGCCTCACATACACACGACCCTTGTTCACGAATGGCTTGGAGGGAGATGCAAATCCAGGCAATGGGCCAGATGTGTCGGATGGTGCCTACAGTCAGCAAGTGTTCATGTAGTTAGACATGCATGATTCAACAAACAAACATGTATTTAAAAAATGTCATTTTTAATTGTTTACCTGGAGCCCAGACGTTTCAGGGGACGGTATGACCATGGGCACTACCTCCACATTACCTTGCCCCTGTGAAGGATCTGCCATCTGCAAGTTTAATAATTGTAAATATTAGACCGTATATAGCATTAATGAACTAAAATGTAAAGTATGTGGAAATTAACAAATTAACAAGTATTAAAAAACTGAAATTTTAAAATGTTTACCTCGGTGTGAGATACGACAATAGGTGGTATATAAGATGGGCCTGCCGAATGGGTAGCATCATGCCCCCCTGTCGAGTCTGGAACATCCGGCTCTGGGGCGTCACTGCCGGTAATCATCATCAACTGCAAGTTCACAAAATTAATATATTAGCTCAAACTATATATATGTGTACAAAGACGAAAATAAATGAAGAATTTATTACAATTAACCATCAAGATACCTCTCTCAAAAAGCCACTGAAGGCAACATCTGAGGCAATACCATAGCAGGGACGACCACATGACGTGCACTCGTGAGGATCAGTACTAGGATGGGGAATAGCTGATGGTCCTGCACTAGTGGATGGTCCTGATGGTCCTGCACTAGCTGATGGTCCTGCATGGTGACGAGCTGGTGTATGTACCACACCAGGGACAGATGTCCCTTCCTCACCCATATGTTGAACCATCCTGCCATGGCGAACAATCGTCCGTGTCAAACTCAAAAATGCATCCCGTGTCTGCGGAATAATGCGATGTGCTGGTGGGACATCTGGCCCAGGCAACTGCCTGGGAGGTGCAGGGATAGGGCGATCCTGGTCTCGAAGCCTGGCATTGGGTCGGTTTTGGGGCATCCCCCCACCGATCCCTTGGAACTGTAAGATGTCAAAATAGTTAACGTGTTTATGCAACACGAACTCTGCGTACATCTTTCGAAGGAAATATAAGGGAATTTCCCTGTTGTTGTGTGGTGGCATATCAAAAACCATGTACCATCTGTCCATCCAGTTATCAACAAATGGTTGAAACGTGCACCACTCAATGGAGATATGCGGCTTGCTTGCATTAGGGATTTCCCCCGTCCGAGGGTCCCTAAACAATGCAAATATAACCTCTTTGGATATTTTCAACTTTTTTACTGCATTGTAATCTAGTCCATCAGCATATTGTTGTCTTTTTCTTTCTCTGTAAGATGCAATATCATATAGGACATTCGTAGATTGTGAAATTGTGTCCACAATTGCATCCAAGGTTGATGCAAGTGAACGGCGAATCCTGTCGCCACCACTAAAAGCTTCACTTATGCCCCTCAATTGGGCAAGCTCAATCAATATTTCGGCATTGGCATCCATAGCCGCAACTGCAATAAAGACATTAATACGAAAATCATTAGAAACATATACATGGTATATAATGACGTCTCTTCAAAATTGAACATGTATTAAATCAAACTCACATAAGCAATTTAATGGCATTTACTTACATACATTTAAAACTTAAAATTAAACATTTGACAATTAAAAAGTAAGTTAGTCAGATTGGCAGAGAGGAGGAGGAGGAGGATCAAGGCAGTGATGAGTTTGTTGATTCAGGCATGGAGGAGGAGGATCAAGGCAGTGATGAGTTTGTTGATTCAGGCATGGAGGAGGAGGATCAAGGCAGTGATGAGTTTGCATCTATGTGTCTCAATGTCTCATTGTGTTTTGTGATTGTGAATGACAAATGTGTTGTGATTTGTGAATGATCTAATTTCTATTGAATATTTCATATTTGTAATTGTAAATGTAATTTCTATTGAATATTTGTAATTGTAAATGTTAAATTTTATTGGATGATCTATATGTCTATATTTTTAAATTTTAATATATTTTAAAAATATATTAATTCCGGGGGTCACCGTGTCCTACGTGTCATAATTCCGGGGGTCACCGTGTCTAGTGGGGACCAGGGATCAAATTTGAAGGGTGGGGTCCCATTTCACTATGAAGGGCTATGAGATATTGAACACTATTGAAGGGCTATGAGAAATTTATTAATATTTATTCTATGTGTATATATGGATGTGTTCATGTTGTATGGATTGGATTCTAGGTTAACCGAGGCCTTTTTAGAGCAAAGAATGGGGTAATTACTATTTGGGAACAAGTTTTTTATCAAATGTAAATTGCGGTGATGGAAGATATTGAGGGTGCCACATGTTGTGGAGAAAGTAGTATTGATTCCTATGACGTAATAGGGAGTTCAAAAAGTCTGGTTTCAAGTATTGTCATGCGTAGCTCGATTGATTTTTCTCGCGCTAGGGTTGTAGCAACTGTTATGGCCATTACTGTTAAAAGGATTGATGGGGTGGAATCCCGTGAAACGATGAGTTCTTTTGTTAAGACGTAGATTCAGTGAAATTTGGTGGGAGTCTTATGTTCATTTTATGCACAAAATTCGATTACTTGATTTTGTTGCATTGTTAACTCTCCTCCTAGTCATAGCTACAATCTCTTATATAATTGTGAAGGTTATCAATCCACTCAATATATTAAAGTTGTAGTAGGCCAAAATCATCCACATATTTATTGTACTCACAAATGTTGACATTCCAATTTCTATGTAGAGCGCCCATTAACATTAGATTGTATGGGACATGTTTTTGAGGCATGATGTCATTATCTCATAACAACAAGCTTTTTATCCATAAATATGTCATCTACAAGCCAACGGAATTGTTCCTAATCCTTTATAAAACTTTGTCATAATTATATCAATACCAACATCCCTACCTATTGACTTCTGCTTAGAAGATATTACACCTTCGGATAACCAAACCTGATTCCAAGGTTGGTAATCATAAACGTAAAAGCATCATCATAAGGAAATAGCATGTTGTGTTGAGGAAATTCCTTTTTTTTCCATTTCCTTCTCAGTATAATATTTGGTTGTGGATCATTTAAAATGTATAATTTATTTTAATATAATTGGGAAGCTAAATTCAAATTCATTAATATATTAATATGATTTGATTTTTTTATTAATAATAAGTTATTCTTTTCATTTGAAAATGTAATAGTACATCAAAATTTCAATGTTTAGTAACGTAGTAAAGTTGAGAGGCTTTATTTTTCAGTGGATATAGCAGACCTGTAAATTCATAGGATGTCAAAAATCTAGTCAGCCTTGAAGTTGAGCTCCTCAAAGAAAACGAATTTCTTTAAATATGTTTATGGCAGGCTGGCATTGCCAGCTTCGCTCCGCAAACTATCCTGGAGGACTGGAGGAGATAGGGTAGGTGGAACTTGGAAGTAGCTCAACCACAGTGGAATAGGGGTATAAGAAAAAGCTTGTTTCTATTCATGCAATATGGTCGGAGCCATGGAAGCATGGAATTCCAGCATTGACTTGATACAACAAAGAAAACACAGGGTGTGAGGCTGGGAGCCGTAGATGGTAGGATTAACTTGATACAACAAAGAAAACACAGGTCTATAGGTAGGGGCCACGGGCAGGAGCAACAACCTGCAACATTACAAGAAGTTTATGGATTGTGGATTTTGTCTGAAATGCCAAATTCGCGGGGGCATATTAACATAATATATTATACATTGAATACTCAATTAACTCACGGAGTCAGCATTCACGAATTGGTATGTGATAACTTGTAACTTGGTAAGCCCGCTAGCAACAACACGTATGAGCCACCTTCCAGGTTTAATAATTTTGTTGATGCCATTAAATGTGTTAAACACGTAAGCGCTCGCTACAAACACGAGAACTTCGAAGCGTTCAAGCCATGGGCTACTCAGTGTAAGCCCGTCCACGTAAGTTGCTCAATGATATTATTAGAGGCCCAATGGTCCATGATCCATGGATGATCGAACACGTGGATATTGGAGAGTAAGCGAGTCCCACTCCCAAGTCACCTAGCTAGTAGCCGCATTCCCAATTTCCCACTAAAAATTGTTGATGGGTGAAATTTGAAGCTACCCTTCTGTTGCAATTTTAAACAGTAGTGGTTAATTTAATTATTGAAGGGCTTACCATGAAATTAAATTTTTTTTGCATGGTAAAATTTGAAGTGGCCTTCTATGACGTGTGGGTAAAATTTGAAGTGGCCTGAAGGCTTCAAATTTGAAGCCTGGTGGGGACACTCGTGTCCCGTGTCCTCGTGTCGGGTGACTTAGATGAATACATTGTAGAAAGGGGGGAGTTTTAATTTTTTCAATTTTTGGTTTGATTATGAAGTTTTGAGTTTTTTGAAAAGGGTTTCATTTTGAGGTGTGAATTTAATTACAAATTGGGTTATTCCCAATTTGATCAATATTACAAAACTAGGTTAAACAATAAAAAAATAGTAATTTGGATTAAAAAATCACAAAAAAATGATTTGGGTGAATGAATTACCTGACTAGATGAGAATGCACCGGTGAATTTGTCTCCCCTCCAGCTAAATCGAGCAACACGGATAGTTGAGTGGGCCACAAAGCGTCCTCGTCCAAGGTCAATTTCGCCTCTATTCGCGTTTCTGATGCGTGAGTGTCGCGGGTGGTCGGCAATCGGCCGACTGTGTTTTTAAATTCATTTTTAGTTTTACATATCGCGTACGCGATTTTTAAATACATAACGCGTACGCGTTTTTTAACTACATAACGCGTACGCGTTATTGTTACCTAGCCTACATGTCCAATGACATGTTAGGCTCGGGTCTTACCATGGCAGGTGGTAAATATCAGAAACGCGTTATGTTTTAGGTATCAGGAACGAGATTTGAAAAAAGTAGCATTGCATCTAAAGTGACCCTCATCTTCTTGCACACACCCATATCATAAAGTGAAATTGATTGAAGAAAAACAAAAAGGATAGTGACTGCCTGCTTATATATCACCCCACTTAATAACAAATGCAACGAAGGATGACAATCCATGTCGTAATTGTAATGATCCTAATTGGTGTGTAGGGCATAAGTGTAAAAGCAAAAAATTATTCATATGTGAAAAAAGCGATAATTATAATGATAATGATGAGGAAGCTAGCGACGTATCTTCTTCAGAAATAGAAACAAATGATGATGAATCCAACACAAAGGAAGATAATGTCACTCCAATGCTCTCAATGGCTGCAATAAAAAGTATCTCTCAACCCCAAACTCAAAATGTTTGGCTACATCAAAAACACTAAAGTGATAGTCTTGATTGATATTGGAAGTACACACAATTTTATAGACCCCAGGGTATCAAAGCAATTAAACATATTCATCTAACCTACCTACAAATTCCAAGTATCAATACCAAGGAACAAGACTGCCTCGTGCGACAAAAAAATCCATAATGTAGAGATAGCTATAAATGATTACAGGTTAAAATTTCCTATGTATGCTATGGAAATTGGAGGGGTCGACATTGCCTTAGGGGCCCAATGGTTGGAAACACTCGGTATAGTAGGATTAAATTTACAAGAATAGTTTATCATATTCTATGAAAATGGGAAGAAGTACAAGATTCATGATATCAACTTTCTTCCTCCCCAAATTATTTCATCTAATAAAATGGAAAAAATGATTAAAATGGGGGCTCAAGCATTTTTCTTACATTGCTATGCTATGGAGGGAATGACTAGTGAGAGTCAAAATACTGATCTAAGGGAATTAGAGAAACTCTGGGGAACTGATTCCACATTCAACTCCAATTATGAAAAAACCATATAGAGAATCTCACAGAAACAAATAAGAGATTGAACGATTAGTCCAAGAATTTTTACACTTTGGTGTGATTGCATGTAGTAAGAGTCCCTTATCATTCCCAATCATACTTGTTAGGAATAAGGACATATTGTATAGAATTTGTATTGATTATAAAGCATTAAAAAATTTACCATAAAAGATAAATTCCCCATTCCCTTTGTCGACAAACTACTGGATGAGCTCCATGGTGAAAAATACTTTTTCTAAGATATACCTAAAATTAGGATATTGCCAACTCAAAATTTGAGAAGAAGACATAATCCAAAACTACTTTTTGTACCCATGTAGGCTTGTATGAATTTTGAGTCATGCCTTTTGGACTATCCAATGCTCCTGCAACATTTGAGCTATGATGAATGACTTATTCCATCCATACTCGAGGAAGTTTGTATTGGTATTCTTTAATGATATTCTTGTTTACAGCAAAAACTAGAGCTCACACCTCAAGCATGTAGAGACAATATTGAGGCTCCTGGAAGAAAATATTTTTTATGCTAACAAATCTAAATGTAGTTTTAGAAAAAAAGAAATAGAGTTTTTGGGACATTTCGTTTCAGCTGTAGGCATCAAGGTAGACCCAAAGAAAATTGTGGCAATTATTGAGCGGCCTGCCACCAAATCAATCACATCATTAAAGGGATTCCTTGGTCTGGGAGGTTACTATAGAATATTTGTTCATAACTACACACAAATTGTGGCACCATTAACATTACTATTAAAAAGGATTCCTTCATATGGGATAAAAATGTTGAATCTTGTTTTGAAAAGTTGAAAAACTTAATGACATCCACTCTAGTCTTGGTATCCCCATATTTTACAAAAAAAATTATTCTTGAATGTGATGCTTTAGGGAAAGGTGTAGGAGTTGTGCTCATGCAAGATAAACATACCTTTGCCTTGAAGAGTCAAAAGTTAAAACCAAATGAGGAAACAAAATATACATATGACAAAGAAATGTTGGTAATAATGCATGCCTTTGTCAAATGGAAGCACTACTTGTTGGGAGCTAAATTTCTTGTCAAAACAGACCAAAACAGCTTGGAGTATTTCGTAGCCCAGAAAAATATCTCATTAGAACAACAAAAATGGGTGAGAAAAATCCAAGTTTTTTATTTTGATATTCTATATAAAAAGAGCAAGGAAAATTTGTCTACATATGGCTTATCAAGGAAGCATGAAAATGATGCCACACTATGTGCCATTTCCATAATCATTTCTGAATGGATCTCAGAGGTCCAAACCGAGTACGTCAAAAATCCAGAAAGAAGGAAGCTAATATAATCCTTTTGAAAGAAACAAGGAAGTAAACTCCAAATAGTCAGGTGGGAGAAAGACATATTGTGGTACAAATAAAGGATATATTTTCCCAACTCAAAATTCAAAATTCAAGTCTTAAAAGAGAACCATGATTCTCCGATAGTAGGCCATGTTGGATTTTTCAAAACACACCAAAATATACGTCAATCCTTCTTTTGGAAAGGCATGAAGACTTATATATAGAAATATGTGGTTGAATGTGATACTTGTCAATGACAAAAAATTGAAACAGTTGCTCCTCTTAGGCTTCCCTAACCCTTTCATATCCCATCTCAGAAATGGTCTGATATATCCATGGATTTTATCACCAGTCTTCCTATGTCTAAAGGGAAAGATAACATATTCGTAATCATAGATCGATCAATCAAATATGCTCACTTCATTGGAATATCATCAAAGGAAAAATCTAGTCAAGTCACAGATAGTTATGTAAAAGTGTATATTTAAGCTCCATGGGTTTCCCAAAGTTATCCTCAGAGAAAAGCACCCCAGATTTACAATCAATTTCTAGAAGGAATTGTTCCACCAAGTTGGGACTTAATTAACCATGAGTACCTCTTACCACTGCCAGAAAAATGGAAAAACCGAAGTGGTAAATAAATTCCTTGAAGGATACCTTAGGAATTTCATGAATCATTGTAGAATATTGGTACAATAGTACATATCACACTGCGAAAAAATGTCACCTTTTGAGGCCTTATATGGGTATCCACCTCCATCAACAAAATAATATGCTATCAACAATTTCAAGGTTCTAATAGTGAAGGATTATCTTGTGACATCTGATGAATTCATGCACATTCTGAAGAACCATATCAAATAAGGAATTAATCGTATGGAGAAAAAAGTGGACTTAAAGAGAATTGATCATGAATTCAAAGTAGGTGATTGGGTGTTTGTTCATATCCAACCATACAAACAAACGTCACCCAAAAATTACAAAAATCATAAACTTGTGCCGAAGTTCTATGGTCCTTATCAATTAGGAAAGCGAGTAGGACAAGTGGTGTATGCTCTATATATACCAAACAAATGGAAATTGCATGATTTTTTCCATGTGTCATCCTTAAAGAAAAAATTGGGTCCATCAATCCACATACAAATAGAGTTACCCCTATTAGATGAAGAAGGGAAATTGGTGCTAGAGCCTGAATATATTTTAGAATTTAAAACCAAAACACTTTGTTCCAGGTCAGTTAATGAGTACCTTGTCAAGTGGAAAAACTTACCAGAAGATGAAGTTACTTGGGAGATTGAAGAATTTTTTTATGACACTTATCTCTATTAATACTTCATGGACGAAGTATTTAATAGAGGGATGACTTGTAATATACTTAAAGAGTATATTCCCATGATTAAATGTGTTTTATTAATCATTATTATCCATTCATGTAACATCGACTACTGTAGAGACATAATTTTTAATATGTGTCTTTTCACATTGCATTTATAGCCGCTTGATATCTATTGTAAACCATCATCAACTTGTATGAACTATTATTCAATAAATACGTTGTAAGAAGGTTTCTTACATATGGGGTGTTGGAATGGTCTTGAACTAAAGTGAGATGATGTAATGGCTTGAATGGAAAAATGGTGATAATGGTATGAAAGGTAAAGGTGATGGTGTCGTCATGAACGTCCCCCCCTCCAACTCAAGACTTTTTCATCCTCTAAAATATGACAAATGAAAAGGAAGTAGGACATACAAACAAAGGAGGCTTAAGGTACTTTCCAAATACAAAACCATAGCATTCAATTTTAATATGACAAACAATTTGAAAGAAGAAGCATACTTGTACCTACCTAAGAAGTTCATGAAATTTGTAGGAAGCAGATGATCTTCTATAGTATGATCTTCACAAGTTCCCATGGAAAGAGAAAAAACTTGGGTAAAGGACTGTCACTAATATTTCCACTTGGTTCTGATATATCTTCGATGAAGCTTTAAGGAAAGACTACTTCTGTAACAACTTATTTTTCTACAAGTTATTGTGGGGCATTAGTCTTTTCCTCCTACGAAATTTCTTTAATTGATTTTTCTACTAATGGGTCTCGTGTGGACCAAGTAGGGCCTTCTGAAGCTCATTCTTATGTGGAAACCTTAGGGATTTTAATTGTAGGCTATTTTGTGCCAGTGTCTATTTCTCTTCCTTTGTGACCTTTAGTAGCAAAGGTGCACCTTCGAAGTGATACTAAGAATATAAACATACTAAAAGACTTGAAGTACCTTGCTAAAAGTTGAACATGAAGGAATTGTTCTAGACAATATTAGTGATAGACAAGCATCAATAAAATCTCTTATGGATTGGTGAAAACAAATCCTTGGAAATATTTATTCAACATTGAAACTAGAAAGGTAGCTCAATCATGTAAGTGGGCCAAGTTACTTTATTGTGTGGGTTATGAGTGGGTGGAGTAGGAAGTAATGGAGGCCTTTATGAGGAGGAAATAAGCAATATGAAGTTGTGATTTGATAGTAGTGGTTACATGAATGGTGTTCTAATGAATATTTGAAAACTTTTTGTCTTCTATGTCAACCACATAAGAAATTGTAACTTCATAAACTATAGCAAGCAATTATCTCTGAACTAGGAAAACGATAATACATGGGCATAATGTAGTGCTTTAGGTCTTCTCTTGGGAAAAAAAGGAATTATTGATGTAGCAATGGGATTTTGAATTCTATAATGTTCTTCTTCACTTGATCTTCAAATCAATTCCCTGTTTCTCTTATTCTCTATCCATCTATAATTTTTATGAAAAGTCTTGTTGTTGTTGGTGAACAACTAGAGCACTTTTTGTAGCAAGCTCCTATAGACATGAAATTTTAACATAGCTTGTTCAAGGAATAAAAATGATATGATGTCACACTTTTTTAGAAAGCTTGGTGACATTCCCATTTGGTAGAAATTAGTCTTCAGAAATCACTCATTCATGGATTGACCTCCATGATTCTTGTTTGATCTACCAAAAAAAATAGCACTTGTCTACAAAAAAATGTGATATCATAGAATAATAGTTGTGTTCATACTTTATTATTCTAATAAACATCGATAGTGATTGCAAGTAATGCATGTAAAATAGGTCTAAAAAATACATAAAATAATTTTCATATTTTTACTTGCTAAGGAGTGGTGGCCAACCTAGACTACTCAATAGTGTTTCCTTGATAAATTTTCCATTTGACCTATGATTAGAGTGATTTAAAAGCTATATTAAATTATATTAATATGATATATTTAGTAGAATTTTTTTTCCAAAGTGATTTGAAATTATGTGTCAAACATGTTGGGAAACAACCTACATGACATAGTTGTTTTTTTATTTCCAGCCTAGACCAACATTTACACTTTTGGGAACAACTTTTCCATTTGATGACGGACTGAATTGATTCCAATTGGAGGTGAAATTATCTTCATGTAGATATTTCCAATATAAACATGTTTTTCAAACTTGAAGAATTGATGGGTCAAATATACTAATGAACAACCTAAAAAGCATAGTTTCAATAGTGGATATTTAGAATAAGCAGTTAGTATTTAGGGAATACATTTCTCATACGATGTCAAACTAAAGTGATTCAAGCTGGGTTGTAAAATATATTCATAGAATAATATACCTTATAAACAATTTTTAAACATCTATCCATTCAGTCTCCCAGAAATTAAATGTCGCAACTATGTTCCTAAATTTCATGCTTTACATTCAGTTAATGTTTTGGTCATATTTTTTTCATTTGTTATCTAAATTGAATAATTAAAATTGGGTTATAAACTATATTTCAAGGAATATTTCAGATAGAAATAAATTTTAAAAGTATTCACATAGGGTCTCTGAAAATAGGACTGTCCCAACTGTGTTTTCAGTAAATTCATATAGCCAATATGCCATAGGAATATGATAAACAAGTTATTTATCCTAAAATAGGCTTTGGGTATGTGTTATTTTTCTTAGGAATATAGTTTTCAATGTAAGACATCCACATGCCAAAAATTGCAAATTCCTAGTTCCAAGTTTTGTGATATGAATAAATCATTGTAAACCAAATTTTATGTGCATGCCCAAGGGACATAATTCAAGAATTGTGATTTGCAAAGTTATGGGAAGTATTTCAAATTTAATGAATTCAACAATGCATAACATACCTCGAAATTTATTGAAATGACTTCTACTTTTTCTCTTTCTCCAGTGGAATCCTCTTTCAACAATGCTTTCTTCCTATTTCCAATTTTCCTACAAGGAGGTTGGTACTTTGGATGGATTTTTTTACCACGAGGATTCTCCTCTTTTGAATTTCTAACTTAACCCATGCATCTATATGTTAAGTTCTAAACTCTCATGAGATCTCATAAAGAGGGTAGTCTACCATTGTCTTTGTATATCTTGATACTATGTGTAATCTAAAACCAATACATTAAATAGCATTGTGCCTTTGAAATCTCCCTAGCAATGGTGACAAAATATGGGATTTTTAATTAACTTATAATTATATCAAGGTAAATAAAGAATCTATGCATTAATTGTCAACATGGGGTTCAAATGATTGCTAGATATCATGCACTATATATGAAGGATACACTTCTTATCTTGTATGGGCTTATCTAATGTGAAGTTAAAGTTAAATAACCTTCCAAACAATGGTATGAACAATTACACAACCTTCGCAAGGAACTAGCCAACTAAAAAAGTAATGGAACTAAGTTGCACAAAACGTAAATCACATGATAGGAATTCAAATTGTAGAAAGTAAATTCACACTGTGCTAGAAAGTAGAATGCATAAAGTAAATTCACACTATCGTGGAAAGTAAATTCACACCATGATGGAAAGTAATTTCACAATATGCTAGAAAATAAATTCATGCCACACCTTCACAAAAAAGGTAAATTGCAGAAATGAAGTGTAAATGATATTGTTTCCAAATACATATTAATGTTTATAATACAAAGTAGTAAATATGATTATTGAATTGAGCACAATTATTCATGTTGAACTTTGCTTGTCATTGATGTCAATTGATTTAGTTTGTATCATTAGTGTCAACTGATGTCAAAGAGGAATCAATATTCCCATGTCAGCTTAAAGAAATATATGAAAGACACTTTGTAGAAGTATATTTCTGTTCTAGTTTAAAGAAGTACATGAAAGATACTTTGAAGAAGTATATGGATGCAAATATGAAGAAGTTTATCTATAAGTGCATCCAGTTTGAATAAGTATATCCAGAGGTACATCAAGCATATCCAGTTTGAAGAAGTACATAAGGAATACATCCAGTACATATGGTACATGAGTAGGAATCAAGTCCATCTAGTCACAGTACCTCCAGGTAAAATCTAAATGATTGGTTGGACAAATGTTCGCGAGTGCGCCAATAAGCCAAAGAGTTGATTGGAGAAATGTTCGAGAGTGCCCCAACAAGCCAAATAGTTGATTGGACAAGGCTGGGGAGTACGCAAGCAACTTGGAACAAGGAATGATTGATCAATTATGCAATTCTTGTAAGCATGCATGACTCACCAATCAGAAAAATATTTTAGTCATTGAAGCATGCACAAGTACCAAGAAGGGTGTAGCGGTTGAAGATATCATATGCGCAAATTCCATAGGCATTGTTAAATCAAGGGCGCAAGACCACACCGCGAGGGTAAAAGTCCCACCAATGAAATGATCATGTATGGGAAATAACCACAAGATATGAAACCTCAGTGATGCAGAACATGACATGTGGCAGAAGTATGGACCATGAAGCAAGGAAGAAAGGACACCACAACTAGCTCGTGGTCATCACCATCCGCCCATAACAAGTATTAATAAGAAGTGGTGATGGAGAATGAAGTAAGATTGATAACAAGGATGAAGAGATTGTAAGTGGAAATATGGAAGATACATATTTATAATACTCAGGGAATCAAGGACTTGTGGAACTAGAACAACATGATCTAACATAGAGCCGAGTGTGCACAAGCAGAGGAATAGAATAGCTGATGTGCACAGAATGATGTTGTAGATCTGTGATAGTTGCATGAAGACAGAAAGGAATAATTGGAGAATATGTGCAATTGCATGGTGAATGAATGAAAGTATCACAGATAACACATAGGCAGTCACATATGTTCCAAGATAGAAGCGCAGAGACATATTTGAAGTATATATTGTGATGTGCGAAGTGAAGCAATTTCACTGATGCACTAAGATTGAGTTGATGTGTGCGAAGTAAATCAATCCATTAGACACACAAATACAGAGTTACAACATAGTGAGACATGCACGTCATGACGAGGATGATCTGATACAAGTTTGTTAAACAGAAAGGATGAATCATATGATGCATAGAGGGTCGCAGATTGTCAAAAGATTGTTGGACGTAAACAGAATGGACACATCTTAGAAGGCGTGCAGTTCCATTTTATATTGATGCATGAAGTCAAAACATCATTTTATCAGCTGATGTGTAGTATCGATTGAGATTGGAGATGCACAGTATCAAAATTGAATACTAAACCTTGGCGCAGATTGCAGAATTTGATAAAGCAACACACAGTATATGAAGTGTGATGTCAGTTGAAGTGAAGTCAAGTGATGTATGCAGCACAATGAAAACAATATTACAACATATAGAAGGTGTGCACACCAGGAGGGACAACAAAATATCTAAACAGAGCGCGTATTAGAAGTATAACAATGCAATATCTTATTCTTATATATTTGGATGGCAGGACGAGGAAAGGAGTAGGGGGTTGTAGCCTCTTTCCAGTTGGTGCTGGGGAACTCTGGTTTCTTTTCGAGATGAAGCTCCAAATCCATTGGAACCAACTCGCTATGCTTAGAATTTGGCTGCAGGTGATAAATCTACCGAGTTGTAGACGACATATGTTCAACATGCTGCTCATCCTGAATTGAAGACAATGCATCAAGAATTTGTTGTTGTTGCTACTCCATGATGTCAACCTGTTTACTCATACTAGTTAATATTTCCGCATGGCTTTGATTCACCTGCGCGATTGAGAATACAGGTGTTTGAATTTGGAATCCTTCATTTGGCTATACCAAATACCCATGTCGACTCTTAGATCAGTAAATTCTGATTGTTGTGACTAGATAACAAGGCACACATTTTCAAGGGAATTGTCCATCTTCTTGTAGAAGGAAGCCATGACAAAAAAAATGAAAAACCGGGAGGCAATGCGGCACAGAGAAAGATGGTAGAAGAAAAAAGGTGGTGAACCAGTTATCTCGCAGCTCTCTTATAGAATCGAATGGTAGTCGTTCATGCGTATGAATTTAAGTTGAAGAGATGTGTAGTAAATCCCATTTAATACCGCACTATTCGAAGCGGATTGTGGAGTCACCAAAAGTTAATGCACAAGTAATGATTTTGAGAAGTACAAAAGTGGAAATCTAACTTATAGATCCATACGAATGAAATAATGTTTCCCATAAAGTTCAAGTACAAATGTGACACGAATGGTTATTCATATCGTCTTATTGCCGAACTGGATGATAGGTGGAAAAATGTGCCAAATCCTTGGCTGTTGTGGCAAGGAATGTGATGACAGAAAATGTAACAAAATTCATCACAAGGCAATGAATGCAACTTAAGGAACATTCAAACACAAAAAGTAGATCAACGGAAAAGATAGTGTAAAATCAAAAGCAACCGGAACTCGGTACTGTGTAGTTGTCACAACAAAATGATTGCATGAATATCTGTGTAAGGAATGATGAAGTATTCTTAACTATTGTGACATGGACATAAGTTTAAGTTAAGTAGGAAGGTAGCACCTGTACAGTGGTATCAATGGTACAATGTATGGATTGCATGGTATTGACACATAAACTTTAGAGAAAGAATGGAGCATGAAGACAGGGGGTGTTATGCCAATAAGTAGATGAGTGAGGTCCAACGCAAAACATAATAAAGGAGAACCAATATTTTTACAGTAATGGAACCTATTTTCCATTGATGTCAAAGGGGGAGAAAAATCATGAAGTTGATTATGAAGCATGCAGTAGAGCAATGAGAATGATCATGAAGGCATGGAGCTGATCATGAAGCGCTGAAGCTGATTATGAATCATGCGGCAGAGCAATGAGAATGATCATGAAGGAATGAAGCTAATCATGAAGCATGCAACAAAGCACTGAGAATGATCATGAAGCATGTGATCCACACAGAAGTAACAGAAAGAAGAAAAAGCATTGATAGCAGAATGCACAAATGACAAAGGTTCAAACTGGAAAAAAACATAGCAGGGTATTTTTAAAGGATTCTAATATTATACTTAAGTATAGTATTATAGGCAATTATTTTGGATTGAAAAAAACACATATATAAATAGGTACGAGAACATTAAATATGAAACATACAATTTACTACTAAAACTTGTGAATTTTGGCTAATATTATGATAAAAAACATATTTTACGTAAATATAGGTGATATAAGAGACTAAAAATGACCAAATAACAAATTTATTTTTTTGAAAAGAATCCCCAAAAATAGCCAAATGGCGAAATTTCGCCCCTAAAAATTTCCCTTGAACATAGAGGGAGTACACAAAGGGGGAGTAGTGCGACAAGCACAGAGGAATCGATATTCATTGATGTCAACTAATTTAGTTTGTGTCATTGGTGTCCAATGATGTAAAAGAGGAATCGATATTCCTATGCCAGCTTGAAGAAATATATGAAATACACTTTGTAGAAGTATATTTATGTGGCAGTTTAAAGAAGTACATGAAATATACTTTGAAGAAGTATATGGATGCTAGTATGAAGAAGTATATTTAGAAGTGTATCCAGTACGAAGAAGTATATCCAGAGGTACATCAATCATATCCAGTTTGAAGAAGTACATAAGGAATACATCCAATACATCTGGTACATGAGTAGGACTCAAATCCATCCAATCATAGTCCCTCTATGTAAAATCTAAAGGATTGGTTGGACAAATGTTCAGGAGTGCTCCAACCAGACAAAGAGTTGATTGTACAAATGTTCAGGAGTGCGCCAGCAAGACAAATAGTTGATTGGATAAGGTGGGAGTGCGCAAGAATCTTGGAACAAGGAATGGTCTATCAGTTATGCAAGTCTTGGAAGCGTGCATGACTCACCAATTGGAAGAAGCTTTCAGTTGTTCAAGCGCGAACAAGTACCAAGAAGGGTGTAGCGATTTAAGATATCATATGTGAAAATTCCACATGCATTGGTAAATCAAGGGTGCAATACCACACTATGAGGGTAAAAGTACCACTAAGTAAAGGATCATGTATGCGCAAGACCCATAAGAGATGACACCTCAGTGGCGTAGAACATGACATGTGGCAGAAGCATGAAGCATGAAGCAAGGAAGAAAGGATGCCACAACTAACTTGTGGACATCACCATCTGTGCAGAACAAGTACAAATAAGAAGTAGTGGTGGAGAATGAAGTAAGATTGATAGAAAGGATGGAGAGCTTGTAAGTGGAAAGATGGAAGATACATATTTATAATACTCGAGGCATCAAGGGCTTGTGGAACCAGAACAATGTGATCTAGCATAGAGTTGAGTGCACATAGGAAGAGGGATATAATAACTGATGGTGCACAAAATGATGCTATAGATCTGTGACAGTTGCACGAAGACAGAAAGGAAGAATTGCAGAAGATGCGCAACTGTGTGAGGACTGAATAATGATATTGCAGGTAGCACACATACAATCACATAAGTTATAATACATAAGTGCATAGACATATTTGAATTATATCTTGTGATGCATGAAGTGAAGAAGTTTCATTGACGAACTAAGACTGATTTGATGTGTGAGAAGTAAGGAATTCCATCAAATGCAAAAATACAGTGTTACAACACAGTGAGAAATGCGCGTCATTATGAGGATGATCTGATACAAGTGCATTAAACAAAAATGATGAATCATATGATGCACAAAGGGTCACAGATTGTCTGAAGACTGTTGCACTTATACATAACATACACATCTTAGAAGGTGCATAGTTCCATCTGATACTGATGCGTGAAGTTAGAACAACATGTTATCAACTAATGCATAGTATCTGTTGAGATTGCAGATGCACAGTATCAGAATTGAATACGGAACCTTGGCGTAGACTAAAGAATTTGATAATGCATCACACAATATATGAAGTGCGATGTCAGTTGAAGTGAAGTGTTGAGTGTGAGGACAAGTGATGTATGTAGCACAGTGACAACAATATTACAACATACAGAAGTTACACACATTAGAAGGAAGAAAGAAGATCCGAAGCTAAGTGCGCATATCAGAAGTACAACAGTGCAATATCTTATTCTTATATATCTAGGCAGTAGGATGGGACAAGGAGCAGGGGGTCGTAACTTTCTTCCAGTTGGTGCTGGAGAACTCAAGGCGTTGGTGCTTCCTTCAGGTTGGTGCTTGTAAAACTGTCACGTACCCTAATAGCTGAAAACATTTTATGCTGAAAACTTTGTATTAACTTTTATTGTAAAGTTTTTTATAATTTGGACAAGTGTCCAAGGATGACTGTAATTTGCACAATATTTTATTATTTACTAAACAAAATAGGAGACAAACACCTAAGGGGACTGTTGAAAGAGTGGTTATTGATCCACTAGGTGGAATGGAATCTGGGGTAGAAGGAAATGGACAAGTGGCAGCATCATGATGCAACTAACTAGCTGTTGGTATGGGACAACTCCCTTAAAATGTGGTCTTAGTGCCTTGAAAGATGGGACTGGAGCTTGAGGCTCATTTATTCCAAAATGACCACTAAAAGACCTAGGCAGTCTATATATTAGCCATAAGATTAGGAACTGAGGTTCATCACATTTCCTGACGAGGAAACTTACCTTGAGTGTAATATCCCTCCTTTTATCTCTATGAGAATTTAAAAAAAATAAAAAAATAGATGTATATTGTAATATAAGAGGCCTTGGTGAGGAGCTCAAGGCCAAGGCCCCACCAGAGGACCTCGAGAGATTTATATGTTTACAAATGTTAGTTTAATCCTAGAAGGTTAAAATATTGGTAAGGCGACTAACTGCTAAGTAACAACATGCACGTATAAGAAAAGATAATATGGGTTGATCATATCATGTAAATCATGATAGGTGGGAACATAGGTTCATCCTAGTAGGATTACTATCTAAACAAACAAAAAAAATACTATGGCCTAGATTATTCTAATCTTATTTAAGCCATAAAGATAGTTTTCATATATATATATATAGTAGGGAATATCATATATATATATATACAATTATAGTTGAAACCATTATTAAGTGGATACGTTAAAATGTGTGTGTGTAAGACTTATAGAGTTATAAATATTTGTACATATGTTACAGGAGTAATAACATATATAAAGGAAACTAAGTTCGTCTTTTAAAAAAAATAAGATTTCCTCATTATCATTGAGGTGACCCAGTAATTAAAATTCATGCATAATCCATGTATACGTATTAACATCATTGGTGTTTGTGTGTAAGGTTTCATCATGACAATCGAATGGGTATTTACCTATTTGATAAAGGCACACAATCCTAAATTAAAAAGTTATAGAAACCTTTACTTGCTTTAATAAGTCTCAAGCACGTAATAGAGGTTAAGAGGCTCGATCTTAGACCTTATGATTAAAAAGAATTATCTCCTTACCTCGTGTAGTTAGACAGGGGCAGTTAAGGCCGACCATATCGAGTTTTAGTAGGAACTCTTGTTGTCAAGTGGCAGTAACACTACACCTGTCGATTGTAACGAGGTATGGACACTGTATGGAGGAGTAATCTCACAGAAGATTCGGGGGACGTGAGAGTAATTCCTTAACTACCACTTAAAATGTTTGGGAGTGGACGGACTCTCCAAGGGAGTTTCGTCGTTTAAATTTAATGCTTCATTCTCCACTTGTCCTCTCGAATCTGACAAATGTCTTTTGAGGTAGAATTATCTGCGTTCTTAAAAGTGTTTTTGGGGGAAGAGATAGAGGGGATGGCGTTTGAGGGAAGGTGGATATGAATCCTGGCTTCACGAAGTGCGAACCCCGTCGATTTTACAGTGGTGTGATTCTCTTTATACACTGGAAAGAGGTGAAGTTGAGGGACCTCTGCGAGAGTAGAGCTGCGATCTCAGCATGAAGAAGAAATGGTGCGGATCCCTACCAGAGATAGCTTCCGTCAAAGAAAGGTCTTGTACAGCAGTTTCCATGAGGATTTTTGCTTTGAGATAAGAGTGATCGCTGTCATGCGATACCAGGGCCGAGTGGAGGCATAATCAGCCAGGTTTTTGAAGAGATGATCCTGAGAAGATAGGCAAATCGTTGGATACAACGATTGACGGAGTGCAGTGTGCAGATAAGTAAATTTCTGCATGCATATAGAGTTTTGTTTTTAACATACGAAAAATCATTATTAATACACAACTCTGAGTAGCTATCATAATCGTTGTGATTAGTCGAAAATACACTTACAGTATTGATAGAATGCTAGTTAAATATGCTGTATAGGAAATAGAGCTCTTCGATACGTTTTTCCTTGACAGAGTATCTAGTATATTGGATCGATAGGATTGATATTATATATTTTGTTGAGTAACTGCAACCATAGGAAAGGTTTTCTTGCCGAAATCGCTTCCAGCGATCTGGCCTTGATGAAACTACATCTATCGTCTTTCTTTTGTTGATTTATTAATCTGAGTATTAGCAAAAGGTAGATCTCTGCATTCTAGAAGAGTCTAAATCTAGGTAACAATAAGAGTAGATACCCTGCACAATCGCTGATACCAATACCCTACTCTTCAATGAGGAAATCCCAGGAAGGATCGCTCCGTATACTTTCGTTCCTGCGAGTTTCTTTTAACTACCTGTTGGTTACTTTATAAACCTAATAAGTGTTGGTGATCACAGCCCGAATCAAAACCTGGGGGTGTTGGTGGCATAACTTCTGCTTTGTATATCTCTGAGAAATTGTGTTAGCATCATCATTAATTCCTAAGTAAAATCCTTAAATTAAACCTTGTTAGGTTCTGTGCCATTTTTCTGCCAAGGAAGTCGTGGAAATCCTTGTAGGTTCTTTTAATGTGTAATCGTGACTTAGATCCTTTCATCTTTACCGGATTGCCATGGGGAGTTTGGGAAGTTTGGAGTATTTTTGTATTTTGTAATTGCTAGTATTTCCTTGTGAACTATCTTACTTCCAAGAGCGAGTCCTAAGTGATCTGATCGATAATAATGATGGCGATTGTGTTGTTCTTTTTTTTTATTTAAGAACCCGGCCATATTAGTACACGACAGAAATTCCCTCAGTAATTGATGGACTATCCAGATCGGTTGGGTGTTCTGTATGAACTCTTAAATCTGGTGCACGATTTTGGTTAGAGCGATCTCTTCTCTGTTTCAATTCTCTAGTAACAAAGGCGTAGTTAGGTAGGGCATAACCCGTGTATATCTATTGTTGATACTGCAGCTTACAACCTATACCTTAAAACCATGGATCTTGCCAATGTTTGACAAATTTTGTAGTGCGTAGGAGGGATACAACCTCTGCTTTGTCCTTCAAAGAATAGTGTGGTTAAACTGATTCATGCTCAAGTATTGATTGGACTTGGTTAAAATCTGTTTAATGATTTTGTTGTTTAATAGTTGAAAGAACGTTTACATTGGACAATTAATGGATTGACCCTGATCTTTCCTTTTTATCGATTGGTGTATTGAAATTGTTTTTGTTCATCAACAAGCACAGTGATTTTAGTCTTAACTATAGGATTGGATTAGGAGGAAAAAACCTTGCATGTTAATCAGAGTTAATAAGTCGGATTCATCCTCCATTTATAAATATATGGTTATATATAAAAGATTTTTCAAAAGTACAAGTTGTGTACTCCTCTATAAAAGAGTAAAGTGCTTATGTTATATATGTAAGCAGAGGCTGAATGGGCATCAATAGGAAACCTTGATTATTTCCAGGTTTGCAGATGATTGGGAGGCTTGGAAGAAGCCGGAAAGAAAGTAGCACATAAATTACGGCAACCACTGAGTTGCAGATTGTAATTCCTTTGATTTTTAATAATAATATATATAACAACTCCTCCCGTGGACGTAGCCCAAAGGTTGGGTGAACCACATGTATATTGGTGTCTCTTGTGTTTGGAATTATGTGATTGGTGTGATTTACTTGATGAAATATGTACATTCATATCTTGTGTTGCAATTAATGTGATTTACTTTATGAAAGATGTACATTAATATTAAGCTGAAGTGTTGTCTTCATAAGTTGATTTCATGCAGAATAATTAAATTTAAAGAAGGTTACAACTACTTTGTAATCAACAATTGGGTCTGTTACAATACTCAAATGAGATATTTTATTTTACTAACTTGTGAAGTTGGTCGATGTTATGTTCTCAACATAACACTAGCATTTATTTGGATATGTCACATATGGTATCAGAGCATTAGGTTACAACACTAGGGCCTAATGAGCTCAACACGCGATAATTGAGTATGAAGGTTTTAAGTTTACTAATCAATGGTTTTCATTTCATTTTGGATGCATGGATTGTACCGGAGGAGGGGAAAATGAATCTCCGAGCTCGACTACAAGTTTCTCCCGCCAAAGCGCAGGTTGCAACCACTTGGGATTTTTGGGCTCAATAGACGCAAACCTAAAACTTCAGTTCCAAGGATCGGCAAGAGGTAAGCAACATGACGTTTGGAAATAGCAAGTAAGTATGTTCCATTTCGTTGGAACATTATAATGGCTTAGTAGTGTCTATTTGTGAACATACATCGTATACGTCTCTTTATGTAATTGAATGATCTTCTATTTGATAAATTACTGAACGATGAATATCTCGTCATACTCTACAATGTATTTCATACTCTATAAGGTCAAAATTTACTTTAAAAAGTTAGACTATGGGAGGTAAGTCTTTATGAAATGGGTATTTGAAAGTAGAGTAAAAGCATGTATTGGAAGTTATCCTAACTATTTCAAAGTGAAGATATAGGCTACGGAAGTCTCCTAATTTGGTTGACCTTAGATGACTAAGTAAACGTGATTGACCAATAGCCTAGATTTCCAAATATGAAATTTAGATGGGAAATGTAAGCAACTTAGATCTGTTAAAAGATCCATTAAGTTCAGATCAAAAGTGAGTCTATATGTTAAAAGGTCCATTAAAGATTTGATAGTTTGGGTCAGTATTGGATTTTGAACTACGTAAGAAAAACGATCAAGTTCCGTTTACATTGGAGTTATCTTAAGGTTTATAAATTTATAATGCTGTTGACCTTAGTAGTAAAATCTGTAAAGGTGCATGCTGCACGAGGAGCCATTGTGAATTTGATATTCTAGTTGTGAGGGAAGCATAATTATGTGATGTTAAGATGTTGTTTCTTTTTCTGAAGTATCAACTATAAGTGAGTTACATATGCTAAATTTATATTCCATAAGAAGTATAGTTTGGCTAGACTAAGATGTCTGGTTTCTTTTGAACAAAGAAATTAACTTTAATTGGTGTGAAGTTTTCTATGACTAGGAAATTGTGAGATTACAAAAGAGAAAAAAATTGTTACTAGTCTCCTTGCCAATCAATTTCATTCTAGTATGTAATTGTATAGAATAAGTAATTATAATACGATTTTTGTGACATTGAAGCATGCTTGTACCCTTACATATAAGTACAACAAAAGGAAAATGGTTATAATTACAAGGTATACATGTGAATATTAATCAGTTAATACATAGGATGGAAAAGATATGAGTACCTTTTATATATACCTCTTATTTTCAGTAATTTCTACTAAGATAGATGTAGGAAACAATGAGTAGTAGTTATACTTGTAATTGTTCAATATTTATGATGACTTGCTATCCATGAACAACTATATGTTATTTTGTTAAGGGACAGATTATTGGAACCTAGAACCCACATGAAATAAATACAGGTTAGAAGGATGCGGTAATCTTCTGATGTCCTTATGTTGCCACAAGGAATGACTGTTTTTATTTATGATGTGTTAAGGAAAACAAAAATGACATGGAAGTTGCAGGATAGATCAGAGGTGATCTTGGATACAATAATCGAGGTATAAGCTTTTACGAAACAAGTAAAAATGATGTTTGAACGTAGGTTATATGTACGATTGTTCTTATGATTTAATTACCTTTATACGACTAACACTTTGAATGTTGTGGTCGAGTAAATGTTATTTTGTTTCCCACACATCACTGCCTGACACCCATCAATGGGTAAATGTGGGATATATATATATATATATATATATATATATTGATTCATGTATAATACTAATACGTGATGATACAAGTAAACTGGAACCTCGGCAGATGAAGGTGAGCTATGCGGTCGCCTTTGCAAAGGTACATGGTTATCTGTATAAGGTATGTAAGTTTGTTTTAGACAATTGGTTATCTCTATATGATGTTAGGGTATACAAAAAGGGTTGTATAACAAAAAAATAGGAATTGTGTTGAAATGGTGAAAGCTAACATTCGAGGTTAAATGATCATAATGTCCATGGATCATCATAGAAAGAATGTTATATTGTGTTCAAAGCATTATGTAATCATATAAGCTAGTTATGTGTAGTAGGAAATGACATCTTAGATGATTACATATGGATATTTTATTAAGAAAGATGATTTTCTGTTTAAAGAAGGGATCTTCTTACAATATTTGATTTTGTATAAAAAGTGATACTAACAAGTGGAATTTGGCAGATGGTGAAATTTCGGTGAAGCTTGTGAAAATGCAAGAGCATAAATACTATGCAAGGTAAAATAAGGGGGGTGAGGATTTAAGATCCACATCACAACTGTTACAGATTCTTTTAAAATTTTGATATATTGTTAATCAGGAAACTCGACCCAGATTGGTTAGAGTAATTGTATGGGTACAGAATGTAATGTGACGAAATAAATTGATTAAATTGAAAGAGATTTTTCTAGACTCAAGCAAGGTGGCTTGGGGAAAATAAATTCCGGGACTCAAGCGAGAAGGCTTGAGGGGAATTGTGTAAAGAGTGTTGTAATGGCATTGAAATACTCCCTAAAATGAGCGATGGAACAGCCACTAGGATTCTTGGAGAATCGGCTGGCTGTAAGACCTAGGCAAGCTATAAGCAAATGCATATGCGGGAGGCAGGACGCTGCTTAGTATGCATGGGAGAAGGTATTGCTGTGTGAGCACTGTGGTGTTAGGAAAGAAATCTCTGAAAGTATTGCTGTGTGAGCACTGTGGTGTTAGGCAAGAAATCTCCGAAAGTATTGCTGTGTGAGCACTGCGGTGTTAGGCAATAAAACTCCGAAAGGATTGCTGCGTGAACACTGGGGTGTTAGGCGAAAATTTCTTGGATCAACTGATTGATGTGTTGATTAATTAAACAGTCTACAATTCTTAGAGCACTGGATTTGAGTGTGTTTGTGATAATAAAAGCACAAAAACAAAACAAAAAAAGACTAAAGATATTCCATGAATTGCAAATGATATACTACAATAAAATGACTCATTGTTTATATTTATGAGCTTGATTATGGAATTGATGATAAGTTTTCTTTTACGTTCCTTGAATTCTGGTTGTGTAGTGAAAAATGCAGATGTGATCGAGAGGGACTTGAAAAAGAGTCATGAAAGTGCAAAGGAGAACAAACAAAAATGACAAAATAAGCAAAGGTTGACTACAGAAAAGAGGACAACCTGCCGAAAAGAATGAACACCGAGGACGGTGTTATTTTTAAGGGGAGGAGGATGTAATATCCCTCCTTTTATCTCTATGAGAATTTAAAAAAAATAAAAAAATAGATGTATATTGTAATATAAGAGGCCTTGGTGAGGAGCTCAAGGCCAAGGCCCCACCAGAGGACCTCGAGCGATTTATATGTTTACAAATGTTAGTTTAATCCTAGAAGGTTAAAATATTGGTAAGGCGACTAACTGCTAAGTAACAACATGCACGTATAAGAAAAGATAATATGGGTTGATCATATCATGTAAATCATGATAGGTGGGAACACAGGTTCATCCTAGTAGGATTACTATCTAAACAAACAAACAAAAATACTATGGCCTAGATTATTCTAATCTTATTTAAGCCATAAAGATAGTTTTCATATATATATATATAGTAGGGAATATCATATATATATATATACAATTATAGTTGAAACCATTATTAAGTGGATACATTAAAATGTGTGTGTGTAAGACTTATAGAGTTATAAATATTTGTACATATGTTACAGGAGTAATAACATATATAAAGGAAACTAAGTTCGTCTTTAAAAAAAAATAAGATTTCCTCATTATCATTGAGGTGACCCAGTAATTAAAATTCATGCATAATCCATGTATACGTATTAACATCATTGGTGTTTGTGTGTAAGGTTTCATCATGACAATCGAATGGGTATTTACCTATTTGATAAAGGCACACAATCCTAAATTAAAAAGTTATAGAAACCTTTACTTGCTTTAATAAGTCTCAAGCACGTAATAGAGGTTAAGAGGCTCGATCTTAGACCTTATGATTAAAAAGAATTATCTCCTTACCTCGTGTAGTTAGACAGGGGCAGTTAAGGCCGACCATATCGAGTTTTAGTAGGAACTCTTGTTGTCAAGTGGCAGTAACACTACACCTGTCGATTGTAACGAGGTATGGACACTGTATGGAGGAGTAATCTCACAGAAGATTCGGGGGACGTGAGAGTAATTCCTTAACTACCACTTAAAATGTTTGGGAGTGGACGGACTCTCCAAGGGAGTTTCGTCGTTTAAATTTAATGCTTCATTCTCCACTTGTCCTCTCGAATCTGACAAATGTCTTTTGAGGTAGAATTATCTGCGTTCTTAAAAGAGTTTTTGGGGGAAGAGATAGAGGGGATGGCGTTTGAGGGAAGGTGGATATGAATCCTGGCTTCACGAAGTGTAAACCCCGTCGAGTTTACAGTGGTGTGATTCTCTTTATACACTGGCAAGAGGTGAAGTTGAGGGACCTCTGCGAGAGTAGAGCTGCGATCTCAGCATGAAGAAGAAATGGTGCGGATCCCTACCAGCGATAGCTTCCGTCAAAGAAAGGTCTTGTACAGCAGTTTCCATGAGGATTTTTGCTTTGAGATAAGAGTGATCGCTGTCATGCGATACCAGGGCCGAGTGGAGGCATAATCAGCCAGGTTTTTGAAGAGATGATCCTGAGAAGATAGGCAAATCGTTGGATACAACGATTGACGGAGTGCAGTGTGCAGATAAGTAAATTTCTGCATGCATATAGAGTTTTGTTTTTAACATACGAAAAATCATTATTAATACACAACTCTGAGTAGCTATCATAATCGTTGTGATTAGTCGAAAATACACTTACAGTATTGATAGAATGCTAGTTAAATATGCTGTATAGGAAATAGAGCTCTTCGATACGTTTTTCCTTGACAGAGTATCTAGTATATTGGATCGATAGGATTGATATTATATATTTTGTTGAGTAACTGCAACCATAGGAAAGGTTTTCTTGCCGAAATCGCTTCCAGCGATCTGGCCTTGATGAAACTACATCTATCGTCTTTCTTTTGTTGATTTATTAATCTGAGTATTAGCAAAAGGTAGATCTCTGCGTTCTAGAAGAGTCTAAATCTAGGTAACAATAAGAGTAGATACCCTGCACAATCGCTGATACCAATACCCTACTCTTCAATGAGGAAATCGCAGGAAGGATCGCTCCGTATACTTTCGTTCCTGCGAGTTTCTTTTAACTACCTGTTGGTTACTTTATAAACCTAATAAGTGTTGGTGATCACAGCCCGAATCAAAACCTGGGGGTGTTGGTGGCATAACTTCTGCTTTGTATATCTCTGAGAAATTGTGTTAGCATCATCATTAATTCCTAAGTAAAATCCTTAAATTAAACCTTGTTAGGTTCTGTGCCATTTTTCTGCCAAGGAAGTCGTGGAAATCCTTGTAGGTTCTTTTAATGTGTAATCATGACTTAGATCCTTTCATCTTTACCGGATTGCCATGGGGAGTTTGGGAAGTTTGGAGTATTTTTGTATTTTTTAATTGCTAGTATTTCCTTGTGAACTATCTTACTTCCAAGAGCGAGTCCTAAGTGATCTGATCGATAATAATGATGGCGATTGTGTTGTTCTTTTTTTTTATTTAAGAACCCGGCCATATTAGTACACGACAGAAATTCCCTCGGTAATTGATGGACTATCCAGATCGGTTGGGTGTTCTGTATGAACTCTTAAATCTGGTGCACGATTTTGGTTAGAGCGATCTCTTCTCTGTTTCAATTCTCTAGTAACAAAGGCGTAGTTAGGTAGGGCATAACCCGTGTATATCTATTGTTGATACTGCAGCTTACAACCTATACCTTAAAACCATGGATCTTGCCAATGTTTGACAAATTTTGTAGTGCGTAGGAGGGATACAACCTCTGCTTTGTCCTTCAAAGAATAGTGTGGTTAAACTGATTCATGCTCAAGTATTGATTGGACTTGGTTAAAATCTGTTTAATGATTTTGTTGTTTAATAGTTGAAAGAACGTTTACATTGGACAATTAATGGATTGACCCTGATCTTTCCTTTTTATCGATTGGTGTATTGAAATTGTTTTTGTTCATCAACAAGAACAGTGATTTTAGTCTTAACTATAGGATTGGATTAGGAGGAAAAAACCTTGCATGTTAATCAGAGTTAATAAGTCGGATTCATCCTCCATTTATAAATATATGGTTATATATAAAAGATTTTTCAAAAGTACAAGTTGTGTACTCCTCTATAAAAGAGTAAAGTGCTTATGTTATATATGTAAGCAGAGGCTGAATGGGCATCAATAGGAAACCTTGATTATTTCCAGGTTTGCAGATGATTGGGAGGCTTGGAAGAAGCCGGAAAGAAAGTAGCACATAAATTACGGCAACCACTGAGTTGCAGATTGTAATTCCTTTGATTTTTAATAATAATATATATAACAACTCCTCCCGTGGACGTAGCCCAAAGGTTGGGTGAACCACATGTATATTGGTGTCTCTTGTGTTTGGAATTATGTGATTGGTGTGATTTACTTGATGAAATATGTACATTCATATCTTGTGTTGCAATTAATGTGATTTACTTTATGAAAGATGTACATTAATATTAAGCTGAAGTGTTGTCTTCATAAGTTGATTTCATGCAGAATAATTAAATTTAAAGAAGGTTACAACTACTTTGTAATCAACAATTGGGTTTGTTACAATACTCAAATGAGATATTTTATTTTACTAACTTGTGAAGTTGGTCGATGTTATGTTCTCAACATAACACTAGCATTTATTTGGAGATGTCACATTGAGGTTTTGCTGTTTGCACTCAAGAGATCTGATGAGGGGATAGGCTAGGGTTGATCATGTTGTGAGTCTGCCAAAACTCTTATTGAGTTCAGGAGTTTGTTGCTGAGTGGAGAAGGCATTTATACAGGAGGTTGATACCGAGTGGAGAAGGTATTTTGAGTGCCTTGCTTCTACACAGTTTTCCACCCACTTACTAGATAGTAATCAGGCTCGGGGGTTCATTAGAAGTCAGCAGTTGAGCTGTTTCTTCTGAAGCAGGTTGGGAGGAACAGGTCTCCTTGGGTGTTTGTCGACCCTATTATCAGTTACAGGTTCTAATATCTTATCTGATTTCTTTTTAAGTTATGTTATCTAGTTATTTTTGTATTTTATAGTACTGTTGATTATATAACTTTCATTGTTTATTTCATAAGTTACTTTGATTCCTGTGTAAATTATCAATTATGTATAAATTGACTCGATTGAATAAAATAGTTTCTGTATTTTTCCCCATGCAAGAAGAGATAGCATCGTACTCTAGTACAGAAACAAATTAAGTAGATAAGAGCTGATAGGCAAAATGCTATGGTGATGAAAGTATAAATTCTTTATAAATGCTTTGTACATTAATTATTAATGATAAATTGTGTTTTTATTTCTTTACTCACCGTACTATTCTTACCCCATTCTTATCATAAACAAAAAAATAAATTTAATCCATAGATGTAATAACAGTTTTATTCTAAACAAGGAAATCATTTTTGTTCTGTACAATCATGTTTTTTTCTAAATGTATATTTTTACAGAATATCTACAGTTGCTGTTATTCTCATTATTTAGCATATAGGACAGATAGACAAATAAGAAACAACATATTATCAACTTAAGGTTTTGAAACTTTACATTTTAATTCTTTTAAAAGTCTACTGTTACTTCAGATAATCTGTTATTGCATGCATAGTGCCTATAAGTAAACAAAGTTCCTTATCATAAAGATAGGGTTCAATATTTTCTTTTGCATGCACATATAATCATAAACACACAAATGCAATTCTTTAAACAGAATTCAAGATAGATGAAAAATCTCTTTGTCGTTTCCTTATTTTATTAACATAGACAGATTAAGTATTTCCTTTTATATTAGAATCATTACTGTAGATTGAAATTATCTATTTCTTTTATCGTTTTTGAAATTTCCAATACATTACAAATGCCAGTAGGAGCAGAGTTGACAAAATTGCAACCCTGGTGGTTTTTTAAACATTTCAACAAACACATCATTATCTAGACATAGTCAAACCCTAAACCGTGGACGAGACTTCATTTCAGAATCACAAACATTTTACACAAAACCAACAACGAGGCTTTAGGCCGAAGCCATCATTTTGCTTAAACATTTATTCAATAAACAGTCGGCGTCTTTCCTCAAACATAGTTTTGCATACTATTTCCTTTCTACCTTTAAAACATTCGTTAGTTTACAGTCCAGAATATACACGATAGTACAAGTATGCTTAAAACCCTAGACTCCACAAACACTACATTTATTATAGAGATTGTTAAATTACAAACTAGTTATATTTCTCAAAATAACAAGTGACAGGTTTCATTCACGGGCCAAGCCCCAACACAACAAATACAGAATAGTCACAGCACATAGTTTTGCGACAGACATTTTATTATCTTCTCCACAGAGTCTGAAACCCCACTTAAAAACAAATAAACACTGCCAGGTTTTCAAAAACAAAACTCAAAACCCTGTACAAATAGAAATTGTCACATTGACTCTATAACTAAGAAAACAACCTAAGTTTTTCCACTACGAATTCCAGTTTTGACGAGACAACTGTTGCCACGACCACTGCCTGGAGAACCTACGAGGGTTGCCACCGGGCTTACCATTGTTTTCGCTTTTCTATTTGTTTCCAACCAACTCCATTATCATCAAACCCAGCACTTTGATTTAAAATGATGGTATTACCTACCACAAGGGTCTGCGAGGAGTTAGGAATAAAGCATTTGATTTTTGACCAAACGAAGAAGTATTTTTAGAAATAAAAACCAGATAGAACTTACCTTGTATTTCACAGTAGATTGGAATGCTTCTGGCTTCCAAATATTCAACCCACGCAGTGGAGTTGACATACCTCTGAACTACAACCTTTATGGAGTCAAACCCCACCCTTAAACCTTACCAGTCTCCGATTAAAAACTACAGGGCTTCAACACTACTGTATCAACAATGCTCGAACACTTATACAGTTCTTCCACAACAATTTTTACAGAGTTGGACGCACAGTTCCATCCACAACTGCCCAGGGTCGAGCCCTATAAACCACCGGCCTGTCGGCCTTCACCTCCAAACAGTAACCACCAAATGAATGCACAAAAGAGAAAATAATGCTAAGACAAGCTTAGCTAGGGTTTTGCATATCCCATCTACCGAGATCGAGATCAACGTTCAGGATCAAGCCAGCTAAACCACGGTGGTACCAAGGAGTTACTATAACCGAAGACCAAGAAATGACTTCATTTATTACACAGATCGAACATATGCCATATCACCAAGTCAGAGCTTATAGCTCGGTGACACATCATAAAACATCGCCACTGTGATCACTTAAGGGCTAGACACGTAAGTGCCAGTTTAACACTCACCTCACCACATAGAAATGGATTAAATGCTGAGATCTTACGGAGTTTGCACCAGAGTCTCGACTGCAACAACACTATCTACCACATTAATCACTACATTCATTACCATTGCCACGTTCGAGCCACTATGGAGCTAGCTAGTCAACCAGTGAACCATCAGTTAACACTTCAACTTAAGAATGGACTTAAAACACCGTTGGACACGTGATTGAACCGTTAGTACAATCCTCTGTGGAATCCCACTACCAGGACGACCCATGCATTTAATACTATAGGTAGAATATTAATCATCTGCCAACCTGTATACATTATCACCAAGTCATTTAAATTTATCAAAATAAACATTGTTGGGTAGATTGTATCGTAATTCATGAAGATTACAATGCTAATAACGTAGCATAACGATAGTTGCATATTTCTCTTATTACTTGCACATTAATACCTTTGCATAGAATTTGTTTAATAGTATGGTTTCATATAATATTATAACCCAAATCATATAGTATCGTAAGTTCACAAAGTATCAAATAAAGTTTGTTTGATATAGCATTCTTGCATAGTATCACTATATTGTATATATTCCTAATTGCATTGTATCATATTAAGAACCTAATATCACATAAATGCATAGTGCCACTTAGAATCACATAGGGCACACAACGCACATATCATTTAGGATATGTACATCTACATTGAGTTTTGATAATATCGTCACTTACATCATAAGTGAGAGCATTTAAATGAACCAAAGAAATAGAAAATTGAATACAAACGAGGTTACAACTGATAACGACCTTCTCATAACTCTTGATTAAATCTGTACTGTCTATATAAAGAGACCTGTTCTAATAGTTAAAAACAAACTTGAACGACCTGAAGTTTGAATCCAGTTCTCTCACCGATAGAATGATCAGAGCTGTTCTTTTCAGTTTTAATCATTAGATGTTTACTGAAAATAGGTGGTCACTTGTTGCAGTTAAAACCCTTACCTTTAATCTGTCACATTATGAAATTTACATGCTTTAGCACGAATGCTAAGTAAGCCTCGGGGCGTCCAAAGGACCCATTCATCAATCAAACAAAAGAACATTTATCAAACGATGTTTCTTCATTCATAAACAACAACAATAGATTTTGTAGCAGCATATCTAGATTTGGATAACATCAAGACTTAAGCTAACTTCTTTTAGTCGCATCCAATAAACAAGTATGGTATTTTAAAACAGCAAATAACATCTCATGTATCTTTTCCATTTCCGCATACACTAAATAAGCAATATTATCATGAAGAAAAAGTTTTAAATTTTTATGAATTTTCTGAGGTGTTACAAAAACCAAGGGGTCGGTGCCTCCTTCCAGTTGGTGTTGGATAACTTAGGAAGATGGTGCTTCCTCGAATGGAATCTTTTCATTATAACCATGGTTTTCTCCCGTTTGGGTTTATACGTAAAAGTTCTATGTGTTCTGTGTTCTGTGTTTTGAGCATTTGTGGATGAATGTTTTATTTATGGTGGATGCATAATTAAAGTTCATATTAATCAGTTAAGAAGTTAAAAACTACTCATAACTGCGCTAATACTGATTCACCCCCCTCTCAATATTAAATGGATTCCAACAGTTCAATTTTAGGATTGTAAAATAAAATCCTATATCTCTAATCTATGAATTTAAATTACATTGCGAAAATAAACTTCACACATAACAAGAAATGAAAAACTAGTGAATTAAAACAAGGTGGCAAATTGAAGCTACATCAACATAAACTAATTAAAATCACACTACATAAAAGTATAAAACTACAATTTGTATTGAAACAAGATCTCATGAAACTGTGGTTTATTCCATCATAATTTGGACTATTTATCTAAGAGTCCTCTCCTTGGAATGGACATGGCACTCTCATTTATACATAATATTTCTTGAAACATAAATAACCAATATTAAATGTAGACCCAAAATATCCTTAAGTCGTTTCAACAATTTGTAATAATTAGCAATTCAAAACCAATTCATAAATAATTCCAAGATCTTTGCTAACAAATCATAATTAAACTTATTAATAGTTCTAATATTCTTTCTATATCCAAGATGATTGATGATGCTCCTAGTTCCATGGAATGATTGGTGGATGAAAGTAAATTTGAAATATTGACTCATGTGGATCTACAATGCATGGTTATGTAGTAGTGTATAGTTCCACATCAATAGTTTTGCAGCAGTAGATAGTTCTACAACAATGGTTCTATATCAACAAACAATTTTGTAGCAATAATTATGCAACAAACAATTATGTATAAAACCAATCATTCACTCATGTTAGGTTAATATCTACTACACTTCTTCATCAGCTATATTATATGTACTTGTTTGTTTTTTGTTATTAGTATTTTCTAACATGTTGTATCAAAGCAAGGATAGCTTGAAATCCTCACAAGAGTGACTAGGGTTCTAATGCTACAGAAGTATGCAACATTGAATAAAGAAACACATGAAATATAGTGTATGGAGAAGTGTAGTATAAATGGATGTAAGTGAAGAAGCAATGGATGTTTCTTGCATCACATACTCTTGTAAGGATTTTTATGGATGTGCAATTAATCACAATGGAAATGGGCATACAATTGTAAGAGTTACTTACGCATGTATACCCCTAGCTTGGCGGTTCACCTATTCAAAGTCTAATGCAGATTTACGTAGACTAAAGAGGGGGCATGTTGTTATTCTCGATAACTACTTAAAAAAATGAGGGGGGTTGGTGCTTACCCCGAGTTAAGTTTAAAGGGGGAAATGGTAGGTTAATATTGACTTGGTTATAAAGTTATCAAAGATAACCTTGATTTGGTAAATAATGGGTTTACCGTTAGTGGTTTATAGTCCCATGGTTTTGTGCAACCCATGGTGTTTTCCCATGGTTTTAGCATGTGATGAAGCTTATTTAAAGGCTTGAGTAACTCCATTGAAAGATTCCTAAAGTGATTGATGTTGGCTATAGTGGAAAGATTAATAGATATCTAATTGGAAGGGTTTTCTCTATATAGGGTTTCCACGATAAAAATACTTGTTCCTCTTATGTTCTTTTTTTTGTGCATTATTATTATTTCTAAGAACTTCAAGATAAATAAAAATACCATGTCATATGGTAGGATTCGTAGCAATATTTGTAGGATAGGCTCCGTAGCAAGTCCTATAAGAGAATTTCCACAAATGAGTCATTACTCCAAGCAAATACAAAATACACTAATTCCCCTAGTGTTAATAAAAATCCAATGAAATATTGAAAAGGCAATGGAAGACACCTTTAGCCTAAATACGACATATATGCATTAAAATGGACTAATACATGGTTACAGGTAAGCGAAAAAGGTTTATAAAGATGGGAAAAAGATGATAAGATGATGAAAAATCTAAGTCCCATCAACTTGATTTACTCTTTCATATTTCCCATCTATTTGTGGATGGTAATCAGGGATACAATTCATCTATGTACCCAAATCCACAAAAATACTTTTCCAAAAGCTAGATGTAAACTTGGTATCTCTGTCAAATACATTTTCTTTGGGTAACCCATGCAATTTGAATATTTCTTTCATAAATGTTCTTGAAATCTAAGTAGTCTTGTGAGTAGATTTATTAAGATTAAAATGTGTTTATTTAGATAATTTATCCACCAGAACCATGACATAATCATGTTTTCTTGAAGTAGTTGGTAATGCATTAATAAAATCCATGGCTACCACTTCCTATATCCATTATGAGATTGGAAAATGATTCAATCAAACTATATTGGATGTTGATGTTCAACCTTAACTTATTGGCATTTCATACATCTAGAAATATATTCAGTAACATCTCTCTACATCCCAGGCCAAAAATAGTGCTTTCTTATTCTATCAATTGTTTTATGGTAGCGTCGATGTTCGGAATATGGAATTTTATGGATTTTATCCATGATAATTTTTCCCAAATCTAAAGAATTAGGAATGTAGATTCTATTTTTATGGGTACGAAGTCCATCATCCGGCAATCAGTAACCTTCATACCTATTTTCTACATTCTCTTGTTGTAATGTATTTTTCACTTGAACATATTGTACATCTTCAACAAGAGAAACATAAATCCTTTGTCTCAAATATTTGGAAGATACTAGTAGATTCCACATGCATTGCATGCATCTTCTTGTTGAGTTCATCAACCCCTTTGTTTTCTTTCTCATTTATCTATTTGATTTCAAAATCAATTTCATAGAAAAATTCTAGCCACCTAACTTGTCTAAATACGGTTGGTTGCTCAAACAAATATTTCAAACCATGGTGGTTAGTTTTAATATCAAATTTATTGCCCATTAAATGCTATCTCCACATTTTTAAAGAATGCATTATTGTGGCAAGCTCCAAGTCATGGGTAACATAATTCTTTTCATGTTCTTTCAAATTTTGCGACTCATAACATACCACATTATTGTCTTGCATAAGAAATACACATATTCCTTGTTTACATGCATCTGTACACAACACAAACTATTTTTCTGCATCTAAAATGTTTAGAATTGGAGCACTAGTAAGAAGTTTCTTTGATAACCAAAATATTTCTTCAGATTCTTACATCCATTCAAACTTGATTCCCTTCTTTTCAAAATAAGTAATTGGGTGTGAAACCTTGGAAAATCCTTCAATGAGCATTTTATAATAGCCAATAAGACCCCTAAAATATAGTAGATATGTTACATTCGTTAGAGTTGGACAATTCATAACGAATTCAATTTTTTTATTGGATCTACACATATCCCTTCCTCTAAAATAATGTGACCCAAATAATGAATCTGTTTTTTTATAAAAATCATATTTGCTTATATTTGCATATAATTTATGCTTCCTTATCACTTGCAAAGAAATTCTCAATTGTTCTTTATGCTCCTTCTCATTCCTAGAATAAGTGACAATATCATCCATAAGAATAAGCAAAAATTTATACAAGCACTTATTGAAAACACTATTCATGAGACACATGATTGTATCTAGTGCATTAGTGAGGCAAAATGACACCACCACAAATTCATAGTTGCCATACCTTTTTCTGAAGGTTGTTTTTTGCATGTCTTCTTCCTTGATTAGGAATTGATGGTAAATAGATGTCAAATCAATCTTTGAAAATACCTTTTCCTCCTTCATTTGGACAAAGAGGTCATAAGTTTGAGGAAAATGATACTTGTTCTCCATGGTAACATGATTTAGCTTCCTGTAATCAATACACAACCTAAGAATTCCATCTTTTTTTTCACAAATAACATTGGTGCTCACCATGAGATACATGTGGCCAAATGTATTACTTTTTCAATAACACTTGCAATTTCATTTTCAAGTCGAGTAAAATACCCCAAGAATTAACAACATAAAGTGTAACCCAAACAATGTCCTTCAAGAATCTTATAAGCCAACATACCCTACAAATTGGAATGAAAACAAAAGACTTCCCTCTACATTTTACATCCAACTTACAAATGACATATTAAAAACATGTTTGATCATGGACTAAGCCCAACACTTTGAAGGAAGGATTATACAAGGGCATGCCACTACATGCTACAAGTTTGCAAGGATCTAAACTCATCACAACCTTGTTACATGAAGCTTACAAAAATGAATGAAAATAACTACTATCTTTTGCTAACAATAGACCACTAATGTAATATCCTCCTTGCATACCTTAATATTTCGTAAATATAAAAGTGTATTGTACTGGTTTTCTGGTGAGGAGCTCAAGGCCAAGGCCCCGCTAGTAAACCTTGTAAGCTATACAACTAATTCCTAAATTCTAAATGACAAACCTAGGAGACTAAAGAGGATTACGGAACCATGAGTGGACGACTGATGTCCTCCTGATGCCATGAACACTAGAAACAAAAAGGGAGGTTCGTTAAAGGTCACTTAGAATTTTGGAGGTTAACTCTAGAAGGATACCAAGACATCCTATGTATTGAAAATAACCTAAGAGTAGATTACTTCATAGGTTATCATTATGAGTTTTCATACATTGAATTATTAACGTATAGAGACACATATATATGTGGGTATAATGATATATACTTATTAATCCTACCGTCAATATATCTTTATATAAGTGAAAGGGGGAGGATTAAGTTTGGACCTTGAAATTAATAAGTAATACCGTCATTGGTTGAGGGCGGTTGTCCCTCGCCACGAGCTCCTTTTAAAATGTGGTACTTACCTTAAGTATGGAGACAACTGTTAGGGTCCGTCCAAAAGGATCGACAAAGGAGGTACTATCTCATCTCAAATATCTTAATAAATGAGAAGCCTTAACTTTTGTATGAAGATATTCTTCCCTAAATACAGGTATATAGGCTAATATATATGTTTCTATCCTTGGCAAGGAAACGAGTGACTTACGAGAAGCAATAGGGTCCTTCAACTTTAAGGGGAGGGATAATTACTCCGTAGATATTCATTGAAGGAAGAGCGTATATATATATATAGTAACAAAATATCATAGCTTATAAAGATACATTAGTATCCTCTATTTTTGGAGTCATATATATGCTTCGAGAGGGAGGCACGAATATATGATGAGCATAGGTTAATTAATCCATGCAGTTATTTGTTTGAGGAGTTTCTAGTGTATAAAGGTTAACCTTAGTATTATTTACCCCAAAACTATTCCTGGTACTTTTAATTTTTCCTTTCAAAAGAAAGCGATAAACACTTAGTTATAGTTATACTAAGTGCACGATTGTAGAAGAAAGGTGTTCGCTAATTAAAGGTCACTAGTAGTTGGTCTACTAGAAGAGCGCCACGCTAGAAGTCAAGCTGCCACTTGTCCTTTGGAAAGAGTGCTGAGTAGGTTCTCCGACTATTCGTTAACCTGCATAAAAAGAAAGGAGTCCGCTCTTTTCCGGGCGGTTCTGCCTAGAGGAAGGAGTTTGGGGAAATGTCGTTTCAATTTTAGATTGAGATCCGAGTAGTGGATGGGGATTGTGGAAGCTGGGCGAGGAGTGGTGATGGCGTGTTACCAGCTGGGCGATAGCTTGGCAGTACTAAATCCACCTACCATACGGAAACAACAATAAGTTTACTCTTTCTATTTTTCTCTGGATAAAGTAATTAGGGTTGCAATATGGTATTCTGTTCATAAGTTTCGAGCTTGAAATCGTATGGTCGAGTAAATGCCCAGTTAGGGCAGAGATCGTATAGCTTCACTATATGCATATTTTCTTCTTTAAGTAATTTGGGACGCTGTCAATAAAGGATTTAGGCGCCAGAGGTGTAGAATCTCTGTAGAAACCGATCATGCCTATACGCGGCTGTATAGTTTGTTTTTTTTTCTCTTTCTTTTCTTTTACTGAAGGATCGAATAAGAACGCCCAGACAGGGGCAGAGATCTTCTTTCTTTCTTCTATCAAGAGGCGTGTTCTTCTGCCCTCGCCTGTTCTTTGATGACTGGGTTGTCATTTCCTTTGATCCAGCCTTAGTGTTGATGAAGATACTCTGTATCTGAGAAGTCAGAGTCATTCTTTCCTTTGATCTTTCCGTAATATTGTTAGAGACAAGTCTTCTATGCGCTGAACTGATTTATGAGTTTTTCTCTGTCATTTCTTTTTGAATCCGATCCCAAATTTTTAAAAGAGAAATCGAGTTGGTAACTCGATTTTATATTGAGTAAGAAATCGACTATAATTTTTAAACTCTTTCTTGTTGAAGTTGAATATTGAAAACTCTGTCTAGGTCCCAGATCTGAATGAAAATATGTTTGAGCCCGTAACTTCATCTCTGTGGAGCCTGTAATTCAATGTGGGGCGACTCTGTATAACGATTGCAGAGTTCGTTCTGAAAAAAAAATATAGATTTTACCATTATCGTATTCTCAGATCGGATGAATGGTTAATTCTTAAATTGAATGTTGGGGCGATTCTGTCCATCAATGACAGAAGCTCGATCCTCAAACTGATATAGAATTTGGTATTTTGAATATTGTGAATGCTGGATAAGATACTCCTATAGGCCGTCGAAGATCTCTGTGTGTATGAACGTATGGTAGAATCTTCTCGTGTGCCTTTTTTCCAAATCAAAACACGGTTGCTTCCTGTATATTGTCACGGAGTTAGTCTTGATTAACGTGTTGCGTTATGTATGTTTGAGCTCTGATTTTTTTTTTACCGCCGATTGCCAGCAAAGATCCCATCTCAGTAAACGTTGATTTTTGTTTAAGTTAATGAGCATTCAATCTCGGTTGTAGATCTTGTTTCTTTAATAATTTAGTAACTCTTGTATTGATTCTGAAATCGGCGATTGATTTAGATGATCCATCTTGGTTGTGATTCTTTACTCTGAACTTCGTATCTTATAGGATCCATGTTCATTAAGAACAAACTCACATTATTGATAGTTTATTATCTTGCATTCTTCAAAGGTAGATTTCGGTTTCATTCAACAGTTCTGCCTTGATGATTTTGGATGAGGAATCTGGGATTTACGCCTGCCCGAAAAATCTAGTTAAACCATAACAAATTGCGTGTGATTGAAATACAAGAGAGTTTGTCTTTCGGTTTTTGCTTAAACTCTGCAGGAAATGTCTATTAGCGATAAGTGTTGTAGAGTTAGGTTCTCACTAAGCGCCTGCTTTATAGAGTTAAAATATTCGATTGAAGTTTAGTTCGAGTATGTGGTTGATTCCTTCCCTTAAAAGGAGAACTTTATTTACATATAATGGACGCCCAAATTTTAGTGTGCATACTATATAATGAATGCAAAATTTTTAGTGTAGCATGTTTATATTAAATTTATGATCTCTATACTGGATTTCAGATTTGGAGGAACAATCTAACCATCCCACGAATACCTTCTGGATCGTTTTGTTGGAGCATTATTTTTTTATGTTGAGTTAGTTGGTATAACATATATACATATATATATATTTCGCTTTTGTTAAATGAAAAATGCTAGGTCTATCCTTGGAGGAAACTGAAAGCGAAGATATCTGTACTATTGAATTTACTGGGTTTGTTTCCTGTATAGTTAGTTATATTAGTATGCAGAATATCTAACTTATGTATTGACTAGAAATTGCAGATCCTCTATCTCAGGATTCTCGATTGTTATTACGAAATCATGAAATTTCATTCTCTTACTTATGCTAGATAGTTATGTAGTATTGCTGTATCGAAATTGACTTAAAATTTATTTATTGGTGTATATCATTATATGCTAGTCTCGATAGCGCGGGTGAATCCCCTGTAACGTTTCTGAGATAGATTTTGGATATGGGAAGATACTCTCCATTTCAAGAGAGACGAGGAGGAATTACTATGGCAACAACTAAAGTTGCAGCTTGTAACACTATGTTCTCAGAATAAATAAAGATGCACACACTTTTGTGGACTAGCCCGTGTACGGGTGAACCACGTTACTTTTGTTCTCCTGTGTATGACTTGATTTTGCATATGGGTGTACTTGTGTTGAAATCAAATGTTTTTAGGTGTACCTTGCAAGTTATGTGTTCATGCATTGATATGTTGATTATTTATTTGTAATAATGCATTCCTTGGATTTGTCTCATATGAGTCTTTTGAAACCCATTTGATAAGTAAAATCAAGTTAGAAATCTTTGTACGTACACAATGATGAATGGGTTAGTTGCTATCAATTTCAAGACTATGGGAAATAATTGATCAAATATAAATTGTCCACTTACTCATATAACCGTCCAATGGGTGATAAAGAGATTTCATAAAATAGGTTGTATTACATATTTAGAGTTGTGAATACGGCTGAATTTCCTAAAGTGTTGTGATAATTGTCGTTGAGACAATTAAGTAATTACTGATCGAATGTGAATTACTTGGATGTTGTATTTTATTTTAAAACAGTAATTTTAAGATATTAAACTTTATACTTCCGCATAGCAATTATGGAAAATCAAACCACTTAGAAAAATTTTAAATTTTTACGGAATTTTGGGTTCGTGACAACTAAGAATGTATGTCTAGATTCATTGGTATACAACTATAAATTCCCTTCTAACCCTCTTGTAGCAATTGGTGGTGTTTCCACAACAAACTTTAAAATATATAGGGGCACTCGCATGAAGATGATACCCAAAATCGTTGCAATGGGAGCGCACGAGTGGTAAAAATCACAAGCGTGCATGCACTTCCAACGTTGCGCACATGCTTTTGGTCCGGCAATTTCCGAACCTCCACTGACGCATCCATGTTGGCACAGAAGCACGCACGTACTAATAACGCGCACATGCTAATAATGCGCATGCATTATTAAAAATGTGTGTGCATTAAAAATGCGTACGCACTTATAATAATTCCCACGCACTTCAAATAACGTGCCCACAAATCTAAAAATGCGAGTGCGCATTTATTACATAAATTAACAAAATCAATATTTTGGCCATAAATTTTGATCCCGAACTCAGATTTTGATACTCCTTATACTGTTGGAAATCTATTTTCAAGGCCTACAAATGTGTAGTTATATGTTTTTCATGATTCAACATAATTTGTTTCTTATTTTCAAAAAACTAAATCTATTTCGTTTTTCATTTTCCTCTCTCAAGCATAGTCAAGGGAGGGAGGGATACTGAGAGAGAGAGAGAGAGAGAGAGAGAGAGAGAGAGAGAGAGAGAGAGGGAGGAATGGAGAGGAAGAGGGAAAGAGAGATGGATAGAGAGTGGGGTATAAAGGGATAGAGAGAGAGGTGAAGGGAGGGATGGTGGGAGAGAGTGGAGGATGGTGGAGTATAGCGAGTTGGAGAGAGAAACATATAGAGAGCAAGGGGAGGAGTGAGGTAGAAAAGAAGGGAGAGTGACAAACAGAGTGATGGAGGGAAGGAGAGGGAGGGATTGATGCTTGGAGAGAGAGAGAGGGTGGTGGGAAAGAGAGAGGGTGGATTTACGAAGTGAGAGAGAGAGAGAGAGAGAGAGAGAGAGGTAAAGAAGGATCAAGGTGGGGGTTAGGAAGAATTTGATGCAAGAAGGGAGGTAGGGAGAAAGGGGGGATAAGAGAGAGAGCAAGAAAGAAAGAGAGGGGGGGAGAAGAGTGAAGGAGGGAAGGAGGAAGAGAGCGTAAGAGACATAGTAAGGTATGGAGGGAGTTAAAGGGATGAAGAGAGAGAGGGGGGGGGGGGAATAAGGTGGGGTTAAGAGAGATATCAGTGTAATGAGAGAGATAGATAAGGTGGAAGGGAGGGATTTAGTGGGATGGGGAGATATAAATAGAGATCTAGGGAATTGGATGGAGGCAAGGGGAAAATTGAGGGAGGGAGGGAGTCGAGGGGCACGAGTGAGAGGGAGGGATTCAGGGGAGGAAGGGAGAGAGGTGGGGAGGGATAAAGGGATGGAGGGATAGAGAGAGGGAGGGAGGGAAGGAGTGTGGTAATGTGTGTGTGTGTGTGTGTGTGTGTGTGTGTGAGAGAGAGAGAGAGAGGTGGGTGATTTCGAGAGGAAGGGAGGGAGGAGGAGAGAGGGAGTGTGAGAGGAGGTGGGAGAGAGAGAGAGAGAGAAACAAAGAGAATGGAGGTTAGGGGCTTAGAGAGATTAGGAGATTACACACACACACACACAGATTGGAGGTTAGGGGTTTAGAGAGAGAGAGAGAGAGGTTGGGGGTTAGGGGCTGAGAGAGAGATAGAGATTGGGGGTTAGGGGTTTAGAGAGAGAGAGTGGTAAAGAGACATAGATAGATAAAGAGAGATTGGGGTTTAGGGGTTTAGAGAGAGAGAGATATTGGAGGTTATGGGTTTAGAGAGAGATATATTGGGGGTTAGGGGTTTAGAGAGAGAGAGATTGGGGGTTACGGGTTTAGAGAGACATAGAGATTGGAGGTTAGGGGCTTAGAGAGAGAGAGATAATGGGAGTTAGAGAGAGAAAGAGAGATTGGTGGTTACAGGTTGATAGAGCGAGATATATATAGATTGGTGGTTAGGGATGTAGAGAGAGAAAGAGAAAGAGAGATTGGTGGTTAGTGGTTTAGAGAGATAAAGAGAGATTGGAGGTTAGGGATATATATATATATATATATATATATATATATATATATATAGAGAGAGAGAGAGAGAGAGAGAGAGAGAGAGAGAGAGAGATTGGGGGTTAGGGGTTTAGAGAGACATAGATATTGAAGGTTAGGGGTTTAGCGAGAGAAAGAGAGATTGGTGGTTAGTGGTTTAGAGAGAGAAAGAGAGATTGGAGGTTAGGGATATATATATATATATATAGAGAGAGAGAGAGAGAGAGAGAAATTGGGGGTTAGGGATATATATATATATAGAGAGAGAGAGAGGGGGGGGGGGGGTTAGGGGTTTAGATAGATATAGAGAGAGGGGTGGGATGAAAGGTGGGAGAAATATGGAGAGAGGGATGGAGAGAGAGAGAGAGAGAGAGAGAGAGAGAGAGAGATGGGGAGAGAAAGAGAGGGAGGGCAGGAGGGAGATAGAGAGGTAAATATAGAGGGATGGGTGGAGGGAAGGACTGAGGTGGGGAACGAGAGAGATTAATGAAGAGAGAGAGAGAGAGAGAGAGATTTCAACCTGTATAAGGAGAATCAAAACATGAGTTCCCAATAAAATTTTATGGCAAAAACAATGAAGGCATGTTCTTATGTAAGAAAAATGTGGAGTCATTTTATTCTATTGGTCAAAATATTCATAATCCTATTTTAAAAATAACAGAAAATGGTGATGAATCATAGAAAACCTAAATCATAAAAGTTGTAGAGCTCATAAATTCCTTTCCAATGATACAAGGAGCATCAAAATCTAAGTTATGGATCAAAATTTATGGTAAAAATAGTAAAGGCATATTTACATGTAATAAAAGTGCGCATGTGTTTTGATAACGCATGCACATTTTGATAGCACGTGCGCATTATTAATGTGTGCACAATTTGATATCTCGTGCGCACTATTAATGTGTGTGTGTTCCTATATATTAAAAAAAAGGCGGGACAACCTCTCTTCATCTACGTGGGGGATGAGTTGGTAGCTTTGGTATTAGGTTCGGATTGACAAACCACTTAGTTCAGACTACATAACCAAAACACATCCATTTCTTCATCTCCCTGTTTTTCAACAACAATTATGCATATGCTCTAGCCGTTTATTTCGAATGAAACTGCATAGACTTATAGAGTTGTGTGTGTAGATTCTAAATATATATATTTTTGATAAATAAAATAATTTTTTTCTATTTTTTATTTATTTTTATTTGCACATATGTCAAATTTTTAAAATACATACGTCTTTCATTTCTGCTATAACTTTTGATTCGCTCAACTATTTTATAAATGGGAAAGAACCGGCATAAGAACAAATAAAAACCTACGCACTAAAAAAAAGACAGTTGATTAATTAGGTTAAGACCCTCATTGTTGGGCCTAACTCTTGACCTTGTCATTTTAGGGATTTATTGACTTCCTTAATTTAAAAAATATATATAAAATTAGCTCGAGAAATTTTGGAAAAATAGCGTTGTACTAGAACTGCCTGTTATATACAACTCTACATAATTGTTTTTACAAATTTGGATAGTTTACATACGAAACGTGGGGCCTAACACAAACATATGCATTATGTTTTAGAAAAAAAATAACATACCGGTCTTAGAAGAATGCCATTTTTTGGGAGCTATACCTATTTTCTAGAAATAAAAGTTATATATTGCGGAAGGCGATCTAATTGTCTACATTTAATATTTTTACACCATGTTCTAAAAAGTTGTGTAGGTACCTCTAAAAATTCATTTTAATGGTCATAATTTTGTTTTTCAGGATGTGCATTGCAACTAAAGCGTCATAAGTAGGTATCATTACCTTGCACTAGCCCATATTTGAACAAGTAGGACATATTCCAAAATAACAAAGGATAACCTTGTCCAACTGAACATAAGCCAATAAATAGTAATCATTCACATGATAGCAAAATCCAGTGACTCAATAAGAAGATAACACTAAGGAGAGATGGGTACTACCCACACACTTGCACATAATCCAATTTGTCCATCTAATGAAAGTTTTGTAATTGAAAAGATTAGCGCACTCTTAAACAAAGTGGTTGGAGACTATAGCCACTATAAGACTTAGGTTTTCTTTTGATTGAGATTGCAATCCTGCATTTGATACCTTGCATGTCCAAATTTCAACAAGGTATCAAAGCTAGGTGCTATTAAGGAAGCCTCGATCTAGGGTCGAGAAGGATTCTCGTCATGGAAGGGGCATGTAGCTCAGCGGGATAGCAGCCCACTGCAAAGAAAATTAAAAAAGAAAAGAAAAAAACATTGAAAATGAAATAACATAAGATGAAATTAAAAATTAAAAAATACATTAGAACACAAAAATTAACCCCTTACCCTCCACCTTACCTCTTTTACCATATTTTTCTCCCATGGTTTTAAAAACCATGGAGTGATTTGGGATGGTAAAGCGAGAAGATTAGGTGCGGGAAGATTAGGGGCCATGAATCTAGAATCACCCCCCACGCCTCCTTTACCACCCTACCTGTATTCCCAATTCCCATGGTTTTAAGACATCGGCCACACCCCCCTTCCCCACCACACTTTACCACCCTAACCCCGTCCCATGGTTTTTAAAACCATTAGAGATGGAATCTTGTGCCCCCCTCAATATGGTTTTTAAAAACACGGGAGGGGTAGGGCTGTAAAGGAGTTAAGGGGTTCTTTATTTTTGAAATTTTAAATTATTTTCCCTCAAATTTGTCCCATAGTATCTAGACATTCAAAAAGTTTAGGAAATGAGATTTGTATAATGAGTACACGATTTTCCTCCTTAGGAACCATAGGTATCAAATTATATAAAATATATCTATAATGTGAAAGAAGAGGTTGGCAAAAAAAACCATGAAGAATGATACTTCAACTATGGAAAAAATATTTTGACAAATTGTGGTAAGCAATTTGTTTTAGTTACATCCATATTTGTAGATTTCTGTAGTCCTTTTATATCTTTTTATATTTATTATAATAAAGAAAAAATATGTTTATGTTTCCCCAAGGTCATCCTGATGGGATTCTATGAGGTATGAAACAATATTCTATAAATCAATTAATTTCCCTACTATGAGCACCTATAAGTATCTCATTTGTTTAAACAATGCATATTGGAAAGAATGTCACAAATTGCTTATGGAAATTTTTAGATGGACTTAGTAATAATAAAGAAAAAATTGCTTGGCATTGAGGAAGCTGGCATAATGAAACATTTGAATAGTTCATGTAGTGATAGACAATCAAAACAATATTCCATGGTTATTAAGCAATCCAGAGCAATGTTATAGAATAGGTTCTATGGAAGATTAAATTTTCCATTGATTTTTCTTCAAACACAAATAATACATTAATGAAGAAAGGTGATTGTGGTTGGGAAAAAACTTACAATTGGCATAGTTGTATTAAGGCTTGAATATATATATATATATATATACTTCGACAATAACATAAAAATATATATATTATCTCTGCAAGCACACGAGGTACTTACAAATTATAATTCAAATGTTACTTGCTTGCATAATTTTATGTTGAAACATGTGATTTATTTTCACTTTTAGGTGATTGTCATTTAAAGAAGTCCATAAAGAATATATCAAGTAGAGGAAGAGAAAATTCATTGTAGTGTATATGAAATGCAAAAGTATCCACCTCCAATTTTTTTTCAATGCACAAGAACATCACCCCATACACCTAGTCAAGGAGATAAAAATATGTGTACCCATACACATAATGTCAATGTGTTTATTGGAGAAGCAATTCAAGGAATTGAAGAATTTTGTTAGATAAATATCATGTGCCCATCACTCTTTCTTTTTTTAAGTAGTAAAGAGTGGTATGCAATACATTTATACATTGCAAATAATCAATGAAGATATGGATAGAACATTGTAACATACTTTACCATAGTTTATGAAGGAGTGGGTGGAAAGGTTGATTAGAAGAATTTATGTGGATAATGATACAAATATAGTGTTGAAGGAAATTGATATAACATATGGTGAAAAAGGTAGAAAGGTAAGCATCTCCCATTGACTTTTAGTTTTAATTCCCATTTTGTGTCATTTTTCGTCCCTCAAATTATGTCATACATATATTTATCAATTCATAATAATGTAATAATGTATTTATAACGTGCGTGAAACATAAAAGTGAAATATCATGGTACTATGGGTGCTATGTGGTGCAATTGAAGAAAATATTGTACTAAACAATTGGTGGACAAGGAGAAAATCCATGACATTGGGATAACTTCAACTTTTTAAGTGACTAATATTTCCCATAGGGGCGACAAAGATTCAATCACATTTGGTTTGAGTTATTATGGCTACTTGGAAGATATACTTGATATAGACTTGAAATCCTTGAAACTGTTTCTCTTTGAGATTAGGTGGTACATATTATTGCTGCAAGGTATGAAAGGACTATTAAATTCATTATAAAAAGGATTTATTATGAATAATACTACTAGGTATGTGTTGAGTATAGATCCCTATGTCCTTACTAATCAATGTGATTATGTCATTTATTCACAGTTGCTAGATAGAGAAACTAGGTATGAGTTGAGTATAGATTCCCATGTCCTTACTAATCAATGTGAGTATGTCTTTTGTTCACAGTTGCTAAATTTGGCATTAGATTAATACAAGAGGAAGGCCTCCAAAGTATGTACATGAAGAACATAATCATGAAGAAGACAAAGAGGATGCAAGAGAGAAGGAAGAAGCGTTGAATGAATAGGTTCATGTTTACCATCCAATCACTTGTTCACATCACATGCATAAAGTTGATGATGAAGGCTCACTACTAGCCATTCTAAAAGTGGTTATATACAATAATTTCAATTAATCTTAAGGAACAAATACAAATTTTGAACTTGATGAGTTATATATTTAATTGGATGAAGCTCAAGATCAATATGAGATGGATATGTAAACCATGATCCATGAATCGTAAATAGGGTAAACCATTGTAGCATAACTTGGCGAGGACATTGAATATTTATTTATCACATATCACATACAAATGACCTAAGTATGACCTTTGAGAATTGTTATTTCAATTCACAATACTTAACCACTTGATTTAATTCACCAAGCTACAAGTATCTCTACTTATCCCTAATAACCCTTAATTAAAACCTAATCAACCCATAAAAACCCATAATTTTTTTTTTTTTATGTCCCCTCATAAAATAAAAAATGAAAACCAAATAAAAAATAATTAAAAAAATCATATCCATTCATCAATAAAAAATTTAAAACCAAATAAAAAGTCATTAAAAAAATAACATCTCAATTGGATGCCTCTCCATCAGTGTTTAAGATGAATCTATACTAGTTTACCCAAACTTACCCCCTAATTACTAGTAACTATCTTGAATTAGCCACTAATTAACCCTAAAATAACCTCTATATAACCCTAATTAACCCATGCTTACCTAAACTTGCTCCTAATTACCACTATTTGAACTTATAACCTTTTTATAAAAAAACACATTTATTAAGAACTCTACCGTGTCATGTCAAAAACATTTGCCACTAATATGGAAGAGGGATTAACATATCAATATACTCTCTACCATCTCCAACAAAATCATTGTTCACAAACAACCTCTTCACACAGACTAATATTGAGTATATAATATAGAAACCTCCTATTTTAATAGTAGGGACATCTCCCATCCTGGACATCTGGTAGTAATATTATATACACGAACGATAGAGGTGACAATCTAAGACTTGGAGATCTCTATGATATCCTGAAGGAAAGGGAAAGGCAATTTTGTGATGCTGTAGCGTTGGAAACCCGCCTCGAGGAACAGCTTCTTAAATTCCTCCTCTGTTCTCTCCTTCCCACCCTTCCCACCGTCTGTATAAACCATCATTGCTATGTCAAACGTCAACCCCATACGCCTCATGCATCTTCTTCTTCCACAATGGCATCCAAAACTATCACCTTTCCATTAGCCGGCGTAGCCTCATGGCATTTCTTCAATATTCTCACGCAATCCTCGTCGTTCCAGTCATGCAGAACCCACTGCCATTCCGTTCATAACAATAATAAGCATTTTTAATAGATCTACCCAACTAAATTTAATGAATCTGCAAAGTTAATTATATATTTGAGAATGATACAACTTATATATATTCATATTCATTGTATATATTGATAAATGTTTATATTTTAGAATTTGAAATAGATTAAATATATTATCCAAATTGATAAGGATGATTTGTAACTCATCTGATTTATGAATAAAAGGCAGTTAATACAACTACAAATGAAAAACAAATTATGAATAACAAACCGTTCATACAACTACACATTAAAAACAAACAACTTATTAGTAAAACTTAACTTATAACCTATCCGAGCACAAGCTCAAGTTAAACTACTTTGCTAATATATATACGAAACCTTCATAAAAACTGCATCAGCCGGAGGTATATGCTCGAACATATTCCCGCTGACGTGCTCCACACCTGCAACAGTAAAAACGCCCAATACTAATAAGACCGAGTTCGCGTGATCCTCTAAACGGTTTGCTATGAATTTAACAGGCGGGAATCGGGATATGTAGATTAGGTTACCTGGTAAAGTAGGGGCACCGGCAATTCCGTGTGGGAGATCAAGATTGATGCCGCAGATGTGCGGGTGTTGTTTGACAACCATGGATAAGGCAGCGCCTGTTCCTCCTGCCACGTCCACCAGCGTATTTATATTTTTAAACCCGTCATCGTAAATCTTGACAACGGAAGCCATGACTGCGCGAGTATCAGTGGCCATAAATTTATTAAACATGTCGCTTTCTCTGGGATCGGTCCTCATATATTCCCAAGTTCCCATGCCGACAGCTCTGTTGAGGGCATTGCAGCCTTCAATCACAGATTCGTGCAAATACTGCAATATGTCGTTGCTGGTTACTGCAAGTAACATTGGTGCGTAGGATTGATCGTTGCCTTTCTGCACCAGCAGTTCGGACAGGCTGCTGAGCCCATATTTGTATTTCTTAAAGTCTCCGCCAGCGTCGCGGGTCTCGGTGAAGGCGTGGCATGAGGCCAGATATCTGAGAAGGCGAAACAGGTATTCCAATTGAGGGGGCTTCTTGGTGGCAGCTGCAATATGAGAAGCGATTTCCTCTACAGAGAGAGAGCGGCCTCCTCCAGAAGTGGCGATAATGTCTGGAATGTTGAGGAGAACGGCAGCCTTGAGTGCCATGGGCTTAACCCGAGAAAATATCAACTCACGGAGTTGGAATTGAGCTGACTCGGACGCAGTAGTATGCACTACCTGCTGGGATTTGGAAGCGGAAGCAGCGTCATCCATGGCGGAGGACAGCTTCTTTTATTGTACGCCCAAAGAGAAAGGTGACAAGAACGAGTTGCCCAGAGCTTCTTTTATAATCGCAAAATCAACCAAAATAAAATCCTCGTTGTGCGTGCGTGACAACTAATTAAATCGGAATAAGACTTGTGGAAAGTTGGAACCACCTAACTCTACCGTATAAAGCCAACTAATTAAATCGGAGATTCGGAATCAAGTGACAAGATTCAACTACCAAATAAAAAAGCAAAATAAAAAAGTCTTAGACAGGTTTTACTTACTTAAGTCATAACGCAGGCTTCAAATTTGAAGCCTTCAGTGCCCTTCAAAGGCCCTTTTAAGCGTCATAGAAGGCCAAATTAAATTTTAGCCTTCAAAAAAATTTACTTTTACGGAGAGCACGTCAATTATGAAATTAAATAAAATTATATAAATTTGCAACCGAAGGGCAAGTCCAAATTTTGCCTGTTAGGGCTTTATCAATGGACTGTGGCCCAGGGGAGTGGGTGGGTTGTCGCAGTGCCACGGGTATGTTTGATGCTTACTTTGTCTCATATAAGACGCAACTGATTAAAATATTTTAAAATGCAATTTCGGTTCTGATGCCACAGGAAGTTTCCACTTATGTTGAATGGTTTCTTTGCTTGATGTTCTTTTAACACAGCGTGCACCTATTAATAAGATTTATATTAAATTTAGACACCTATTAATAAGATTTATATTAAATTTAGATTGACTAAGCATGTAAACTTTATTATTTAATTTCTTTCTCTATATTAATGACGAAGAATTACATTTAAAAATATTTGATTTGATTGACTTTGAAATGGATTGATGTTGATTTTAATTTTTTATGACTTTAAGTCCCCAAAGATCATATGCTAGAAAATGTGTGCCGGCATCCAATCGAGCATTTCAGCAGCCACTTGCTCTGGTCTAGGAGGATACAGGGCCCTCTCTATTTTACGATTCCCTCAGTGACATAAATTATATGAATGATTCCCTTTTGGCCGCTGCTTTCCTTACCGGCCAGCCAACTTGGCAGACTAATCAGTAGATAAGAGGGAAGTACCCCATACCCGGGACGGCACTATGCACAGTGAACCATGGGTGCATGGGACCATGCTACAGATGGACGATGGATCGATGGATGGGATGGATAAGATTTGTGGAAGGAATAAACTCCCCAGAACCCATGTTACTTGGGAGTTATGAGTTGTTTATCCTCAGGCCAGAAGGGCTAACCTATTTTTGAAATTTATTTTTTGAATTTTCATTGCGTTTAACACAGATATTTTAATTATTAATAATAAACATTGAATCATGCTTCAAATTTGAAGCCTTCAGTGCCCTTCAAAGGCCCTTTTAAGCGTCATAGAAGGCCATATTAAATTTTAGCCTGCAAAAAAAATTTACTTTTACAAAGAGCACGTCAATTATGAAATTAAATAAAATTATATAAATTTGCAACTGAAGGGCAAGTCCAAATTTTGCCTGTTCGGGCTTTATCAATGGACTGTGGCCCAGGGGAGTGGGTTGTGGCAGTGCCCGCGGGTATGTTTGATGCTTACTTTGTCTCATATAAGACGCAACTGATTAAAATATTTTAAAATGCAATTTCGGTTCTGATGCCACAGGAAGTTTCCACTTATGTTGAATGGTTTCTTTGCTTGATGTTCTTTTAACACAGCGTGCACCTATTAATAAGATTTATATTAAACTTAGATTGACTAAGCATGTAAACTTTATTATTTAATTTCTTTCTCTATATTAATGACGAAGAATTACATTTAAAAATATTTGATTTGATTGACTTTGAAATGGATTGATGTTGATTTTAATTTTTTATGACTTTTAGTCCCCAAAGATCACATGCTAGAAAATGTGTGGCGGCATCCAATCGAGCATTTCAGCAGCCACTTGCTCCGGTCTAGGAGGATACAGGGCCCTCTCTATTTTACGATTCCCTCAGTGACATAAATTATATGAATGATTGATTCTCTTTTGGCCGCTGCTTTCCTTACGGGCCAGCCAACTTGGCAGACTAATCAGTAGATAAGAGGGAAGTACCCCATACCCGGGACGGCACTATGCGCAGTGAACCATGGGTGCATGGGACCATGCTACAGATGGACGATGGATCGCTGGATGGGATGGATAAGATTTGTGGAAGGAATAAACTCCCCAGAACCCATGTTACTTGGGAGTTATGAGTTGTTTATCCTCAGGCCAGAAGGGCTAACCTATTTTTGAAATTTATTTTTTTGAATTTTCATTGCGTTTAACGCAAATATTTTAATTATTAATAATAAACATTGAAAGACTCATAAGATTCATTCAACTACAGTCTGGCAACTGGGCCCGTAAACAAAAACGACCAATAGTATTGTGTCAAGTTGTCAACCATCCAAAAAATTAACAATCACAAATTTCAGAACTGTTTATTACATTATATCAAGTCAAATATTAAATCTTAATAATGTCAAATCGGTGTAAGATTTCAACAACTCCATCCAGTCTATGGTTAATAATGACAAATCGGTCCTTTTATATTCACTTTATTAATCAATGTTAATAGTGACAAATCGTTCTATTTATGTCATAACATAATCTGCTTGCGAGGCGCTTCAATGTCTGAAAATCGGTCTGTTTATATTCACTTTATTAATCAATGTTAATAGTGACAAATCGTTCTATTTATAGTCATAAAATAGTCTGCTTGCAAGGCGCTTCAATGTCTAAAAATCGGTCTGCTTATATTCACTTTATTAATCAATGTTAATAGTGACAAATCATTCTATTTATATTCATAAAATAGTCTGCTTGCAACTTTTGCTTCAATGTCTGAAAATCGGTCTGTTTATATTCACTTTATTAATCAATGTTAATAGTGACAAATCATTCTATTTATATTTATAAAATAGTCTGCTTGCAACACGCTTCAATGTCTGAAAATCGGTCTGTTTATATTCACTTTATTAATCAATGTTAATAGTGACAAATCGTTCTATTTATATTCATAAAATAGTTTGCGTGCAACGCAGATTCTTCTGCTTCAATGTCTGAAAATCGGTCTGCTTATATTCACTTTATTAATAAATGTTAATAGTGACAAATCGTTCTATTTATATTCATAAAATAGTATTCTTGCAACTTCTGCTTCAATGTCACTTTATTAATCAATGTTAATAGTGACAAATCGTTCTATTTATAGTCATAAAATAGTCTGCTTGCAACGCAGATTCTTCTGCTTCAATGTCTGAAAATCGGCTGTTTATATTCACTTTATTAATCAATGTTAATAGTGACAAATTGTTCTATTTATATTCATAAAATAATCTGCTTGCAACGCAGATTCTTCTGCTTCAATGTCTGAAAATCCTCAAATGAGAGAAAGCCACTTAAATTTTAGGATTTCGACGATTGAATGAGAGAGGAGAAGAATTAAATACCGGCTGATTTGGATTACAAGCCAAACGAATGGTAGAAAGGCATTCAAAGTGTTCTAACCATGTTTCTTGCTAACGCTCAGTAGGCTAGGTTAGGTTACTGGTTAACTAAGAAGTAGCAACATTCACATTAATAATATTAATGTGCCAATAGGTCGATAGACCTAAATGAGTCACATACTATAGGGAAAAAACATTAACATAAAGTGAAACAAAATATAAATATATATGAAATAATAATAATTTATTATTCATTAATTAATTGTTTTATACAATTTCTTTGCATTTTTTTTGTTAATGCACTATTTTATTAGAAAATATTTTATATTTTGATAACAATAGAAATCATTCAAGTTATAGATACCTCTAATTTAAATAGATCTCATTATTGGGAAGCATGAAAATGTATTAACTAAATTAATCTCACTTAAACATGCTTTATGATTCCATTTGAAACATGTGTATGGTCATCTATATGCATCTACACAATGGAATTTTAAGTAGAAATCATTCAAGTTATAGATATCTCCAATTTAAATAGATCTCATTTCTGGGAAACATGAAAATGTATTAACTAAATTAATCCCACTTAAATTCACTTTTCTGGTTATGTATATGCATGTGCAGAATGTAAATTTATAAATGTTAGATTGGTTGAGCATCCTTTAATGAAATAGTTTTTTAATTAATTAATATATTATATGAAAAGAACTTATATAATTAATCTCACTTAAATTCAGTTTTCAAGCATGCCTTATGGTGCCATTCCAAACATCTGTATGGTCATCTATAAGCATCTTTACAATGAAAGTTTATAAATGTTATATTGGTTGAGCATCTTTTAATGAAATAGTTTTTTAATTAATTATTATATTATATGAAAATAACTTATATATGTTAGATTGGTTGAGCACAATGGAAGTTTATAAATGTTAGATTGGTTGAGCATCCTTTAATGAAATAGTTTTTTAATTAATTATTATATTATATTTAAAATAACTTATATATGTTAGATTGGTTGACCATCACAATATATATGTTTGTTTAAAATGTTTAAAATAGTATATGAAAAGAATTTATACTAATGTTATTTTGCAAGTTTCTTTACCTAATTTTCTTTGGGCTAACATTATTACTTCAATTCCTTTGTAATTATGAATTTTTAAAACTCAATTTTATAATAATAGCCATAAAAATCATTGAAGTTATAAATACTTCTAATTTAAATAAATCTCATTATTAAAAAACATAAAAATGTATTAACTAAATTAATCCCACTTGAATTCATTTTTCAAACACTACTATGTTATACCTTATAATTCCATTCCAAACATGTGTAAACCATTCTCCTAAAGATTTTTTATTCCAAATCACAATCTTAAAACAATTCTCTTAATTCTTTTTACAACTACCATCTAAAATGGTCATAAGACATTCAACTACAATATTCAAATTTATGGATACGTTTGGCAAATACCCGCTCTTACAAGAAGGTATATATTACAAGTTTTTCTCTTTTTAATGCTACAATATAAATAGGATAATGATGCATTTATATTTCTCTTTCGTAAAATATGTAAAATCAAATTTTATAATTTTTTTTTTTTTTTTTTTATTACATTTACAATCTTCTTTACGTATTACCAACGAGGGACCTGTCCTGGTCCCTTGAAGTAGAGATAAGTGTCAACACACTCATATATATTAACCTTTTTAAAGGAACCCTAAGTAAACCATAAGTGAGATTGAACTTTAAGTAATTTAAGGTTTAAGAAATTTAAGGTCAACACAGAGACGCCCTAACCCCTAATAGTTGAACGATAGACAAGGTTTAGTGGGAATATCATCAACTATTAATGCATTGATGACTCATACAGTTCCCCTCCCATATATTTCATTAAAGTGATCTATTATAAAATAATGACGGCTCTGGTTAAAGGCTCCTGCAATCCTTTACATTATACATACAATACAACTGACAAATAACATGCAAATGGAATCGGTGGAGGTCAAGAAATGGTAGAGAAGTAGAATAGAATTGGTGCAGGTCAAGAAAGGTCAAGAAATGGTAGAGAAGTAGAATAGAATCAGTGGAGGTCAAGAAATGGTAGAGAAGTAGAATAGAATCGGCGTAATTGTTTGTTTTGGTTTAAGAAGAAGGTTTTTTAATTAAAGTTGTTGTAATAATTATTATGGAATTTAATAAATTATTTTTATTTTGTTCATGTATAGAAAAAATGTTTCTTAATTAAAGTGATTCAAATGTTTATAAAATTTAATTGAAGTTGTTTTAATATTTATAAAATTTAGTAAATGTAAAAAACAATGAAGTTAACTAAAAATTTGATTATTTACCTGAATAAAATGACAATAACAATAAATATATATATAATAACCATTGGTTGTAGTTTGGGTGGTTGGGAGGAATGTTGTTACCCTCCCACTCAGGTTCAATTCTTGTAAGTGACATATTGTTCTTGTTGAGCCCATATTGTAATGATTGTAATTCATGACACCTTGATTCTCTAACTAAAATAACAGGTGGTGACCATTTCGGATGGACTAGCCCTCTAACAAACTGGCCGTCGATGTCGAGAAAACAGAATCGGGCCGTCGTTGCGTCAGGCCATGACAAAATCAGCGACGAGTACAGAGACAAATAGAAAACGCTTTCGTTGTATTATTTCTGCAATTCTAGGGGCGGCAAGTGACTTAAAATAAGGTCTGTACAGAATCGTGACGTCTTACAGGAATCTGTGGTTTTTCGCAGTAACTAATCCCACGGACCCGTGTTTCAAGTGATTTTGAACTCGAGGTAAATTAAAGCCTCCAATGTTGATCTTTGGAATCATTGGTTTTTGCAGTGAAGAAGCGTCAGGGATTTCAAGAAGATTGGTTCCTGGGAAAAACAAATTGAGACAAGTGCACACGAGGTCTGCTTAAAGCTAGCCATTTCCTGGGAAGGAAAAATAAAAAAACAAGGATGATGTTATCATCTTTAACCAATTAAAATGAAAAAAAAAAAAAAAAAACATTTTTAATAATTAAATTAAATATAATATAGTTAATATTATAGTTAAATTATAGCAAAATAAAAAGATTTACTTTATAGACTTAAATTAACAGGTACTTGACCATATATATATATAATCCCCTCCAAAGACATAATAATAGAAAAGATATATTGATTCACCTTTATTTATATTCATATCATTTATCTCAATAATGAAGTATACTAGATATTTATATTTATGTTATTCATTTTAATAATAGAGAGTATATTACTTATCTACTTATATTTGTATTCATTTTATTATGTCCTCCATAAGTGATATATAATTTTTAAAAATGGTAATTTTTAAATTTGTATTGATTGCAAAAAAATGATTGTTTGCCTCATTTTTCCCTCTTCGGAAGGGGGTGGTGACAAGTGGATGTCAACTGGTTTCTGTTGTGAACCATTAAATGCATACTTTGCTTTGCGTGAATATCATCGTTGAAGTAATTTCACAATCTAAACTATCAATGTTGGAATATTTCTACAACATCATGAAAAAATTTACTTGTGATGTCCTGTGATGTTGAAGAACTATAGTTAGTTGCAACATTCGAAGTACAACTTAACTCTCACTATTGTCATAAAAAAGATTTGCATATAAGAAACTTGGTAGCCAATCGGAAGACATTTGCTTGGATAAGCAAAAAAAATGACAACCTCAATATTGTTGTCACTTTCGATATAAACTGCAATTGAAACATGGTGAAGCTATTGGTGCAAGTTACTCTTTACAGAAACCATAGCTATATTTTCATTATATGTCGAAGAGTTGAAATAGAAACTTGGTAGTTTCCCTTGATTTCTCATCTTCTTTGTTTTTGAACTTGTCCATTCTACTGCTAGAGACCATAGTAGAGGAATCATCAACAAGTTCAGTCCAAGCTGCAGAAAGAGCAACAAGCCTGATATTTGTCTCTAGTTCCAGAAGATAACATTTAAATTCTGCAACAGTTGAACGTTGTCCAATAGAATTGAGTCAATATTTTTTCCATCGACCTTCCAAAAGGCCACGTAATTGGTTTTCCATATACAATATATAGAACACAACTAGAAAATGGCCATCACCATTCTTTGTTGGACAAAAGCCACCTGTCGTTTGTGTAGCTCATGTCATAATATTTCCAGCAACTATATTCAACAAATAACATCTGCGATTACTTGGAGATGTCTTGCATACAAAGCACCATCTACACATCTTTCCTTGCAAAGTATTTGAATGAAAGCATAGTAACTGACAATATTGGGCACCATACCATTATCAAGCATTTCCCATGGGTGAAATTTCACAAACATTGTGCAACACTGAACTACAACAAAACCTGACCAAGAACTTGCATATGAGAAACGTTGTGCCAGACCTTACAAATTTGAGTATTTCCTCCTTGGCTCCATAATCATGCCATCCTCCATTTAAAAATAATATTCACTTGATGGATCATCGTTTTCAGTAACTCCTCGTAGGAACTTTTGAACAGGACCTTTGGATGTTTTTAACATCTACCTTTGAACGCTTACGTAGTGCATGCATACCATAACACTTGGGCGATTTTGGTTTTGCATGTAGTGGGAATATCCCACATTTATGAGTGAAAGGGATTTGAATTGTTTATATCCACAAGTGTTTCCATGCATATTCGATGTGTTGTGCAATACATGATTTGTGGGCTCTCCCTTGCTGCTCTTGTGGGTGGGTGTGCTCACTTGGACTCATGAACTTGGACGAACTTGAACGCTTAGGCGATATTTGGTTGTGACCTGGAGGTAGCTTTTGACTTGAGATTGCAATGAAACCTAAGACTTTTTAATCAAAAGTCTTATAAAATAAATATAAAAAAAAAAAAATTTAAAATCATATAAAACAATTTTAAAAAATAATATATTTATATATATTTGGATTTAAGTAACAAAAAAAACAAGAGCCACTTAGCAACATAGAATTTTCAAATGAAATTAAAGGAACCACATGCTAGACCTTGATGTTATAAGTCAAACCTGCACCTCTCCGTCCATGATCACCTTGAGTTGTTGATCACACAAAAGGACAACTTGGATGGAGGAGCATGTTGACCCTAGATGAGACTTTGACTTTCTCCACCTCCTGATAAGACTGGAAAAACCCTAAAAATGTCATTCTGAGATATGAGCGCTACTCTACTTCAATAGACTAGCGCCTGTACCCTACTCCAGTGTGTAATAGTAGTGCTCAAGCCTTATGAGCGCTACTCCTCTTCAGCAGAGTAGTGCTCAACATTTAAAAAGTGATGAGCGCTAGTTTACAAGCACTATAGTAGCACCCTGAACGCTACTTCACTGAGCAATAGTAGCGTACATCTCAAAAGATGATTAAAAATAATTAATTTCACAAAGAGGATTAGTTGCAGTTGGTTTCCCAACTTCCCCAACTTCCTCCATAACCATCTCTTGACCTGAATTGCTTCTCTTGTCCTATAAATACAGGGAAGAATAAAGAGAGGGGTTAGAGACATGAATGTTATTAAGAGACTTTTAAAGAGAAGCTTGCATTGGAGGAGTTTATGCAGGAAGATATCCAAGCCAGAGAAGAGCAAGACCCCAGGATCAAGTTGTAGGAGCATGTTACAAAGTCAGGTATATTTTGTAACATCAATTTTCATTTGACAATAAAAGGTTGAAGCGTCTTTCTTGTCCCAAATTAAATGTTCATTGAAGTGATATACTTGTTTGGATCTGTTTTGGTTAATATTAGATGTTTAAATTGCTTTGTCTTTTTCCATCATTATATATTATCCAAGATACGCTGAGAAAGGTACTTGTATTCCAGGTTTAGTGAATGGGAGGTGGACTTGAGGATCGAGCGCAAGATCGAATAAGAGCTAGGATCGAACGTCATTCAAAAGGTATGTTCTCAAGGCCTATAACCTATTTCTTTTCATGAACATCTCTGTAACGCAGTTAATACGCTTACCTGTCATCCCCTTTCAGTTGATAGTATCAGTTTCATTACTATAGGGTAGTTTTTCCCGCCAACAGACTGGCGACTCCGCTGGGGATAGTTGTGTTTTTACTCTAGGAAACCTTTTCTTGTTTGTCTTCCCGGAACTATTTCAACTCCTTTTATGTGCTGAGAAACCCTGTAGGTACCCCCTGCTTGTTTTTCGCTGCTTCAATCAATCTTTTTGCATCTTTTCAAAGTCAGTTTTTAACTTTTAAGACCTGAGCGCTACTCTGTTATACATACAGTAGCGCCCATACACTACTTTGCTATATATACAGTAGCACCCATCTCTTCAGGAGCGCTAGTTTCCCTACTGCATAGTAGGGTATATTTCCTGTAGCCTTCTGTTAGTGGTGTGTTTGAGTTTTATCCTTTTTGGTGGTCTTCTGACTTTGTTTTTAGATCTCCTTGACTGGTATTTAAGGTTTATAACTTTTCTTTAAGTCGTAGAACCTTTCTTTGAGTCTTTTTACCATCTTTAGATCGCTTGCTTACCTGTGGAATGTTTGGACTGTTTATAACTCTTTTGGAAGACTAGGTTTTGTTCTGTGGTGAACACTTTCGCTTATTCTTGCCCTGACTGTATGTTGCTGATTTACAAACCTGCATACTTTTGCATTGACTGTTTGTAGCAACATTTGTTTGCTCTTTACCTATCTTATCCTTTGTTTTAGGGTTTGGTCTGTTTTGGAGCCTTTAGGGTGTCTTCCGAACTTGTTGATTTCCAACCTTCTGTGATTTGTTGTCTTTTCTGGTTTCAAGTGTGTTTAAAGTGTTTTAGGCTAATTCATTTCTCAGTCCTTGTATTAGTAGGGTGGTTGGTAGCTTGCTTGCCTACCTTTTGTTTGGCATAGTGGTCTTGCTAGGGTTTGATGCTTTGGGTCAGTCCTCTTGTGTTGGATTCCCAGTTTTAAGTATCTTTCTCCTATTGTTTTCTCCGCACTTTGTTTTTGAGTATAGAGGATTTTTCTTTTGCAAAAAACCTGTAGGACAAGTCTTTGTTGAGCTAGTGCCTTGACAGCTGTAAGCTTAAGAACCATTTTTAGCCATACTTACACATTGCACACAAGTCTTATTTGCTTTCCATGTTTATAGTTCTTTTTCGTTTATAATAAAAGAAAAAGCAAAAATTTGGTAGCTTAACATTAATAAGGCTTATATTTGTTACAAGATTGCATAGATTATTTTGTGTACAATTTCCAAAGAAAACAAAAAGAAATTTAAGTAGATTTGCTCAGTTTTTCAGTTTGGAAAAGAATTTTAAATGAAAAAATAAAAAAAGAACTTTTTGTTGTCGAAAGTTAGAATTTATGCACTTTTGCTTTTCTGTTGCAGCCATGCCACACAAACGCACTACCTTTTGAGTAATAACAACCCTAAAAATATTTAATAAAATTGAATAGAAACATTTTTTCCTTTTTAGGGATACACTACACTAACTAGTCTTGGCTAGGATCTTGAGTTTAAATCACCTTAAACCACTCAAGATCACACATTACGCAAAAATAGTAGTTCGACTATCACATGTAAATCCATTTCACTCAAAGCTTGCCTAGGATCTATGCAGTAGGTCTTGTGATTTCAGATTGTTGGGAATACTCCTCCTACTTTCTGTTTCGAGCATATACCAGGATTGGATCGCATTTGGGGACTCTTTTGAGTTTCAGGCTCAGTTACCCTGCCCACGCCTTCTGATTCGACCAGAGACTGTTCCCCCAGGAGTTTTCAGTGTTGTGGTATCCTTAGTATCTGACCATAGGTTCATACACAGGTGACAGTAGAGGGTATATCTGTTGTACCTAGGACAGACATGGGAGGAAATCCCTTGCAGGTCTTTGGGAGGGCGGTTGGGTGATTCCAGTGATTGCACCCTTAGTCATTGTATTGTGGACCCCAAGTAATTGTTCTTCATCCTTCGTTGATCGATTCTGGGCCCTCATCATCCTAGACTCTTCTCCGGAAGGCATCTTGTTTTCTTGGTTTGCATACTTAGGACTTTTTAGTTGGCGTGCTGTTTTCCCCCTAGCCTTAGTGGCCACTAGGTTTTCTAGTTTTTGTTTCTATATATAATCACGGAGAACCAAGAACTTCATAGATCGAGAAGGCTTCAAAACTTTCCCCCACTTAGAACAGAACCTTTACCGCCAGCTAGACGACAGCGGGTAAACCCCAGTGTTTCTTCAGAAACCATTCCTGAAACAGAACTTCCTGAGGAAATTTTTACAACCGAAAATCCTGAAATAGGAATTCCTGAGGAACTACCACTTGAATTTGAGTTTCCTGAAGAATAACAAACAACAATAGAAAACCCTGAAATAGAGGTTCCTGAGGAACCACAACCGGGTATCCCAGATCAGCGACATTTTAGTTCAATTGAGATTGAAGATCTTACTTCTGTGAAGTATAGCACTCCCTTTAATCCTCCTCTGACCAATCCTAGAAATCCGCTTCTGTTACCCGTTGGTTTCCAATAGCCCGATTACAGTGCATATAATTTCTTGCCTAGACATTTGATGTCTACTCTAGGAGGTGAACAGGGAGTTCCACAAACTCCCACCATAGGTATGAACACTAAAACTGTAAATCCTCCTTTTACTGCTACACCGAGTTCGGCACAGACAACCTCTGTGTCCACTCCGTCTTTTAGTTTTAATACTGGTACGTTAGGTATGCCGAGTTCAACAACTATGGCATTGTAACATACCCAATCTGACGAAGTTAGTAATATAGTGCATTTGAAAAAAATTTCTCCTCATTAGAGATCTACACTATGTTATTTATTTGGGTTAGGGACCAATAGTCCGTGAGCCTCTTAATAAACAATTAGTTAAACATTCGTTACAACCGTCCTTGCAATCATTCAACTTTTAAACCTTACTTACCTTATACAAAGGTCTTAGTCAGTGATTTACATAATATAGATTCCCTACCACATATAAATAACCATAACCCATTTATTTTATCTTAAATGGAATGATTGTATGGAATGGAAAAACATTTCATCGACACACTGATTATAGCAATAAATTTCTTCAAACAACTATATACATTAATGCTTCTTCTAACATACTACTCATATGTGAATATCATTATCTCTAACTTCAACATTTTCATACAACCATTCATCAATTTATCACTCAATCATCAATTAAAAACACAACACATAAACAAACAAAATGGAGACCATATGTACACGTGGTTCACCCAATCTATGGGCTACGTCCACCAAAAGTTATATTTTGTTCTATTACTTCAAATAGAGACATTACAATCTGCCACATAATTATGGCACTAATAACTTTCCACCTTCTCGAAGACCCTCTCTTTTGGAGATCTCTTCCGAGACATTCGACACTGCATCAATGCCTAATCTCAACAATATCGCCAATTCTTAGTAACATAATTATAAGGATTCTACAATGATATGTCAGCAAAGATAAACCCAACTTTGGTGCATTTATTCTACAGAAACGTATTTGTAGACAGTATAATAGTGCAATGACCAGGTCATATAAAAAGACTGGTATATATATATATATATATACACCATAAGTAAGTCAAACAAGAAAAGGACTCTCAAGTCCTTATCCCATAATTCTGTACAATACTGCTAAATGTTTTCTTGTAAGGATTTAACATAACTACGGTCTATCATTAATTGAGTACCCGAACAAATTCATGATGGTAGAAACCCAGCAAAAGTCTCAGTTCAAGCTTTCGATAGGAAAATAGAGGATATGGAGATAATATAAAGAGGCTGCAAACTACACATGGATTCCTATAAAATGCGAAAGACGGGGATATCAAAGTGCGACTACCACCAAAATCTATTCTGCTCCTACTACAAGAGATACATAGCTAACTATAAAGACTACATCCAAGGTAACACCGAATCATAAATAAATCACATTTATAAAAATCATGACAGGGATAAACCCTGTACTACCACCATGCGTTTAGGAAACCCATTCGCAAGCAAGAACTCAATGGAAAAACAAACAAAGAATAAGCCTAACGCTATCTTTTCTAGGGATCAGGCTTTAGGAGGCCTTCCTCTCCCATATACACAACCTGGGTTCTCATTATCCAATCATATAATGCAAGACTATGATTAAAGTGTTGTCCATCTATGGGATATCAATCCACATACTTAAAGAAGTCCCACTTTTAGCTAACTTAACCAATATGAAAAACACTTCTGTTTTGGCAATAAAGATCCTGTATCACATAGATCTACGCCTAAGTTTAATCCAGAGAGGATACAATTTAGTTTTAACAAATAGAGAGCCTGCATCAGACAGATCTATACCTAAGCTTTAAACAAAAGAGGTTTGCGATTTCAAATTACCAACTGGGAGTTATCTACGATTTCCCAGTAGAGATCACTAAAACAAGGAATCGTAACCCATGAATTGAATAACACGAAAATCCGGAATATACCACGATCCACGATTTTCAGCGATTTAAATGAGCATAACCACCCAGATCTAGCATACGGTAATAATGTACAGCAACCAAATCTGATCTATCAATTTTCACTAAGCAATCATTCAACATACAGACCGATGTTGGCGTTCTAATCTATGCACAACCAGGGTGATATAGACATTGTTTTAATACAACAGAAAGACCTAGTAGCTCATGTACAACAAAACATAAATGCATTTCCCATATCGCCGCAGAGATCTTGATCATACCAAGATCCACGATTTCAGCGATTTAAATGGGCATAACCACCCAGATTTGGCATATGGTAATAATGTACAGCAACCAATCTGATCTATCTCATCCACAACTGATGCTCTACGATTTGGCTTCAACAACCAGTAACTACGATTTAGCAATAGATAACAATAATAAAACTGGAAACTATACTTTGGCAATCTATCTCATCCACAACTGATGATCTACGATTTGGCAAGTAATAAAACAATCTAGGGATCCACTAGTGAATATCTATCAAATTTCAATGTTTCAGACCTTCCAAGCGTTTACGGATCTAAGCTTTAGATGACATTGTTGTCCAACAATTCCAATGAAATGAAATGGGTCAGACCACTATAATATTTATAGGACAATGTTGTCCGCCACTTCCAAAGAAAAATATAGAGAAGGGAGAGTACCATAATCTCTACAGAACTTTACTGTCCAACACAACCATTTTAAACAATTTCAAATAAAAACTTATCTGAGCATTCAGTTGGTACTATGATCGCCCTTCCAGCTAAGATTTGGTCGTTCTCGATATGAGAATTACCCTAGCCTCAATCGCAATGAACCCGTGAGAACGCTTCGATCTTCCCTGTAGAGGAAACTGACGCCATACCTGCCAATACTGGAGGCAACCACGACCCATTACATAGTAATCCATCGAATCCAGTCCAAGCATGGGTTAGACGAACCTCGTATCGGGATCTCCCTCAGAGTATATTTTTCTTTTCCCCTTTTCATCCAACTACCACCGTGTGTCCATTCTTTCCCTCTCCCCCTCTCTTTGTAGAGTCCGCCACTAAATTTAGGGAGGTTTTCCCGCCAGCTCATGGAGACCGACTCCCGTAAGATAGGCAAATAGGTTCCAAATGGGGTCGATACCCACACTATCTCCCCTTCGGGATCTGTTTAACATTAAATATTAAGGAGGGATGCCTATCCCAAAGCCACGACTAACAGTTTGTGAGTAGTGGCAGGCTCAAGCTAGGCAATGATAATCCCGTAAGGTATACATATATAGTGAAAGGTATATGTATAGTGGGGGCATGAAAAAAAAAAACTCAAATTCTAAATAGCTAGATGAACACGCATCCATCCTTGGCTTGGATAGAAAATGTCCAAAAGTATTTCTAAGAAAAACGCCATTTATTGTATACTTTTATTTCATACTTACTATGATGAGGTTCTATTAGGGTTTACTCATCACAAAGAGTCTTTTCCCTTCCTTAGATACTTCTGGATGAAAGTATTTCGCTATTTTGAGTTGGAAGTTAGTCGCTTAGTTTTATTAGGACCATTAATTAGGTAATAGTCATCTTCTTACTTAAGGATAAGTTCCATACTTAATAGTAGATGGTGCCGAGCATCCAACATCCTCAATCTATTTCGACAGTACTTAGTAGTTTAAGGTCAACACATAAACTTCCCCCTTTTATACACACACACACACACACACATATATATATATATTTATACACGAATACTTATTGTATACCATAATTTATAAAGACCTAACTTATGAAGAAGTCCCTTCTTCTATCATTATTTTCCTTCTCATACATAATTACTTGGCATCAGTTTGCCAGACTAAGAACACAAGGGTATCCCTAGGGATTTCCCAAATGGTTCATAGTAATAGTTAACATACTGCTAACCATTAGATCTTAGGAGTCCACAATGCTCTTTGACCAGTAAGGCATTTTAGTATCTTTTTAAGGTAAGTTCAAAATTTCTAAGTGATCTTCAGTGAAACCCAATGTATGTTCAAGTGCTCGTGGCAATAGAACTACATTAGTCATCGATTTATGGCCTACCTTCTGTAAACTTCTCCCAAAATAGGTTCAGTTTCCCATTGTTTAGTTGTGTCACCATTGTGTACTCTCCTAAGTACTACAATTTACAACTTAGAAAGAATAAGTAAATAACAAAGCTTACATAGTTTACTGGTGAGGCCTTTTCCTTGAGCTCCTCACCAGAATGACTACATAATTACATTCTCAATAAACAAAAGAAAAGGGATAATCAGCAGGATGTTACATCCTTTCCCCCTTAGAATTAACACCGTCCTCGGTGTTGGAAGTCTTTTGTCTCTTCATCTTTGATCTTTACTCGATCTTGAATTTTTTGTTTTTTGTTTTGTGAGATGCTATCGTTCATAACCTGCATTTTAATGCAACAAAATCAGATCTCCGAAATTATTCAGTAAAACTTATCATCAATTCCATAATCAAACTCAAAAACATAAACGATGAGTCCTCTTTGCAACACAACATTTGCAATTCATGGAACGTCTTTTAGTCTTTGTTTGTGCCTTTTTATCACAAGCACACATAATCCAGTGCTCCAATAATGTAGATTGTTAACTTAATCAAAACACATCATTCTTTTCATCTAAGAGATTCTTGCCTAACACCGCAGTGCTCATACAACAACCCTTTCAGAAATTTTTTGCCTAACACCCCAGTGCTCACACAGCAATTCATTTGGAGATTTCTTTCCTAACACTTCAGTGCTCACGCAGAAATACTTTCTCCCATGCATACTAAGCAGCGTCCTGCCTCCCGCATATGCATTCTCTTATAGTTTGCCTAGGTCTTTACAGCTCGCCTATTCCTTCGAGAATCCTAGCAGCTGTCAACTCCCTGATCTCTAGGGAGTGTTTCAGTGCCCTTAACGCACTTTTACATAAATCCCCTCAAGCCTTCTCGCTTGAGTCCAGGAATCTATTTCCCCTCAAGCCTCCTCGCTTGAGTCTAGGAAAATCTCATTCAAATTCATCAATTATTTCGTCATATTACATTTTGTAACCATACAATTTCTCTGACCAATTTGGTCTAGTTCTTTATTCAATAATAATTAACAATAATAAAAGCTGCAATGTGGATCTTTCATCCTCACCCCTTTATTGTACCATGCATAATATATTAAGCTTTTGTCTTTCAACAAGTTCCACCGAGTTTTGGCCATCTGCCAAATTCAATTGTTAGTAACACTTTATATAACAAAATCAAATATTTGTAAATAAGAAAATCATTCATTCTTCATACTACAATATCCATACTTGATCATCTGAAGTAAACGTTTTCTCCTTCCAAAGCATAACTAACTAACTTAATAGGATTACATAATTCCTTGAACATGAAATAATATTCTTCCTATGATGACCCATGGACATTATGATTTCTTAACCTCGAATGTTATCCTTCACCATTTCAAACACACTTCCTATTTTAGTTATACAACTTCTCTTAGTATATACTAACATCACATAGGAATAACCACTTTTCTAAAACATACTTGCATACCTTATAATGATAACCATATACCTTTGTAAGGGTGACCGCATATCTTCTTATTATAAGATCCTCATATGTCAAGGTACCAGTTTACCTGTATCATCACATATTAGTATTACACTAAATATCACATGAATCTATATATCCCATTTTTACCTCTTGACTGTTGTAGTGATGTGTGGGAATATAACATTCTGCTCGACCACAACATTAAATGTGTTAGTCGAAAAAAAAAATGTAATTAAATCATAAGAGCAATCATGCATAAAACATATGTCAATCATCACCTTGACTTGTTTCATAAAAGCTTATACATCAATTACTGTTAAATATTACTTCTGATCTATCATGTAAATTCCATGATATTAAAGGTTTTCCTTAACTCCTAATGCGAATATAAAGCAGTCATTATAAAGACATCAGAAAATTAAAGTGTCATGTATTACCATTCCGTGGCGGTTCTAGATTTCCAATACCTTTATTCATACAACAACACATACTCATCATTAATTACATCTATGCATTCATTATGTGAACAACATGATTAATTATAATTTTATCTCTTAACCAAAATAATCATTTTGACAACACATATAATTGTATGTGGCAACAAATCATCATAAATCATGATCTCATAAAAGTATAGCTTTTATTACTACCAACTTTTATTACTACCACTCATAGTATCCCAACATCCATGAAGATGAGATCATGCATTTCCATCATATATTCTATTATTTACCCAACTTTTCCCTCGCAGTCATAGGGGAAAATTTTCAAACTCTCTTAGATTTGCAGGTTAACAGAATCTAGACTAGAAAGTTTACACTTCTTGTGGAAGGTTAGTTTAACATAAGTAACAAACCCATAATTTCTTATTGTTATCCCTTAAAAAAAAATAGAATTTATGTTAAGGAACAAAATCTTAACATCAACATAACTATGCTTCTTAATTATTAAGGAATATTTTAAATATACCAGTTAGATATTCATTCATGTTGACTGCTTCGGCTGTATGCATTTTACCAGAATTTACTAGTTATGTCAACATTATAATTTATCATTCAAAGTGGCTTTATATATGAAAGGAACTTGACAGTTCCTAACATAATCAAAACATTAGACCATCTTCTTTAGTCAAATATTAGCATATATAATTACTTTATAAAAGACTTAACATATATAAGTTGCTTATATTATCTATCTGAATCTCATATTCAGAAATCCTGACGAATGGGTCAATAAAATTCGATTAGTCAGAAACAATCAACAAAATGTATCAACCCTATTCTCCCATATGACACGTTTACTGAAACTAAGAGATATCCACTCCTAAGAATAACAATAAAGGTAGAGAAGGTAATAAGTATTTAAGACGAATTATCAAATCAACAGATTTAGGAGAGTTCCTCAGTTTAGCACATTCACAACTAGGATGACTTTCAATATACGAAGACTCATTCCACAAAACCTTAACCGTTATCATTCTAAAGACTATTTTCTCGTCGTCCAATGAATCTAATTGTAAAGTAGGAGGATATATTCATCAGCTAATATTTACCAATAACAGATCATTCATCTCCATAATGAAACATATACTATCCTTGTGGAGAATGGTTTCGAGACAGGGGAGGAGCGTCTTTAAGAGCATAGAGGGAGACTCCCGAGGGGCCAAAGGACCTGACGTTGTGCAAGTATGCAGGGAATCTCTTCCACACGCAAGGAAAACGTGGTTTGGGGAAATCGAATGAGCTCGCTGTGAGAAGATACAGGATCCCCTGCAGCTATGGGATGTCACATCTCTGAAGAGCACCATCTATGCTTAAAATGCTTTGAGCCAGCTCGACACCTTTATTTGCTTCAATGTCTGCTTGCTTATTCAGCACACGAAGCACATGGTAAAATCTGATCTTATGGAATTGATTGCTCACCTGAAGGATTCTTTGATAGATATGGCGTAGTTTAATATTCGGAGGGACCTTCTTTGTTATGAGGGCACTGATAAGAATCCCGGAGTCCCCAAGGACTGTTAAATTGCTAATTCCTTTAGCACGCGCAAGATTTAAACCTTGCCATAGACTGCAGAATTCAGCAGTGTTGTTAGACTCAATTCCAAGGCCCCAGGCATAATTGGTGATAGTGATCCCACTAGCTGATCTGATTACTCCTCCGGCACCTGCAGGGCCTGGGTTTCCTTTCGATGCCCCATCAAAGAAAAGGCAAGGCTCATTCAAGGAGGTTTCCCAACGTCTGAATTCGGCTTCCTCAAGTCTAATTTCCCAATTCTCTGACTGTGGAACACGGCAAGTGGCACGAAGTGGAAGGTTGGTCATTAGCAGACTTAACCAACTTATCTCCTCTTGCAGAAGCTGGGCGGAGTTTTTTAATGAACTATTGCAATCCAGGGCTTCTCTAAGAATGGCTCTAGCCTTCACTGCAGTTTTCCAGGGAGGGGATTCATGACTCCAGAAAATTCTGTTGTTTCTCTCAAGCCATAGTTTCCAGCAGATGGCTTTTGGAAGCCATTCCCAAGCAGTTTGAAGCAGATTCTTGTTGTTTAGCTTGAAGGGAGACAGGGACTTCCAATTGGAGAAAAGGTTTTGAACAGTTTGGGGCAGGATAGTGGCATAGTTAAGGCTCATAGCATGGAGCCAGACTTCATTAGCATAGGGACACTCCAGCATGATGTGATCCATAGTTTCTTCATGGCATTTACAGAGGGGACATCGGGAGGGTCCTTCCATTCCTCTTCTCTTGAGGTTGTCACCAGTGAGAATACTCTTATGGGCTAAATACCAGCAGAAGATATCAATTTTCGGGATGAAATGTTTGGACCAGATAAACTTCCAGATAGTTGGGTTTGGGGCAGCATAGGGGATGGCCTGTATATCTTTGTAGCCTTTAGCAGTAGTATAAACTCCAGAAGTTCCCCAACACCGTCTATCTCTGGAGTCCATCTTGGAGGGGGACTTACCTTGGAGGAGGTCAATCAAAGCATCTGCTTCAGAGTTCAGATCAGGAGGAAAGTGGCCTAAGTCCCAACCTTTCCATATATCGTCCTCCCAGACAGAAAGGTCCCATAGTGTGGTGGAACCTTTGTCAAGAAGCCAGCTTTGGATGTTACTGATATCCGAATTAGAACCAATGGGGGGGTTCCCCAGGATAGAGTCTTCCCAGACGTTGATTGAGATCCCATTTCCAGGGATCTAGTAAAGTTTGTTTTGGAAAGGGACCAGAGCTTTTATGCATAATTTGTAGATTGGAGAGCCCTTCCCAGGGGGAGGTTTCCGGTCCAGGCATCTTTTCCTCTGTTGAGGGAAATATTTTTTGCGGAGGACTTCTTTGCTCCAGCTAGTTTTTCCTGAAATCAAATGCCAGAGTAACTTAGCTCCCAAAGCAATATTTTGGGTTGTTAAACTTCTCACCTGGAGACCACCTTCATCCCGGGGCTTTTTAATCTTTTCCCAGCTGACTAGATGGATTTTATTCCCATTCCCTTTACCTCCTTCCCAAATGAATTTTCTGAGCAGCCCTTCAATCTTGTTAACTACTGAGCAGGGAGCAAGCAGAATAGAGGACTGGTAAATAGGCATGCTATTAAGAATAGATTTGATGAGAGTAGTTTTACCTGCAAGATTGAGCCAGCTGGCCCCCCATTTTTGGATTTTGCGTTTGAGCTTGTCAACAATGGGTTCCCAGTCTACTGAAGTGATTTTGTTTTTACAGATGGGGATTCTGAGATAAATGAAGTTGTTCCAATCTTTGGTACCTTCCATCCCCAACGTTCTGATGATGTTCTTAAGCTCCCTGGCAGCACAATTCCAGCTGAAGATTTTGCTTTTTTGGAAGTTTATTTTGCTTCCTGAGACTTTTTTGTATAACTCCAGTTCTCTTTTGAATTGCTCCGCAGAATGGACAAAGGCTCCTCCCAGAAGCAGAGTGTCATCAGCGAATTGGGCATGGTTAATGTCCCTGACATTGTTCACTATTCTTAGCCCCGGAAGCATGTGGATGTCTTGACTGAGGTTAAGTTGATAGCTGAGGATAGAGGCCTGGATAGCATAAAGAAGGGGAGAGAGCGGACAGCCCTGCCTTAATCCTCTAGAGGCTTTGAAGAAGCAAGTAGGCCTACCATTTACTAGAGGGGCGATCCAAGGGTCCCCCACACATCCTTTGATCCAGTTTATGAAATTGATGGAGAAGCCGAATTTAGCCATAACAGCAAACATGAATTCATGTCTGACACGGTCAAAGGCATTGGCTAAGTCGAGTTTGATGACCATGCCTTTTTCCTTACGCTGGTTGCTAGAGTAGATTGCTTCTTGGACGAGAATGATGTTATCCAGGATTTTCCTACCTTTGATGAATCCTACTTGATTCTCCGGGATGATCCGAGGGAGCATTCTTTTCAGTCTGGAGGCAATGATCTTAGTAATAAGTTTGTAGCCCATATTGCAAAGAGAGATGGGCCTGAATCGGTTGAAGGTATTGGCTCCTTTTTCTTTTGGGTTCAGGGCTAGGAAAGAGGAGTTAGTGCTGCCTCCCAGCTTGCTGGTTTTCTGGGAGTGCCGAACCATTTTGAGGAGATCATACTTAATAATTGCCCAGCAGCAGATGAAGAATCTAGTTGTAAAGCCATCTGGGCCCGGCGCGCTATCAGGTTTCATAATAGAGAGAGATTTTTTAACTTCATCCATGGTGATAGGCGCGGTCAGGAAGTTATTATCCTCCGAATTGATGAGCTGAGGGATGAGGTCGAAGGGGTGGGAGGTGACGTCGAGAGGCTCTTCAATAGGGGCTGTGAAGAGTTCAAAAAAAGTTTCCACTGCTGCTCTCTTGATGCCTTCAACATCTTGGATCAGTTCTCCCTCAAACTGAATTTCCGAGATAGCTTTGTAATTCTTCCAAGCCTCTGCTTGTTTGTGAAAGAATTTTGTGTTTTTGTCTCCACTCAAAAGCCAGAGGTTACGGGATTTTTGACGGTGGAACTCTTCTTCAATCCTACAGGCAGAGAAGAAGTTTTTTTGCAGGGTTTCTTCCTTAATGAAGAGCAGATCAGACGCAGGGGAGGAATCAACTATGGCTTGATGCGTTTCTAGCTCAGCTTGGGCAAATTCTCTGTTGGAAGCCGGAGAGGGTATATTTTTGGCCCAGGCTTTAAGGGCGTATTTGAGTCTTTTAAGTTTGGATTCCCAGATAAATGAGGGCGAGCCAGAGAGGTGGGCATTCCAAGAATCAGCTACAGTTTGCAGAAAGTCATCCTGTTGAATCCAAATTGGACTGAACCGGAATGGGATTGGTCCAAGATTTTGATCAGCAGCAAGATCAAGCATGATCGGCTTGTGGTCAGAAGTGCAGTGAGGGAGGATTTTGGAAGAGGCTAAAAGACCCAAATCGAGAAAGGAGGAGTGGACAAGGAAGCGGTCAAGCCTTGCTACAACATGGCCTGGCCCATTTCTTTTGTTTGTCCAAGTAAAGTTACCATTGAAGGGCTTGATGTCAAGCAGATCCCAGCCAAAGATGATGTCTTCGACCCATTCTCTTGAGGGATCTCTAAACGGATTTCCTCCTTTCTTTTCATTAGCCGCCAGAGTAACATTCAAATCTCCAGCTATAATAATATTTTCTCTGTTCTGCAGCTGAAGAAAGGATTCAAGAGTGCTCCGGCACTCTTTTTTTTCCGCATGCAAAACAGGAACATAGAGATTAAAGAGGCTTACCTTATGTCCAGATTGCTTGTGGTTCAGTTTGGTGAAGACCCAGTGAACAGTTTGTTCTTCTGCTTCAATATCATATAGAAAAGGATCCCAGAAGGTGGCTATTCCTCCTAAAGCACCTCTTGAGTTGTTGCCAATACCAGTGCATTTTTTCCAGAATCTTTTCCCAGTTTGGAGGGCAGCAATCTCCTCCATTTTAGTTTCCTGGACAAGCAGAATCTCTGGCCTATGTATTCGGATTAGATCTCTCATTGCAGTTTCCTTCAGGGTAGAGCCAAGCCCTCTGCAGTTCCAGGAAATGTATTTCATTAAGCGTTGTGGGGGGAGGGTTTGGCCTCTTTAGAGGCCTGGAATGTACCTTTTTTTGAACGGGTATTCATGATGCCTTTTAGAGTTTTTTGAGAGCCTTCGAGGACTTCAAGATAAGTAGCTTATTCTCTTTGTTTCTTTTTGGATTTCCTTCCTCTTGGAGTTTTGATAGGGATGGAGTAGAGACCACTTGAGGATGTCTCTTCCTCAGTTTCTTCACCTGGATCTGAATCTTGCATCAGAGGTTCTTCATTAACTTCTTTGGGGGATCCTGGATTATCAGCTCCTGCTTGAGGTTGGGATAGTTCCCCTGGCTCTAGTTGAGCTGCGTTCAGGGATCCAGTCTCTTTCCTGTTGGTTTGCTTGGTCGGCTGGAGCTCATCATTTGTTGTAGATTGCTTCTTCTCGTTTGGATTGGGCTCCTGAAGTTCTTTGGGGCTTGAAACCATGATTGGATCATCTTTTGAGGCTTCGCTGGGGGGCTTATTTGAGCTTGAAGGTTGATTTTGCATGTCCATTGTGGTCCTTTCAGGATTCTTTGGATTTGCTTTGCCTTTCTTGACTTTTTGCCATCCTTCTTCATCTTCCGAGATCTGATTTTTTGGACAGTTTCTTTGGAAGTGACCATGTTCATGACATTGGTGGCATTTGAATGGGATCTGTTCGTAGTCAAGCTTTTGGTAGTATATCCAGTCTCCAACTTTGAGTTTAACAGCTTCAGGAAGGCCTGCTTAAAGGTCAAGATCGACACATATTCTGGCACATGAGTATTGGCCCTTGTTATCGGCTTTGTCAATGTATTTTCCTAGGGTGTTTCCAATTTTTTCTAGGGTAGGAGTGTTCCAGCAGTGGACTGGGAGATTAGGGAGTCTTACCCATACGGGAACTTCTTTCGGCACATCAGTTTCTGCATTGAAGTCAGGCGTCCATCTGTTGAGGTACAATCCTTGAGGTCCCATGAAGTATGGACCGTTTCTGAAGATCAGATCTCTGTCTTCTTGGGATATAAACTCAAAGATGAAGAAGCCTCGGCCAACGGGGTAACAGGTGACACTATTCTTAATCTGGGGTCTCCAGTTCCGTTGGATCCAGTCGTCTGTGGTCTTGGTTGATGGCCAAAGCCCCATAAACTGGCCAACCAGTCCCCTATCAGCTAGAGCCAAAGCAACTTTGATGGGGATATCACAAGGCAGGTCGATTTCAGGGATTGAGTCGAGTTTTTTGATGAATTTCGGGACGACAGGAACCTTAGGATTGGATCCAAAGGGGCGAAGGAGCCAGTTGAAGGCGTCGGAAGCAGATGAAGAGGTGGGAGGGGGGAGCCCTCCCTCAATCGTAGGCATGGCGCCTGAGCTAACCAGAGCGGCGGCTGCGAGCCAGCTAGGGCACGGCCATCAAACGCAAGCAGTGGCCATCCAAAACATTATCTCAATGGGATAATTATTAGGCACATAAATCCCATAAACCCTACATATCTCAATGGGATAATTTCTTATTGTTATCCCTTAAAAAAAATAGAATTTATGTTAAGGAACAAAATCTTAACATCAACATAACTATGCTTCTTAATTATTAAGGAATATTTTAAATATACCAGTTAGATATTCATTCATGTTGACTGCTTCGGCTGTATGCATTTTACCAGAATTTACTAGTTATGTCAACATCATAATTTATCATTCAAAGTGGCTTTATATATGAAAGGAACTTGACAGTTCCTAACATAATCAAAACATTAGACCATCTTCTTTAGTCAAATATTAGCATATATAATTACTTTATAAAAGACTTAACAGATATAAGTTGCTTATATTATCTATCTGAATCTCATATTCAGAAATCCTGACGAATGGGTCAATAAAATTCGATTAGTCATAAACAATCAACAAAATGTATCAACCCTATTCTCCCATATGACACGTTTACTGAAACTAAGAGATATCCACTCCTAAGAATAACAATAAAGGTAGAGAAGGTAATAAGTATTTAAGACGAATTATCAAATCAACAGATTTAGGAGAGTTCCTCAGTTTAGCACATTCACAACTAGGATGACTTTCAATATACGAAGACTCATTCCACAAAACCACAAAACCTTAACCGTTATCATTCTAAAGACTATTTTCTCGTCGTCCAATGAATCTAATTGTAAAGTAGGAGGATATATTCATCAGCTAATATTTACCAATAACATATCATTCATCTCCATAATGAAACATATACTATCCTTACCTACAAACAATGTTGCGCCATTATAATGCTTTCACCAAATGAAACATACTTACTTGCAATTCAATGATGACTTGTAAGCTACATGTTGTCGATCCGTTGAAATGAAATTTTTTTATTGCGTCTTGTGTCGCCGGTTCGACTAACTCATATATATTTTCCCCAACTAAGCCCGAGTGTTTGCAACTTGTGCTCTGATACCATATGTAACATACCCAATCTGACGAAGTTAGTAATATAGTGCATTTGAAAAAAATTTCTCCTCATTAGAGATCTACACTATGTTATTTATTTGGGTTAGGGACCAATAGTCCGTGAACCTCTTAATAAAAAATTAGTTAAACATTTGTTACAACCGTCCTTGCAATCATTCAACTTTTAAACCTTACTTACCTTATACAAAGGTCTTAGTCAGTGATTTACATAATATAGATTCCCTACCACATATAAATAACCATAACCCATTTCTTTTATCTTAAATGGAATGATTGTATGGAATGGAAAAACATTTCATCGACACGCTGATTATAGCAATAAATTTCTTCAAACAACTATATACATTAATGCTTCCTCTAACATACTACTCATATGTGAATATCATTATCTCTAACTTCAACATTTTCATACAACCATTCATCAATTTATCACTCAATCATCAATTAAAAGCACAACACATAAACAAACAAAATGGAGACCATATGTACATGTGGTTCACCCAATCTATGGGCTACGTCCACAAAAAGTTATATTTTGTTCTATTACTTCAAATAGAGACATTACAATCTGCCACATAATTATGGCACTAATAACTTTCCACCTTCTCGAAGACCCTCTCTTTTGGAGATCTCTTCCGAGACATTCGACACTGCATCAATGCCTAATCTCAACAATATCACCAATTCTTAGTAACATAATTATAAGGATTCTACAATGATATGTCAGCAAAGTTAAACCCAACTTTGGTGCATTTATTCTACAAAAACGTATTTGTAGCCAGTATAATAGTGCAATGACCAGGTCATATAAAAAGACCGGCATATATATATATATATACACCATAAGTAAGTCAAACAAGAAAAGGACTCTCAAGTCCTTATCCCATAATTCTGTACAATACTACTAAATGTTTTCTTGTAAGGATTTAACATAACTACGGTCTATCATTAATTGAGTACCCGAACAAATTCATGATGGTAGAAACCCAGCGAAAGTCTCAGTTCAAGCTTTCGATAGGAAAATAGAGGATACAGAGATAATATAAAGAGGCTGCAAACTACACATGGATTCCTATAAATGCGAAAGGCGGGGATATCAAAGTGTGACTACCACCAAAATCTATTCTGCTCCTAGTACAAGAGATACATAGCTAACTATAAAGACTACATCCAAGGTAACACCGAATCATAAATAAATCACATTTATAAAAATCATGATAGGGGTAAACCCTGTACTACCACCATGCGTTTAGGAAACCCATTCGCAAGCAAGAACTCAATGGAAAAACAAACAAAGAATAAGCCTAACGCTATCTTTTCTAGGGATCAAGCTTTAGGAGGCCTTCCTCTCCCATATACACAACCTGGGTTCTCATTATCCAATCATATAATGCAGGACTATGATTAAAGTGTTGTCCATCTATGGGATATCAATCCACATACTTAAAGAAGTCCCATTTTCAGCTAACTTAACCAATATGAAAAACACTTCCGTTTTGGCAATAAAGATCCTGTATCACACAGATCTACGCCTAAGTTTAATCCAGAGAGGATACGATTTAGTTTCGACAAATAGAGAGCCTGCATCAAACAGATCTATACCTAATCTTTAAACAAAAGAGGTTTGCGATTTCAAATTACCAACTGGGAGTTATCTGCGATTTCCCAGTAGAGATCACTAAAACAAGGAATCGTAACCCATGAATTGAATAACACGAAAATCCTGAATATACCACGATCCACGATTTTCAGCGATTTAAATGAGCATAACCACCCAGATCTGGCATACGGTAATAATGTACAGCAACCAAATATGATCTATCAATTTTTCACTAAGCAATCATTCAACATACAGACCGATGTTGGCGTTCTAATCTATGCACAGCCAGGGTGATATAGACACTGTTTTAATACAACAGAAAGACCTAGCGGCTCATGTACAAAAAAACATAAATGCATTTCCCATATCGCCACAGAGATCTTGATCATACCAAGATCCACGATTTCAGCGATTTAAATGGGCATAACCACCCAGATCTGGCATACGGTAATAATGTACAGCAACCAATCTGATCTATCTCATCCACAACTGATGCTCTACGATTTGGCTTCAACAACCAGTAACCACGATTTAGCAATAGATAACAATAATAAAACTGGAAACTATACTTTGGCAATCTATCTCATCCACAACTGATGATCTATGATTTGTCAAGTAATAAAACAATCTAGGGATCCACTAGTGAATATCTATCAAATTTCAATGTTTCAAACCTTCCAAGCGTTTACGGATCTAAGCTTTAGATGACATTGTTGTCCAACAATTCCAATGAAACGAAATGGGTCAGACCACTATAATATTTATAGGACAATGTTGTCCGCCACTTCCAAAGAAAAATATAGAGAAGGGAGATTACCATAATCTCTACAGAACTTTACTGTCCAACACAACCATTTTAAACAATTTTAAATAAAAACTTATCTGAGCATTCAGTTGGTACTATGATCGCCCTTCCAGCTAAGATTTGGCCGTTCTCGATATGAGAATTACCCTAGCCTCAATCGCAATGAACCCGTGAGAACGCTCTGATCTTCCCTGTAGAGGAAATTGATGCCATACCTGCCAATACTGGAGGCAACCACGACCCATTGCATAGTAATCCATCGAATCTAGTCCAAGCATGGGTTAGACGAACCTCGTATCGGGATCTCCCTTAGAGTATATTTTTCTTTTCCCCTTTTCATCCAACTACCACCGTGTGTCCATTCTTTCCCTCTCCCCCTCTCTTTGTAGAGTCCGCCACTAAATTTAGGGAGGTTTTCCTGCCAGCTCATGGAGACCAACTCCCGTAAGATAGGCAAATAGGTGCCAAATGGGGTCGATACCCACACTATCTCCCCTTCAGGATCTGTTTAACATTAAATATTAAGGAGGGATGCCTATCCCAAAGCCACGACTAACAGTTTGTGAGTAGTGGTAGGCTTAAGCTAGGCAATGATAATCCCGTAAGGTATACATATATAGTGGAAGGTATATGTATAGTGGGGGCATGAAAAAAAAAAACTCAAATGCTAAATAGCTAGATGAACACGCATCCATCCTTGGCTTGGATAGAAAATGTCCAAAAGTATTTCTAAGAAAAACGCCATTTATTGTATACTTTTATTTCATACTTATTATGATGAGGCTCTATTACGGTTTACTCATCACAAAGAGTCTTTTCCCTTCCTTAGATACTTCTGGATGAAAGTATTTCGCTATTTTGAGTTGGAAGTTAGTCGCTTAGTTTTATTAGGACCATTAATTAGGTAATAGTCATCTTCTTACTTAAGGATAAGTTCCATACTTAATAGTAGATGGTGCCGAGCATCCAACATCCTCAATCTATTTCGACAGTACTCAGTAGTTTAAGGTCAACACATAAACTTCCCCCTTTTATACACACACACACACACACACACACACACATATATATAAATATATTTATACACGAATACTTATTGTATACCATAATTTATAAAGACCTAACTTATGAAGAAGTCCCTTCTTCTATCATTATTTTCCTTCTCATACATAATTACTTGGCATCAGTTTGCCAGACTAAGAACACAAGGGTATCCCAAGGGATTTCCCAAATGGTTCATAGTAATAGTTAACATACTGCTAACCATTAGATCTTAGGAGTCCACAATGCTCTTTGACCGGTAAGGCATTTTAGTATCTTTTTAAGGTAAGTTCAAAATTTCTAAGTGATCTTCAGTGAAACCCAATGTATGTTCAAGTGCTCGTGGCAATAGAACTACATTAGTCATCGAGTTATGGCCTACCTTCTGTAAACTTCTCCCAAAATAGGTTCAGTTTCCCATTTTTTAGTTGTGTCACCATTGTGTACTCTCCTAAGTACTACAATTTACAACTTAGAAAGAATAAGTAAATAACAAAGCTTACATAGTTTACTAGTGAGACCTTTTCCTTGAGCTCCTCACCAGAATGACTACATAATTACATTCTCAATAAACAAAAGAAAAGGGATAATTAGAAGGATGTTACAGGCATCTACCTCTACACCTACTGTTGGACCTAGCAGTACAGCCAATTTAGTGCCACCTCCTGCGTTTCAACCGTTATATCAGATACCCAGTACTCTGATTTCCACACCCGCTGTAGGGCCAAGTGCTTCTTCAATCGTGCCTGTCATGAGTACCATGACCGCACCGTCTACGTCAGCTACCACTGGTTTCAATACCTTTGCAGGTCCCAACCTGAATCAATGTAATATGCCTGTAGGTAATGTCCGTTTTTCCTTATTTTTAGGAGGAGGGGGTAACATTTTTAACTAGCAATACAGCAGGGCTAACACCCAGCCACAGTGGACGAACCCACAGAGCACTAACCCACTTTCATATGGGTGGGGAAATTTCAATAATACTTTCGTGCAACAACAGATGGCAGGGAGAAACCCCTACCAACAAGTAGCTGGGGGCAACCCCTATCAACAGATGGTAGGTGGAAACCCCTATCAGCAGATGGCCGGGGGAAACCCTTACCAACAAATGGTTGGGGGTAACCCCTACCAGCAGATGGCTGGGGGCAACCCCTACCAGCAGTTCACGGGTCAAACCATGGGTGGTTCCCCTTTTTCGACCCCAGCTTATCAAGTACCGTCTTACTAGCCTCGTTTACCATTTCTGGCAACTTTAAATTTGCCAGATCTTTCCAAAATTACCAACGATCCAGTGTATCATAACGCTACATGGCCACCAGTTCCTACCAAGTTACCTTCTGACATTCCAAAGTTCGAAGGCAAACCAGGTGAAGACCCTGGTGACCATGTCACTACTTTCCATTTATGGTGTTCCTCGAACTCATTAAATGAAGATTCCATTAGATTGAGACTGTTCCAAAGGACTTTAACTGGTGCTGCAGCCAAATGGTACATTGAGTTACCTGCAGCTACATTCTCTAATTTTGGGGATCTCGCGACTTTTTTTTTGAATCACTTTCAACTTCCTGTTCGGTATGATGCCGGAACAGACCTTTTGTCTACATTTAGGCAAAATAAAGCCACTCATTTATCTGATCACATTCAGGAGTGGCGAAGACGGAAGAGGCTCATTAAGGCCAACATACCTCCAAAATTCCTTCTTGAGTGATATTTGAAATCACTCCTTCCATACATTTCTAAGGAAGTAGCTACGTCTGGAGTGTCTAACGAGGAAGAAGCCATCCTACGGACCCAGCAGTTAGATCTCGTTTACGCACAATCCGAGTTACTGTATGAGATCATACCTGATGCACCGCGATCGAATACCAATCTGAGTAGACCTAAACCTGGACCACATGCTGACAGCATAGTGGGTTCAATTGACTCTACAGCTTTCGAAGCATTGACCAAACAAGTTCATGCCTTATCTGTCAAACAATCGACTGCAGAAGTTTCTTCCGTCACAACCTCTCCTACTTCTGAACCTGTCAACCAGGTTCAGAACAATCAAAAGGGCCCTCAGCAGCCCAATAACAAAAAGAAGGGCAAGAAAGGAGGGGGGAACCATCAGAAGCCCAAAAAAGAGAATGCCGAAGAGGGTAACAAAGAGAAAAAGAAGGTTAAGTTCCCTTGTAAACTTTGCAAGCAGGACCACCTTACTCACCAATGCCCTCTACTTGAAGAAGCCCAGAAGCTATTAAGAGAAAATAAGCCTGCCGTACTGAAAGATCCATTCCCTAAGGGGCGGAGCTCAGCTTCTGGAACCTCCAACACTGGGGGCACTACACATGCTACGGTTGATCAAACTTGTATTAAAATGGTTAATTTGGATGCACTCTTACAAACGAGAGCCAGGAATTATACCTCGGACGCATAGAAAAAGGATAAAGAGATTCCATAATCCTCCACTCCACTCCACATACCTGTGGACCCAATGCCCAAGATCCCAAAAGGTGTCTTGAAAAGGGCATCGCACAATCCCAACACTCGGGCCGCCTCCAACTACAATGTGGTTGAATATTTAGCCCAGACCCCTTGTGCCATGTCTACCTTAGAAGTCTTGCAAAGTTGTCCTTTACAACGGAATGCACTTCTGGCAGCTATTGGAAGTATGGAATCTTCTAACCTGTCTGCGCGATTTGATATGGCTGATATCAAATACCAGTTTCCCTACCACATTTCTCTTCAGATTGAAGTCGTCCATGGCCCAATGACCATCAAACGAGCTGTAGTAGATGAGGGCGCATCGACCTGCGTAATGTCAATTTCCTGTTGGAAAGATTTGGGTTCCCTTGAGTTAGCCCCTTCTAACACACTACTTACTGCATTTGATGGCAGGACTTTCTTCCCACATGGGGTTTTTCCATCATTTGATGTCACATTGGCCGGTAAGACAGTTGTTGTAGAAGTAGAAGTTCTGGACGCTCCGCTTGATTACAATATGTTATTAGGCAGGAGCTAGACATATGCCATGCAAGCTATTGCATTGGCAGTTTTTCGAGTTGTTATGTTCCCATTTGAAGGTAAGGTTGTTACAGTCGATCAGCTTTCTTTCACTTAGAGAAACAGCGAGACTTCTTTAGAGACCACAGTTCCCTTAGTTGATCAAACCGCCCCAGTTAGTGAGAGTTTAGGAGTAGGACTTTACGGGTCATTAATTGGCACTTTTGACCTACCGGCTCCTACCTTATTTGTTGGTTCTGAGGGATGTTCATCGTGTGAAACTTCCATGGTTAGTTTAACAACTGATCCTGGGTTTCTCCCAACTAATTCAAACCCCTTCGTGCCCACTCTCCTGTTGTAGAAGTAACCCACTTGGACTCATATCAAACTACAACAGAACATATATTGACTCCATTGGTGTCTGTTGAGTCAAATATGGATTGTGCTACTACTCAGTCACCCGACCCGACCCACTCTCTTGACAGTTTGGATACTACTTTACCTTATGAGGAGGAAATTTTAGAAGCCATGACCGACCTGGACCATCCTCATGAACATATAGATCCTAGGTCCTTCTTGATTCCCTTTCTTAACTTGATAGAGAGAGCCGAGTTTTATCCAACACCCAGTGGAAATGTTAATTTCACTTCTACTTCACAAGTTGGTTTTGTTGAAGAGAATAGATTGAATACCTTTCTGGTCAACATTTCCATTGGGGTCACTGAATTTTTTTTTATTGAAACGGGATGTTATCTCGATGAGATCATTCCGTATACCAATCTTTTCCGTGATTTCCATGACATCTTTGCCCGACCTCACGAGGAGGATCTAGGCATTGACCCTACCTGAAAAAGTATTACGCTTAGGATGACGTACTTTTTCTTGTAACATAGCTGTATATTTTTGCAAAGCTAGTTTTCTTTATGCTTGTTAGTTAATGTTATGTGTGTTTTTCATTTCGTGTACCAGATGTCAACCGAACATTTCTTAGGATTTGCTGATGGCGCTAGTCGCCACACCTGTCAGTTGGCTGCAGCAGCTTGGGTCATTTACTCACCCGCTGGCCAACTAGTCTCTTCGGGGGGGGTTTGTTTGGGTCCTACCACGAATAATGTGGCTGCATACAATGTAGTTATAGAACTTCTCCGAGATGCTCTCAGTTATGGCATTTCACATTTGGAGGTAAGACTTGACTCACAACTAATTGTATTTCAGTTAACAGGTGTCTACCAGATTAGAGATCCTGGATTGCTACATCAATTTCTACGAGTTAGACTATTGGAAAGACAGTTTGATTCTATTATATATGAACACATTCCAAGAAATTTAAACGCATTAGCTGATTCATTAGCAAACTATGTGTTAGACTGGCATTTGTATCATACACTTTCATAAACAACATCGCACACATAAAATTCAAACACATACATATGTAAATAACAGATACTGTATATAGCCAATACTGTATCAAAAAATATGAGTTTTGGATCACAAGTCTATCAAGTCATGTCATCAAAGTACAAAACTGGGCATAGTAGCCTCAAAAATATATACATAGAATGTATCCCTCTCCTATGGAGAAGGAGGGACCTCATCATCATCTACTGCATTGCAATAGCATATGACTAGCCTAGCTATCTTCTGCAGCACCCTAAGCCATGCCGGGGGCACCCCAACTACATCTTTCTGCATATCAATAGGTATCTGATCCATATGGCATGCAGGAAATTCATGAGTCAACCGACTCACTTTTCTCTCTATGGTCCCAAACATAGCATCTGCTGCAGTAATATCAGCTGGCCTCACAAAGATGGTAGGATGTCCCTCGGGATGAACAGGCCCAAGAAATGCATATGGCACTTGTTTAGCACTTCAAAATTCATTCATAAAAATCAAATACTTGAAAAGTTTGAAAAAATTAAATAATTCTAAAAAATTAAACATACGAATATCTCCCCAGGCTCCACCTGGAGGAAGCACCAGTTCTGGATCATGACGGAAATCCAATCCAGCATATGGAAACTGCTCGAAAGCGGTCACTTGCCTCTCCCACCACTTCCATAAATCATTAGTATGATAACAGTAGTGACTTTCCCCACCACCCTGGCGGAGGAATATGTCACCCCAATGGCCTAGTCTGGGGTCACGGGGGTTAACCTGAGGTAGAGGCATCCCCAAACTGATAGTAGGCATCCTCTCAAAGAATAAAGTACACAAAATGCTACCGTACCCAAAATTCTTCATTGTGCCAGATTCACAACTTGTCAATTGAGCTTTCATGCTCGCCAGTAAACTAGTACACCAATCATATACATGACCGTGTAAGCATTGTACACCAACATGCATAGAGTGCCTAGAATCTAGGTGTAGTGAGGCACTACCTACCACTCGGTTGATCATACTCACTATCACCTTCAAGGGGAGGCCTTCAATGGTAGAAATCAAGATTTGGCTTCCTAATTTCTCAACTCCAGCCACACAATATGAATTCACATACTCTTGCACGGACCTTATGCCCACATGAGAAGACCCTTTCAGATTTATTACATCTCCCCTCCATGAGAGACCAGTAATGAAATATATGTCATCAACTATAAGCTCCAAAGTTTTCCCACGGATGACAAAAGTATTGGTATCCACATCCCAGACTGAATAAGTCTTCGAAATAATTTGTTTAGGGCCCTCATGTTTACGGTTCGGTAAAAATTCAATAAACCGCATCTTTGGAGAGCGTGGAGAGTGGCCAGGTCTTGCATGGCCAGCCTATCCATGTCCTCATGTTCTCTCTCCCTCCATTGAAGAACCATCCTGCACAAAAAAGTGACATTTTTTTAGTCTCGGTGCTTGCTTTTAGGTTTTCAGGCTTGAGTGCTACTGTGTATACTACACAGTAACGTATGGGTGCTACTCTGTTTGAGCATAGTAGCGCTCATCTCCTTTACACGCTACTGCTATTGTTACACAGTAGCGCCCAGTCAGTAAGAGTTGTGAGCATTGCATGGCAAGCAATTAGAAGAACGACGTTTGGATGCTTGATTTGATCGCCACAGAGATTTGAAAATGCCAAAGGTTGCCCCAAATCTTTGCCCTACAAAAAAACAAATTGGAAATTGATTTCTAAAATGAAAATATATATATGAATTGGATTTTAATTTTTTACCCACCATTGTTTAGTTCTCTATAGTTTCAAAATTCTTATCAAAATCACCTAATTGATCAATTGAAACATACATATGGTGTAATACTAATCCAGCTCGCATTTTTCCTTAATTTTTTGTAGGATCGATCTCCTAAGTTTAAAAATTCTCGATGTTAGACCTTGTCAACTAGTTGATAGTTCAAATTCATATATCATTCGAGATTTTTTGTCGCATTAACTAATATTTTGTTGAATACCTAGTTTTGGCAGAGTATGAAGCTATGATCCCAAAAGATGACCTTTAAGTCATTTTAAGCTCTTGTTTGGAGTATTTAAACCTAAACAAGATTGCCGAGCAAACTTGTCCTCTTCAAGCTCGTTAAACTAATCGAAGGCTCATCCACTCAGGTATAGAATTATCCCTTTTTCGGGCCTAGGTGGATTAATTACGGAAAAAGTATACTCTAGGTATACTTTTGTATGCGCTAGAAGAGTTCTTTTCCCTTTGTTTTATACTTTTTTGGGGGAGGAGACTAACTGCACGAAAAAGGACCTTTTGGAGCCTTTCTTTAGGGTTTCCAGGCTCTCTAAAGATGAAAATACCAAGCGAGCATTCACCCACTCGGGCTCGATGTGAAATCCACAAGAGGGTAAGTAGAGGACTGTTTAAGTTTTTCAACTCTATAAACAAGAAAACACCGCCGAGCACAGACCAATACGGGCTCGATATAAAATCCACGGATAGGTGAAAAGAGGATTGTTTAAGTTTTTTAGACTCTATAAACAGGAAAACATCGGCGATCATTAATCTGTTTGGGCTCGATACTAAAATCCACGAGCAGATATATGGAGTTATTGTTTAAGTTTTTCAGACTCCTTAAAATTGAAAACACCGGCGAGCAAGAATAGATCTCGGCTCGATATTAAAATCCAGAGATCAGTAATATAGAGTAATCTTCTATCTCTTCTTTGAACTCTGTAAACAATGAAGAAGGTCCTGAGTCTTCCTCCCATGGGCTCGTTAAAATTTTTACATGGTTGGATCTATTGAGTTTTCATTCTTTCTTGGACTCATTAAAACAACAAGAAAGGTATTCTTTTATCTAAAAAGAATAAGCGATGGAAAGATGTGTCATATCTTCAATGTCAAAGGCAGGTTAGTCAGTTCTATCCTTGAACACAGCACCTACTTGAGTCTATCTTGTCGGTTGGGTTTAGTTTTTTACCTCAGGGTGAACTTGATCTCCGAGTTGTTTACTCCCCCGGTTGGTTATTCTTCCAACCATATGGAGAGTCTGATAATGGCTCTTACATTTCAGGCTTATCATTTACCCCACTATGTCGGAAACTTCCTGAGTCACTTTGTGTCGTGCTCACTATTCAAGGATATACCCTGTGTCGTCCATTCTGCAGTTTACCTTGACCTCATGTGTCAGCCATCCTAGTGTCAGTCTTGTTACATATTATTCCATATCAACTCATACCAGTTGAGTGTTCCTCGAGTTGGATGATGGAGGATACCTTAATGACTCCCTTCCAAAGAACTTCTTCCCATTGACATCAAATCATTTTACTCTGGGAATGAAGTTTAGAGTTTCGGTTAGTACCTTGGAAATTGCAGTCACCAGTGGCAATTTTCCTCGCTGTTGAATGTTGAGAATACATCAATGTATCTTCTTCGACAGGATCCCCAAGTGTTCAACTCCAAGTCCATATATTCACACTTGGAGGACCGTACTCGGTACCTTGGGCCCCATCATGATTATCGGTGGAAGTCCTCACATTTGTTAACGATATACATCAATGACCGGTAATCAAACGATACCCCCCATGTTCGACTGTCAGCTCATCTATTCACATGGTCAGGGTTTGTACCTAGAGTTGTTTTGGATGAAGACCTTGGGATTTTGGATGACATTACCTTATTCTGTTATCACCCAAGTTGCGCAAGACTGAGCCTCACTTATATTCGGCTCTCCATGATACATAGATCCAGTTTGTTGTTATGGCTATGATCTCTCAGTTTGACATGGATCCACGCTTGTATTCCAAGTGGCCATGCTATATATACATCTCCTTGTTATGTATTGGAGATCATGTTGTATCACACTGCACATCTATATGATGTCAAAGATGTAATTTCTTGTTGACCTTGATCTTTGTTTCAGGTGTTCTTGTGACTTGTTTCTGTGGTTCTTTGCTCCTCCTCTGGCTTTGGATTATAATGTATTTCGGCCATTGTTTCCCTCTGACCTCACACATTAGGGGGAATCTGTTATAAGTCAAACCTGCACCTCTCCATCCATGATCACCTTGAGTTGTTGATCACACAAAAGGACAACTTGGATGGAGGAGCATGTTGACCCTAGATGAGACTTTGACTTACTCCATCTCCTGATAAGACTGGAAAAAACCCTAAAAATGTCATTCTGAGATATGAGTGCTACTCTACTTCAATAGACTAGCGCCTGTACCCTACTCCAGTGTGTAATAGTAGTGCTCAAGCCTTATCAGTGCTACTCCTCTTCAGCAGAGTAGCGGTCAACATTTAAAAAGTGATGAGCGCTAGTTTACAAGCACTATAATAGCGCCCTGAACACTACTTCACTGAGCAATAGTAGTGTACATCTCAAAAGATGATTAAAAAATAATTAATTTCACAAAGAGGATTAGTTGCAGTTGGTTTCCCAACTTCCCCAAATTCCTCCATAACCATCTCTCGACCTGAACTGCTTCTCTTGTCCTATAAATACAGGGAAGAATAAAGAGAGGGGTTAGAGACATGAATGTTATTAAGAGACTTTTAAAGAGAAGCTTGCATTGGAGGAGTTTATGCTCGAAGATATCCAAGCCAGAGAAGAGAAAGACCCCAAGATCAAGTTGTAGGAGCATGTCACAATGTCAGGTATATTTTGTAACATCAATTTCCATTTGACAATAAAAGGTTGAAGCGTCTTTCTTGTCCCAAATTAAGTGTTCATTGAAGTGATATACTTGTTTGGATTTGTTTTGGTTAATATTAGATGTTTAAATTGCTTTGTCTTTTTCCATCATTATATATTATCCAAGATACGCTGAGAAAGGTACTTGTATTGTAGGTTTAGTGAACGGGAGGTGGAATTGAGGATCGAGCGCAAGATCAAATAAGAGCTAGGATCGAACGTCATTCGAAAGGTATGTTCTCAAGGCCTATAACCTATTTCTTTTCATGAACATCTCTGTAACGCAGTTAATATGCTTACCTGTCATCCCCTTTCAGTTGATAGTATCAGTTTCCTTACTATAGGGTAGTTTTTCCCACCAACACTTGACCTAATGACAAACATGGACAAATTCTGACATTCACCAGATGAAGTTTGAGAAGACAAGATACTTGGCAAAATTTGCATAATTTGGGGAAAAGGTCGAAAACTTTGGTGTGCTCAGGTTTAGGTGCTAACAACTATACCAATAATCGAGGGCTAGGAAAGAAAACTTCCTACAATGAGCTTGTTTGGTAACCTACCAATTTCACTACTAGAAGTCAAAAATTTCCTACAACAAAATATTTCATTTGTGCTTTGTTTATGCTACTGGAAGGTCATTTTAGGTGCTAACAAGTGGATGGTGAAACTACAATCCATATTTGATGAATTTGAATAAATTCTATGACTATAAAATATCCTCTCTTCAAGTAAGAATCTTGATTTTTTATGATATTTTTCACTCAGCCAAATAGTGCGATGCTAATGAAGACCATTTGAAGACCCTAGTGGAGAATGCAACTAGACCAATAAGTTTGACTTCCTCTAACTTGGTCAAATGAATTGTGTCCTTTTATGAGTTCAAGTATTCTAATTCGTGTCATCATTGCATCTCCTTGAGGGGTTGTAAGTCACAATAACTTACATGGGAGGGGTTTCTCTTTTTGGCATGAATGGATCTATCATCTATGTCTATGTTGCATGCCTTAATTGAAAGGGTCGATGCATTTATACATTTTCTAGGCTTTTGATGAACCAATCCTCTTTTCGAATTTTCCAATATTCATCCAATGGTGACTCAAACATTTAGGTTTGTTATTTTCCATAGAGAAGGCTTTTTGACAAGTATCTTTCAGATGCCTTATATCTTCATGAACATTTAACTTGGAGGCATATTTTCGTAATTCAATTCCTGGATTGAATGATAATCATCCCACTTTAGAAATATATTATTATTTTTACACATATTCCAACACATAAATTCCCATTGGAATTGTCTTGTGTTAACCTAAATTGCATAAAAAATGGATCACATTTACCTTCTACAATTGCAAATGGATTCGAAACATGATTTTCCATCTACATTTTTGTTTCTATAGATTTTGTCTTATAGAAATACCTATTGGAAATGTCGGGGTCTTGCCACCCCATTCATCTTGTTTATTTCAATGATAGAGTAGACCATTTATAAACCTCCACCCTAAACATGTAGACATTTCCACCTCATGGATCTTGTTTATTTCAATGACATCTAGTAGACCATTTATCAACCTCCACAAAAATGTCATTTTCTCATAAATAATTTATGAACTTGAAATCTACAACTTGTATTTAAATGTACTTAAGATTTGTTTCCATATTTGGTTAAGTCACTTAACAAACATATAGAACGGGATATTTACCGACCTTGATCATACTATAAACATGAAGAGTGTTTCATTCTTTTTTCAACTATAAATTAGAAAAACACGTCAATCCAAAATTTCAAGCTTGCCAGCTAATAAAAAAAATAGTGATATTCAAAATTTCAAGCCTATCAGTCCAGTCAATCGAAAAATAGTGATACTCAAAATTTCAAACCCACCAGCAAGTGATTAGTAGATATTATGTGATAATGCATGCAGATCTTTCATATTTATCATCTTATAGGAGGTTTATTGATGCATTCTTTTCCTTTCAGTTTGATGAGAAGCAACAAGAATGACCATGGTTGACATTTGATGCATGATGGGAATTGGAAGTTCCATTTGATTCAAGAGGATAGAACACATGACATGAATGCACAAAGGGATTTTCTTTTCTTGTTGGAAATACTCTTAGAAGTTTCAACAAGCGTTTGGAATGATGCATTTCCAATTCAGACAGCTTGGGGTTTGGCATCCCATGGAAAGATAAATGGTTCTTGATGGTGTCTTTCATCCTGCATTTTTGTGAGGTGCAACAAATATTCCTATGGCTTCCATATGAGCCTTCCAATACACATAGCATCACATGGGAGGCATGCTTGACTCATTTGGATGGGTTAATAAATGTGGAGAGTGTTTTCCAAACACTCATTTTACTCAAAGAATATTATGAGTTTCCCCTATGGGTGACTAGAGCAAAGTTGGAGGAGCATGGGAGTGGATATGTTCCTTGTCTCTATATTGGATTTGTTGCCTTGATATGTGAGCAGCAGCATAGATATTCATGGAAACAATTTGGTACTTCCATTGCACATGCTTCCATAGATTGGATTAAGAAGCGTGTGGCCAAATCTAGCATGATGTTGGGAGTTACTGAATGCCTCATCATTCACCATGGAACTTCTATGGGAATACTACCCATCAAGATCCATCAACTATGTGAGCACAAGAAGTCAATTGCAGGATTCACACATGGAAGGCCACCAGAAAAAGGCGATGAACATGAGTTTGAGATGAAAGTGGGCGAGCCACCAAGCAAGATCTACCCCTACAAGCTTCTAAAGAAATGCAAGTATGAGATGGACTAATCCATCAAGGAGCAACTTGAGTTGGGTTTCATCAACTCAAGAACATATGGAGTGAATGACATATGGAGTGAATTTTAGCCCATTGGCAAATTTATAGGGGTCACCAAAAATAAGTGGGCGAATTTTTTATATGAAAAGGTTTTTTTTTATTTAATAGATTAGCCCACAATTTATTAAACCAATAAATGTGTGAAATGGAATTCGCCCAGGAGGGAAAATGGGGGAAAATGGGAAAGATGGGATTTCGCCAGTCAAAATATGGCTCAAATCGCGACTTCGCCCCCATGTTTTCGGCAATGGAGGTGAAAATCAGTTGTATCGCCCACATATATCCAGTTTTGGAGGAGAATAGCAGGTTTTTCACCCGATTTATGGATCGTAGGGTTAAGAGGAGGTAATTCATCCCCCAATTTATGGATTATAGGGTAAATCAAAGGTAGTTCGCCCCCCGATTTATGGATTATTGGGTAAAATCAAGTTATTTCGACTTTGATTTGGGTTTGTGGAGCAGTTATTTTGTTGAGAAGTTGGGGGTTTCAGCTTCCAAGAGTTCAAATTTATTATTTCTACTCCAAAATGGTCCATATTTGAGAAAAACGTGGAAGGATTTAGTTAATTGGGGACAATTTTGCACCTATATAATGCCCGCTAATGTCAGCATGAAGTGCTATTTTGATTACGATTTGAGTCTTGACAGTGGCTGAGTGGATAACAATTTCATGGTGGCTGAGTGGAAAACCGAAAATATCTGGTTCCTTCGGTCCACAGACTTACAGGTTAGTTTCGTTTTTTCAATTTTCTTCTCTGGTTTATAGCAAGAGCTGTCGAAATTATGGATACCTCGTTTCTTAATGAAGGAGAGTTGTTTAATGCTCCTCTCCCTTATGTTCAAGTGTTAAAACCCTCAAAGAGCACTTCTAAAGTGACCAAAGAAACATTAGAGGTAAGGCTGGATCAATTTTTTATTCTATAAGGAAAGGCATAGGTTGTTGGTGGCCTGAGAAGGAAGGCATAATCGCCTTTTGCACCTACCTTTGGTATCCTGCATTGGCTTCTAGAAGTTGTTCATAGATCTTATTTGTAGAGATTCTTCATGTAATTTTCCCATTAAGGTTAATATCCTCCTATTGTTGAAAAATGTGAAATGCTTCGAACAAATACACAAGAGAACACCCGCCACTACTTGATCAAGAATGCATGCATGATACAACTCATTGATCAAGAATGCATGCATGATACAACTCATTGCTTAACACATCTACATCATCCTTAGTTGATTATAAGTACATACAATATTTTGTTTGTGTTAACTTTAGAGTTGTTTAATTTTGTGTTCTTAGTTTTGTTCACCACTCCAAAGTAAGACAATAATGAAGGTCATTTTTTTATTAATTCGTGAGATAGTGATTGTGAACGATGAGTTGTCATTTTACATTTCAGAGGGTTTTAAATGACGTACCTTCGCTTAGATTTACATGATCTTCTTAGGTTTTCCAATCATGACCCTTCCTAGCTCACTTTATCTTCATGAACTTGTCTCTTTCCAACTACAATTGAAACACCTAACAAGTGAAAGGAGGTTACCATCTAAGCTTTGTGAGAGTCATAAGGTGGAATGTTGAAGGTTAATGTTTTTGGATAGATAACACAATTTTTACAATTATTTACTTGCAATAATACACAAATAAAGATTTTGTCTTTGCTATACTTTTCACACACAACACCTCTCTGCACTTTGGTTAAATGCATATTTAGATACATGACGAAAGCTTGGTTTTCTGAATCAGATGAGCTACTAGAGGCACCTTAAAAAATGTTTATTGAATGGCATAGGGCATTGAGATCTATTATTTTGCATCTGTTGATTACAAGTAGAAATGTCATGGCAGTTTTTAACATTATTACAGCCCATACACTTAATTGGTTGATGCTTGTTTGTTTTAAGGGTATAATCTTATCAATCACGTGTTACATTTCCTAGAGCTAAGTATTTGAACACTTGATATGATGCAGCTCATGGCAATGGTTAAACTTTAGTCATTAGTTTAAAAGTGCACTCAATGGTTAAAGTTTGGCATTAGTCTATGAAATATTTCATGACTGCCTGCATAAGTGCGCCCAACATTGAAGTTATGGTTGACAAGTTGGGGGCATCCAAACATTGGGATCTTTGTGTTATCGAGACAATTATGGTGACAAGCCTTGCATTAAACCTAAATTGCATCACCTTTACATTACAATTGTGCATGTTTCTTAGCGATTGGTTGATGTATCGAGGTGGCAAGTTATGTTGTGTTTAGTTAAATGGGATATGCCCGAAGTATAGTATCTATGATGAGGCCTTATCATGGGTCATGTAAAATGTGCTTTCGTAATACAAAGGAAACATGTTTTTTTTGCTTTTTTTCCCTGTGGAAAAAAAAAAACCTTCTTGTGAATGATGTTTGAATAAGTTTGAATTTTATTAGATCTTAAGAGGTACTAATATATTTATGACCTAGGACATTTTAACCAATTAGAAACAATTTTAGGCTGCACTTTATAACTTAATGGTGGTTTCGAGGAAGTTAGCGATTCTAGAACTATTGTTTAAAGAGATAAACCATATTTTTGTCACGCATGCCTTTTGGAGTATTTTCCTGATTCCCATAAATTCTGCCAGCGGACCAATTATCTTTCTTTTTACCCAATTCATCTATAAAATCCTGTGAAAAATAATTCCATGCTGTGATTCCACCCACTGTTAAACTTTTGTGCCATTTCCTTGCAGCCTAGGACTCCTGTAGCATAAACTTTTTTGCAGAAACAAGCATTGAGTAGTAATGTAATTTAGTTCATGGCTGAGTGTTTTACATCCATAGTAAAGTTAGCCCAACATCCTAACATTTGACAACCTCAAATCTTTCCCTATGACTATAAAGTTAAAAAACATTAACTCCCTATCCAAAATCCATTATTTGACAAATAATAATGTCAAAGGATTCTATGCTTCTCTCCACTGTCATGAAGTCCTCATTAACTGTTGTTTCAAGTAGTTCCAAGCAAATCTTCAAAATTCATGTACTTGTCAAGCTCTTCCTCAATGCATCACTGATCTTTGCCTTTGTTCCGAAGAATTTCATTCACACAGAATTCATATACTTCTATTTTATATTCATTACTATTGTAAGTAGTCTTCATGGATATGCTCCCCTTGTGGAATAGCTTGGTGTTTTGATAATGGACTATGCTCCCCTTATCACTAATACATTAGCTCCATTTGTCAACAACCATTTCAAATGTGATGAACTGTCATATGCCTTTCTTGCCAATATATCCCAAGAAAGATGCTTCTCTAGCTATCTGCCATAATGTGTGAACTCAATGCATGAGAATAGGTCACAAACAATGTTTCAACAATGCTTCACAAACTCTTCTTCAATCTCTGTCCATCAAAGGAGTATGTTATACACAATTTTCTATCTTTAATCTCTATCTGAAATCAGTCAAGAAGCATGCACTTAGTCCTGAAGAAGTGCCTAACATAAGGACTTCCATGTTTTAGTGCTTCATAGATAACACTTTCTCTCTATTCAATTTCAGTCCTTGTACATAGATCTTGACTCTCGAAAATAATTCCTTCCACGAGAGACATTTAACTTTCCTTTTAGAATGGACAAAGGAGTGCACAATAGATTAGCTCAATCACTCAAGAATTTTTATATCTCTATCAACCATTGGCTCTTTATGTCAATCCACAAATGCTCAATGAATAATCCTCATTTAGTCATTTGTCAAAAACATTTCCCCCTTTTTAATGACAACAAATAGGCATAGATGACAATCAGCTCAACCAAACTAATTCTTCTCTCAGTCTTTTGCAGCTCCACTTCTGTCTATTTGATCATAAAATGTTTCCAAGATTACAAGAAATATTGAACATGCTTCAAGCAATTCCTTTGAAATTCCTTAATCAATGAGTGGGATACTCATCAAACAAATACGTTTGATATGGATTATAAAAAACTTATTGTCAATGGTAAATACACATCCATATGCAGTTATTGGATCATCTTAAAGGCTTCAAGGCTTCAATTCATAGTCATACCACTCATTCAACCTCTTATCTTTACCTCTGTTTTACTAGTCTTGTTTTTCATCTCTACTCTATCTCTTTCTTAGGTATGATCTCTAATGCCAAATGGATCAACTTCCTACGTCACAATCTAATCCAAATACCACTCATAACTTTGCTACAAATATTCTCTACTTACTTCAAGTATTCAAAACTTCAACCTTTATTTGGTTGCCCAAAAACACACACAAATGTAAAAATTCACATTCAATAGATCGTGCGACTTGTTTCTCATCTTCCAAACCTTTGGACACTCCCCACTTCTTTACCTGAAAACATCTCCAACAACTATGCTCAAACAAATGAGTGTATCCATATTGGGTTCAATGCTCTTCAAGACTATCTTGAATCACTGTGGGAACCTTTGCCACTACAATGTCAAGGAGTGTAGCCTCAATCTTCAAATGTGTCCAATGAATAGAACATCAAATCAACAAATATGTTCAACATGTCTATATATTATTTCAAGTCTTCAATAGGTCTTCATGTGCAAATAGAATCCTCAATCTATCCCTCTATATTTGCTCAATAAGGAGGTATTTCATAATGCTTTTGATGATGCAGGTCTACCTCAGTTCACATCATCAAGCTCTCTATTAAGGTTTTCTCGGTATGCCTTCCATATTGCTCATATGTTTGGTCTTCAATCACTCAGATTCAACTCTATATTTTGTAAAATATATCTTGGTTGGTTTGCTCTCATGAGTTACTTGACATTTGGCTCACTCTAGATCTTTGATATTTTGCTCAGTCAAGGTATGCTTCAATATGTCCTTTTGTTAGTGTGTGCATTAAGAGTACACGAGTCTACTGATGAGCTCAATAGGAATCCCTTAAATCTGTATTACAACTTGATGTACTATTTTTCTCCAAACAAGACATATGTTTATCACAACTTCATTACAAGAACTGCTTAAATTCCTAGTCAAATTATGTCAAGGAAAGGACTCTTGGAAGTCCTCAAAAATCAGTTTTCTAATCGACCATGGAATTATCTTGAATATCTTCATCACTCATATAGTAGGATCTGTTTCAAATTTTTCTTCGGAAGTTTCTTCCAGTGAGATAATAGGCCGAGAATTTGGAAAGTAGTCTAGAAGAACATTATCTTGATATATCTAATTTATACTTGACTGTGTAATGGTAGCATGTTCATTCACTTGTTTAATTCTTTCATCTTCACTCTTTTGAGGTTTTTTGTGCTCTTTTCTTCTCCAAACAGTTATGGACCTTGTCTACAATTTCTTGCAATGTGTCCATACTTATGACAGTTATAGCATTCTATATCGTAGTACATCTTGCTTATACAATGTTTTGCCTTGTATTCATGGTTGTGGCATGTATAGCTTTCAATATTGTAAATTATTTTCATCACATGTGCATGAAATCTACAATTGACAGCATTATGTCCAAAATTGTGATACGTGTGACATTAGCCAAGGAAGTTGTTTTGATAACTAGAAGCTAGTCTTCTTTGTGGTGTCAATCTTCTAATATATTTCTTTTGTTGATTATTACTGTAATGCCCCTAGAATGACTGTGGACCTCAAGGGCACCTATCAATTGACCCGGCTGAACAACTTCGATATAGTGGTCTTATGAGCCTTGTTATGTCTTAAACGATTGAGGAAAACCTGAAGATGTGAATACGACAATAATTGATAAATGAATTAAGGAATTAAAGTATATGTGTGGAGTGGGATATTTGATTGATTACTTCTTGCTTAATGATTAGCCTTGATTGATCAAGTCAAAGTGCACTAGGACAGTTACAGTCCTAGCTCTGCGACTTGGGAGGACGCAATTGAGATGCGTTGTAGCTTTCCATTTTTATTCTGAACTTCGGGACGAAGTTCTAAATAAGTAGGGGTGTATGTAGTGCCCCTAGACTTGTGTAGACATTGAGGGCACCTGCTGAGTGACCCGACTGATTGAAACATTAATTAAATAACCGTTTGACCTTATTTTTGAGTATGTGTATCTGAACTGTTGAGGTAAATGAATAATTGCATGTGTTAAACGATTAGCTATGACTATGGAAAATTATGTTGATGGATAATGCTTAACGACTAGCTGTATGGTGATTATGTATTTGGCGATGAAATGTATATTTGATAAGATGAATGAGCAGTTTGAATAAATCATAAATGTTTAACAATGCTAGAGTTAGAAACCAGATGATGATTGTTGAGAACAGTGCTACTAATAATTTGTTGTGAGAAGTGTGTGTAGAAACAACTGAGACGGTTCACCAACGGACACACAAAGGAACTTGGAGGGTCGTAGAGTACGAGTAAATCACACACAGGGGAAGCGACGACGATGTCGACTTCCGACAAGAATACCACGCATGAGCAGATAAGCATTGATCCGCTTGCTCAAGAGGAATGTGTGAGGGCGTACGAGGTGGGCCATGACGAAGCTGGTCACGTACGAGTTGAGGGGCGCGCAGTGAGAACGGACTCACTCCTCAGCGCCATTAGTCCCTAGATAGCATAGAGACGGAGGATGGATGGTAACGATTCCTAAAATCCCTACAAGAAGTTCCCGCAAGTCAAAACGGAAAGATGGTGGCAGAAGGGCCCGACGATGCGGTACCCTGTCGAGAACGGAAAGAATGGACGCAAGGACCCAACGATGCGGTACCATGCCAAGGAATGGAAACCATTGATGACTGGACCCGACGGAGTGGTGCCATGTCAGGGAATTAAAATTAAGGAACTAGGAGCCCAACGGCGCGGCACCGTGATCCTAGTGAGTTTGATTGTTAAATTTAACTGCATAAAAACTTATGAGAATAACTCTAGATTATTACTTAGCAAATGCATAAAAATAATTTAGGCATTTGCACATGAATAGTTATTTTTGTTGAGCATTTAAAATAATAGAAATCATTATTTAGGAGCAAAATAGAATCCTAAGATTAGACACCTAGTCAACTAAAAGCTAGGAGTTAATTAAAATATCTGGGGGACAAACTGGAGCAAACTTAGGAGTGTTGGTGCACTTCCCAGAGAAACTGACACTTGGATGGGTGAGTGTTTTAATTAAATAATTAATTAAAAATATTTAATTATGCATGAAGCGACATGTGTCGCATGAGATCTTCCTTTATAAGGAAGGCTTGGGGAATGGGTAAAGGACCCATAATTTGGACGATTGTCGTAATTTTCGAATGCCTCAAAGACTTGCTGCTATCTAAGGGTTTGGCTTAGAAATCCTGGTGGGAAGGGAAGCCCAAGCTGAATTTCTGAAATACTTGTGTGAGCTCTACGACCCAAAGCTCGGGGGAGGCCATGCGACTGAAAGCATGAGCCTATGGTTGGGTGGCGAAGCTAACGGTTGCTTCGCCTATGGTTAAACGAGCTTTGCTAGAGGGATCCTACGGAAGACGCAGACAACAATGGACCAGCTGGATCGGGTTGACAGGTTAAGGTTTTGCTTATTTTTGTTAAGTTATTCATTCTTTTATTTTATTTTTTTAATAACTATAATGGCTAATTTGTTTGTATGAAGTTGTTAAAGTTTCAGGTTTAGTTCAAGGGGACCCTAAAGGAGGGGTTCTACATTTGGTATCAGAGCCGGTCGAGCCTTGAGGGCACCGGACTCACATTATTCAGGCGCTTTCGATAAATCGTCAAGCAAGGATTGATCATGATTGGACGACACTTCAACGTGCCTGCCACCATCCGATCGTCTGTCAAAACAGGTTTATCTATTTGGTATATTTACTTTGTTAATTTCCTTGCGGGTGGATATGTGAATAGGAATACATAGAAGAAACCTTTATTTTCTGAAGATAACCATAATTCTGAGATCTGAGTAATTTTTATTCTGCTACGAAATCGATAATCGAAAACATTTTATCTTTTTGTGATGATAAACAATTGTTTTTATTACCTATGAATTTGATCTCTGTTTATATTACATGGCTTAGCCATAACAGTAAGTTATCCGAAGCACAGTTAAAACCAAAAAATTTGATCGCAACTCTCCGCTTATATTTTTTTTTTGGGGGGACACAGCCATCTCATTTAAATTACTGAACCCCTGGCAAATTCATTTTTTGAGATCTCTGTCAGTTTTATAGTGAGATATTCCTTTTATATCATCTTCTTGATGATGAAGCTCAGATCTGACTACTTGGGCGTATTTCAACCCATTTCACGCAGTAACAATTCCTTTCCGTTATCTCAGAATCGGCTTTACTCGATCTCTCGATTTATCTAATAAAACCTCTGTTCGGCGAATTAACCTGTTTATTGACTTGATCTCCTTCAGTTTCTGAACAATTTAACAGCGTCATATTTTTTTAATCCATACGATGAAATCCTTTATTACTGAGTTAATATATATATATATATATATATATTTTCTTCCTATCATTGAGCGATTAAGAAGCTCATAATCATGGCGAATCCTGTTGTCTGCAGGGTCAGCTCGTTGAGTTCTGAATGTCCTAGGTAAACCAACTGATATTTTATGATTATCGACTCTGGTCTTCGGATAAGTTATACTCATTTCAAACCGCCATTCTTTCCCGATCTCAATTTGACCTCCGTATTCGCTTTGATAAGAAACTAATTGAATCATTTGTTCTATCTATTTCATGCCTGTCTACAATCTCTCTCTCTCATCTGCTGAGATCGTGATACTCTCCAGCGCCGATCAACAATACCAGCTCAATCCAACTCTGCAATGGTAGACGGTGACTTGACCTGGAATCCGGGTAAACCCCTGGCGTGGCATCATACCATCGTGTTTCGGCGTAAGTGTATGGGTTGTATGCCCGTTCTAGTCACCTTGCATACCATACAGATGGCACCCGTAGTGAGTTAGGTATGTGTAACGTGTAGCTGTTAGTCCATCTCCTTTATAAGAGATCCGATTCGGACTCCTAGATAACTGTAACTTGCCGACTGTTTGAGTCGCAACACTATCGAAAATCCTGAAGACTACATTATCGACATGTGGCCAATACTAATTGTTTTATAAACTTCACTTATGTTTAGCTAGAACTCCGAACCTTTATACCATGCAACTGTAGAATGAATTGACTAATGTACTAAGATTTAAGCCGAAGCTTTAACCTCTGTCTCAAGATCTAAAGATCGGAACCCAATCCTGGCGTCAAAGGCTAGTTATCTCTTCCCTGAACCATTCCGAACGCCTGTACTGGGTATCCCGGAATCTAATCGTATTGTAATCTGTACCATTTAATATTTGAGTATTTCAAAAGTAATGGTTAAAGTTCGTATCCCTACATTTACTTTTACACTGTCAATACTCCACATAGCTCTCAGCCCCGCGATAGAAGGTACTACACAATGGAATGACACTGCAGCATGCAGAAGACTCCCTCGCATGGGTTACCACGCGTAGGTCACACAAATGAACTCATGGGTGAGGAATCATGTAACACGCTCCATACAGTCGGCCATCCTCTCAAACCCTACTATTTGAAGTAAAGCTACAACAATTGCCATCAATCTTTTCCTGGATAATAGCTCAATGCACAGATCGGGTTAGGATTCGTGGTCATCTCTGTCGTACACTTATTGGATCAGTGTAAAAGTTAAAAGATTGGCTGGTAGAAGATATTCATTAAACCCTGCATACTTTTCTTCGAATGTGGATCTGTTTCATTGTTTAAGGATCCAATCCGACGAAATCTTCAACTCTGTAGACATTTCTTGAAGGATTGTTTAAATTCTCAGATCACTTGGACTGGATCGATATCACTTCTTCTTTGGGTTAATTAGTTAGACTCTGCTTTATCCATTTAGGTGTGAGTCCCCAGATTCTACAGTGGTTTTAAATTTGTTCCTAAAATCCTGCTTTCAAACCATGGCGTTGATTTCTAAACTGAAAACCTCTCAAGTCTAAAATCTTGGCATTTGATTTCGAGACTCATAGTATTGGATCTGCATCATAATAAAATTTTTAAGTGATTTGATATGGTATTACTTCTCACGATCTGAATTCATGGAATGAAATGTATATCGGCACAATTCCCCTTATTATCGATCTCAAATTATGAAGTGTGATACCCATACATGATATGGCCCAAACTTACACTTGCTACATTTATGATTGATGTTCCTTGCTGGTGTATCTCTCAGTTACCAATAGTTAGGTTCATTCCTGCAAAAAAATAATAAAATAAAATGAAGAATTTTCAAACATTAAAGGGCGTTTTCCAGATTTCATAAAATGAGTGTAACTCTGATCTTTAAATTCTCTGTGCGTCTTTTTCCCCAAATTCATGGCGTTTCCAGAATTTGTTTTATGATTTTAATTTGAACCTTAAAAATCTCTGTATATCTAACTCAGAGATCGAACAGCGTCTTCCGGAAATTGAGATCCTAAAGGTAATCTGACCTTTAAAAATCGCTGTGTCTCTATTTCGAGAACTGATTGGCATATTCCAGAACTCGTTTCCCACCTGTTCATCACATGTAACAACTGATGGCTGCCTTCGGAATTTTGGCTGCACATTATCTACTGTTAATTATCTTATGCCGGGTAGTGGACAACGGTTGGAGTCTGTTCTGCCACCTGTCGAGTGACCCTACCAACCGCCGTGTGTTCACTTAATATTTAAGAAAAATAGTTTTACGTTGATCTCCAGATCGACCACTAGCCGGGCATATCGATCAGTGCTAAATAAGTGGAAGTGTTGGCTCGTTGTGGAAGTTGAACCTTACAGCCAAGATAGTGACCATTTGATGTCTAAATCAATGAGTACGTAATTACTGTTTGGGCTTAGTTCGTAATTATCTAATTGTTATAAGAAATTGCTGTGACCTTAGATCCCATCCCTTAAACGATGCTCACTTGAATGATCTTTTAATTGAATGGTTTTAGTTATATAAATATATGTGTATGCTGAATGAATGATTTACGAGAATAAATTCGTAGGATTAAAATGTTAAATGCTTTCTATTTAGAATGGTAAAGTGAATTTTTATTATGATAAAAATCGAATGTCTTTAGTTATATAAAGATATGCATATGCTGAAAGAGATTATGAGAATGAATTCTAGGATTAAAATGTTAAATACTTTTAGTTAGCATTGAAAAAGGAACTTCTATTATAAAAAGTCGAATACCTTTAACAAAGCTTACCCCTTAGGAAGGGTTTATGATAAATTTACCACATATTAACATATTGAGTGGATTACTGAATCTCTGATTTAGTTGAGAGTTTATTCAAATTAAGGTAACTTGTTTAGTCTATATGTATAACTGAAAATAAACAATTATATTTTAGTTCATCAATATTACAAATTCTGCTAAATAAATGCAAACAAAGATAGGAATTTTGTGGATGAGATATAAGTGAATGCATTATGTTTATATGAAATTTAATTGAAATATATATATAGAGTATGTACAAAATTAATAAGATCTATATTTTTTAGGCAAATTGGGGTGTAAGCCGAAAGTCGGTCTTATTATTTTGATGTTAATTGAAATATAATACTTTATACAAATTTCAAATGACATACACAAAAGTAAATATATAAGTTGCATTATGACCTTATGTAAGATTTATATTCTTATAATAAAAGGGGTGTGAGTAAAGATGAGAATTTTACTAAGTGTCATTAATTAAAGTGTTTTACTTTTATAATATATATAGTTGGAATGCAATACAAAAGTATGGGATATGTTATGTTTTTTTAGTTTATATAAAACAAATTCCCATAAACATGTTATGTTTACATCTATATTGAAGTCTACATGATGTCATGAGTTATGTCCAGATTGTAATCGGATTGGAATGTATTTTAGAATTAAGTTTTTATTGTTTAGATTAAATTATATATTTTATAGTCAAGATTTGACATGGAAAGTTATAAGTATCTACGGATTATTAAGTGGTTAAAATATATATATATATATATATATATATATATATATATATATATATATATATATATATATATATATATTCGTGGCGATGACGAGCATTACATAAATATCTTAGTTATATAGGATTATTGATACTGTGCCAAGAGGATGGTGTTAAAAATGGGTCCTCTTATTATAATATTGATTGTTATATGGGGTGTTCTAGAAAAGTATAATGAGCTTATGCCCTTGGACTCACTAAAGGTTTATTGATCATTTGAGTTGTCTATTAGTGTTTACACCTAGGGCAATTCCCTAAGGAAGATTGAGTTAAGATTTATTACATAGGATTGAAGAACCTGGTGAAAAGTAAGGGGAAGAATAAGATCTAGGTTAAGGCAGTTATAGAGACTATTTCGATAACATAAATTCTATTTCAAGGTAAATGCACCAGCAGAAGGGAACCAAGGTCTAGGTATTTTAAAAAATTTCTACATAACCATGATAAGAAGACAAGTGGACGAATATATTGGTGGATTTACTAAATGATGGGAAATTGATAAATTTTAACTGACAAGACCCCGTGATACTCGGATTGAAGAGACTTTAAAAGATTGTCGAGGGAGTGAAATGGTCTTCAAATTTGAAAACAAGAAATTGATGTGATCGGTATGACACCTTGAACTCAACGACATGCATTTTGCATTATGACAAAACCATTTATGAAAACTAAGGACTACGAACTTGAAATTTAACCATGGTATCGAAATGGTCAAATGAAGACAATTTTCATAAAACGAGTATGGAGACAATTAGCATAATAAACTGAACGCAATAAATCTAACCCAAGGACATAGTCAACCCTTGATGAAAATACGACTAGCCCGAGATGGAACTCTAAGAGGTTGAGAAAAACACACGTAGTACGACTTGATGAGTGTGTTGAAGTAGTCCTATAACAACAAAAATGATGAAATGAGGTAAGGATGTGATAAGCTCATCGACTAGGACATGATATTTCTAATGAAAGTACTAGGAGTTAAATTTAAATACGTTTGACTAAGTCACTAATGTCTTGATGCCTCAAATGCTATCAATTTAAGAACCAACATTTAGGGGTTTCTGGGAAGTAACCTTATGGAAATTGGTTTTGAAATATTTGAGGGTCTCTCTCTCTCTTGATTTGTTAAAAATGTGACCATGTATTACCCATCTTTGATTAACGAAATATGTTATGATGATTACCTTCTCGTCTTGGAGGGAAGGATGACCAAATATATATTTGGAGTCTTTCTTGATGGTGATTTGCTAACTAATGGGTGGCTATTGATGTTGTATAGCTTGTAATTAATTTTGGATATCGTAGACCTTCGCAGATCTAGGTTGGTATTGACAATTATGAAGGCATTATTGGATTTACAGTACGCATGTTACGATTGATTTCATGAGGATGTATTGGCACCACGTTGGATGAATAAGAAAACTTACGATTGGAACCACTAGTGCTTAGGACTTCATCATTGGAGAAAAATAGAAGAGAATGACAAGAAGATGAGAATAGGAAATTAGAAAGTTAAGCCTAGTGTTGGAAGTACGAGAACAAATTTAACTTCGGGACGAAGTTCTATATAAGAGGGGGTACATGTAATGCCCCTAGAATGACTGTGGACCTCAAGGGAACCTATCAATTGACCTGGCTGAACAACTTCGATATAGTGGTCTTATGAGCCTTGTTATGTCTTAAACGATTGAGGAAAACCTGAAGATGTGAATACGACAATAATTGATAAATGAATTAAGGAATTAAAGTATATGTGTGGAGTGGGATATTTGATTGATTACTTCTTGCTTAATGATTAGCCTTGATTGATCAAGTCAAAGTGCACTAGGACAGTTACAGTCCTAGCTCTGCGACTTGGGAGGACGCAATTGAGATGCGTCGTAGCTTTCCATTTTTATTCTGAACTTCGGGACGAAGTTCTAAATAAGTAGGGGTGTATGTAGTGCCCCTAGACTTGTGTAGACATTGAGGGCACCTGCTGAGTGAGCCGACTGATTGAAACATTAATTAAATAACCGTTTGACCTTATTTTTGAGTATGTGTATCTGAACTGTTGAGGTAAATGAATAATTGCATATGTTAAACGATTAGCTATGACTATGGAAAATTATGTTGATGGATAATGCTTAACGACTAGCTGTATGGTGATTATGTATTTGGCGATGAAATGTATATTTGATAAGATGAATGAGCAGTTTGAATAAATCATAAATGTTTAACAATGCTAGAGTTAGAAACCAGATGATGATTGTTGAGAACAGTGCTACTAATAATTTGTTGTGAGAAGTGTGTGTAGAAACAACTGAGACGGTTCACCAACGGACACACAAAGGAACTTGGAGGGTCGTAGAGTACGAGTAAATCACACACAGGGGAAGCGACGACGATGTCGACTTCCGACAAGAATACCACGCATGAGCAGATAAGCATTGATCCGCTTGCTCAAGAGGAATGCGTGAGGGCGTACGAGGTGGGCCATGACGAAGCTGGTCGCGTACGAGTTGAGGGGCGCGCAGTGAGAACGGACTCACTCCTCAACGCCATTAGTCCCTAGATAGCATGTAGACGGAGGATGGATGGTAACGATTCCTAAAATCCCTACAAGAAGTTCCCGCAAGTCAAAACGGAAAGATGGTGGCAGAAGGGCCCGACGATGCGGTACCCTGTCGAGAACGGAAAGAATGGACGCAAGGACCCAACGATGCGGTACCATGCCAAGGAATGGAAACCATTGATGACTGGACCCGACGGAGTGGTGCCATGTCAGGGAATTAAAATTAAGGAACTAGGAGCCCAACGGCGCGGCACCGTGATCCTAGTGAGTTTGATTGTTAAATTTAACTGCATAAAAACTTATGAGAATAACTCTAGATTATTACTTAGCAAATGCATAAAAATAATTTAGGAATTTGCACATGAATAGTTATTTTTGTTGAGCATTTAAAATAATAGAAATCATTATTTAGGAGCAAAATAGAATCCTAAGATTAGACACCTAGTCAACTAAAAGCTAGGAGTTAATTAAAATATCTGGGGGACAAACTGGAGCAAACTTAGGAGTGTTGGTGCACTTCCCAGAGAAACTGACACTTGGATGGGTGAGTGTTTTAATTAAATAATTAATTAAAAATATTTAATTATGCATGAAGCGACATGTGTCGCATGAGATCTTCCTTTATAAGGAAGGCTTGGGGAATGGGTAAAGGACCCATAATTTGGACGATTGTCGTAATTTTCGAATGCCTCAAAGACTTGCTGCTATCTAAGGGTTTGGCTTAGAAATCCTGGTGGGAAGGGAAGCCCAAGATGAATTTCTGAAATACTTGTGTGAGCTCTACGACCCAAAGCTCGGGGGAGGCCATGCGACTGAAAGCATGAGCCTATGGTTGGGTGGCGAAGCTAACGGTTGCTTCGCCTATGGTTAAACGAGCTTTGCTAGAGGGATCCTACGGAAGACGCAGACAACAATGGACCAGCTGGATCGGGTTGACAGGTTAAGGTTTTGCTTATTTTTGTTAAGTTATTCATTCTTTTATTTTATTTTTTTAATAACTATAATGGCTAATTTGTTTGTATGAAGTTGTTAAAGTTTCCTTTAGGGTCCCCTTGAACTAAACCTGAAACTTTAACAACTTCATACAAACAAATTAGCCATTATAGTTATTAAAAAAATAAAATAAAAGAATGAATAACTTAACAAAAATAAGCAAAACCTTAACCTGTCAACCCGATCCAGCTGGTCCATTGTTGTCTGCGTCTTCCGTAGGATCCCTCTAGCAAAGCTCGTTTAACCATAGGCGAAGCAACCGTTAGCTTCGCCACCCAACCATAGGCTCATGCTTTCAGTCGCATGGCCTCCCCCGAGCTTTGGGTCGTAGAGCTCACACAAGTATTTCAGAAATTCAGCTTGGGCTTCCCTTCCCACCAGGATTTCTAAGCCAAACCCTTAGATAGCAGCAAGTCTTTGAGGCATTCGAAAATTACGACAATCGTCCAAATTATGGGTCCTTTACCCATTCCCCAAGCCTTCCTTATAAAGGAAGATCTCATGCGACACATGTCGCTTCATGCATAATTAAATATTTTTAATTAATTATTTAATTAAAACACTCACCCATCCAAGTGTCAGTTTCTCTGGGAAGTGCACCAACACTCCTAAGTTTGCTCCAGTTTGTCCCCCAGATATTTTAATTAACTCCTAGCTTTTAGTTGACTAGGTGTCTAATCTTAGGATTCTATTTTGCTCCTAAATAATGATTTCTATTATTTTAAATGCTCAACAAAAATAACTATTCATGTGCAAATGCCTAAATTATTTTTATGCATTTGCTAAGTAATAATCTAGAGTTATTCTCATAAGTTTTTATGCAGTTAAATTTAACAATCAAACTCACTAGGATCACGGTGCCGCGCCGTTGGGCTCCTAGTTCCTTAATTTTAATTCCCTGACATGGCACCACTCCGTCGGGTCCAGTCATCAATGGTTTCCATTCCTTGGCATGGTACCGCATCGTTGGGTCCTTGCGTCCATTCTTTCCGTTCTCGACAGGGTACCGCATCGTCGGGCCCTTCTGCCACCATCTTTCCGTTTTGACTTGCGGGAACTTCTTGTAGGGATTTTAGGAATCGTTACCATCCATCCTCCGTCTACATGCTATCTAGGGACTAATGGCGCTGAGGAGTGAGTCCGTTCTCACTGCGCGCCCCTCAACTCGTACGTGACCAGCTTCGTCATGGCCCACCTCGTACGCCCTCACGCATTCCTCTTGAGCAAGCGGATCAATGCTTATCTGCTCATGCGTGGTATTCTTGTCGGAAGTCGACATCGTCGTCGCTTCCCCTGTGTGTGATTTACTCGTACTCTACGACCCTCCAAGTTCCTTTGTGTGTCCGTTGGTGAACCGTCTCAGTTGTTTCTACACACACTTCTCACAACAAATTATTAGTAGCACTGTTCTCAACAATCATCATCTGGTTTCTAACTCTAGCATTGTTAAACATTTATGATTTATTCAAACTGCTCATTCATCTTATCAAATATACATTTCATCGCCAAATACATAATCACCATACAGCTAGTCGTTAAGCATTATCCATCAACATAATTTTCCATAGTCATAGCTAATCGTTTAACATATGCAATTATTCATTTACCTCAACAGTTCAGATACACATACTCAAAAATAAGGTCAAACGGTTATTTAATTAATGTTTCAATCAGTCGGGTCACTCAGCAGGTGCCCTCAATGTCTACACAAGTCTAGGGGCACTACAATTACTTTTATGCTTGTTGTTTCTTGCAACATGCTCATGTATTAATCTTAATTATTTTTATGTTGACTACAATATTTTAATGATAATATGGGAAATGAAGATCACCCTATCTAATTGATCCTCTTGCATGTTTGCTAACCTCTTTTTAAGGTGCCTAAAATTACTTTTCCAGTTGGGTGTATTTCTTTCTAGGGTATTTTTGTATGTTGTCTTCCCAATGATAAGCTGGATTGATTGGAGGTAATTCATGTCAGCGAATAATTGTTTTAGAACTTCTTTACTAACCTAGAAATTTACCAAAATGCATCATTCTCTACTCTTATCCAAGAGAACATTATGATGTTTTCCCTCACTTATATGGTGACAACTCTTGTATATAGTTGATGAAAAATTACTTTATACCTACATTTCTTTGCTAGTCTAACAAGGTTTAGTCTTCATGAACAATCACTTAAGTTTGGTCTTATTTCTATGATAATAAAACTAATTGAGAATACCAAGGTCTGTGGTTGGGTAGTCCAATTGAAGAGGATGTGACAAACAAGGTGTGTTGTGGTTGTTTAACATATAGTTTATTTGAAGTGCATAAACTCATTTCTTGTGATCAATGTGTTTTTTTGTCTATTTGGAGAAGAACTTCTATGAGAATGCCACAAATTGAGGAGATAGAGCAGGTGATGTTAAGAAGTGTCTCACTTATGTGATTCTCAAGATATTTGATGAAGGCATAGATGCTTTTATGGAAAATGTTGCTTGTAACACTCCATATTTTGATTTTCTAGTTAAACAACATTAACACTTATATTGTATTTGTTTGATTATTGGAATCCTAGATCCTTTTAAGATGAATCTATGCTTGATTTTAGCCCAACTTCTTATAAGGCCCCTTAATTGAAATATAGGTGAGGGAATATGCCCTTAGTTCATTACTCACATTCTTGGGCTTGTGTTAGCTCTTTTCCATGTCTAACTCAGAATCAATGAACCTTTTATATTGGGTTTATTCTTCTTTGGTAATGTTGCATGTATTGTGACACAACATTATAGCTTTTAATGATATTGTTCTTGATTTCCTATTTAGTTGTCTTGTCTCATTATATTTTCTTGCAATATAATGTGCTATTGTATTAATTTTATATCATTTTTCTAATGTAGGCTTCACTTCTGGTTTCTATATCGATTTGGAATTTTAATTGTGGAATATTAAGTAAGATGTCAAACATGCATCGTGGAAAGAAAAATAAAACATCAAAACAAAAGGATGTAATATCATATTTTCAAAAGAATCAATCCAATAATCCACATCCTATTCATGCTTCAAGATCTCTTGAACAAGGCATCGGTAAGAGAGATTTCAACACTTGTGAGAATGCATCTGCAACACATACAATGGATGGTAGAATAAATTCCTCTAGTGATCAAAGTCAGACAAATGCATTTTCATCATAAATTGGTAATTCAAATGTTGAAGATTTTTCCTTGCAGGGTGACACAGTCTCTTCAACGAAAAGGGAAAAGGGCCAATGGGACATGGGGAGAAAATTCCAACTTGAATGGGTCTCAAGATACCCATTTATTGAACCAATACCTCCAACAAATGAGAATGAGACCTCACGAGAAGTTAAATGCATTTCATGTAGTTGGAAAGTTGGCAAGGTAGTGAAATTGCAGATGAAGCTAGACACAATAGAGAAGCATGTTGGAAAGGTGTATGATAAGAAAAATGTAAATGGTGAGAAGGAATCTACTGTTAGATGGAAAGATATTAACGAATCTCGTCATCTTCAATATGAAGAGGAATATAATAAATTCTTATTAAATAAGAGAAAACTCGAGGAAATTGGAGGAACCATCAAATCTCAATTTGGAAAGATGATGGAAACAATTTGTTATCAAAGACGATACAATTAAGCACTGTATTTCACATCCTATCCAATGGTCGTCCTATGACAAATTATCCAAAAATGACGAAATATCTATCTTTTATTCAAGTGCCAAATTTTCCATCTTCTCATTGGTCTTTAACGAGTGGTTGGGAATGGGGAAAATATCTAGCTCAAGTAGAAAAGGATGATATGAAAGAGAAGATTGCGAATGCTACATTTTTGTCATTGTCTTTGGATGAGGTTATGGCTGTTGATAATACTTCATGGATTTGCATGAGCATTTATATGGTCAATGACCATATCATACATTCCTATCTACTTGGAATTCATAAAATGAGCAAAAGTTCTATAGCAGAAAATATTTATGAACTTGTTATTAATAGTTTGAAGGAAATTGGTGGTATGGATCATTCAATGATCGCAAAAAAGTTGGTATGTGTTGGAGCAGATGGAGCATCAGTAATGCAGGGACAAAGGAATGGTCTTTGTGCTAGACTACAAGTCTCAGCTTCACCATATATGCTTGGTATTTATTGTATGGCTCACAGGATGAATCCTGCATTTAAAATAGTGAGCAACTTTGCATTGGTTTCAAAAGTTGAATATCTTGTACGTGAGGTTCATGCATACTTTTGTCGGAGTCCCAAACGATTTTTAGAGTTTAAAAGTTCTGTCGATGGTGTTACAAATGGAAAAAAACTATTAAAAGATGTTGATACAAGATGGATCTCATTGAAGGGACCAACTGAAAGACTATTCGAGGAATATGCATCCTTAGTAGGGGTAATGTATGAACATCACTTAAGAGTAGAAAATGCTCAAGCTCTTCTCTTTCTACTAACTGATATAGAGACATTATTAACATTGGCTAGAATTCTTCCTATGCTTCATGAAATGAATAACCTCATGAAGATGTCTCAGAGTCGCACGATGTATATTGCTGAATACACAAATGCAAGAAAATTATCATGCCTTGCATTGGATAATTTGTATATTATGGGAGAGTCTTTTACAGGTCTAGCATTTACAAAGTGGACTAAGATAATCAATATAGAAAATGATGAAATTTTTTTGAAGTTTGATGAAAAAGGGATGCTATGTATGGCAGTGAGTGGGAATATGGTTCCCTTTTATTATAATGATAAGATAGGAAGATCCACCAAAGAGTGCCCCGTGTCAAGAGAACGATTTGACAATGTTGTGATTTCAGTGAGGCACAACTTGATAGAAATTGCAAAATCACTATCATCAAAGATAAGAGAACGATTTCCTCGAGTTGAATTTTTGGAGTCCATGTCTATGGTACACCCTCAATATTGGAACCATCGTCAATGTTAAAAAACTTTAAAGGTTGACTTTATAGGGAAATGCAAGACTTTGCAGAGCCATTTTTGTCGAGAGGCCGAGATACAAGGAGAACATATTCAAGGTATTTTAGATGGAAACAAATTGTCAGATCAAGCCAAATGCTTTGCTACAACAATGTGGGAGCAATTTCCTGAGTTGGATAATCATCTAGAATATGGTGCAATTACAAGATTATGGACTAAACTCAGTGGTAGCGAAATCCTACGACAAAGAATGCCAGAATATTTCAAATTAGCGGATTTATGTCAAACCATGATTTTGGGATCAATGGAGGATGAGAGAATGTTTAGTGCACTAACATTCTTGAAGTCAAAGTTGAGGAACAAGCTTGATAAAAATGTGGATACATGCTTAAGATTATATGCAACAAAGTATGAGGTTGACAATTTTCCGTATGAAAGAGCACTAGCTCTTTGGTGATCAGATCATGAAAGAAGGGGAGAAAACAGTATAACAAATTTCTCTAATGAACTTGATATAGAACATAATGTTTTTGAGGATCATAATGATGGTTCATCTCGAGAAGATCATGTTGAGAATGTTGAAAATGAGGAACAAGGCCAGAATGTGAATTGGGATTTTGATTTTTAACCGGTGATTTATGAATTATGATCCAGTATACATGATGTACTTGAGTCTTATTTTGGTCTAGGGTGTTCCATGGACCCTTGCTGGTGATCGCTTATGTGAATTTGAGGCTGCGTTTCAGGTAAAAATAGATTCTACATTGTACTTTTTTCTTGTAACATTGCTTATTTGAGATGCATTTCCTTCATGCCATTTATTTTAAGATCGATGTTTTGATGTTTATCTCTTACATTGTCCCTTTCTTATATGTGACAAGAAATGATGCTGGAATTTGACAAAGCTAGGCCTAGGAGCTATCTCTTCACATAGATAGTGTCCTAGCATTACAGGATAAATAACTAATTTGACAACACTTTCACTAAGCAAGAATGGGCTCATTCAAGTACGTGAAACCATGTTGGTGTTTCGCTCTAATATCTTGACAAATTTTTATGGTTTGTTTATTGCTTTTATTTGAAGCATTTTGTCGATTTTTAAAGTTTGTGTGTATTTTGGTTAAATATTGTGTTAGTCCCTTGAATACTTCTAGTTCTCATCTGATTCTTGATTTAACCCTTTGTTGTAGTTTGGTTTGGTTTTAGTTGATTTACATTGATTCAGGGTTTGAGGAAATATGTTTTTATTTCCTTTCAGTTGCATGAATTAATTGTCTTCACTTTTCTAAATCTATTATGTTCATTGTATATTTTCTTTGTAAATACTTATCATTAGTTAGAAAACTAAATGAGCTCTACATAGCTAAGCAAAGAGAAAAATGGTCGATGTACTAGGTTCCTATCCATTGATTGTAGGAGACCTGTTGGCACGAGACCAACATTCCTCTGGCTCTAATGCAACTGACATAGTTACAATGCATAATTATCTTAGCCTCCACGGGCATAATTGGCTAGTGTAGGACAAAATGCCCGATTCTATCGGTTTGTCAATTTGACAAGATTCAGGTCCCTAGATGTCTGTTGGACCATTAAGGGACGAGATAACAAATGGAGTCCCCACTTGCCCTGAATCTAGTTAGTGCAGTTGTGTTTCACTGACACTTTCCAGATGTGAGTCCAGGACCTAGGTGTTCTATTTTTTATGATGTGATTCATGCTATTTGACTAACTTTGTTGTTCCTCTATTTTTGAAGTAGGTTGAAAAATCTTTATGGTAGCAAGATCACTATATGTCAATTTGAGGTTGCATTTTAGGTAAAAATATATTCTATATTTTGTGTTTTTCGTTGTAACATTGATGATTGGGACTACATTTCCTTGATGTAAGTTATTTAAGATTGATGTTTTGATATTTAACTATTACATTCTCTCTCTTGTTTGTGACATGAAATGAAGCTGGAATGTGAATGAAGTTGGGCCTATATCTTCACATAGATAGTGTCCTAGTATCAAAGGATAAATAAATAATTTAACAAGACTTTCGCTAAGCAGGAATGGGCTCATTCTAGTACATGAAACCGTGTTAATGTCTAGCTCTGATACCTTGGAAAATTTCTATGGATTGTTTATTGCTTAATTTTTTGGTATTATGTCGATTATGGAAGTTGGGTTTATTTTGGTTAAAGATTGTGTTAGTCCCTTGAATGCTTCTAGTTCTTATTTGATGCTTGACTTAACCATTTGTTGTAGCTTCATTGGTTTCTTTTGATTTTCTTTGATTCAATGGTTTGAGGAAAGATGTTTTTATTTCCTTTCACTTGTATGAATTAAGCATCTTCACCTTTTAGCATGTATTTACTTATTTCATATTTTCTTTGAAAATATCAGTATTTAGAAAGGGAAATGAGCTCTGCATAGCTAAGTGAAGAGAAAAATGGTCTATGTAAAGGTTCCTACACATTCATCGTAGGATACCTATTGGCACGAGATCGACATTTCTCTAATGTAATTGGCATAATTTTCATATGTCCATAGACTGTCAATACAGTATTCACTTGAATCTCAGCACCTACAGGGCAACATACTATAAAAGGAGCATTCCAAACCTTGCTACTATATAGGTTAGCATGTTTCTTGTCTTATTTGGTGGTGTGTAGCAGTCATCTTGTTTTGGCCACTAGTAGTTAGATTGTTTTGAGTATATCCGAAATTGAATGAATTTATTGCATGTTGCATGTCTTTACGTCTTTAGAGTTTTGATTTTTGAATATAATGAATTAATTCAGCTACTATTCTTAAGAGATTGGATTACATGCACAAGGTGCTCAGAATAGTTGTTTACATCCATGTAGCCTCCTTTTAGACCCTCAAAATGAGGATTGGATGCTGATAAGTCTACCCAGGCTTGTTTTTGTCCCATTTTTATGCCTAGAACTGTGATTAATGGTTTTTATTGCTACTTTATGGGATGCCACTAGAGGAAGGTCACTGCAGGCTTCATTTTCATGCCTAGAATTGCCAATGGTTGCTGCATGAGGACATGAATAGTTATAAATTGCACCTAGAACACACTAGAACCACTTCTTAGGTTTTTCTCATCCATAAAAGAGGAAGGTCACTGCAGGCATCAACATAGTAAAAAAGAGTGGAATAAATGTGACTAGTGCCTCTGGCATGTCCCTTTTTGAAGGCTGCGTCTGGACATCTGATAAGTGCTACTATTTAAATTATATATGATTGTCCTAAAGTGAAAGTGATTCTGCACTTATATGATTGTCCTGATAAGTGCTTCTGGACATCTGATCATGCTCCTTCAACATTTCTGTGCAAAGGATAGGTCAGCCCCATAATCGCCTTAATGCAGGTCATCCCTTGTAAATTTTATAAGTGCCTCATCTATATTTATCTTCTATAACATTATGTATTTATCAATGTATGCTAATATTCCAAACAACAGTGAAGATAAGTGGGCTGCAAGTCATATTTTGCAATGTCTCTGTTCTTTTGCTTGTTTGGAGGTGTAAAGGGCCCAGAGTTCACTTTGATTTTCCTTGTTAAAAATGGGGACATGAAAAAGTTGCTACATGCCCAGCAATGTTTACAACTTTCCTAGGAATTTATTATTGTTGTTCATTTCCCAGGAATGTCTAGGATACCCCCATCAAGACCAAAAAATTCTCCAAGGCCTTAGAATGCTGGCAGCTTCCATTCCAATTAGAGAAGGTTGGATCAATACCTTAGGGAATCTAAAACGCTATGCATCAATAATGGTAACTTTCCCATAAGGAAGTTTGTAATTATTTTTCAGTGATGAACTGATATTGGCTGTCTCAAGCTCTTGCTCATATTCAAGGGCTAAACTAGGTATTCCTTGCACACTCTGCCTTCCATGACTATTTAGTGTTTACCCTTGATAGGATAGTGTTTGGGCCCAAGTCTCACAAGAATAAAAAAACAGGGTACTCACTGCTAATACAGATGCAATGGTCAGATTCATAAGGAACAATTTTTTTTTCTGTAGGTACCTTAAATCAAAATAGGTTAATTTCAGGTTTGAAGGAACAGTGACTCCTTCAGCAGTACAAGGATCTGAATGCCTCAACTAAAGATACCTCTTTAAAGTAGAATTTGGAGGTGAAACTAAAATTTTAATTTATCTTTCTACTTAAGTTTTAATACCATTTACTTGGCTTAAAGGCTGAACAACTTATGTGCTTGCCTCAATTTCTAGAGAATACCTACCAGAATTGCATCACAGTTTATGTGGTAGGTATAATCAACATTCTCATCGTCTATGTTGCATTTGCTACCCATAAACATTGTACTTTTATTTTGTCTCATATTTTATGTCATTTTGAATCTATGTCTGGATCATGTGATTAAAAAGGGAGGCCTAACATGCATCTTCTTCTCTATTTTTGGTATCTACAAGATTGGACCAACCTGCAAATTTGATCATTCTGTGAGACATTACATTTATAGTTAGTTAATATCTTCACCAATTGATATTTTTACTGGTTGTTATTAGATGGGATCCACATTGGTTTCTCATGCTTTATATTTTTTATATTCAAACTTAACTATTGTATCTGGTGGAGTAAATTCTACATAATTCTCTTCTATATCAGAAGCTCATCAACAACCTTTTGCTATTGAAAATTTAGGTGTAGATGCATAATGCTCCACTTCAAGGAAAAAAAACAGACTCTTACTTTTTTGTAAGGTTGACAAAATCCACTAGTTTAAATGTGCATCAGATGTCTATCATGTCAACTGGGTGCATAAGCTAAGATAACATTGTTTGTTCAAGTTATTGACCAAGTAGCGGATGATGCCTTCTTGAACCTATGAAAATTTTAGGGGAAAAATTTCACCATTAGGTAAAATTTGAAGTGTTAAAATGTTCAAGGGTGAACTTTCTATATTGTAAAACTTTCCAAGGGTAGCCAATAAAATATACTTCAACTATAATTATCATATATTATCCAAGAACATGTTTTAGCCTAATCGATATTTCACATGTCCATCCTCTATAATCCATATCAAGATTTGTCCTAAAATTGTTGAGCAGTGTAGTGCACACTATAATTCACCCTGGTATTGATGAGTGTTCCATGTCTATTCTTTGTAACACTACAGTTCACCCTCAGATTAATGAGCCTCCTGTGTGTATTTTTTTAGAAGTTAGAACCATTAACACATTTGAGGTGAAATTTTGTGCGAGACTCGATATTTGAATTCAGAAGTATCAAATTTTTCAGGAATTGGGTATTTGGCTAATTAAGAAGCAAGCCAAATGATCAGAGAATATGCTTATTTTTGTTGTCAAATTAGAGTTTATTTTTGTGAGGGTTTGAACCCTACAAGTACTTGCCATAGCGATTTATTACAAGCAATATTTTTGTTTGGTGCTTTGATTTTCTTTGCATGGGTTCTTGTTATGTTTCTTAAATGTTCAACCGCTATATTTTTCTCTTTGTCTCTAGAATGGTAAATTTCTAGATGAGTTTATGTTATGGAGGGTTTGAGACTATCTATGCAACATTGCCTTTAAGAATATGTGTAATTATTGTTAGCCTATAAGAATGCATTTGTAATTATTGTTTTATATTTGTGATAGTTTCTCTTTGAAGTGTAGGGTTGTATTTGTGGCTATTTCAAGAGGATATATTTTTTCTAAAGTGAGTGCATCAAGGATTCAAACTCCAAGGAATCTATTCTTGTGGGAAAGGAAATATCGAGGCTCTATAATTTAGAATAGTTGTGGCTAGGTTTGTTGCCAATAATTTCTTATTCATTATTATTTTAGAATTCCAGTGTCAATTCCATTAAATTGGTAGCATTATGTTTATAAGCATGGGCTCCTAAACCTTGTCTGGATTAGAAGCTTGATAGAGATTATTACACCTAAAGTTATGGGATAAGAAGTCATCAAACTAGCCGAGAACACCACTTATGCTTTTTATTTAGTTTTGACTACATCCTTGTAAGAAGCCGAAGAAGGGATTGTGCTCAATTGTCCCTTGGATTCCACTATATTTTGGGTAGTTTTCAAGGGTTGGTTGATTGGAGTGGAGTAGTGCATTGATAATGGGTGCTAAGGTGATAAATCCTCCCATCTTGATACTTTTGCAGATGATGAATTTAGTTTACCTTCATAAATATTAATGTACAGGAGACCAAGATTGATTATTGGAGTTCTAATTGAACCAGTGTTTAGAGACTCAACCAAGACTCCCAAGTATTGATAAGTCCATCTTAAAAAAATTACTCAAAAAAAATTCTAGCTAACTGAAACTCACCAAAACTTGTTGGAATAGCTCGAACATGTCTGACCCACCGAACACTGGAAAATCTTGCCTAGACTTTGCTAGTTTGAACCCTAGCAAGTAAATACATAATTCACACAAAAATGACTTCGAGGAAAGGTAGAAATATTATTTTTGGAGGGAGGAAAAAGAGGGGGAAGACATCTTACCAAAACCCTAAAGGAATATATCCCAAAAAAATGCTCATTTCATCTTCAATGTTTTGTATTTTCAGTTGGAGTGTGAATAGTGAAAAGCTTTTCAGCAGTGTACGTGATTCTTGCTTAGACATTAGTTGGTGTTTTTGAGAATAATCAACAGTAAAACAATGGTAAAATAGGTCATTCCTAGGTTTGTTTTAAACATTTCCATGTATATACGAGCTTTGTCATGTCCTCCTAAATTGATGAGCAATAATCAAAGTGAACTCTAGGACCTTTTCCCACCTCCAAACTACATTATACAGCATTCTGAGCAAAATATATGGTGACAACAGACCTGAATTCAAAGGTATGAGCAGTTATAAGGAAATTATGGGCACGCATGTGAATAAAACCAGCAGCAACCTATTCTTTTTCATCAATTCGGGGTGGAAAATGAGAGTTCTCGGTGCATTTTTGTCAAACTTAGGCATGAACAGACCCATTTGACAATAAAAAATGGAAGCCTGAACAGATTTCAACCTCCTAACAGCAGTAAAACACATTTATGGGCACATCCTAGGGCTATCCATTCAAATTATGGGATAATTCTAGTAGTGGGAGGCCTTCTCATGGCAACAAGCCCTGTACAGGTAACAACATTACTATTTCTAGGATGTACAAAGTTTTACAATATCTTTACTTATAAGATCCTTTTGTTTTGGATACTTGCAGGTAGTTGTTGGTACCTTCCTAGTTGATAGCAAGAAGGATCTTGGACGGGTAGGAAATGGTGAACCTTCCATCGGTACTTTATCAGGATCCATAAATCAGATAACAGAAAAACACTTCCATGATTGCTTTGCTAGGAGGGAAAAGGTCATGACAGCAAAGCCTCTTGTTGATCTATCTCCCTTTGAACAGAGACCTCTGTAGATGGCAGATATGAGAACTGTTAATCTGTAGTAGAAGCACCTTTTTTCAGATTTAAATTTGTTGGGTTTCACTTGTATATAAATCTTGAAATGCCTGGTAGATCGGATGAATAGTGGAATCATCTTACAGTCAGGGATCATCCAATGAAGATGCCAGTTTGGTCATGATTAAAAACACTTTGAGGACACAACCCTTCACAGATAAGATTAAGTTCGCTAAGAGCATCCCCTCAGAGGCAGATCTGGATTTGATTCATGTCATGGCATCCCTGTAGCAGACTTTGGCACAATAGGATCATTTTCGAGAAAGGTGTCTGGTCAGCACTGAAGGAGGCAATTGTCTTGACAAAAATGTATAAGCAAGTATGTCATGGAAATTGTACCATTACTCATGAGGATAGTGTTCCAGTATTATAGTGTTTTTCGTTGGAGTGTTCCACCTTTAGGAGGTTGTCATCACTCATCCATGCCTTTGATGAGGAAGTGTTCTACTTTGGAGGGCTTTTGTTGCATTTTGTGGAGGATTTTTTGGTCTATGGAACCCTAGGTTTAGGGTTCACTAATTGCTTGGACCACATTTTATTGGAGTGCTACCTTTGAAGAAGCCTTTGGAGGCTAGAGTTGGACTTCTATTTGGTTTTCATTCTCATTTGATGGAGGCGCCCGCCTTTCTTGGGCCTTATGTCTCTTGGGTATTGTACTTGTGGCTTTGACCACCTCACTTCATGGATGTTGTTAGAGTTTGTTAGGGCTTGTTAAAAGTAATTTGTTTTGTTAAAAGTAATTTGTATTGTCATCCTGATTTTATGTGCAAAATCATCCATTTCCTTTCTGCAACAGTAATATTTTTATAGCAAACTTCATTCTGACAGTTTGCTCAGTAAAATTTGGCTATTCATAGATTTTTGGTCCTCCCTTACAACAGGCTCATTCAAACATCACTGTGGCCATAATAATATGGTTGATGTTTTGCAAACATTATTGATTAATATTGAGAATCAATGTTAGTTTAAGAGTAATTCCTACATAAGTAATTAATTGGCATTGTGTTCTCAACTGAAAATCTAGTTTTGGGAGATCTCCATGGTTAAATTTATACCTTCAATCAATAATGATATCAAAAAGAAAGATAAGAATGGAAATGTGTTTTGATTGTAAAGTGCATATATATAACTTACATCATTCCAAAACGAAGAACCAAACAGCTTGAACCATTTTTTAATGCAGTAGTCAATGAGAAGGGAAACTGGACAAAGAAAATATCAGACATACTCTTGGATAGGATTAATATACCCAACCAAAGCATGTTAAGAAAGGGAGTGATCACACTCCTTCAGACTTGTAGTCAAAGAATGGAAACTGCTAGAGGGTATGCTGGATGGAGTTCATATATCACCTCCAACATTTTGAAGGTTTAGATTCAATGGGGATTGAACTCCAAAGATGTCACCTTTATGTAATCACTTTTTGTAGACTTCAAAATAAATTTGACACACTTTTAGTCACAATATGTGAAACTAAAAGCATAACGAGGTCTTTTACTTACAAAAAGTGTCGCGCAATATAGAATCACTGCAAAATATGACAGAACTACCTATATTGCCAGAAAATGCAATCAAGAAAATATTATAAATCTAATTTATATAGATTTTTAAGAGAGTACACGACCTCAGGAAAACTTGTATGAGAGAAAAATTAATCCCCAAGAGCCATTAATAACTTATATGCTTGAAAACCGAGTACTATAGTTCTTTGAAATAAGAAGGGACTAACAATATCTTGGGTGATATTGGACGGAATGGAAGAGAATCTCTTTTTAATGAGAGAGTCTGAAGTAGAAAAAATAGAAAAACATATTGGTAGAATAGGTCAGCCCTTAAAGACACAACTTGACCCCATAGTATCTCTATTAAACAGTTTGGCTCTCATAATTTTGTATGTCTTGTGATCATATATGTTATGTGACCATTGATAAAAGGATGTCATGTTGAAGAGGGGATTGATCTCTAGTCTGTGTTTTAGTCCAAATGGCTCATCATAACTTCTTGAAGATTGTTGTACATGAATTTATCCAGTTAGCTAAATGTTATATTCCCCAGAACTGCCCAGTTATCAGGTACAGGGACTGCTGCTGTTGGAAATGGTCTCCAGGTCTCCTGCAAGTATCCCTATGCTTGTCTACCTTCTTGTGCTGAAAACTGCCTCTGGAAACCCTAAAGTGAATGCTCCCTTGCTAGGAAGATGATCAAGAAATGAACCATTGCCCATAATTCAGTTTAAACTTTAAAATGCAGTTTGGTGGTCAATGACAGGCCCAACATTAGCCCTGAACCCTCCAAGTGACCACCCATGCAAATAGGGGGGTAACAAGGTGCTCAAATTACATTGGAAATTTTAACATGTGACCATTTAAATTTACAATGGAAAATTTTAAGATGCAAAGGAAGCTATTATTTGCCAAAATCTATTATTATTTGCCAGGGTATATGAGCAGTATCATGTTTGGATAGTTGATAAAGCAAGAATAGGTCAACCATTGGAATGATAGAGAGTATTGGCAATGTAGCCAGGTTTTGATTACTTGCACTTGGAAGCTGGTTTGGATTCCCCTGGTTGGGACTTCCAAATAAGGAATATTTAACGGCTGGATTGCTAATTTTTTTGTTTAGTTAATGGTGACATTTACTTTCCTTCTCTGGATATTAGCTAAGGAGTATCTGAGTTGTGGTAGATTTGGCAGGATGGAAGACTGAAATTGATTAGTTGTGGTGGTGCAGGTGAAAAAAATATTTTGACTTTCATATGAGTCCTTTAGTTCCATCCATGTCTAAGTCCCACTTAACTTATTTTAGGATGTCTTTCTTAAGGCACTGTTTCAATGATATTTGGTTCCATGGATACCTTGATATTGGAATGATTCTCCAAACCCTTATAGATATCTTGACTCATACATGGAAGAATAAATGGAATTTACGTGGTAGATAACAAACTTCAACCCTGAGTGAAATTTATAGCAATGATCTGCCTACCTCCTGACAAGTTTTTAGTATTAATCCTCGCTCACCCTTCTTTGAAAACTTCGATGATTAGGGCATCAATTATAAATCTTAGAAGGCATCCATCCCTCTCATGTTGGAATAAATTTTAGAGTTCAATTTTTCATAGGAACATGATTATGAAATTGACTTATATATTTGCAAACTCTAACAACCAAAACAACAAAGCTATTTCCAAGGATGTGTATTTGTTTTCTCATCCTAGAATAAATTTAAATTGCAGGAAACAATAGCAAATCGAAAAGGAAACTGAAAATATTTCTGGCCTGTAATTTTTAATCGGTTTTGTAGCCATAAATAAATCCTAGGATGACATTCTGGAGACATGTTTTCATAAGAAGGTTCTATCCAAGAGTTGATGATATTTTTCAAGTTCTTAATATTTTAAATCAAGATTGATTATTTTCTAGAAAGTTCGGTGGTATTCAATACTTGCACAACCATCTATCATTTTAGGTCTTTACTTAATATCTTTCTCTTAGATAGTTGTGCCCATGATGTTTGTACATTGTTGAATAATTTACTCCAATGAAGATATGTAATTTGGTTAGCAATACTTTTATATTGCAAGGTCAAACTCATGGTTGGAGATGGGAGTGATTCACATGGGGCAGACATTTCCCCTAAATAGGTTCAAATGATGAGCCAAGAATGAGAAGAAAAGTAAAGGTTGTGGCACACCTATGGAAGGGTTCATATCTTTGCATATGGTGCCCACAATTTGAAAACAATGGAAAGGGATCTGTAAATGACCACAATGAAGTGCTCATGCTTTGCAGAGGATGGAAAGTACTCCACAAGGTTGCAAACAATCACAACGGGGTGCTCACACTTTCTAGGTGGTGGGAAGTGTTCTGTAAATACTAGCGACAACGATCTAATGATTAGCAAACAATGAGAAGGAATTTGCGAATGATCATGACATGATGCTCACACTCTACAAACAATGGGAAGGTCATGGTCAATAGGGTGCTCATGCTTTGTAGACATTGAGAGGGATTTTCAAAGAATTGTGATGGCGTGCTAATGATTTTTAGATAACTGGAAGGGATTTTCAAATGGTCACAATAAAGTTCCTACAATATATAGATGATGGGAAGGGCTTTACAAATGGTCATGACAATGTGCTCATGCTTTACAAGTGATGGGAAGGTCTGGTTAATGAGGTTCTCATCCATTGAATATGATAGAAGCTGGTTTGTAAAAAACCATGATGATATAATCACTCTCTATAGATGATGGTAAGGTCTCTATAAATGCTCACAATAAGGTTCCCATGCTTTGTAGATGATGAGAGGGGCTCTGCAAATACTCACGACAGGGTGCTCATGCTTTACAGATCACTGAAAATTCATGGACATTTAAGTAGGTGTTAAAATCTATATCCAACGTGACCTGTGTCACATTCCAATTTAGGATCTATCAATCTACAAATTAAGTTATATAGAGAATTAGACACATAATATCTTACATTTAGATTTGTACACCACCACCTCTACTCAATGTTTTATAGATGTTGTTTGGCAAGCAAACAATAGGGTGCTCACGCTTTGCAAATCACTAGAAGGCCATGGACAATTAAGTAGGTGTTGTAAAGTATAGCCAAGGTGAACCATGTCATGTTCCAATGTAGGATCTGTCAATCTATGACTTAAGTAATATAGAGAGTCAAACACATAATATCTTACATTTAGCATTGTACACCACCACCTTTGCTCAACATTTGCTAGATGTTTTTTGGCAAGCTCCTTTCTTGCAGGGGATTTTCATAAATACATATTGAAATCGGAAGTTGTAATGTCTCTTGTTACCCCCCTATCTGCATGGATATATAGGGGGTAAATTTTGAGGCCATTCTCAAGCAATCGACATTATTTGATGATGTATTGATGCCTCGATTGAGTGCTTGGAATGATGATAATACCTTGGTAGCTAATGATTTGGTATAACATGGGTGGGAAACAACATTATGGTTGTTTCTGGATAGTTTTGAGACCTTTTTCTACCCTATTAACAGTAGTGATGAGACCATTTCTCATATATAGGCATGTTCTAAGTAGTCTTGGGTAAAAAGACACCCCTAATCTCAACTGCTGGGCAGGTTAAGGGTATATTGCATCCATATTCTAACCTTCAAGGAGTAGTGATCCTCAATATACATCTGAGCTGATTTTGGCCACTTTCTGTCACACATATGGGATAAATCAGCAAATATGGGCACTTGAACAGTGGCAAAATAGATCATTTCTTAGTTCTGGGCATAACTCCAACCCTAAAACAAAAAGTTTTGAGAATCAAACTGCACTAATTCTCCATTTTGGGTGGTTCCCATTCAATAAACATGTTTGATAGTTAAAAGGGAAAGAAAATATGACCTAGAAAAAATTTGGGTAGTTCTGAGTAAATACATGGCAATAAACACCATGAACCAACAAGTAATATGCCTAATACGTAATTCTAGGTCGAATCTGAGGGTTAAATTCCAGCCCCGGGTGTGAACAATAGTCATACAAGCGTTGTTGCCATAGGCTATCAACACAACACAGTTATATGCAAATTTACGGTGCACTCAACGGAAATGGTTATGGAACCATGTAATTGATTAACACTTGGAATCGAAAAGAGCACCACCTAAGTGTGATATTGAGAGATTTGTGCTTGGAGTGGTTACGGTGCTTGGCACATGTGGATTTGTGCCTTCCTAACCTTGGGTCCATAGATTGAGGAAGGGTGTTATACTCGGGGGTGGAAATGGATTTTGTTTGAAAGAAGATTATCTTGGCACATATGGGATTCCCTACTCATATTGTTGCTTGGAGAAGTGTTCTTGAAGTGGCTAGGGAAAGTATTGAAGTGCCTAGGGCATCTTTATCATCATTGGATGGATTTTGAAGTGTCTAAAGAAAGTAATGAAGTGCCTGGGGAAACATGGAAGTGGATGGGGGTGTTTTTATCTTCGCCGAGAGAATTTTGAAGTGTCTGGGGAAAATATTGAAGTGTATGCGTGTTTTTATCATCGTCGGGATAATTTTGAAGTGGCCGAGGAAAGTATTGAAGTGCACGGGGTGTTTTTCTCATCATTGGGTGAATTTAGAGTGCAAGGGGCAAGTATTGAAGTGCCTTGGGGGAATTTTGAATTGCTTGGGGAAAATATTGAAGTGCATGGGGAGTTTTTATCATCCTTGGGAGAATTTTGAAGTGCCTGGGAAAATATTGAAGTGCTTAGGGAATTTTTATCATCTTTCGGAGAATTTTGAAGTGCCAAGGGCAAGTATTGAAGTGCATGGGGCATTTTTCTCGTCACTTGGTGAATTTAGAAGTGCATGGGGTGTTTTTCTCATCACTACGTGAATTTAGAAGTGCCTGCGGTTGTTGTTTATCAATGTATGGATGCTTTTATAGTGTTGGGACGTTTTAAAACAGTGATGGGCAAAGTTATCACTTGACGAGGTAAATTTGTGTGGATTGAGGCATTTTTGTGATTGCCTGGGTGATTATATCATTGTCGGGTGTTTTTCTCCCTTTCCTAGGGAAGCATTGAAGTTCCTAAGGCATCTTTATCATCATTGGATGAATTTTGAAGTGTCTAGGGAAAGTAATGAAGTGCTTGGTAAAAAATGGAAGTGGATGGGGGCATTTTTATCTTCACCACGAGAATTTTGGAGTGCCTGGGGAAAATATTGAAGTGTATGGATGTTTTTATCATCGTTGGGAGAATTTTGAAGTGGCCGAGGAAAGTATTGAAGTCCGCGGGGCGTTTTTCTCATTATTGGGTGAATTTAGAAGTGCATGGGGCAAGTATTGAAGTGCCTTGGGGGAATTTTGAAGTGCTTGGGGAAAATATTGAAGTGCATGGGGAGTTTTTATCATCCTTGGGAGAATTTTGAAGTGCCTCGAAAAATATTGAAGTGCTTAGGGCATTTTTATCATCCCTAGGAGAATTTTGAAGTGCAAGTTTTGATGTGCCTGAGGCGTTTTTCTCCTCACTGGGTGAATTCAGAAGTGCATGGGGTGTTTTTCTCATCACTGGGTGGATTTAAAAGTGCATGGGGCGTTTTTCTCATCACTGGGTGGATTTAAAAGTGCATGGTGCATTTTTCTCATCACTGGGTGAATTTAGAAGTGGATGGGGGCGTTTTTATCTTCGCTGCGAGAATTTTGAAGTGCTTGGCAAAAAAAGTGTCTAGGTGTTTTTATTATCGTTGGGATAATTTTGAAGTGGTTGAGGCAAGTATTGAAGTGCACGGGGCGTTTCTATCATCACTGGGTTAATTTAGAAGTGCATGTGGCAAGTATTGAAGTGACTTGGGGGGATTTTGAAATGCTTTGGGAAAATATTTTAGTGCATGAGGAGTTTTTATTATCCTTGGGAGAATTTAGAAGTGCCTAGGAAAATATTGAAGTTCTTAGGGAAATTTTATCGTCTTTTGGAAAATTTTGACGTGCTCGGGGAAAGTATTGAAGTGCTTGGGACATTTTTCTCGTCACTGGGTAAATTTAAAAGTGCCTAGGGCATTTTTCTCATCACCGGGTGAATTTAGAAGTGCATGGGTCGTTTTTCTCCTCACTGGGTGAATTTAGAAGTGCTTGGGGTTGTTATTGATAAATGTATGAATGCTTTTATAGTGTTGGGACGTTTTAAAACAGTGATGGGCAATGTTATCACTTGCCGGGGAAAATTTGTGTGCATTGAGGCATTTTTGTGATTGCTTGGGTGATTATATCATTGTCGGGTGTTTTTATCCCTTGCCTAAGGAAACTATTGAAGTGCATAGGGCATCTTTATCATCATTGGATGGATTTTGAAATGTCTAGGCAAGTAATGAAGTTCCTGGGAAATCATGGAAGTGGATGGGGGCATTTTTATCTTTGTTGGGAGAATTTTGAGTGCCTGGGGAAAATATTGAAGTGTCTGGGTGTTTTTACCATCGTCGGGAGAATTTTGAAGTGGCTGAGGAAAGTATTGAAGTGCATGGTGCGTTTCTATCATCATTGGGTCCATTTAGAAGTGCATGGGGTAAGTATTGAAGTGCCTCAAGGGAATTTTGAAGTGCTTGGGGAAAATATTGAAGTGCATGGGGAATTTTTATCATCCTTGGGAGAATTTAGAAGTGCCTAGGAAAATATTGAAGATCTTAGGGAATTTTTATCATCTTTGGGAGAATTTTGAAGTGCCCGGGGCAAGTATTGAAGTGTTTGGGGCGTTTTTCTCATCACTGGGTGGATTCAGAAGTGCATGGGGTGTTATTCTCATCACTGGGTGAATTTAGAAGTGCATGGGGTTGTTATTTATCAATTTATGGATGCTTTTATAGTGTTGGGACATTTTAAAATAGTGATGGGAGAAGTTATCACTTGACGAGGAAAATTTGTGTGGATTGAGCCATTTTAAGTATTCACTAACAAATGTGCAACTCTCCTACCATTCGACACCAAAGAGAAGAAATTTTGGTGAGAAGATTGGTTGGAAGCTTGGAATTGGTCCAAGAACTATCTCTCTATATAAAGGAAGTGGCCCACTACGAGGATATTCACTTAATTCTATCAGTTTGTTGGCCTGTCAAGATTCATGACCCCACATGTCCATTGGACCATTAAGGGATGAGATAACAAGTAGAGTCCCTACTTGCCTTGAATCTAGTTAATGTAGTTGTGTTTCTTTGACACCTTCTAGTTGTGAGTGATCAAATACTGCTTGTGAAATGTATAAATAAATCCATCCTCTCCTCATTCATACACTTGTTCATTCAAGAGTCTAGGAGTCGAGAGAGTGCAAAGTTGAGCTCTGGTGTATGTTCTTCTGTTGCACAAGCTTAGTAATATACATAATCAAAATCTTGAGTCTTATTGGAAAACCATTCTCCAAATTTTTACTATATTTTATAAATCAGTGAAAGATTCGCCAAGTTTTTACAATTTTTTATAATTAAGTGAAATATTCGCCAAGATTTTACAATATCTTCTAATTTAGTGAAAGATTCGCCCCGATTTTACAGCATTATATAATGAAATGAAAGATTCGCCAAAAAAATTATATATACATATTATATTATTGATAAAATCGCCTTCAAGTTTTCCTATATATCGGGGAGATTCGCCCATTTTTTATACATATAAATTTTGGGGGGCTTCTTAAAATCATCCCTGTTCCTTGGTTTGGGAGGTTACTATAGAATATTTGTTCATAACTACAAACAAATTGTGGCACCGTTAACATTACTATTAAAAATCATTCCTTCATATGGGATAAAAATTTTGAATCTTGTTTTGAAAAGTTGAAAAACTTAATGACATCCACTCTAGTCCTGGTATCCCCATATTTAAAAAAAAAAATTATTCTTGAATGTGATTCTTTAGGGAACGGTGTAGTAGTTGTGCTCATGCAAGATAAACATACCTTTGCCTTCAAGAGTCAAAAGTTAAAACCAAATGAGCAAACAAAATATACATATGACAAAGAAATGTTGGTAATAATGCATGCCTTTGTCAAATGGAAGCACTACTTGTTGGGAGCTAAATTTCTTGTCAAAACAGACCAAAACAACTTGGAGTATTTCATAACCCAGAAAAATATCTCATTAGAACAACAAAAATGGGTGAGAAAAATCCAAGTTTTTTTATTTTGATATTCTATATAAAAAGAGCAAGGAAAATTTGTCTACAAATGGCTTATCAAGGAAGCATGAAAATGATGCCATGCTATGTGCCATTTCCATAATCATTTCTGAATGGATCTCAGAGGTCCAAACCGAGTACATCAAAAATCTAGAAAGAAGGAAGCTAATATAATCCTTTTGAAAGCAACAAGGAAGTAAACTCCAAATAGTTAGGTGGGAGAAAGGCATACTGTGGTACAAATAAAGGATATATTTTCCCAACTCCTCAAAATTCAAAATTCAAGTCTTAAAAGAGAACCATGATTCTCCGATAGTAGGCCATGTTGGATTTTTCAAAACACACCAAAATATACGTCAATCCTTCTTTTGGAAATGCATGAAGAGTTATATATAGAAATATGTGGTTGAATGTGATACTTGTCAATGACAAAAATTGAAACAGTTGCTCCTCTTAGGCTTCCCTAACCCCTTCATATCCCAGCTCAGAAATGGTCTGATATATCCATGGATTTTATCACCAGTCTTCCTATGTCTAAAGGGAAAGATAACATATTCGTAATCATAGATCGATCAATCAAATATGCTCACTTCATTGGAATCTCATCAAAGGAAAAATCTAGTCAAGTCGCAGATAGTTATGTAAAAGTGTATATTTAATCTCCATGGGTTTCCCAAAGTTATCATCAGTGAAAAGCACCCCAGATTTACAATCAATTCCTAGAAGGAATTGTTCCACCAAGTTGGGACTTCATTAACCATGAGTACCTCTTACCACTGCCAAAAAAATGGAAAAACCGAAGTGGTAAATAAATTCCTTGAAGGATACCTTAGGAATTTCGTGAATCATTGTAGAATGGTGGTACAATAGTACATATCACACTGCAAAAAAAGTCACCTTTTGAGGCTTTATATGGGTATCCACCTCCATCAACAAAATAATATGCTATCAAAAATTTCAAGGTTCTGATAGTGAAGGATTATCTTGTGACATCTTATGAATTCATGCACATTTTGAAGAACCATATCAAATAAGGAATTAATCGTATGGAGAAAAAAGTGGACTTAAAGAGAATTGATCATGAATTCAAAGTAGGTGATTGGGTGTTTGTTCATATCCAACCATACAAACAAACGTCACCCAAAAATGACAAAAATCATAAACTTGTGCCCAAGTTCTATGGTCCTTATCAAGTAGGAAAGCGAGTAGGACAAGTGGCTTATGCTCTATATATACCAAACAAATGGAAATTGCATGATTTTTTCCATGTGTCATCCTTAAAGAAAAAATTGGGTCCATCAATCCACATACAAATAGAGTTACCCCTATTAGATGAAGAAGGGAAATTGGTGCTAGAGCCTGAATATATTTTAGAATTTAAAACCAAAACACTATGTTCCAGGTCAGTCAATGAGTACCTTGTCAAGTGGAAAAACTTACCAGAAGATGAAGTTACTTGGGAGAATGAAGAATTTTTTTATGACACTTATCTCTATCAATACTTCATGGACGAAGTATTTAATAGAGGGATGACTTGTAATATACTTAAAGAGTATATTCCCATGATTAAATGTGTTTTATTAATCATTATTATCCATTCATATAACATCGACTTCTATAGAGACATAATTTTTAATATGTGTCCTTTCACATTGCATTTATAGCCACTTGATATCTATTGTAAACCATCATCAACTTATATGAAATATTATTCAATAAATACGTTGTAAGAAGGTTTCTTACATATGGGGTGTTGGAATGGTCTTGAACTAAAGTGAGATGATGTAATGGCTTGAATGGAAAAATGGTGATAATGGTATGAAAGGTAAAGGTCATGGTGTCGTCATGAACGTCCCCCCCTCCAACTCAAGACTTTTTCATCCTTTAAAATATGACAAATGAAAAGGAAGTAGGACATACAAACAAAGGAGGCTTAAGGTACTTTCCAAATACAAAACCATAGCATTCAATTTTAATATGACAAACAATTTGAAAGAAGAAGCATACTTGTACCTACCTAAGAAGTTCATGAAATTTGTAGGAAGCAGATGATCTTCTATAATATGATCTTCGCAAGTTCCCATGGAAAGAGAAAAAAAATTGGTGAAGGACTGTCACTAATATTTCCACTTGGTTCTGATATCTCTTCAATGAAGCTTTAAGGAAAGACTACTTCTGTAACAACTTATTTTTCTACAAGTTATTGTGGGGCATTAGTCTTTTCCTCCTAGGGAATTTCTTTAATTGATTTTTCTACTAATGGGTCTCATGTGGACCAAGTAGGGCCTTCTGAGGCTCATTCTTATGTGGAAACCTTAGGGATTTTATGTGTAGGTTATTTTGTGTCAGTGTCTATTTCTCTTCCTTTGTGACCTTTAGTAGCAATGGTGCACCTTCGAAGTGATACTAAGAATATAAACATACTACAAGACTTGAAGTACCTTGCTAAATGTTGAACATGAAGGAAGTGTTCTAGACAATATTAGTGATAGACAAGCATCAATAAAATCTCTTATGGATTGGTGAAAACAAATCCTTGGAAATATTTATTCAACATTGAAACTAGAAAGGTAGCTCAATCATGTAAGTGGGCCAAGTTACTTTATTGTGTGGGTTATGAGTGGGTGGAGTACGAAGTAATGGAGGCCTTTATGAGGAGGAAATAAGCAATATGAAGTTGTGATTTGATAGTAGTTTTTACATGAATGGTGTTCTAATGAATATTTCAAAATTTTTTGTCTTCTATGTCAACCACATAAGAAAATGTAACTTCATAAACTGTAGCAGGCAATTATCTCTGAACTAGGAAAACGATAATACATGGGCATAATGTAGTGCTTTAGGTCTTCTCTTGGGAAAAAAAGGAATTATTGATGTAGCAATGGGATTTTGAATTCTGTAATGTTCTTCTTCACTTGATCTTCAAATCAATTCCCCGTTTCTCTTATTCTCTATCCATCTATAATTTTTATGAAAAGTCTTGTTGTTGTTGGTGAACAACTAGAGCACTTTTTGTAGCAAGCTCCTATAGACATGAAATTTTAACATAGCTTGTTCAAGGAATAAAAATCATATGATGTCACATTTTTTTAGAAAGCTTGGTGACATTCCCATTTGGTACAAATTAGTATTCAGAAATCACTCATTCATGGATTGACCTCCATGATTCTTGTTTGATCTACCAAAAAAAATAGCACTTGTCTGCAAAAAAATGTGATATCATAGAATAATAGTTGTGTTCATACTTTATTATTCTAATAGACATCAATAGTGATTGCAAGTAATGATTATAAAATAGGTCTAAAAAATACATAAAATAATTTTCATCTTTTTACTTGCTAAGGAGTGGTGGCCAACCTAGATTACTCAGTAGTGTTTCCTTGATAAATTTTCCATTTGACCTATGATTAGAATGATTTAAAAGTTATATTTAATTATATTAATAGGATATATTTAGTAGAATTTTTTTTCCAAAGTGATTTGAAAGTATGTGTCAAACATGTTGGGAAACAACCTACATGACATAGTTGTTTTTTTATTTCCAGCCTAGACCAACATTTACACTTTTGGGAACAACTTTTCCATTTGATGACGGACTCAATTGATTCCAATTGGAGGTGAAATTATCTTCATGTAGATATTTCCAATATAAACATGTTTTTCAAACTTGAAGAATTGATGGGTCAAATATACCAATGAACAACCTAAAAAGCATAGTTTCAATAGTGGATATTTAGAATACGCAGTTAGTATTTAGGGAATACATTTCTCATACGATGTCAAACTGAAGTGATTCAAGTCGGGTTGTAAAATATATTCATAGAATAATATACCTTATAAACAATTTTTAAACATCTATCCATTCAGTCTCCCAGAAATTAAATGTCGCAACTATGTTCCTAAATTTCATGCTTTACATTCAGTTAATGTTTTGGTCATATTTTTTTCATTTGTTATCTAAATTGAATAATTAAAATTGGGTTATAAACTATATTTCAAGGGATATTTTAGATAGAAATAAATTTTAAAAGTATTCACATAGGGTCTCTCAAAATAGGACTGTCCCAACTATGTTTTCAGTAAATTCATATAGCCAATATGCCATAGGAATATGATAAACAAGTTATTTATCCTAAAATAGGCTTTGGGTATGTGTTATTTTTCATAGGAATATAGTTTTCAATGTAAGACATCCACATGCCAAAAATTGCAAATTCCTAGTTCCAAGTTTTGTGATATGAATAAATCATTGTAATCCAAATTTTATGTGCATGCCCAAGGGACAGAATTCATGAATTGTGATTTCCAAAGTTATGGGAAGTATTTCAAATTTAATGAATTCAACAATGCATAACATACCTCGAAATTTATTGAAATGACTTCTAGTTTTTCTCTTTCTCCAGTGGAATCCTCTTTCAACAATGCTTTCTTCCTATTTCCAATTTTCCTACAAGGAGGTTGGTACTTTGGATGGATTTTTTTACCACGAGGATTCTCCTCTTTTGAATTTCTAACTTAACCCATGCATCTATATGTTAAGTTCTACACTCTCATGAGATCTCATAAAGAGGGTAGTCTACCATTGTCTTTGTATATCTTGATACTATGTGCAATCTAAAACCAATACATTAAATAGCATTGTGCCTTTGACATCTCCCTAGCAATGGTGACAAAATATGGGATTTTTAATTAACTTATAATTATATCAAGGTAAATAAAGAATCTATGCATTAATTGTCAACATGGGGTTCAAATGATTGTTAGATATCATGCACTATATATGAAGGATACACTTCTTATCTTGTATGGGCTTATCTAATGTGAAGTTAAAGTTAAATAACCTTCCAAACAATGGTATGAACAATTACACAACCTTGGCAAGGAACTAGCCAACTAAAAAAGTAATGGAACTAAGTTGCACAAAATGTAAATCACATGATAGGAATTCAAATTGTAGAAAGTAAATTCACACTGTGCTAGAATGTAGAATGCATAAAGTAAATTCACACTATCGTGGAAAGTAAATTCACACCATGATGGAAAGTAATTTCACAATATGCTAGAAAATAAATTCATGCCACACCTTCACAAAAAAGGTAAATTGCAGAAATGAAGTGTAAATGATATTGTTTCCAAATACATATTAATGTTTATAATATAAAGTAGTAAATATGATTATTGAATTGGGCACAATTATTCATGTTGAACTTTGCTTGTCATTGATGTCAATTGATTTAGTTTGTGTCATTAGTGTTAACTGAGGTCAAAGAGGAATCAATATTCCCATGTCAACTTAAAGAAATATATGAAAGACACTTTGTAGAAGTATATTTTTGTACTAGTTTAAAGAAGTACATGAAAGATACTTTGAAGAAGTATATGGATGCAAATATGAAGAAGTTTATCTATAAGTGCATCTAGTTTGAAGAAGTATATCCAGAGGTACATCAAGCATATCCAGTTTGAAGAAGTACATAAGGAATACATCTAGTACATATGGTACATGAGTAGGAATCAAGTCCATCCAGTCACAGTACCTCTAGGTAAAATCTAAATGATTGGTTGGACAAATGTTCGCGAGTGCGCCAACAAGCCAAAGAGTTGATTGGAGAAATGTTCGAGAGTGTCCCAACAAGCCAAAGAGTTGATTAGACAAGGCTGGGGAGTGCACAATCAACTTGGAACAAGGAATGGTTGATCAATTATGCAATTCTTGTAAGCATGCATGACTCACCAATCAGAAAAATATTTCAGTCGTTGAAGAATGCACAAGTACCAAGAAGGGTGTAGCGGTTGAAGATATCATATGCGCAAATTCCATAGGCATTGTTAAATCAAGGGCGCAAGACCACACCGAGAGGGTAAAAGTCCCACCAATGCAATGATCATGTATGAGAAATAACCACAAGATATCAAACCTCAGTGATGCAGAACATGACATGTGGCAGAAGTATGGACCATGAAGCAAGTAAGAAAGGACACCACAACTAGCTCATGGTCATCACCATCCGCCCAGAACAAGTATTAATAAGAAGTGGTGATGGAGAATGAAGTAAGATTGATAGCAAGGATGAAGAGATTGTAAGTGGAAATATGGAAGATACATATTTATAATACTCAGGGAATCAAGGACTTGTGGAACTAGAACAACATGATCTAACATAGAGCCGAGTGCACACAAGCAGAGGAATAGAATAGATGATGTGCACATAATGATGTTGTAGATCTGTGACAGTTGCACGAAGACAGAAAGGAATAATTGGAGAATATGTGCAATTGCATGATGAATGAATGAAATTATCGCAGATAACACATAGACAGTCACATATGTTCCAAGATAGAAGCGCAAAGACATATTTGAAGTATATATTGTGATGTGTGAAGTGAAGAAATTTCACTGATGCACTAAGATTGAGTTGATGTGTGCGAAGTAAGTCAATCCATTAGACGCACAAATACAGAGTTACAACATAGTGAGACATGCACGTCATGATGAGGATGATCTGATACAAGTTTGTTAAACAGAAAGGATGAATCATATGATGCATAGAGGGTCGCAGATTGTCTGAAGATTGTTGCATGTAAATAGAACAGACACATCTTAGAAGGCGTGCAGTTCCATTTTATACTCATGCATGAAGTCAAAACATCATGTTATCAGCTGATGTGTAGTATCAATTGAGATTGGAGATGCACAGTATCAAAATTGAATACTGAACCTTGGTGCAGATTGCAGAATTTGATAAAGCAACACACAGTATATGAAGTGTGATGTCAGTTGAAGTGAAGTCAAGTGATGTATGCAGCACAATGAAAACAATATTACAACATATAGAAGGTGCGCACACGAGGAGGAAAAACAAAATATTTGAACAGTGCGTGTATTAGAAGTATAGCAATGCAATATCTTATTCTTATATATTTGGGCGGCAGGATGGGGAAAGGAGTAGGGGGTCGCAGCCTCCTTCCAGTTGGTGCTGGAGAACTCTGGTTTCTTTTCGAGATGAAGCTCCAAATCCATTGGAACCAACTCACTATGCTTAGAATTTGGCTGCAGGTGATAAAGCTACCGAGTTGTAGACGACATATGTTCAACAATCTGCTCAACCTGAATTGAATACAGTGCATCAAGAATTTGTTGTTGTTGTTACTCCATGATGTCAACTTGTTTACTCAGACTAGTTAATATTTCCACATGGCTCTGATTCACCCGTACGATTGAAAATATAGGTGTTTGAATTTGGAATCCTTCATTTGGCTATACCAAATACCCATGTCGACTCTTAGATCAGTAAATTCTGATTGTTGTGACTAGATAACAAGGCACACATTTTCAAGGGAATTGTCCATCTTCTTGTAAAAGGAAGCCATGACAAAAAAAATGAAAAACCGGGAGGCAATGCGACACAGAGAAAGATGGCAGAAGAAAAAAGTTGGTGAACCATTTATCTCGCAGCTCTCTTATAGAATCTAATAGTATTTGTTCATGCGTATGAAATTAAGTTTAAGAGATGTGTAGTAAATCCCATTTAATACCGCACTATTCGAAGCGGATTGTGGAGTCACCAAAATTTAATGCACAGGTAATGATTTTGAGAAGAAGTACAAAAGTGGAAATCTAACTCATAGATCCATGCGAATGAAATCATGTTTCCCATAAAGTTCAAGTACAAATGTGACACGTCAAGGTTGTCACACGAATGGTTAGTCATATCGTCTTATTGCCGAGCTGGCTGATAGGTGGAAAAATGTGCCAAATCCTTGGCTGTTGTGGCAAGGAATGCGATGACAGAAAATGTAACAAAAGTCATCACAAGGCAATGAATGCAACTTAAGGAACATTCAAACACAAAAAATAGATCAACGGAAAAGATAGTGTAAAATCAAAAGCAACTGGAACTTGGTACTGTGTAGTTGGCACAACAAAATGATTGCATGAATATCTGTGCAAGGAATGATGAAGTATTCTTAACTATTGTGACATGGACATAATTTTAAGTTAAGTAGGAAGGTAGCAACTGTACAGTGGTATCAGTGGTACAATGTATGGATTGCATGGTATCGACACATAAACTTTAGCAAAAGAATGGAGCATGAAGACAGGGGGAGTTATGCCAATAAGTAGATGAGTGAGGTCCAACGCAAAACATAATAAAGGAGAACCAATATTTGTACAGTAATGGAACCTATTTTCCATTGATGTCAAAGGGGGAGAAAAATCATGAAGTTGATTATGAAGCATGCAGTAGAGCAATGAGAATGATCACGAAGGGATGGAGCTGATCATGAAGAGTTGAAGCTGATTATGAAGCATGCGACAGAGCAATGAGAATGATCATGAAGGCATGAAGCTGATCATGAAGCATGCAACAAAGCACTGAGAATGATCACGAAGCATGTGATCCACATAGAAGTAACAGAAAGGAGAAAAAGCATTGATAGCAGAATGCACAAATGACAAAGGTTCAAACTAGAAAATAACATAGCAGGGTATTTTTTAAGGATTCTAATATTATACTTAAGTATAGTATTATAGGAAACTATTTTGGATTGAAGAAAACACATATATAGATAGGTAGGAGAACATTAAATATGAAACATACAATTTACTACTAAAACTTGTGAAGTTTGGCTAATATTATGATAAAAAACATATTTTATGTAAATATAGGTGATATAAGAGACTAAAAATGACCAAATAACAAATTTAATTTTTTGAAAAGAATCCCCAAAAATAGCCAAATGGCGAAATTTCACCCCTAAAAATTTCCCTTGAACATAGAGGGAGTACACAAAGGGGGAGTAGTGCAACAAGCACAGATGAAGCATACAATCTTTAGGAGATGATTATGCACAACTTCATAAGGTGTTGCTATCAATGCCAAAGGGGGAGATTGTTGAACTTTGGTTGTCATTGATGTCAACTAATTTAGTTTGTGTCATTGGTGTCCAATGATGTCAAAGAGGAATCGATATTCCTATGCCAGCTTGAAGAAATATATGAAAGACACTTTGTAGAAGTATATTTATGTGGCAGTTTAAAGAAGTACATGAAATATACTTTGAAGAAGTATATGGATGCCAGTATGAAGAAGTATATTTAGAAGTGCATCCAGTACGAAGAAGTATATATAGAGGTACATCAATCATATCCAGTTTGAAGAAGTACATAAGGAATACATCCAATACATTTGGTACATGAGTAGGACTCAAATCCATCCAGTCATAGTCCCTTTATGTAAAATATAAAGGATTGGTTGGACAAACGTTCAGGAGTGCTCCAACCAGACAAAGAGTTGATTGTACAAATGTTCAGGAGTGCGCCAGCAAGACAAATAGTTGATTGGATAAGGTGGGAGTGCGCAAGAATCTTGGAACAAGGAATGGTCTATCAGTTATGCAAGTCTTGGAAGCGTGCATGACTCACCAATTGGAAGAAGCTTTCAGTTGTTCAAGCATGAACAAGTACCAAGAAGGGTGTATCGATTTAAGATATCATATGTGAAAATTCCACATGCATTGGTAAATCAAGGGTGCAAGACCACACTATGAGGGTAAAATTCCCACTAAGGAAAGGATCATGTATGCGCAAGACCCATAAGAGATGACACCTCAGTGGCGTAGAACATGACATGTGGCAGAAGCATGAAGCATGAAGCAAGGAAGAAATGATGCCACAACTAACTTGTGGACATCACCATCCATGCAGAACAAGTATAAATAAGAAGTAGTGGTGGAGAATGAAGTAAGCTTGATAGAAAGGATGGAGAGCTTGTAAGTGGAAGTATGGAAGATACATATTTATAATACTCGAGGCATCAAGGGCTTGTGGAACTAGAACAACGTGATCTAGCATAGAGTTGAGTGCACATAGGCAGAGGGATATAATAACTGATGGTGCACAAAATGATGCTATAGATCTGTGACAGTTGCACGAAGACAGAAAGGAAGAATTGCAGAAGATGCGCAAGTGTGTGAGGACTGAATGATGATATTGCAGGTAGCACATATACAATCACATAAGTTATAATACATAAGTGCATAGACATATTTGAATTATATCTTGTGATGCATGAAGTGAAGAAGTTTCATTGACGAACTAAGACTGATTTGATGTGTGAGAAGTAAGGAATTCCATCAAATGCAAAAATACAGAGTTACAACACAGTGAGAAATGCGCATCATTATGAGGATGATCTGATACAAGTGCATTAAACAAAAAGGATGAATCATATGATGCACAAAGGGTCACAGATTATCTGAAGACTGTTGCACTTATACAGAACATACACATCTTAGAAAGTGCATAGTTCCATCTGATACTGATGCGTGAAGTTAGAACAACATGTTATTAGCTAATGCGTAGTATCTGTTGAGATTGCAGATGCACAGTATTAGAATTGAATACGGAACCTTGGCGCAGACTGAAGAATTTGATAACGCATCACACAATATATGAAGTGCGATGTCAGTTGAAGTGAAGTGTTGAGTGTGAGGTCAAGTGATGTATGTAGCACAATGACAACAATATTACAACATACAGAAGCTACACACATCAGAAGGAAGAAAGAAGATCCGAAGCTGATTGCATATATCAGAAGTACAACAATGCAATATCTTATTCTCATATATCTAGGTGGTAGGATAGGACAAGGAGCAGGAAGTCGTAACTTCCTTCCAGTTGGTGCTGGAGAACTCAGGGAGTTGGTGCTTCCTTTAGGTTGGTGCTTGTAAAACCAAGGGGTCGGTGCCTCCTTCCAGTTGGTGCTGAAGAACTTAGGAAGATGGTGCTTCCTCGAATGGAATATTTTCATTATAGCCATGGTTTTCTCCCTTTTGGGTTTCCACGTAAAAATTCTATGTGTTATGTGTTTTGTGTTTTGAGCATTTGTGGATGAATGTTTTATTTATGGTGGATGCATAATTAAAGTTCATATTAATCAGTTAAGAAGTTAGAAACTACTCATAACTGCACTAATATTGATTCACCCCCCTCTCAGTATTAAATGGATTCCAACAATTCAATTTAAGGATTGTAAAATAAAATCCTATATCTCTAATCTACGAATTTAAATTACATTGCGAAAATAAACTTCACACATAACAAGAAATGAAAAACTAGTGAATTAAAACAAGGTGGCAAATTGAAACTACATCAACATAAACTAATTAAAATCACACTACATAAAAGTATAAAACTACAATTTGTATTGAAACAAGATCTCATGAAACTGTGGTTTATTCCATCATAATTTGGACTATTTATCTAAGAGTCCTCTCCTTGGAATGGACATGGCACTCTCATTTATACATAATATTTCTTGAAACATAAATAACCAATATTAAATGTAGACCCAAAATATCCTTAAGTCGTTTGAACAATTTGTAATAATTAGCAATTCAAAACCAACTCATAAATAATTCCAAGATCTTTGCTAACAAATCATAATTAAACTTATTAATAGTTCTAATATTCTTTCTATATCCAAGATGATTGATGATGCTCCTAGTTCCATGGAATGATTGGTGGATGAAAGTAAATTTGAAATATTGACTCATGTGGATCTACAATGCGTGGTTATGTAGCAGTGTATAGTTCCACATCAATAGTTTTGCAGCAGAAGATAGTTCTACAACAATGGTTCTATAGCAACAAACAATTTTGTAGCAATAGTTCTGCAACAAACAATTATGTATAGAACCAATCATTTACTCATGTTAGGTTAATATCTACTGCACTTCTTCATCAAATATATTCTATGTACTTGTTTGTTTTTTGTTATTAGTATTTTCTAACATGTGGTATCAGAGCAAGGATATCTTGAAATCCTCACAAGAGTGACTAGGGTTCTAATGCTACAGAAGTATGCAACATTGAATAAAGAAGCACATGGAATATAGTGGATGGAGAAGTGTAGTATAGATGGATGTAAGTGAAGAAGCAATGGATGTTTCTTGCATCACATACTCTTGTAAGGATTTTTATGGATTTGCAATTAATCATAATGGAAATGGGCATACAATTGTAAGAGTTACTTAGGCATGTATACCCCTATCTTGGTGGTTCACCTATGCAAAGTCTAATGTAGATTTACATAGACTAAAGAGGGGGCATGTTGTTATTCTCGATAACTAGTTAAAAAAATGAGGGGGGTTGGTGCTTACCCCGAGTTAAGTTTAAAGGGGGAAATGTTAGGTTAATCTTGACTTGGTTATAAAGTTATCAAAGATAACCTTGATTTGGTAAATAATGGGTTTACCGTTAGTGGTTTATAGTCCCATGGTTTTGTGCAACCCATGGTATTTTCCCATGGTTTTAGCATGTAACAAAGCTTATTTAAAGGCTTGATTCCTAAAGTGATTGATGTTGGCCATAGTGGAAAGATTAATAGATATCTAATTGGAAGGGTTTTCTCTATATAGGGTTTCCACGATAAAAATACTTGTTCCTCTTATGTTCTTTTTTTTGTGCATTATTATTATTTCTAAGAACTTCAAGATAAATAAAAATACCATTTTATATGGTAGGATTCGTAGCAATATTTGTAGGATAGGCTCTGCAGCAAGTCCTATAAGAGACTTTCCACAAATGATTCATTACTCCAAGCAAATACAAAATACACTAATTCCCCTAGTGTTAATAAAAATCCAATGAAATATTGAAAATGCAATGGAAGACACCTTTAGCCTAAATACGACATATATACATTAAAATGGACTAATACATGGTTACAGGTAAGTGAAAAAGGTTTATAAAGATGGGAAAAAGATGATAAGATGATGAAAAATCTAAGTCCCATCAACATGATTTACTCTTTCATATTTACCATCTATTTGTGAATGGTAAGCAGGGATACAATTCATCTATGTACCCAAATCCACAAAAATATTTTTCCAAAAGTTAGATGTAAACTTGGTATCTCTGTCAAATATAGTTTCTTTGGGTAACCCATGCAATTTGAATATTTCTTTCATAAATGTTCGTGAAAACTAAGTAGTCTTGTGAGTAGATTTATTAAGATTAAAATGTGTTTATTTAGATAATTTATCCACCAGAACCATGACATAATCATGTTTTCTTGAAGTAGTTGGTAATGCATTAATAAAATCCATGGCTACCACTTCCTATATCCATTATGAGATTGGAAAATGATTCAATAAAACTATATTGGATATTGATGTTCAACCTTAACTTATTGGCATTTCATACATCTAGAAATATATTCAGTAACATCTCTCTACATCCCAGGCCAAAAATAGTGCTTTCTTATTCTATCAACTGTCTTATGGTAGCGTCGATGTCCAGAATACGGAATTTTATGGATTTTATCCATGATAATTTTTCCCAAATCTAAAGAATTAGGAATGTACATTCTATTTTTATGGGTACGAAGTCCATCATCCGACAATCGGTAACCTTCATACCTATTTTCTACATTCTCTTGTTGTAATGTATTTTTCACTTGAACATATTGTTCATCTTCAACAAGAGAAACATAAATCCTTTGTCTCAAATATGTTTGGAAGATACTAGTAGATTCCACATGCATTGCATGCATCTTCTTGTTGAGTTCATCAACCCCTTTGTTTTCTTTCTCATTTATCTATTTGCTTTCAAAATCAATTTCACAAAAAAATTCTAGCCACCTAACTTGTATAAATAAGGTTGGTTGCTCAAACAAATATTTCAAACCATGGTGGTTAGTTTTAATATCAAATTTATTGCCCACTAAATACTATCTCCACATTTTTAAAGAATGTAATATTGTGGCAAGCTCCAAGTCATGGGTAACATAATTGTTTTCATGTTCTTTCAAATTTTGCGACTCATAACATACCACATTATTGTCTTGCATAAGAAATACACATATTCCTTGTTTACATGCATCTGTACACAACACAAACTATTTTTCCGCATCTAAAATGTTTAGAATTGGAGCACTAGTAAGAAGTTTCTTTGATAGCCAAAATATTTCTTCACATTCTTACATCCATTCAAACTTGATTCCCTTCTTTTCAAATTAAGTAATTGGGTGTGCAACCTTGGAAAATCCTTCAATGAGCATTTGATAATAGCCAATAAGACCCCTAAAATATAGTAGATATGTTACATTCGTTAGAGTTGGCCAATTCATAACGACTTCAATTTTTTTATTGGATATACACATATCCCTTCCTCTAAAATAATGTGACCCAAATAATGAATCTGTTCTTTTATAAAAATCATATTTGCTTATATTTGCATATAATTTATGCTTCCTTATCACTTGCAAAGAAATTCTCAATTTTTCTTTATGCTCCTTCTCATTCCTAGAATAAGTGACAATATCATCCATAAGAATAAGCAAAAATTTATCCAAGCACTTATTGAAAACACTATTCATGAGACACATGATTGTATCTAGTGCATTAGTGAGGCAAAATGACACCACCACAAATTCATAGTTGCCATACCTTTTTCTGAAGGTTGTTTTTTGCATGTCTTCTTCCTTGATTATGAATTGATGGTAAATAGATGTCAAATCAATCTTTGAAAATACTTTTTCCTCCTTCATTTGGACAAACAGGTCATAAGTTTGAGGTAAATGATACTTGTTCTCCATGGTAACATGATTTAGCTTCCTGTAATCAATACACAACCTAAGAATTCCATCTTTTTTTTTTCACAAATAACATTGGTGCTCACCATGAGATACATGTGGCCGAATGTATTACTTTTTCAATAACACTTGCAATTGCATTTTCAAGTCCAGTAAAATACCCCAAGAATTAACAACATAAAATGTAACCCAAACAATGTCCTTCAAGAATCTTATAAGCCAACATACCCTACAAATTGGAATGAAAACAAAAGACTTCCCTCTATATTTTACATCCAACTTACAAATGACATATTAAAAACATGTCTTATCATGGACTAAGCCCAACACTTTGAAGGAAGGATTATACAAGGGCATGCCACTACATGCTACAAGTTTGCAAGGATCTAAACTCATCACAACATTGTTACATGAAGCTTACAAAAATGAATGAAAATAACTACTATCTTTTGCTAACAATAGACCACTAAGAATGTATGTCTAGATTCATTGGTATACAACTATAAATTCCCTTCTAACCCTCTTGTAGCAATTGGTGGTGTTTCCACAACAAACTTTAAGATATATAGGGGCACTCACATGAAGATGATACCCAAAAGTGTTGCAATGGGAGCGCACGAGCAGTAAAAATCACAAGCGTGCATGCGCTTCCAACGTTGCGCACATGCTTTTGGTCCGACAATTGCCGAACCTCCACTGACGCATCCATGTTGGCACAAAAGCATGCACGTACTAATAACATGCACATGCTAATAATGCGCATGCATTATTAACACGCATGCATTATTAAAAATATGTGCACATTAAAAATGCGTATGCACTTATAATAATTCCCACGCACTTCTAATAACGCGCCCACAAATCTAAAAATACGAACGTGCATTTATTACATAAATTAACAAAATCAGTATTTTGGCCATAAATTTTGGTCCCGAACTCAGATTTTGATGCTCCTTATACTATTGGAAATCTATTTTCAAGGCCTACAAATGTGTAGTTATATGTTTTTCATGATTCAACATAATTTGTTTCTTATTTTCAAAAAACTAAATCTATCTCGTTTTTCATTTTCCTCTCTCAAGCATAGTCAAGGGAGGGAGGGATACTGAGAGAGAGAGAGAGAGAGAGAGAGAGAGAGATGGATGGTAGGAGGGAGAGGGAGGAATGGAGAGGAAGAGGGAAAGAGAGATGGATAGAGAGTGGGGTATAAAGGGATAGAGAGAGAGGTGAAGGGAGGGATGGTGGGAGGGAGTGGAGGATGGTGGAGTATAGCGAGCTGGAGAGAGAAACATATAGAGAGCAAGGGGAGGAGTGAGGTAGAAAAGAAGGGAGAGTGACAAATAGAATGATGGAGGGAAGGAGAGGGAGGGATTGACGCTTGGAGAGAGAGAGAGATAGAGAGAGAGGGTGGTGGGAAAGAGAGAGGGGGGATTTAGGAAGTGAGAGAGAGAGAGAGAGGTAAAGAAGGACCAAGGTGGGGGTTAGGAAGCATTTGATGCAAGAAGGAAGGTAGGGAGAAAGGGGGGATAAGAGAGAGAATAAGCAAGAAAGAGAGGGGGGGAGAAGAGTGAAGGAGGGAAGGAGGAAGAGAGCGTAAGAGACATAGTAATGTATGGAGGGAGTTAAAGGGATGAAGAGAGAGAGAGAGAGAGGGGGGGGGGGGATAAGGTGGGGTTAAGAGAGATATTAATGTAATGAGAGAGAGAGATAAGGTGGAAGGTAGGGAGTTAGTGGGATGGGGAGATATAAATAGAGATCCAGGGCATTGGAGGGAGGCAAGGGGAAAATTGAGGGAGGGAGGGAATCGAGGGGCACGAGTGAGAGGGAGAGAGTCAGGGGAGGGAGGGAGGGAGGTGGGGAGGGATAAAGGGATGGAGGGATAGAGAGAGGGAGGGAGGGAAGGAGTGTGATAATGTGTGTGTGTGTGTGTGTGTGTGTGTGTGTGTGTGTGTGTGTGTGTGAGAGAGAGAGGTGGGTGATTTCGAGAGGGAGGGAGGAGGAGAGAGGGAGTGTTAGAGGAGGTGGGAGAGAGAGAGAGAGAGAGATAGAGAGAGAGATAGAGAGAGATATTGGAGGTTAAGGGTTTAGAGAGAGAGAAATAGAAACAAAGAGAATGGAGGTTAGGGGCATAGAGAGGTTAGGGGATTACACACACACACATAGATATTGGAGGTTAGGGGTTTAGAGAGAGAGAGAGAGAGAGATTGGGGGTTAGGGGCTGAGAGAGAGAGAGAGAGAGATTGGGGGTTAGGGGTTTAGAGAGAGAGAGTGGTAAAGAGACATAGATAGATAAAGAGAGATTGGGGGTTAGGCATTTAGAGAGAGAGATATTGGAGGTTATGGGTTTAGAGAGAGATATATTAGGGGTTAGGGGTTTAGAGAGAGAGAGATTGGGGGTTACGGGTTTAGAGAGACATAGAGATTGGAGGCTAGGGGTTTAGAGAGAGAGAGATAATGGGGGTTAGAGAGAGAAAGAGAGATTGGTGGTTACGGGTTTAGAGAGAGAGAGATAGATAGATTGGTGGTTAGGGATGTAGAGAGAGAAAGAGAAAGAGAGATTGGTGGTTAGTGGTTTAGAGAGAGAAAGAGAGATTGGAGGTTATATATATATATATAGAGAGAGAGAGAGAGAGAGATTGGAGGTTAGGGGTTTAGAGAGAGAGAGAGAGAGAGAGAGAGAGAGAGAGATTGGGGGTTAGGGGTTTAGAGAGACATAGATATTGAAGGTTAGGGGTTTAGAGAGAGAGATTGGGGATTAGGAGTTTAGAGAGAGAGAGAGAGAGAGAGAGAGAGAGAGATTGGGGGTTAGGGGTTTAGAGAGACATAGATATTGGAGGTTAGGAATTTAGAGAGAGAGAGAGAGAGATTGGGGATTAGGAGTTTAGAGAGAGAGAGAGATTGGGGGTTATGGGCTTAGAAAGAGAGAGATATTGGTGGTTAGGGATTTAGAGAGAGAAAGAGAGAGAGAGAGAGGTTAAGGGTTTATATATATATATATATAGAGAGAGAGAGAGAAAGAGAGATTGGAGGTTAGGGATTTACATAGAGAGATATATTGGGGGTTAGGGGGGTTTATAAAGAGAGGGAGATAGAAAGAGGGAGATTGGTGGTTAGTGTTTTAGAGAGAGAGGGTGTAAAATCTCCATGCAAATTTTTTTTTTTTTTTCGTTCTTCTTTTTCCTTACTGGGATTACACATCATTCGGATCTATGAGAACACATATTGAAATAAATATTACATTCGTAAGCTAAACTAAGTTAACTTCTGTCTCTTGTAATTCTTCCTACTGGATAGAGGAGTATTTATGGATGATATGCCGCTTACTTAGCTATAGCTAACACACTCCATACTTGATTCGCAGGTACGCCTATATCATCGGATTTTTCATTGACGCAGAAATGAGTTCCAAATAAATGCGACCCCACATGCATGTTTACCCATAACAAGATGTGGACCTTCAGTTCTTTATTTACTTCATACTATAGGTGCAGGTTGTGAAGTCAAGCATTCCACTTTGGTTTAAAATTCCTCCATGTAGTTGTTGTAGAACACATGGTTCTTTTGACAAGTTGTGACAATGGAACGTTGCGTTCACTTGATTTCATAAAACATTTAAATCTATTACTTGTGCTACGAAGGTTTAGCATACCCTCCATTGGAATATAAGACATGTCTAGACCATCTTAATTAAATGAATTAGTGGCCGTGAGAGGAAATAGTATATCCTGGTGATGAAAGATATTATGAAATCTCTAGGAGGGTTTTACCCTTCGAAGGTGGATCCAATATGGTGATGATATACCATGGTTATCCACGAGGTGATAGCTAGGCTAAAGTTGCTAGTGGTAAAGTCGCCTTTCTGTACTCTAGCTCGGGACTATGGTTGAAATCTTTCATCTATACTACAGTCTAAAGCCTAGCGCTGGGATTTGACATTTCCAGCAGTGGTACCTGGAACATTTAAATCATCCATTGAATTGATGGGTCACAGTACCAGATGGGGTCCTCGATGGCTGCCAGCAACTCCGCATGGTACCAAGCCATGTGATTCCTATTAAATCGTTTTAATGAAGTGACAGTACCCTCCTTAACTAGCCTCGGTTCCAGTTTTAATCAAGCTGGACATATTTGTTAAGATGAGAATTCTCAGGTCTACATTCGACATGGTCAAAATGCTTCTCCAGAATGAAACGAAATACCATTTTTATGAGCTCATGTATGTGCACTGGTAAAAAGGAAAGGTTTGCAGGGTAGATAATACCCAGATTTTGCTTGATGGTTCTTTGAAAAGACGAAACCCTCGTTGCAGAGTTGGGTGGTAACTCTCGTGGATAATAAGAAGGAGCCGTGACCAGTGGCTGGGTCTCAAAGGTAAAGACGCAGCTTTAATTTAAGAATTCCATACATAGATGTTCTCTTTCCAGTTACTAAAGTCTCTGTTGTGTCAGTGGCAGGTTTTTATCGAGTCATGCAGGCGCTGGAGGTTTGGGGTTACTACTCTTGGTAAGCAGGCATCGTTCCATACCAACTCCAGCATTGTATGGAAGAATTTCCTTCGCATCAAACCCTTGTCGAGGTTAATAGAATCTGTTTTAACAGTATCTAAAATTTGAAGAACTTATCAGTTCGTTTAGGATGTTGAGTGTCCACGCCAGGGTTTTAATGTATTAGTTTCTGCATAACTTTTAATTGCTTGAAAGGTTCTCGCCTGAACCCTATGACTGGAACTCGCCATTTCTTTAATGTGGAAGAACTTGTCTAGGTTTTGGTCTTCAATGCCAAGTTTAATGTCATGCCTTCTTCCTGTAATCTTCAATGTTTGTAATCATATTCTTTTGCTGGAAAACTGAGCTAGGACTCGCGTAGAGTTCAAATACTGCTGATTCCATGATAAGTGTACTTTGAACTTCTGCATTATGTTCTCTCGTCTGCTAGATGGTAATGGTAGATTTATAAAAATCATGAAAATTATTTTACTATAAGCTATACGACTTCTTAAGAGGGATCTTCCTTTATTATGTGAGTTTGCTACTAAACACATACTCGAAATGTAATTGGGATGGACAAATCTGAATACGATGAATCAATGTATGAGAAATAAAGTTTTAATATTCTGTTTGTGGATGGTTGAAGTCGCGAGGTTATTCGTTTTATCCTAAATGAAAAACCCTAATTACTTATTTTGTTTGGACTCTCAATTGTCATCCTTGGTAGCTATATTTTGCATGTGAGAAAATAAGATTTTATACGAATAACTGTAGATTCTGGCTCTGCTCTTTAGGGTTTACATGGTGGAGGAAATCGCATTTTTAATTCCTGTCTATGTCTGGATCAATTGTTAATCTGACCTATAGTTGCCTGCAGCGTGCTCTCATTTGCTTTCGGAGGAATTTGCCCATAAAATCTGAATCTTCTGAGTATAATGTATTTATTTTACACTGTCGATATGTCTCTCTCTGTTGATGAGTGCCGGGTATGGATTCGTAGAGTCCCGATCCTTACCATGCCTTGCCTTAATATTAAATAAAACGACTAATTCTGATATGATCATTCCAGGTTTTAAATCAAATAAAAACGAGATTCAATAGAGTACAATAACTAATACAGTTTAGATAAATTACACTGTGTGCCCAAAGGTTTCACTTCTCGAATTGCAGATCGATATAGGCAAATAAAACTATAAGGAAATTATCACTAATCCTTAACTATAGATCTTTATAACGATACATCCATAGAAATCCTGATTTTCTTTATAATCGTTCAGAGAATTCGTAAGGAAATTATAACCTCATATTCAGAGAATTCGTAATGGAAATAAAATCTCAAATTAGGTCATTCAAGATAAGAATTCATATGTAACCAACTAATTTGATCAAACTATTATAACCTATTTGGCAGAAAATAAAAGTAATAGGAATTACTGAAGAGTCTGAACTATAAAGAAAAACCTGAGACTTGTAAACCGAATGTAACAGGAACAGCCACGTTCCTCCCAACCATAGATTAGATACAAACTCCAAGTCTGTCCGTAATCACCCCCGAGCCAGATACATGCATGAAAAGTGTGGACAGTTATCCTCAAACTCAGTCGCGTTTCCTGAATCCCTTGCCTAACACAGAGTGCTCACACAGCAAGTGTAATTCTCTCCGGCATACTCAGCAGCGTCCTGCCACCTCACATATGCCATCCCTTTATAGTTTTCCTAGGTCTTACCATTAGCAGCCAATTCCTCATGGAATTTTCGCAGCTAATTAAATCCCTGATTTTCAGGGTGTGTCTAGTGTCTTAAATACACTTCTAACACTTGTTCTGGTTTCCCAGAGGCTAACTCTAACTTGTCCCCCACTTCTCCATGCATGATCTCCTCATTTAACTTGGCTGTTCCTGCTCATCCTTATATTAAAATAATAAAAATTGATTTCTTACAACTGTCCTCCTAGGACTTCAATCAGCCGATTTCTCATCTGGCCTCCTTATTGAATAATCTCAAAAATGATAAAATAATATATATATATATATATATATATATATTTGAAAATCAAACATAATGTCTTTTCATTATTGGGGAGGGACGTCACAGAGGGAGAGAGAGAGAGAGAGAGGGATTGGGTGTTAGGGGTTTAGAGAGAGAGAGAGATATTGGAGGTTGGGGTTTTACAAAGAGAGAGATTGGGAGTTATAGATTTAGAGAGAGATGGAAATAGAAAGAGAGTATAATGGTTAGGGATTTAGAGAGAGAGAGAGAGATTGGTATTTAGGGGTTGAGAGAGAGATATTGGGGAGGGAGGAAGTGATATTGGTAGTTAGGGGTTGAGAGAGAGAGAGAGAGAGAAATTGGGGGTTAGGGATATATATATATAGAGAGAGAGATAGAGGGTAAAAATGTGAAGGTGGGTAACACTTCCGTGAGAAACAAGGGAAAAAAAGTCTTAGCGGAGGTTATTCAACCGATTAATATTTGTTATTCGACCGAATAATTGTCATTATTCAGCCGAATAATGCATAAGTTATTCGGCCGAACAATTGTTCGGCCGAACAAGTATTCAGCCGAATAATTGTTCGACCGAACAATTATTCGGCCGAACAAGTTTCCTGCATAAAAGTTCAGCCTCATCCGCAGTTTAGTATTAGTCGTTGGCAATTTTCTAGACCTCGCATGCGGGCCCACTGTCGATCAGAGCTGCGACTGACAATGTTTGCCACCCTGCATGGTTTCCTTGACGACCCTCCCTCGCTTTGTTGATTCTGCTTGTCTGCCCTCTGTTCATCCCTTGCCCGATATCCTGCCACTCTTAGCCTGCTCTCTCGTCACTACTACCCACAGCAGTTGGATGCTCCGTTCGTCGACGAGGCTGCTATCGGCGAGCTCGAAATTGGCATTTGGCATAGGACGGTCATTCCCTGATGGATCCGCGTGGAGTAAACGACAGCGGGGTGAGGTTTTGTTTTTTGTTTTTCAATTTGATTTTTGATGTATGCATACGTTTTCATGTTTAATTGTGTTCTCGAAATGTGGTAGTCTGTGTAGGTTAGTTCATTTGTTGAGTTGGTGGTTGTTATCAGTGCTTCGTTGGTGTTTTGGTTTTCGGCACAAGGTTAATAGTTTGTCATTTTCAGGTATGTTTTGACGATGAGATGTGTTGTTTTGATTTCGTTTTCGTATTTTTATAGTTTTTTGTTGCTAACACAATTTGTTGTTGTGTGTAGGAAATATTTTTCGTTCGGTGAGTTGGTGGTCTTATCCGGTGCGGCGTTGTGATTTAGCAATCTGTTGACACCGAGTTTGGTTTACAGGTATGTTTCGTTTCCCAATCTTTTGTATTGTCAAAAAATATTGTTGTCATTTGAAGAAAATTAAAAAAAAAAAATTGCATTCAGGTTTATTTTTTTTACATTTAATTTTATGTTCATTTTGTTGAATAGAGTTTAAGAACTCTGTTCATGAACAGAGTGCTTAAACTATGTTCATGAACAGATTTCTTAAACTCTGTTCATGAACAGAGTGCTTAAACTCTGTTCATGAATAGAGTTTAAGAACTCTGTTGATGAACAGAGTGCTTAAACTCTGGTCATGAACGGAGGTTAAAAACTATGTTCATGAAAATATAAGAAATATATGTTTTTGAATGTTACATCTATAGGTTTAATTTACGAATACCAATATTTAAATGGTACCTGTTCCTATTGGACAGTCTTGTTCTGGTCAATTTTTTGCCTTCCCTCAACATGTTTTTGTGTAATAATAGTTGAAGTTTGCACCTATCTAATTTTTTATACTAAATTTATATAATAAGATATAAAGAGGATGAAAATGTTTACCCTTGAACAGAGTTCTTAAACTCTGTTCTTGAACAGAGTTCTTGAACTATGTTCATGGGCAGAGTTTAAAGATTATGTTCATATAAAGAGTCATAGTGTTGTAAGTCCTTAATTATTTTTTTCTTATAAATAATAAGTAATGTTTGTTTATTGAGATATATAATGGTATCATATGTGATGGATGAAAAATTTGTAAGGTTACTATACTACTACAATTAACTGTATTATATTTTCTATCTGATTATGAAATGATTATTAATTTTATCTTTATGTTGCAATAGTAGTGATGGTAGGAATTTCAGTTAATTATTTATGCTAGAGTTAGGAGAGGGACTTACAAAAAAAAATCACTTATACTACTTTAGGAACCCCTACATTTGGTATGCAGTTCTTTATGAGATATGTCTTTAAGTCTGTAGAATTGACATGTACAACTTCAATATGTTATGAGTTGACATTTGTGTAAAAAAAAAATTCATAATAATAGAGTACGATTCTTATAATAAGTGGATATATATATATATTTCGTGAGATGTTTGTTTATTGAGATATATAATTCAATCATATTTGATGGATGAAAAATTTGTAAGGTTACTATACTACTACAATTAACTGCATTATAACTTATATCTGATTATGAAATGATTATTAAATATATCTTTATGTTGCAATAGTAGTGATGGTAGGAATTTTAGTTAATTAATTATGCTAGGGTTAGGAGAGGGACTTACAAAAAAAAATCACTTATACTACTTTAGACACCCCTACATTTGGTATGTAGTTCTTTATTAGATATGTCTTTAAGTCTGTAGAATTAACATGTACAACTTCAATATGTTATGACTTGACATTTGTGTAAATTTAGAAATCATATCAAATGGAAAGAGTGGAGTCTTCGAAGCGAAAGCGTAGGAGGTCATCACATTCATTGGGAATTGGTGTTCCAATTAGTAGTCAAAGGTTATCGAATTCACCTCGGGGTTCAAGTTTATTGTATGGGTCACAGTCATCTGATCACCAACAAGTTGATAGGGGTACAAATGATTCCCCTTTATCTTCTGTGGGAGAGCGTCAATCTCAACCTTTTGTCGGTATGAACATTAATGTTTCAATACATGTATAATCTGTATTTTTGTATGTTTTGAATTTTTGGACAAAGTTAACACTTGACTAAGGCTATATTTGAAGCAGAGCGAGGTTCAGAAGATGTGCGTAGTTTGACAGAGCGGGAGGAAGATCAAGATAGGATTATAGATGATGGAATAGGTGTGGGTGCAGAGCAGGGTTGCGAAGATCCTCCTAGAGCTAGGACGACATATGTTCCACTAGCTGAGGGTTGTACACCCATATCAACTTATTCGTCTGATTTACCTGATGAGCTTCCATGGGAAGGTGTTGTGCAACAAACTATCCTTGAAAGTTGTAGATCCCACTATGACAGGTTGAACAATGATCTTTGTTCTTTGGATCTTCCTCCAGAGAGCAGACAAAGTCTAGAGATTGTTTTGGGGTCATTGCAAAAATTCATTGATGCATATGAGGAACTCGGACCAACTACGAATGGTTTTGTTCATTTGATGCAAAGGCGAAAGGACCAAGTGATGGGTCCAGACAAGTGGGAGGTTGTGAAGGAGAGAGTGACCAAAGAACAGGCCAATTCAATGTTTAATTTCAAAGAAGGCCTTAAGCGAAAAATGTTGAAAGTGCAATATTTCAAGCATCCTCAAATTGCACATCTAATATATGATCGGTTACTTGCAGCTTATGGTCGATTTCCATGGAACGATGAGGTTCCTAATTATTTTACTAGATTTTTCTATGCGGAGTTTTTTTAGGTATGAAGCCAAACTATACTGATATTCCTTCTGACTTTTATGGAGTTGGAAAGGGTCGAATATATAATCGAAAAGGTGCTCTTAGAGACCCTATGACTCTTCGACCTCCACCCGAGATACCTCGTCCACCTAGGGTTGTGGCTCTAAGATCGGAGATGGAGCCCACATCCCAACTTGGGACAACTGCAAGGGATTCTGTAGGTGATGGTTTAGCGTCAGCTCTTGTTGGAGCAGAAGTGGGATTGGGTCGAGAGAGGGCTCGTGCTACTATTCGTCAAAATTTTGTTTACAAGACGAATGATGAGGTATATGGATTGAGCATCGCCGATCTCAGGGCTTATGCCAAGTCTTATCGTGATATAACTTCATATGTGTTATCCAATGACACATCGAGTATGGGAGAGGTTTGTTGATTATGCTATAACAATCTATTTGGTCTTTTATTATTCATTTTGAATTTAATTTTTTGTTACATAGTAATAAGTATATTAAGCAAATGTATTTTGTTTGCAGTTTTCTAGAATGTTGAATGCACATAATTTTCGAGTCTCCACTAGTCAAAATGAAGAGCATCTTGGAGAGGTATATTTATTATAATATTTATGCTTGAACTTGATATTTTATCTTTTTTTTTTAAGTTTAATAAATATCAATGTATCTTATTGTTAATTTGACTTATCCATGCAGGTTTCTTTAGAATTAAACTTTTAGATGATTTACCATCTCTTGTGAGCTAATGATTTTAATTTTCTTGTTTTGGTTTTAAGTTAATTGCTTAATTTATTTTTTGTTTCTACTATGTTTTATTCATTAACAAAATTTAAATTTTAGGGGAGAGACCATATGGAAATTGGGGGTGAAGATGTAGGTTCTTTGATGAATGCGGATATTGGCACCGAAGTAATTTTGTTTAACTTGAAATGATCTCTGATATAAGTTTAATATTTTATATTTTTTTGATTTATTTGAAAATTGTTTCAATACTTTAGGATTTATAAATTATTTTTGTACATGTTTCAGCTTGGCTCTCTTAGATCCTTTCGAGCCAAAGGGAAGACTCTGGTGGACATGCATTCAGAGAATTTGATGTATGACTTTTTTAATAATTGAATTGTTCTTTCATATATAAGTTTAATATTTTAATATCTTGAATTTAGTTTAAAATTGTTTAAATAATTTATGATATTTATAATTTGTTTTTATACATGTTGTAGGCCGAGTTGAGTCCAAGGGAAGGTCCTAGTGGAAGATAGTGGAAAGATATTGGTCCAGATGGATAGTGGTTCAAACTTTTTTGTTTTTGTTGATATATATATATTGTAGTTGTTTTGGACATCAAGGGTATTTATTTTTTGATTATACATATATGTACATTGAACTCACATGTTCATGAACTTTTTTTTTGTTAATTATTTGTCATTTGGTAAAATGTTTAGAATATGTTTTGTATGATTGTTTAAAATGTTAAGAATGAATGTTTGGAACTTTTGATAGGTGCAATCTAAAGTCATGAAATGTTGAATGTTGAGAATGAACGTTATGGAAGAATGAATGTTGGGAAAGAATAAATGGGAGGTGTTAGGAATGTTTAAAATGTTAATCTAAAGTTAGGAAATGTTCAATGTTGAAAATGAATGTTATGGTAAGAATCAATGTTGGGAAAAAATGAATGGGAGGTGTCAAAAATGTTTAAAATGTTAAGAATGAATGTTTGAAACATTTGATAGGTGCAATTTAAAGTTAGGAAATGTTGATTTTGTTAAAAATGTTCAATTTGTTATGTTGAGAATGAATGTTATGGAAAGAATGAATGTTGGGAAAGTGTTGAATCATAAGAATGAAGGTTTAAAATATTAAGAAATGGATGTTACCAAAGTTTAAAATGTTAAGAAATGAATATGTTATCAAAAATTTTGGAAGTTTAAGAATGTTGTACCTGATATGAATATTTAAGAATGAATGAATGTTAGGAATGATAAGAATTTTTGATAGAAATATTAAGTTTTAATAGGTTCAATATCCTAATATTATGAATGAGAATGAATGAATGTTAGGAATGATAGAAATTTTTGATAGAAATATTAAGTTTTAATAGGTTCAATATCCTAATGTTATGAATGAAAATCTATGAATTGTTTGATAAAAGTTTCAATCTTTTGGTCGTTTAATTGATATGATGTTGCATATGCAAATTTCAAATTTTAACTATGTTTTTCATATGTTCATTGTTTGATATGATACATTGCATATGTAAATTTTAAATTTTAACTAATGTTTTTTATATGTTCATTGTTCAGGTAGTTCGTGAATTTCTAAATGTTGCTGAAATCATGGCAAATGGGGATAATGATTTTTTGTTTTCTAATCACAAGCGAGGATTTTCAGATTGTGAAGTTTATGCTAAGTTAGAGCAATGAATTTTAGACAACAATTCGATAAATTTTTATCGATTTGTTGTAAATAATCATTGTTCTAATTTAGCATAAGCTTCACAATCCAGGAATTCTTATTTGTGATTAAAATTCAAATGATCGTTATCTCCATTTGCCATGATTTCAGTTATGTGAACTTACATGTGAGAGATATATTATCTTTATGCAACAATCATTTATTTAAAAACTATATAAATTAACAACTTGGTTTTAAAAACTCATCTAGATCATATTTATGGTGAAGTATATTAGAGAAACATATTCAATGGATTAAAATAATACAAAATTTAGTAGGTTTTTTGGTGATTTCTCATTGGCATCAATCAATCAAAAGTAAAAATTCGGGGCAGAGTGTGGGGATAGCCACATCCGTTATCTCATCCCTTAAGTGGTCTAATAGACATATGGGGACCTGGATAAAGTACTTTTGAATTACCAAATAATTTTTTAATTCATTTTTAAGCATGTTAAAATACAACCATTTAAACTCTTATGTTAGTTGTCATTCAAGATAATATTCATAAAAATTCAATGAAAAAATATATTGTACACAACAGTTGTGACACATGGACAAAAAATATATTATACACAACAATTGACATGGACAAAAACATAGATCAATTCATTTTTGATATATAGTTAAAAACATTGCAATGGAATGCCATCCTCAATTATCCGTTCATGGTCACATATGGATAGTTTCCATTTTTTGGTTTTTAACTGTTTTTTTTATGGAACTTGTACCAACCTTATTCGAGATGCACATACTAAATGAATATACTGACAAAATATAACATCGGGCTCATAATCTTGAAAGTAGACATAATTTTTAGTCATATGTGTCTGCTGAAAAAAATAGCCTTTTAAAATGATGGATCCTCTCTCGTATGTAAATCTGTTGTCATTGTAGTCCTCCAATAACTTCATTTTTCCTTTAGTGCATCGCATCAAATAATATTTCACATTTTCATTGTTGTCTAAAGGTGCAATCACAGCGAAAACATCTCCTGCGCAAATTACAATTGGTGTTAGCATTTTTAAATCAATTAAATTGACTATACTTATGGCGATGGACAAGAATGAACAATTAACTTAAAAGTCAAGTAAGTTCATTACCTTCTCTCACAAGATCTGAAATTCTATCGCCATCAGATGATATTGCTATTTCTTCTGATTCTAATTCTTCTACACTTGCCAGTGGCATTTTTCCTTTTGGATTAATCTCTGTGTGTTTCCAAGCTTTTACGTAGTTGTTTGTTATGTTTTCACAAACTTCTGTAGATTCAACATTTTCAGTGCAAATATGACAGAAGCATGATTGCTTTCTGCTGTCAAATGCAAACACGTTTTGGAATGATTTTGTTTGAATAAAGTGAAGATCTCTAGTCCCATGTATGGTGCTAGAGTCATATGGTATTGATCTATTTATATCTTGGATCCCAACAAGCCAAAAAAACCTACACAATAAATGATGAATCACTTTCAAAGAACAACTTTTAATGTTAGTGTACATGTAATTAAATGTTAGTGTACATTTTTTTAAATTTCAATAAATAATATAAATTAAAAAAATAGTGTACATACCTATGCACATCTTTTGATTGTAGATTATAATCATGGCTTAGATTTAATTGACACCATTGGACAACCTCTGCAGCTGAATGAAACCGTGCAGAAGAATAGTTCATTTGCCATCTTCGAAGTGCTCTTTTTACGCATGCTCCTACACCATCATGTTCACCTTTTCAATGTCAAGTTTCAAAGAAATTCCAGCGATGTTTAATGTTCAACGCTTTATGAAGTCGACATAACCAAAAAAATGATCGTGAAGATTTAAATTGACCCGCACATCCATCAGACCATATCCAATGTTCATTGAATTTAACTTTGCGTTTTTCAGTGAATCATAGAAAATATTTTCTATACAATGTTGAACAAAATGTGTATCGTGTGTATGATCATCGTTGATATAGAAGTGATATTCTTTAATCACATCTCGATTGTCACATGTGCTTTCAACATCCTGTTGAGAATGTCTATATACAACATGGACAAATATCGAAACTTGGTCAGAGTGATAGTATTCACTCTGTATCTATTTTTGTGCAGCAAATGTATAGTTTTCAGCAAAATCAACCACGGACAAAATTGTTCCGGGTGGAAAAATTTCACAAGACTGTTTGAATTGAAGATCTTGCCATCGTGCTCTATGTGAATGCTGGGTGTATTTATAAATTTCGCTTTCAAATTTTTTGAGAAAATATGTCACACATATCTTGTCTTCTAGCAAATCAATTCTTTTGGAATGTGAATCACTAGAACTTGTACTATAATTGATGTATTCGTATCTCCTCCAATCAACATTTATATTTGACAACGATTGATCATTATCGATAGGATATTTATTGTGGAATAGCACTAGATTTCCACAATGATGACAATGTTTTCCATTGACACATTTCTTTGAATAAAATACTTCATCGTGATTTCTCTCACATAAAATTTGAGATATGAATTCACGTATTGTGGGCGGAGGTGGTGAATTTGTCCAAAACATTTTACTAAATTCAAGAAACGTGTCCTAATATAACTAAAATTGTACATGATAACGACAACAACATGTATCACATATAGTAATAGATCTAACATACCATGGTTTTTGTTGCACAAATGTAGTGATTGATATATTAATTCCACGATGATCTTCCTTAAATTTATTGAACAATTGTACTTGTGTCATGCCCATTATATGTTTCGGTTGGCTTTCATATACATTTCGTGATATTCTTTTGCGTATCACATCTCTTGAATTTGGTGAAACTCGAGCATGTTCCAACCAATATTCTCGTATAATATCTTTAACACTTGCTCCCAATCTATCTTTGTAAGGTTGTCTACAAATAATTTCCCAGCAAGCAAGTTCATTATTTTCATCTATTTGCATTCTGAATTTGCTATGTTTGTATAATGTCTTTCTTGATGTTCCAACTGCTTTTGCTAGTTCTGTTGTCAAATGCTTTTGTTTAGTACTAGCTGAAAGAATTGCTGTATGAATTGCTTTACGTGTAGCACTGATATCTTTCTTCCTAGATTTTCCAAATTTTTTTATTGCATCACCTATATTTTCCATCACATTTTGTTTCAATTTCGATTCTTTTGTCACCTTGTGAATACCCAATAATGATGTAGCAACTTCTAACTTCTTGGACACTAATAAACATCTCAAAATTTGTGTTTGTCCTGTTTGTCCTGCTATTGAGTAATCCTTGATAACTTCATCATAAAATTTTGTAGCACGATATCGTGCAACATGTATTGGTAGCTTTTCTCCATATTTGTCGCAATCAATGTCTTCTAACATTTCATCATCAATAGTGAAAGTACCTATACATCAAGTTAAATTTAATTTAACATATATCCAACAATAAAATTCATTATAAAAAAATGAATTTGAAAATATATATAATATATACATACCAGGTCCAATTTATGGATCTTGAACTTGATCTTCAATATTGACTTCATCGACATTAGCATGTAAATCACTATTTACATCTTCCACAATAGTCTCTTCAACTTCAATTTGTTCTTATTGTACTCTATTTTCAATTTTCATTTCCTCAACATTATCATGTAAATCTGTATTTATATCTTCAATAATTCTCTCTTCCGTTTCGGCAACCTTTTGTTTTTTGGCAATATATCTGAGTTTTTGTTTTTCTCTATTACCATCATCATCACGTTTACGATCACCTTTTTTTTGACGTTTTCTCTTATTGCCCATGATTGTTTAATCTATAGATGATAAATTAAAAAATCATTACTTTATAGTAAAAATAAATAAATTAAGATTTAAAAACATTTACGGAATTTATAAAAACATGAACTGAAATTTACTTCACTTTATAAAAATCTTGTAAGAGTCTTTTGAAGAAGATCTCTTTCGAATTAAATTTCCTTTGAAAAAACTCTTTGAACAAAAATCTTCTTTGAACAAAAACTTTCTTGGGAAGAAATAAGAAACTCCTTGACAATAAATCACCTACCCATTGGAAAATAATAAGAACACCTTGTAAAAATATCTTCTTTGTAAAAACCATTGGAAAAAAAACCTCTTTGAAAAAATATCTAGGAAAAAAGCCACTAGAAAAAAATACTTTGAAAAAAAACTTATTTGTAAACATATCTTGGAAAAAACCCTTGTAAAGAAATAACTTATTTGCAAAAATACTTTGAGTAAACAACTCTTTGAAAAAACTCATTTTAAAGAAATAAGAAGTGCAAAACTACTTGCAAAAAACCCTTTGCAAAATACCTTAGCAAAACAACTATTTGAAAAAACCCTTTTCAAATAAATAATAAATGCAAAACTACTTTGGGAAAAAACCCTTTGCAAAATACCTTAGCAAAACAACTATTTGAAAAAACCCCTTTCAAAGAAATAGGAAGTGCAAAATTATCTTGGGAAAAAACCATTTGTAAATTACCTTACCAAAACAACTCTTTGAAAAAATCCCTTTCAAAGCAATAAGAAGGAAAAATATTTTTTTTTTGCAAAAATACTTTGGAATAAACACTCTTTAAATACAACCCTTGGAAAGAACCTCCTTGAAAAGAAACATTCTTTACATAAACCACTTTGCAAACATGTCTAAGAAAAGAAATATTTTGAAAAAACTCCTTGCAAATATGCCTTAGAAAAAATACTCCTTTACAAAAATGTCTTACAAAAAAACTCCTTCAATGTGCCACTTGGAAAAAAATAAGAAGAAACATACCTTGTAAAAACCTCCTTTTGCAAAAAATATCTTCTTTGAAAACCCTTTCAAAATTAATTTGACAAGGAATATGCGAAGTTAAAACATGTGAAAATAATGAATCAATTTAGGTTTATTTATACGAGTGTAGAAAACATAATATATATATATATATATATATATATATATATATATATATATATATTTTTCCCGGCCGACGAGATTTTTTTTCTGTTTCATTATTCGGCCGAATAACCTTTGCTGTAATTGACGGTGCCATTACGGAAAAAGGTTATTCGGCCGAATAATCTCTGAAACATGGAAGCTTCACAATTATGCAGAATTTTTAGGTTTCTCCATTTTTGGAAGGGAAAAACCACCTCTTACACAACAAAACGAATGTCGGGCTTGATACCATTAGGTTCATCATTGAATCTACTTTACGTGGGTATAGATTTTGTTGTATATAAATAAGAACTGATATTTTTATGTTTTATTTTCGTAATATGTATCGAGTTTGGATTCATCTCTTTAAAAAAACGGTGAAAAGAAAAATCCATAACTTTAAAAATACACCACCAAAAAAATTGAAAAAAATATCGGAATCTTAATTGGCGTGTCTACTTCAAAAGGGTGTACGTAGATTTTTTATTTTTAGAGCCGATTGAGAGAAAAGTGGCGCAACAAAAAATATATTGAAGATCAACTGAGTTTTCCCATTGATCGACTTTAAAAATATATAATAATTAGTATATAGATCCATTGGTTACAAACTTATAGTCAGGCACTAGTACATTGTGTGTGGATTGTCGTATCATTTTCATTTTTTGCAAAAAACAAGTCTAACAACGATTTTAGTGGCGCAACAAATCATAACTATTTTGCAGTCTTTTCATTTTATAAGAACACACTGTCAAACATTTGCGAAATCGACATATCAAATCTCAATAAAAAAAATTGAAAAAATTATGAATAGAAAGCTAACATAATTCTCTAAAAGTTTTCTTTTTACTGCAAAGTGAAATTTTAAACAAAAATATCACTTTTGTTCGCCCGAAGTTGAAAAACATGAAAACACCAGAATTATTTTCTCACGAGACCCCCCAGAATAGACACCCATCTTCATTTTTTCACCCAGAGAGAGAGAGAGGGGGGGGGGGGGGGCGTTATGGGTTTAGATAGACAGAGAGAGAGGGGTGGGATGAAAGGTGGGTGATTTTGAGAAAAAGGGAGGGAGGGAGAGAGAGGGTGTGTGAGAGAAGGTGGGAGAAATATGGAGAGAGGGATGGAAAGAGAGAGAGAGAGAGAGAGAGAGAGAGAGAGATGGGGAGAGAAAGAGAGGGAGGGTACGAGGGAGATAGAGATGTAAATATAGAGGGATGGGTGGAGGGAAGGACTGAGGTGGGGGGAGAGAGAGAGAGAGAGAGAGAGAGAGAGAAATTTCCACTTGTGTAAGGAGAATCAAAACATGAGTTCCCAATAAAATTTTATGGCAAAAACAATGAAGGCATGTTCTTATGTAAGAAAAATGTGGAGTCATTTTATTCTATTGGTCAAAATATTCATAATCCTATTTTAAAAATAACAGAAAATGGTGATGAATCGTAGAAAACCTAAATCATAAAAGTTGTAAAGCTCATAAATTCCTTTCCAACGATACAAGGAGCATCAAAATCTAAGTTCTAGATCAAAATTTATGGTAAAAATAGTGAAGGCATATTTACATGTAATAGAAGTGCGCATGCGTTTTGATAACGCGTGCACATTTTGATAGCACGTGCGCGTTATTAATGTGTGCGAATTTTGATATCTCGTGCGCACTATTAATGTGTGTGTGTTCCTACAAATTAAAAAAAAGGCGGGACAACCTCTCTTCATCTACGTGGTGGATGAGTTGGTAGCTTTGGTATTAGGTTCGGATTGACAAACCTCTTAGTTCAGACTACATAACCAAAACACATCCATTTCTTCATCTCCCTGTTTTTCAACAACAATTCTGCATATGCTCTAGCTATTTATTTCGAATGAAACTGCATAGACTTTTAGAGTTGTGTATGTAGATTCTAAATATATTTATTTTTGATAAAGAAAATAATTCTTTTATATTTTTTTTTAATTTTTATTTGCACATATGTCAAATTTTTAAAATACATATGTCTTTCATTTCCGCTATAACTTTTGATTCGCTCAACTATTTTATAAATGGGAAAGAACCCGCATAAGAACAAACAAAAACCTACGCACTAAAAAAAAGATAGTTGATTGATTAGGTTAAGACCCTCATTGTTGGGCCTAACGCTTGACCTTGTCATTTTAGGGATTTATTGACTTCCTTAATTTAAAAAAAATATAAAATTAACTCGAGAAATTTCGAAAAAATAGCGTTGTACTAGAACCGCCTGTTATATACAACTCTACATAATTGTTTTTACAAATTTGGACAGTTTACATACCAAACGCGGGGCCTAACACAAACATATGCATTATGTTTTAGAAAAAAAATAACATACCGGTCTTAGAAGAATGCCATTTTTGGGGAATTATACCTATTTTCTAGAAATAAAAGTTATATATTGCAGAAGGCGATCTAATTGTCTACATTTAATATTTTTACACCATGTTCTAAAAATTTGTGTAGGTACCTCTAAAAATTCATTTTAATGGTCATAATTTTGTTTTTCAGGATGTGAATTGCAGCTAAAGCGTCATAAGTGGGTATCATTACCTTGTACTAGCCCATATTTGAACAAGTAGGACATATTCCAAAATAACAAAGGATAACCTTGTCCAACTGAACATAAGCCAATAGATAGTAATCATTCACATGATAGCAAAATCCAGTGACTCAACAAGAAGATAACACTAAGGAGAGATGGGTACTATCCACACACTTGCACATAATCCAATTTGTCCATATAATGAAAGTTTTGTAATTGAAAAGATTAGCGCACTCTTAAACAAAGTGGTTGGAGACTATAGCCACTATAAGACTTAGGTTTTCTTTTGATTGAGATCGCAATCCTGCATTTGATACCTTGCATGTTCAAATTTCAACAAGGTATCAAAGCTAGGTGCTACTAAGGAAGCCTCGATCTAGGGTCGAGAAGGATTCTCGTCATGGAAGGGGCATGTAGCTCAGTGGGATAGCAGCCCACTGCAAAGAAAATTAAAAAAGAAAAGAAAAAAACATTGAAAATGAAATAACATAAGATGAAATTAAAAATTGAAAAATACATTAGAACACAAAAATTAACCCCTTACCCTCCACCTTACCTCTTTTACCATATTTTTCTCCCATGGTTTTAAAAACCATGGAGTGAGTTGGGATAGTAAAAAGGGTGCAGGAAGATTAGGGGCCATGATTCTAGAATCACCCCCCACCCCTCCTTTACCACCCTACCCGTATTCCCAATTCCCATGGTTTTAAGACATCGGCCACACCCCCCTTCCCCACCACACTTTACCACCCTAACCCCGTCCCATGATTTTTAAAACCATTAGAGATGGAATCTTGTGCCCCCCTCAATATGGTTTTTAAAAACACGAAAGGGGTAGGGCTGTAAAGGAGTTAATGGGTTCTTTATTTTTGAAATTTTAAATTATTTTCCTTCAAATTTGTCCCATAGTATCTAAACATTCAAAAAGTTTAGGAAATGAGATATGTATAATGAGTACACAATTTTCCTCCTTAGGAACCATAGGTATCAAATTATATAAAATATATCTATAATGTGAAAGAAGAGGTTGGCAAACAAAACCATGAAGAATGATACCTCAACTATGGAAAAAATATTTTGAGACAAATTGTGGTAAGCAATTTGTTTTAGTTACATCCATATTTGTAGATTTCTCTAGTCCTTTTATATCTTTTTATATTTATTATAATAAAGAAAAAATATGTTTATGTTTCCCCAAGGTCATCCTGATGGGATTCTATGAGGTATGAAACAATATTCTATAAATCAGTTAATTTCCCTACTATGAGCACCTATAAGTATCTCATTTGTTTAAACAATGCATATTGGAAAGAATGTCACAAATTGCTTATGGAAATTTTTAGATGGACTTAGTAATAACAAAGAAAAAATTGCTTGGCATTGAGGAAGCTGGCATAATGCAACATTTGAATAGTTCATGTAGTGATAGACAATCAAAACAATATTCCATGGTTATTAAGCAATCCAGAGCAATGTTATAAAATAGGTTCTATGGAAGATTAAATTTTCCATTGATTTTTCTTCAAACACAAATAATACACTAATGAAGAAAGGTGATTGTGGTTGGGAAAAAACTTACAATTGGCATACTTTTATTAAGGCTTGAATATAGATATATATATATATATATATCACTAAATACTTCGACAATAACATAAAAATATATATATTATCTCTGCAAGCACACGAGGTACTTAAAAATTATAATTCAAATGTTACTTGCTTGCATAATTTTATGTTGAAACATGTGATTTATTTTCACTTTTAGGTGATTGTCATTTAAAGAAGTCCATAAAGAATATATCAAGTAGAGGAAGAGAAAATTCATTGTAGTGTATATGAAATGCAAAAGTATCCACCTCCAATTTTTTTTCAATGCACAAGAACATCACCCCATACACCTAGTCAAGGAGATAAAAATATGTGTACCCATACACATAACGTCAATGTGGTTGTTGGAGAAGCAATTCAAGGAATTGAAGAATTTTGTTAGATAAATATCATGTTCCCATCACTCTTTCTATTTTTAAGTAGTAAAGAGTGGTATGCACTACATTTATACATTGCAAATAATCAATGAAGATATGGATAGAACATTGTAACATATTTTACCATAGTTTATGAAGGAGTGGGTGGAAAGGTTGATTAGAAGAATTTATGTGGATAATGATACAAATATAGTGTTGAAGGAAATTGATATAACATATGGTGAAAAAGGTAGAAAGGTAAGCATCTCCCATTGACTTTTAGTTTTAATTCCCATTTTGTGTCATTTTTCGTCCCTCAAATTATGTCGTACATATATTTATCAATTCATAATAATGTATTTATAACACGTGAGACATAAAAGTGAAATATCATGGTGCTATGGGTGCTATGTGGTGCAATCGAAGAAAATATTGTACTAAACAATTGGTGGATAAGGAGAAAATCCATGACATTGGGATAACTACAACTTTTTAAGTGACTAATATTTCCCATAGGGGCGACAAAGATTCAATCACATTTGGTTTGAGTTATTATGGCTACTTGGAAGATATACTTGATATAGACTTGAAATCCTTGAAACTATTTCTCTTTTAGATTAGGTGGTACATATTATTGCTGCAAGGTATGAAAGGACTATTAAATTCATTATAAAATGGATTTATTATGAATAATACTACTAGGTTTGAGTATAGATCCCTACGTCCTTACTAATCAATGTGATTATGTCATTTGTTCACAGTTGCTAGATAGAGAAACTAGGTATGAGTTGAGTATAGATTCCTATGCCCTTACTACTCAATGTGAGTATGTCTTTTGTTCACAATTGCTAAATTTGGCATTAGATTAATACAAGAGGAAGGCCTCCAAAGTATGTACATGAAGAACATAATCATGAAGAAGACAAAGAAGATGCAAGAGAGAAGGAAGAAGCATTGAATGAATAGGTTCATGTTTACCATCCAATCACTTGTTCACATCACATGCATAAAGTTGATGATGAAGGATCACTACTAGCCATTCTGAAAGTGGTTATAGACAATAATTTCAATTAATCTTAAGGAACAAATACAAATTTTGAACTTGATGAGTTATATATTTAATTGGATGAAGTTCAAGATCAATATGAGATGGATATGTAAACCATGATCCATGAATTCTAAATAGGGTAAACCATTGTAGCATAACTTGGTGAGGACATTGAATATTTATTTATTACATATCACATACAAATGACCTAAGTATGACCTTTGAGAATTGTTATTTCAATTCACAATACTTAACCACTTAATTTAATTCACCAAGCTATAAGTATCTCTACTTATCCCTAATAACCCTTAATTAAAAACTAATCAACCCATAATTTTTTTTTATGTCCACTAATAAAACAAAAAATGAAAACTAAATAAAAATAATTAAAAAAATCCATATCCATTCATAAATAAAAAGTTTAAAACCAAATAAAAAAATCATTAAAAAAATAACACCTCAATTGGATGCCTCTTTGTACTTGATTGATGCCTGTTGAAGATGAATCTATAATGGTTTACCCATACTTACGCCCTAATTACTAATTAACCCTAAAATAACCTCTATATAACCCTAATTAACCCTAATTAACCCTAATAACCCATGCTTACCTAAACTTGCTCCTAATTACCACTACTTGAACTTATAACCTTTTAAAACAAAACACAGTTATTAACAACTCTACCGTGTCGTCAAAAAACATTTGTAACTAACATATTTTTTATAAAAATTGGAAGAGGGATTAGCATATCAATATACTCTCAACCATCTCCAACAAAATCATTGTTCATAAACAATTTCTTCACAGAGACTAATATTGAGTTCATAAACAATCTCTTCACACAGACTAATATTGAGTTCATAAACAATCTCATAACACAGACTAATACTTAGTATATAATAAAGAAACCTCCTATTTTAATAGTAGGGACATCTCCCATTCTGGACATCTGGTAGTAATATTATATAGACGAACGATAGAGATAATCTAGGACTTGGAGATCTCTATGATATCCTGAAGGAAAGGGAAAGGCAATTTTGTGATGCTGTAGCGTTGGAAACCCGCCTCGAGGAACAGCTTCTTAAATTCCTCCTCTGTTCTCTCCTTCCCACCGTCTGTATAAACCATCATTGCTATGTCAAACGTCAACACCATACGCCTCAAGCTTCCATCCTCGCCTGCATCTTCTTCTTCCACAATGGCATCCAAAACTATCACTTTTCCATTAGCCGGCGTAGCCTCATGGCATTTCTTCAATATTCTCACGCAATCCTCGTCGTTCCAGTCATGCAGAACCCACTGCCATTCCGTTCATAACAATAATGAGCATTTTTAATAGATCAACTCTATAAGCAACTGGATTTAATGAATCTGCAAAGCTAATTATACACTTGGCAATGATACAACTTATATATATTCCTATTCATTGTATATATTGATAGGTATTTATATTTTAGAATTTGAAATAGATTAAATGTATTATCCAAATTAATAAAGATGATTTGTAACTCATCTAATTTATGAATAAAAAGCAATTAGTACAACTATAAATGAAAAACAAATTATGAATAACAAACCGTTAATACAACTACACATTAAAAACAAACAACTTAACAACTTATTAGTGAAACTTAACTTATAACCTATCCGAGCACAAGCTCAAGTTAAATTACTTTGCTAATATATATACGAAACCTTAATAAAAACTACATCAGCCGGAGGTATATGCTCGAACATATTCCCGCTGACGTGCTCCACACCTGCAACAGTAAGACCGAGTTCGCGTGATCCTCTAAACGGTTTAGCCATTGCTATGAATTTAACAGGTGGGAATCGGGATATGTAGATTAGGTTACCTGGTAAAGTAGGGGCACCGGCAATTACGTGTGGGAGATCAAGATTGATGCCGCGGATGTGCGGGTGTTGTTTGACAATCATGGATGTGGCAACGCCTGTTCCTCCTGCAACGTCCACAAGCGTATTTATATTCTTAAACCCGTCATCGTAAATCTTGACAACGGAAGCCATTACCGCGCGAGTGTCAGTGGCCATCCACTTCTGAAACATGGCGCTTGTTATGGGATCTCTCCTCATATAGTCCCAAGTTCCCATACCGAGATCTCTGATGGAGGAATTGCAACCTTCAATCACAGATTCGTGCAAATGCTCCCATACAGCGAACATGTCGACCTTGCTGGCCATTGCAAGTAACAGAGGTGCGTAGTATTCATCGTTGTCTTTCTGCACCAGCTGTTCGGGCAGGGTGGTCAGCCCATATTTGTATTGCTTAAAGTCTCCGCCAGCGTCCTGGGTCTCGATAAAGACGCGGTATGAGGCCAGACATCTGAGAAGCCGGAAAAGGTATTCCAAGTGAGGGGGCTTCCTGGTTGAGGCTGCAATATGGGAACCAATTTCCTCTACAGAGAGAGAGCGACCTCCACCGTGTGTGGCGATAATGTCTAGAATGTTGAGGAGAACGGCAGCCTTTACGATCATGGGCTTAACCAGAGAAAATATCAACTTTTGGAGTTCGAATTGAGGAGGACGGGGAAGAATTGAAGAAGAAAAGGCAGCGTCTGCCATGGCGGGCAAGCACTGAGCAGGCGGACCACAAGCACTGAGCGGACGGACCACAGCCTGCCTAAAGAAGGTCCTCGTTATTACACCCTCTGCAGCGGCCTTCGTTTTGAAGTCGCCACTCCCCCCTAACAGAAGAATCTGCACTCTGGGTAAGGATTGCCGAACCGCCATACCACAGAAAGATTAGAGATAAATTTCTATGCAAAGTTTCAAATTATACATTAGATTACATCTATATAAAGTTTGTCAGACCTTTCCTTCCTATTAGCAAAATCAAAAAGTTACAGAGACAGGTAATTTGTCAACCATCCAAAATATTAACAATCACATATTTCAGAACAACAAAAACGACCAATAGTACTGTGTGTCAACCAAATAAAAAAGCAAAATAAAAAACGACCAATAGTACTGTACTGTGTCAACTACCAAATAAAAAAGTCTTAAACAGGTTTTACTTACTTAAGTCATAAGATTCATTCAACTACAGTCTAGCAACTGGGCCCGTAAACAAAAAACGCCAATAGTATTGTGTTGAACCGGCATAATTAGCATAATTCGAATCATAAAGGAGAATTGGCCATCGAGCACGGGACACGGCATCATAATTCAAAGCAGTATCAGTTGGACACGGCATCATAATTAGCATAATTCGAATCATAAAGGAGAATTGGCCATCGAATTGTGGAGGATAGTGCGTTGTTGTTGACGCGAAGGTGGGATGGACGAATTTAGAAACTTGTCACTTACACAGCAAAATGGTCCATGGGATGGAAAAGCACTACAAGTATTGGTCCACTAAGAAAGCATTGAGTTTCCTTAGTTTCCTTTATGTTTAATCTATTTTAATAATGATGAGATTTCATTCATTTTTCACAAATATATATATTATACTGTAAATTACTAAGAAAGCATTGAGTTTCTTTTATGTTTAATCGATTTTAATAATGATGAGATTTCATTCATTTTTCACAAATATATATATTATATTGTAGATTGCCCTTAGATGGAGAAGCACTATTATACTGTAGATTGCCCTTATATTGAGAATCACTACAAGTATTGGTTCACTAAGAAAGCATTGAATTTCCTTTATGTTTAATAAATTTTAATAAATAATGATGAGATTTCATTCATTTTTCACAATTATATATATATATATATATACTTTTCCAAAAAAATATTATTCAAATGTATAGTCACTTAATTTCAAGTGATTGGTGGGAGATTTTTAGTGTAGGATATTATAATTTTGAAATTTTGTTTATATATTTATTAATTTTGAAATTTTTTAATGATATAATATCTTTTAATTTATTATTTTTATATTAATTTTTTTAATAATTTTTTATTTAAAATTTTAAAATAATATTAGAAAATATAAAAATCAATAAAACATATAAAATTAATAAATAATTAAATGTTAATACTTTGTTTTATATTTTGTTTTGGTTAATCATTAATATTTATTAAAGATTTTGATGAAATTTAACATAAAATTGAAATCTGGATTCACTCCCTTTTTATATCTCGATTTTCTCTAATGATGAAACAAAACCAACACTACAACTATTCTATAGCCCGTGCATTAAGAAAATCCAGAAACTACTTAAAATATCACATTATTATTTATTTAATGGAAAATGTTTATAAATCTTAATTTTTGATAATGTTTTTATTTAAAAATGGTTGCACTATATTAATATTATATAGGGCTATATTATTTTAAATTTAGATAAAATATGAAGTCTATTGTTTTTTAAATGTATATGCAATCAATATATTGTAAACAATCTTGGACCATGACTAACATCATATTAGAAAAGAAGAGAGAAAATTTGACTACGAATCCACATCATCAAAGAAGATCTAGGTTGTTGTGAGGTGTCTCGGGTAGATTGGTAGCCATGAAGGAAAAAAATGCGATAATAAGACAATAAGACTTATTTTCTTTTACAACTTGTACTTGAATAGACTTATTGTTCATTCATATATTGTTTGTAGATTGCAAGAGGGTAATGATCTAATTTCTAAATTTGTGTTATATTCAAGTCATAGTGTCATTATTCATATGATACGTGTTATTATCAAAAGAACTAGATATGTATAGTGTGGGGCTAAGCTAATGCCATGATATATTGTTTGTAGATTGCAAGAGGGTAATGATCTAATTTCTAAAATTGTGTTATATTCAAGTCATAGTGTCATTATTCGTATGATAGGTGTTATTATCAAAAGAACTAGATAGGTATAGTGGGGGGATAAGCTAATGCCATCATGTGGTGAGCTTGAGTTTGAACATACACTTTATTTTTATTTATTTTTTAATTTCATATTAATGTTTATGAAATGGGTGTTGTTACTCTTTTTATTCAGGTATTATTTATTTACATGTTTTCTTTTATTCTATGCATTTTTATAATAGTAAAAAATTATTAACAAAAAATCGTTGTAATTATAGTTGCTTATAATTTTAGAGCCAATAACAAGAATCCTCTAACATGAAGGGATTTTAGAGCCAATAACATAAATCCTTTACATGGACATGCCTTATTAGTGTTTCAAGAAGAGATGAAACATATTCAACACATTCTCATAGATGAGATGAGCTTCATGGGGCCTAAATTGTTCGTGTAGATTGAGAGTCGCTTGCTTGAGTTATTTTTAGGAAAAAAGAAATTACTCATTCGGAAACCGATAAATAGATCTTGTCTGCATTTGGGACAACTCCTACATGTGACAAATAAACCTATAAGTGTGTATGGACAAACTTTACACCGATAATCATCTTGGAAACAATCTTCTATCAAAGAGATCTACACAAACCTTTGAAGACTAGAGCCTCCTCGAGTCTAGGACTAATAGATTCTTGTCAGCACATGGGCATTCAATATTTGACACAAAAATACATCTCTTTGCAACGAACATTCTTGAAAACAATCATAACAGATACATGTTCCAAGCATTAGCTATGCCTATTGCACAATGTGTTGCAAATTTCACCAAATATGCACAGTAAGATGATGACCATCAACTAGAAAAAGAAATATTGTTATGTCTCACTTCGAATTCCCCCTACCTAATGAAAATACAAATGTTGTTTGCCAATATAATTAGAGTTAGACTTGATCACTACCTAGCCCTTTATTGTTTTATTAAGATACGTATACTTTTTCGATGACAAATTAATGTACATTTCATTTTACTTGCCATCGATTACATGGGATTCTATAAATATTGCTTATTAGTACTTGCAACCTAGTTTTCCGTTCAATTTCATCAACTACTCTACCTACTATAGATTTTCTAGACTTTCTTTCAACACATAAAATTATATTATCTACATGCACAACTTTATCTCATTTTACAACATATCAAAGTTCTCTTATGCGTTTCATTTCCCCCGCTTAGGAAGTATGCTAGTTATATTCATTTTATTGATCTCAATAATAGAGGATATATTAATTCACATCTATTTATATTCATATCATTTATCTCAATAGTTGAGTATATTAGATATTTATACTTATGTTATTCATTTTAATAATAGAGAGTATATTATTTATCTACTTATATCTGTATTCATTTTATTATCTCATCGATGAGTGATATAAAAAATTTACAATATGGTAATTTTTAAATTTTTATTGATTGCAAAAAGCTGATTGTTTGCCTCATTTTCCCCTCTTGGTAAGGGGGCAGGGGCAAGTAGATCTCAACTGGATTCTGCTGTAAACTATTAAATGCATACTTTGCTTTGGGTGAACATCATTGTTAAAGTAATTTTGCAATCTCAATGTTGGAACATTTCTGCAACATCATGAAGAAATTTACTTGCGATGTATTGTGATGTTGAAGAACTATAGTTAGTTGCAACATTCGAAGTACAACTTAACACTCATTATCGTCATAAAAAATATTTGCATATAGGAAACTTGGTAGCCAATCGAAAGACGTTTACTTGGATAAGCAAAACAATTGACAACCTCAATATTGTTCTCACTTTGGGTATAAACTGCAATTGAAACATGGTGAAGCTATTGGTGCAAGTTACTCTTTACAGAACCCAGAGCTATATTTTCATTATATGCCCGAGAGATGAAATAGAAACTTGGCACTTTCCCTTGATTTCTCATCTTCTTTGCTTTTGAACTTGTCCATTCGACCGCTAGAGACCATAGTAGAGGAATCATCAACAAGTTCAGTCCAAGCTGCAGAAAGAGCAACACGCCTGATATTCGTCTCTAGCTCCAGAAAATAACATTTAACTTTTGCAACAGCTGAATGTTGTCCAATAGAATTGTGCCAATATTTTTTGTAGGACAGATTCTCTCATCGACCCTCCAAAAGGCCACATAATTGGTTCTACACATCTTTCCTTGCAAAATATTTGAATAACAACACTATAACTAACAATATTGGGCACCATACCATTATCAAGCATTTCCCATGGATGAAATTTCACAAACATTGTGTAGCACTCCTCGAACTACAACAAAACCTAACCAACAACTTGCATATGAGAAACGTTGGGCCACACTTTACGAATGAACCCTAAAATAACTTCTTTATACAATGTACTAATTAACCCTAAAATACAATATACTAATTAACCTTAAAATAACCTCTATATAACCCTAATAACCCATGTTTACCTAAACTTGCTCCTAATTACCACTATTTAAACTTATAACCTTTTTAAAAAATACACATTTATTAACCACTCTACACTGTCATGGCAAAAACATTTGTCATTAATATAATTTTTATAAAAATTATCAAAAACATTTGTCACTAATAGAATTTTTATAAAAATTGGAAGAGGGATTAACATATCAATATACTCTCAACCATCTCCAACAAAATCATTGTTCGTAAACAATCTCCACATAGACTAATATTGAGTATATAATATAGAAACCTCCTATTTTAATAGTAGGGACATCTCCCATTCTGGACATCTGGTAGTAATATTATATAGACGAACGATAGAGGTGACAATCTAGGACTTGGAGATCTCTATGATATCCTGAAGGAAAGGGAAAGGCAATCGTGTGATGCTGTAGCGTTGGAAACCCGCCTCGAGGAACAGCTTCTTAAATTCCTGCTCTGTTCTCTCCCTCCCACCGTCTGTATAAACCATCATTGCTATGTCAAACGTCAACACCATACGCCTCAAGCTTCCTTCCTCGCCTGCATCTTCTTCTTCCACAATGGCATCCAAAACTATCACCTTTCCGTTAGCCGGCGTAGCCTCATGGCATTTCTTCAATATTCTCACGCAATCCTCGTCGTTCCAGTCATGCAGAACCCACTGCCATTCCGTTCATAACAATAATAAGCATTTTTAATAGATCAATTCTATGAGCAACTGGATTTAATGAATCTGCTAAGTTAATTATACACTTGCTAATGATGCAGTTTATATATATTTATAATATATATTTATATTTTCGAATTTGGGATGGATTGATTAAGTGTATTATCCAGATTGAGATAAATAATTATACATAAAAAACAAATAACTTATTAATGAAACTTAACTTATTACCGATTCATATTTAATTACTGAACAAAAGTTAAATACTGTGATAATATATATCAGACCTTCATAAAAACTGCATCAGCAGGAGGTATATGCTCGAACATATTCCCGCTGACGTGCTCCACACCTGCAACAGTACACATGCCCAATACTAATAAGACCGAGTTCGCGTGATCCTCTAAACGGTTTATCCATTGCTATGAATTTTACACGCGGGAATCGGGATATGTAGATTAGGTTACCTGGTAAAGTAGGGGCACCGGCAATTATGTGTGGGAGATCAAGATTGATGCCGCGGATGTGTGGGTGTTGTTTGACAATCATGGATGTGGCAACGCCTGTTCCTCCTGCGACGTCCACAAGCGTATTTATATTCTTAAACCCATCATCGTAAATCTTGACAACGGAAGCCATTACCGCGCGAGTGTCAGTGGCCATCCACGTCTGAAACATGGCGCTTGTTATGGGATCTCTCCTCATATAGTCCCAAGTTCCCATACCGAGATCTCTGATGGAGGAATTGCAACCTTCAATCACAGATTCGTGCAAATGCTCCCATACAGCGAACATGTCGACCTTGCTGGCCATTGCAAGTAACAGAGGTGCGTAGTATTCATCGTTGTCTTTCTGCACCAGCTGTTCGGGCAGGGTGGTCAGCCCATATTTGTATTGCTTAAAGTCTCCGCCAGCGTCCTGGGTCTCGACAAAGACGCGGTATGAGGCCAGACATCTGAGAAGCCGGAAAAGGTATTCCAAGTGAGGGGGCTTCCTGGTTGAAGCTGCAATATGGGAACCAATTTCCTCTACAGAGAGAGAGCAACCTCCACCGTGTGTGGCGATAATGTCTGGAATGTTGAGGAGAACGGCAGCCTTTACGATCATGGGCTTAACCAGAGAAAATATCAACTTTTGGAATTCGAATTGAGGAGGACGGGGAAGATTTGAAGAAGAAAAGGCAGCGTTTGCCATGGCGGGCAAGCACTGAGCAGGCGGACCACAAGCACTGAGCGGACGGACCACAGCCTGCCTAAAGAAGGTCCTCTTTATTACAGCCTCGGCAGCGGCCTTCGATCTGAAGTCGCCACTTCCCCCTAACGGAGGAATCTGCAATCTGGATAAGGATTGCCGAACCGCCATACCACAAAAAGATTAAGAGATAAATTTCTATACAAAGTTTCAAATTATACATTAGATTACATCTATATAAAGTTTGTCAGGCCTCTCCTTTCTATTAGCAAAATCAAAAAGTCACAGAGACAGGTAATTTGTCAACCATCAAAAAAATTAACAATCCACCATATAAAAAAGCAAAATAAAAAATGACCAATAGTACTGTGTGTCCACTACCAAATAAAAAAGTCTTAGACATGTTTTACTTATGATTCATTCAAGTACAGTCTGGCAAGTGGGCCCGTAAACAAAAACGACCAATAGTATTGTGTCAAGTTGTCAACCATCCAAAAAATTAACAATCACAAATTTCAGAACTGTTTATTATATTATATCAAGGCAAATATTAAATCTTAATAATGTCAAATCGGTGTAAGATTTCAACAACTCCATCGAGACTACGGTTAATAATGACAAATCGGTCTGTTTATATTCACTTTATTAATCAATGTTAATAGTGACAAATCGTTCTATTTATAGTGATAACATATTCTGCTTGCAACGCCCTTCAATGTCTGAAAATCGGTCTTTTTATATTCACTTTATTAATCAATGTTAATAGTGACAAATCGTTCTATTTATAGTCATAAAATAGTCTGCTTGCAACGCGCTTCAATGTCTGAAAATCGGTCTGCTTATATTCACTTTATTAATCAATGTTAATAGCGACAAATCGTTCTATTTATATTCATAAAATAGTCTGCTTGCAACTTCTGCTTCAATGTCTGAAAATCGGTCTGTTTATATTCACTTTATTAATCAATGTTAATAGTGACAAATCGTTCTATTTATAGTCATAAAATAGTCTGCTTGCAACGCGCTTCAATGTCTGAAAATCGGTCTGCTTATGTTCACTTTATTAATGAATGTTAATAGTGACAAATCGTTCTATTTATATTCATAAAATAGTCTTCTTGCAACTTCTGCTTCAATGTCACTTTATTAATCAATGTTAATAGTGACAAATCGTTCTATTTATAGTCATAAAATAGTCTGCTTGCAACGCAGATTCTTCTTGACAAATCGTTCTATTTATAGTCATAAAATAGTCTGCTTCAATGTCTGAAAATCGGTCTGTTTATATTCACTTTATTAATCAATGTTAATAGTGACAAATCGTTCTATTTATATTTATAAAATAGTCTGCTTGCAACGCGCTTCAATGTCTGAAAATCGGTCTGTTTATATTCACTTTATTAATCAATGTTAATAGTGACAAATCGTTCTATTTATATTTATAAAATAGTCTGCTTGCAACGCGCTTCAATGTCTGAAAATCGTTCTGTTTATATTCACTTTATTAATCAATGTTAATAGTGGCAAATCGTTCTATTTATATTCATAAAATAGTTTGCGTGCAACGCAGATTCTTCTGCTTCAATGTCTGAAAATCGGTCTGCTTATATTCACTTTATTAATCAATGTTAATAGTGACAAATCGTTCTATTTATATTCATAAAATAGTCTTCTTGCAACGCAGATTCTTCTGCTTGAAAATCGGCTGTTTATATTCACTTTATTAATCAATGTTAATAGTGACAAATCGTTCTATTTATATTCATAAAATAATCTGCTTGCAACGCAGATTCTTCTGCTTCAATGTCTGAAAATCCTCAAATGAGAGAAAGCCACTTAAATTTTAGGATTTCGACGATTGAATGAGAGAGGAGAAGAATTAAATACCGGCTGATTTGGATTACAAGCCAAACGAATGGTAGAAAGGCATTCAAAGTGTTCTAGCTGTGTTTCTTGTTAAAGCTCAATAGGTTAGGGTAGGCTAGGGTACGCTACTGGTTAACTAAGAAGTAGCAACATTCACATTAATAATATTAATGTGTCAATAGGTTGATAGGTTTAAATGGATCACATACTATAGAGAAAAAATATTAACATACAGTAAAACAAAATATATATATATATAAAATAATAATAATTTATTATTCATTAATCAATTGTTTTATACAATTTCTTTGCATTTTTTTTGTTAATACACTATCTTATTAGAAAATATTTTATATTTTGATAACAGTAGAAATCATTCAAGTTATAGATACCTCTAATTTAAATAGATCTCATTATTGGGAAGCATGAAAATGTATTAACTAAATTAATCTCACTTAAGCATGCCTTATGATTCCATTCGAAACATGTGTATGGTCATCTATATGCGTCTACACAATGGAATTTTAAGTAGAAATCATTCAAGTTATAGATATTTCCAATTTAAATAGATCTCATTTCTGGGAAGCATGAAAATGTATTAACTAAATTAATTCCACTTAAATTCACTTTTCTGGTCATTTATATGCATGTGCACAATGTAAATTTATAAATGTTAGATTGGTTGAGCATCCTTTAATGAAATAGTTTTTTAATTAATTAGTATATTATATGAAAAAAACTTATATAATTAATCTCACTTAAATTCACTTTTCAAGCATGCCCTATGACCAAACATCTGTATGGTCATCTATGTATGGTCATCTATAAGCATCTTCACAATGGAAGTTTATAAATGTTAGATTGGTTGAGCATCCTTTAATGAAATAGTTTTTTAATTAATTATTATATTATATGAAAATAACTTATATATGTTAGATTGGTTGAGCACAATGGAAGTTTATAAATGTTAGATTGGTTGAGCATCCTTTAATGAAATAGTTTTTTGATTAATTATTATATTATATTTAAAATAACTTATATATGTTAGATTGGTTGAGCATCACAATATATATGTTTGTTTAAAATAGTATATGAAAAGAATTTATACTAATGTTATTTTGCAAGTTTCTTTACCCAATTTTCTTTGGGCTAACATTATTACTTCAACTCCTTTGTAATTATGAATTTTTAAAACTCAATTTTATAATAATCGCCATAGAAATCATTCAAGTTATAGATACTTCCAATTTAAATAAATCTCATTAACTAAATGTATAGCATAAAAATGTATTAACTAAATTAATCCCACTTGAATTCACTTTTCAAACACTACTATGTTATACCTTATGATTCCATTCCAAACATGTGTAGACCATTCTCCTAAAGATTTTTTATTCCAATTCACAATCTTAAAACAATTCTATTAAATTCTTTTTACAACTACCATCTAAAATGTTATAGTTAGTTGCAACATTCGAAGTACAACTTAATTCTCATTATCGTCATAAAAAAGATTTGCATATAAGAAACTTGGTAACCAATCAGAAGACGTTTGCTTGGATAAGCAAAAAAATGACAACCTCAATATTGTTGTCACTTTGGGTATAAACTGCAATTGAAACATGGTGAAGCTATTGGTGCAAGTTACTCTTTACAGAAACCATAGCTATATTTTCATTATATGTCGGAGAGTTGAAATAGAAACTTGGTAGTTTCCCTTGATTTCTCATCTTCTTTGTTTTTGAACTTGTCCATTCTATTGCTAGAGACCATAGTAGAGGAATCATCAACTAGTTTAGTCCAAGCTGCAGAAAGAGCAACAAGCCTGATATTTGTCTCTAGTTCCAGAAGATAACATTTAAATTCTGCAACAGTTGAACGTTGTCCAATAGAATTGCGTCAATATTTTTTCCATCGACCTTCCAAAAGGCCACATAATTGGTTTTCCATATACAATATATAGAACACAACTAGAAAATGGCCATCACCATTCTTTGTTGGAAAAAGGCCACCTATCATCCGTGTAACTCATGTCATAATATTTCCAACAACTATATTCAACAAATAACATCTACGACTACTTGGAGATGTCTTGCATACAAAGCACCATCTACACATCTTTCCTTCCTTGCAAAGTATTTGAATGACAACATAATAACTTACAATATTGGGCACCATACCATTATCAAGCATTTCCCATGGGTGAAATTTCACAAACATTGTGCAACACTCCTCGAACCACAACAAAAACTTGCATATAAGAAACGTTGTGCCAGACCTTACAAATTTGAGTATTTCCTCCTTGGCTCCATAATCATGCCATCCTCCATTTAAAAATAATATTCTTGATGGCTCATCGTTTTCAGTAACTCCTCGTAGGAACTTTTGAACAGGACCTTTGGATGTTTTTAACATCTACCTTTGAACGCTTACGTAGTGCATACATACCATAACACTTGGGCGATTTTGGTTTTGCATGTAGTGGGAATATCCCACATTTATGAGTGAAAGGGATTTGAATTGTTTATCTCCACAAGTGTTTCCATGCATGTTCGATGTGTTGTGCAATACATGACTTGTGGGCTCTCCCTTGCTGCTCTTGTGGGTGGATGTGCTCACTTGGACTCATGAACTTGGACGAACATGAACGCTTAGGCGATATTGGGTTGTGACCTGGAGGTAGGTTTTGACTTGAGATTGCAATGAAACCTAAAACTTTTTAATCAAAAGTCTTATAAAATAATTTAAAAAATATATATATTTATATATATTTGGATTTAAGTAACAAAAAAAACAAGAGCCACTTAGTAACATAGAATTTTCAAATGAAATTAAAGGAACTACATGCTAGACCTTGACCTTGACCTAATGACAAACATGGACAAATTGTGACATTCACCATATGAAGTTTGAGAAGACAAGATACTTGGCGAAATTTGCATAATTTGGGGAAAAGGTCGAAAACTTTGGTGTGCTCAGGTTTAGGTGCTAACAACTATACTAATAATTGGGGGCTAGGAAAGAAAACTTCCTACAATGAGCTTGTTTGGTAACCTGCCAATTTCGCTACTAGAAGTCGAAAATTTCCGACAACAAAATATTTCATTTGTGCTTTGTATATGCTACTGGAAGGTCATTTTAGGTGCTAACAAGTGGATGGTGAAACTATAATCCATATTTGATGAATTTGAATAAATTCTATGACTATAAAATATCCTCTCTTCAAGTAAGAATCTTGATTTTTTATGATATTTTTCACTGAGCCAAATAGTGCAATGCTAATGAAGACCATTTGAAGACCCTAGTGGAGAATGCAGCTAGACCAATAAGTTTAACTTCCTCTAACTTAGTCAAATGAATTGTGTCCTTTTATGAGTTCAAGTATTCTAATTCGTGTTGTCATTACATCTCCTTGAGGGGTTGTAAGTCACAATAACTTACATGGGAGGGGTTTCTCTTTTTGGCATGAATGGATCTATCATCTATGTCTATGTTGCATGCCTTAATTGAAAGGGTTGATGCATTTATACATTTTCTAGGCTTTTGCTGAACCAATCCTCTTTTCAAATTTTCCAATATTCATCCAATGGTGACTCAAACATTTAGGTTTGTTATTTTCCATAGAGAAGGATTTTTGACAAGTATCTTTCAAGTGCCTTATATCTTCATGAACATTTAACTTGGAGGCATATTTTCATAATTCAATTCCTCGATTGAATGATAATCATCCCACTTTAGAAATATATTGTTATTTTACACATAACTCCCCATTGGAATTGTCTTGTGTTAACCTAAATTGCATAAAAAATGGATCACATTTACCTTCTACAATTGCAAATGGATTCGAAACATGATTTTCCATCTACATTTTTGTTTCTATAGATTTTGTCTTATAGAAACACCTATTGGCAACGTTGGGGTCATTGCCACCCCATTAATCTTGTTTATTTCAATGATAGAGTAGACCATTTATAAACCTCCACCCTAAACATGTAGACCTTTCCACCTCATGGATCTTGTTTATTTCAATGACATCTAGTAGACCATTTATCAACCTCCACAAAAATGTCATTTTCTCATAAATAATTTATGAGCTTGAAATCTACAACTTGTATTTAAATGTACTTAAGATTTGTTTCCATATTTGGTTAAGTCACTTAACAAACATATAGAACGGGATATTTAACGACCTTGATCATACTATAAACATGAAGAGTGTTTCATTCTTTTTTCAACTATAAATTAGAAAAACACGTCAATCCAAAATTTCAAGCCTGCCAGCTAATAAAAAAATAGTGATATTCAAAATTTCAAGCCTATCAGTCCAGTCAATCGAAAAATAGTGATACTCAAAATTTCAAACCCACCAATAAGTGATTAGTTGATATTATGTGATAATGGATGCGGATCTTTCATATTTATCATCTTATAGGAGGTTTATTGATGCATTCTTTTCCTTTCAGTCTGATGAGAAGCAACAAAAATGTCCATGGATGACATTTGATGCATTCAGTATGCATGATGGGAATTGGAAGTTCCATTTGATTCAAGAGGATAGAACACATGACATGAATGCACAAAGGGATTTTCTTTTCTTGTTGGAAATACTCTTAGAAGTTTCAACAAGCATTTGGAATGATGCACTTCCAATTCGGACAGCTTGGGGTCTTGGCATCCCATGGAAAGATAAATGGTTCTTGATGGTGTCTTTCATCCTGCATTTTTGTGAGGTGCAACAAATATTCCTATGGCTTCCATATGAGCCTTCCAATACACATAGCATCACATGGGAGGCATGCTTGACTCATTTGGATGGGTTAATAAATGTGGAGAGTGTTTTCCAAACACTCATTTTACTCAAAGAATATTATGAGTTTCCCCTATGGGTGACTAGAGCAAAGTTGGAGGATCATGGGAGTGGATATGTTCCTTGTCTCTATATTGGATTTGTTGCCTTGATATGTGAGCAACAGCATAGATATTCATGGAAACAATTTGGTACTTCCATTGCACATGCATCCATAGATTGGATTAAGAAGCGTGTGGCCAAATCTAGCATGATGTTGGGATTTACTAAATGCCTCATCATTAACCATGGAACTTCTATGGGAATACTACCCATCAAGATCCATCAACTATGTGAGCACAAGAAGTCAATTGTAGGATTCACACATGGAAGGCCACCAGAAAAAGGCGATGAACATGAGTTTGAGATGAAGGTGGGCGAGCCACCAAGCAAGATCTACCCCTACAAGCTTCTAAATAAATGCAAGTATGAGATGGAGTAATCCATCAAGGAGCAACTTGAGTTGGGTTTCATCAACTCAAGAACATATGGAGTGAATTTTAGCCCATTGGCGAATTTATAGGGGTCACCAAAAATAAGTGGGCGAATTTTTTATATGAAAAGGGTTTTTTTTTATTTAATAGATTAGCCCACAATTTATTAAACCAATAAATGTGTGAAATGGAATTCGCCCAAGAGGGAAAATGGGGGAAAATGGGAAAGATGGGATTTCGCCAGTCAAAGTATGGCCCAAATCGCGACTTCGCCCCCGTGTTTTCGGAAATGGAGGTGAAAATCAGTTGTATCGCCCACATATATCCAGTTTTGGAGGAGAATAGCGGGTATTTCGCCCGATTTATGGATCGTAGGGTTAAGCGGAGGTAATTCGTCCCCCAATTTATGGATTATAGGGTAAATCAAAGGTAGTTCGCCCCCCGATTTATGGATTATTGGGTAAAATCGAGTTAGTTCGCCTTCGATTTGGGTTTTTGGAGCAGTTATTTTGCTGAGAAGTTGGGGGTTTCAGCTTCCAAGAGTTCAAATCTATTATTTCTACTCCAAAATGGTCCATATTTGAGAAAAATGTGGAAGGATTTAGTTAATTGGGAACAATTTTGCACCTATATAATGCCCGCAAATGTCAACATGAAGTGTTATTTTGATTACGATTTGAGTCTTGACTATACAATAACTACGAGAAAGAAGTTAGCTATGTGTAACCAATAAAAATTTAAAAAATAACATTTTTTAAAATTCAATTTAATAAAAACAATATAGCAAAAATAATAAATCTTTCATACCAACTGTGCAAATTATGTATGTACTCGATTAGAGACATAATAAATGAATACAAATATAAGTGGATAATGAATACAAATATAAGTGGATAAATAGTATAGTGTCTCTATTATTAAGATTAATAACATAAATATAAATATCTAGTATACTCAATTATTGAGATAAATAATATGAATATAAATAGACGTGAATCAATATATCCTCCATCATTTCTATTATTGAGATCAATAAAGTGAATATAAATAGACCGATTTGTCATTATTAACAATAGTCTTGATGGGGTTGTTGAATTCTTACACTGATTTGATATTATTAAGATTTAATATTTGTCTTGCTGTAATGTATAATAAACAGTTCTGAAATCTGTGATTGTTACTTTTTTGGATGGTTGACACTTGACACACAATACTATTGGTCGTTTTTTTTGTTTACTGACCTACTTTCCAGGCTGGAGTTGAATCTTACGACTTTAGTAAGTAAAACCCCAAAGACTTCTTGATTTTGTTTTGTTGCTTTTTTGGGGTGGTTGACACACAGTACTATTGGTTGTTTTTGTTGTTCTGTCGCTTTTTTTTCGGTAGTTTACTGGCCCAGCTGCCAGACTGTAGTTGAATGAATTTTACGACTTTAGTAAGTAAAACATGTCTATGTAAAAGACTTTTATTAATATGTAAAAGAATTTTTTATTTGTTAATAGAAAGGAAAGGTTTCACAAAATACTTGTCAATAATGTATAATTTGATTCTAACATGAATATCAATTAGTACAGCTATAAGTAAAGTGGCCGGTGAAAATCCATAGGGATATCTAATCACTTAGTTTTGTGGAGATCACTTGTTAAATAAAGGCTAAAGATTAATCTAATTAATATAAACATTAAACTAATTAATATAAACCTAAAACTAATACTATTTAATAAACATACCTCTTTTCTAAACGACCATTTAACTGAACCTTATTTAAATCTTAATCAAGATGCATTAGAGCATAACAAGATATGACAACCATGAAATGAATCCCCACTGTACACTTCTTTTACACTCACGTTAATCTTGTTGATCTCTACTCAAGGAAGTCCAAAATCTCAGATAATATCTAAACACGTATCGGTTTAAATATAATTTTGTTTCTTGATGAAAATAAATGTATTAATTGATTCCAAAGCAAAGTACCAAAGTTCAGAGAAATTATCTCTAATATTTCTCTAGTATGGTGGAAAGGAAATCCTTATCCAGACTGCAGATTCCTAACACTAACACTCTTTCTTTGGTATGGAAGAAAGGCAATCCTTATCCAGATTGTAGATTCCTCTGTTAGGGGGACGTCGCAATATCAAATTATACCTGGATTCAAAGGAGGCTGTCGAGGCTGTAAAAAAGAGGACCTTCTTCAGGCAGGCTGTGGTCCACCCGCTCAATGCTTGTGGTTTGTCTGCTCAGTGCTTGCCCGCGATGGCAGATGCTGCAATTTTGCCACATATAAAGGCCACAGTGATTCATGGTTCACCCACATTGGATTGCATTTGCAAGGTGTAGGTTCTAGTTTATGCGATTCCACTTTTCATTTTTAGTTTTATCGACATTTTAATCTTCATGCAACATCTCCATTGTTGAAAGCTCAGGTCTTGAAGGGGCATGCAACACATGCAATTTATCAGAGGAAACCTACTCACATCATGTTTTTTATCCAATAATTAATGTGGTGTTCTTTTTGTGTTTTTTATCCGCAGTTACAATAGATTATTATACTGTAAATTTGCCTTTTATCATGTTTTTATCATGGATGATTTTTAAGGCCAGCTGAATTCTCGGGAACTCTTGATTCTTAGGGCTCATTCGGTGTTGTTAGGGTTTTCATCTATCCTAGAAGTACTGATTTTGTGAAAGAATTATAGAGCTCAAAATATATTATTTATTTATGCCTTGTATTGTTTAAACCATCGACTGACATTTATACATTGTTAGTTGTAATGTCCCTCAAAATACACCCTAAATTTTTTATTTTATTTTATTTTACCGATGAGAGTATATTCGACTCATACACATTTAGACGATAAGAATTAGTCAACTTAATATTTATCATGTACTCAATCGACGTATCATTTTAAACCCTGTACTTGACATTTTGTATTAGGGATGCTGTCAACTTTCATAATTATAATGCCTATGCTATACTAAGCTCACTATCTTTAAGGTTCATACATTAAATAGTGTCTAACATTTTTAGGGAGGAGTTTTAGTTTAGTACACCTAGAAATCCTTACTAATGTATAGGGAGCAATTACATCCAAGCAATGACTAAATGTTGATAAAATGAGGATCATTCTTTTTGTAATATAAAACCTTTAAAAAGAATTGACTTGATAACTATCCATGATTACAACAAGAATAAAAATGTACTAAAACAATATTACTACTATTCTTCTCTATAATGACTTAATCAAGGCAATCTCCATTTTAACCATATTTTTATTAAGATAGACCACATCACATTTATCAAGTTTATCTATGGGTCAGTGCAAGCTAATGAGGGTCACTTTTGGCGCGTTAGATGCAATAGAAAACTGAAAAAGCAGGCATCCCTCAACTTACTTAGATTTTTTGAGCTACTTACGCAAAATATCTTGCATTGATTAAAAAAGATGAAATGTAGGAAATTGAATCATGTTTCCGAATATATAACTTTTATGTATTGAAAATTTGCATAGCTATGTCAAGTTTCATTTTTCCTAACAGACACTTTTTATTTTTCAGGCAAATGATAAGGTATATGTTTTTGTGGGTAGAGCCTTTGAGGGCCTAAATGATGGAATCAAGCTACAAAAATCGGCATGCATGTAGAGAACACATAGCACTTGTGCGCCATTATTTTTCGAAAATTAAATTAGTAATTTTATAATTTTTTTATAATTGTCTAAATGATCAAACCTCGAAAATAGTACCTCTTTTGTGGGTAGAGCCTTTGAAGGTCTTAATGCAAAAATCTTGAAATGTGTTTTTCATAGAACATGGAGGTTAGTGTCCTCTTGTGCACCATACAATTTTTTTTTGAAATGATTGAGAATTGAAAAAGTTATGGAAGAAACACTAACAATGTGTTTCACGAGTTAAGAAGGTAGGACAGAGAAGAAATTGAAAGAAAATAGGAAAAATTAATATTTCAAAATAAAAGTTACATATTTGGAATCTGCAGAAAAAATGCTATTTGTGTCTAAGATTTCGTAAAAAATGACTCTGTGTAGCATATTGTAACGAGTGGCTAAGCACAGGCTTGTCCAGAAACTGGAAGAAATACCCAATTAGCTTTGGTTTTTCATTAACATAGCACAGGTTTGGAATTACTGAAGCAAACTCCAAAGCATACACATAGGATTATTGTTGACATGTGAGCATGTGACTCGGCCTGTTTAAATTCAAAAATATTGTCGTGCTTTTAGATGTACATAACGCGTACATGTTATATAACTACTTAACGCGTACGCGTTATATAACTACATAACACGTACACGTTATATAGTTAAAAAACGCGCTTGCGTTATGCAAATCATAAAATACATGTTTAATACTTGAGAGAGAGGGGGTGTGGAAGACTCAAGGGAATTTTTGTTTAATATTTGAGGAGGGGCGGGGAAGGGTCAAGGGAATCTATGGTTAATATTTAATAAGGGTGGGGAAGGGTCAAGGGAATCTATGGTTAATATTTAATAGGGGTGGGAAAGGGTCAAGGGCTTAGAAGGATGTTGGAAGCTTGAGTGGGGAGAGATGAAGGGAATGAGAACATGATGGGCTACAGGGGGTGAAGGGAAGTGGAGCTTGAGAGCATTATTAGGAGTAGAATAGGTTCTGAAGAGGTATAGGGTTATAAGTTGAAAGTGAGACTTGAGTGACAAGGGGGAATGGATGGAGGCAAGGGGGATGTGAGAGAGAAATAAAGAATACAAGGGGGGGGAGACATAGAGCGAGGGAGGGAGAGGGACAATGGGGAGGAATGGATTTGGATTTGAAGGGAGTGAGAGATAGATGGGGATAGAACAAAATAAGAAATAGGAAGGGAGGGACAGAAATTGTTGGTGGGAGACATGCAGGGAGTGGTGGCGATGGAGAGAGAGAGAGAGAGAGAGAGAGAGAGAGAATATGAGAGGAGGGGGAAGGGACATAAAGTGTGTGAGAGAGAGGGAGTGATGGAGAGATTGGGATAGGTTGAGGGAAATATAACATGAGGGAGGGATAGAAGGTGAGAGACAGGCGATGAAAGAGGGAGGGAGAGAAGGTAGGGTGAGGGATGGAGGGAGAAAGGTGGAGATAGATATGGATGGAGGGGGGATGGGTTTGAGAATGGAAAGTGACATAATGTGTGTGTATGTGTGTGTGTTTGAGAGAGAGAGAGAGAGAGAGAGAGAGAGATTGATGGTTGGGGAGAGAGAGACTAGAGGGAGTTGTGAGCATCATATTCTCCATCAGCATCATATTCTTCATCATCATCATCTTCATGACCATTATTGTCAATATCAACATCTTCATCATAATCACCATCATCATCATCATCATCATCATCATACTCCGAGGAGGGAAAAAATTCGCTCCAAGAACTGATTCTGAGCTGAGAGTGGCCGAGAAGGGTTACAGTGCAGGAACTTTGAGCTGGAGAGACGTGCCTCTGAAACTGATCTCTAGGAAAAATTCGCTCCAAGAACTGATTCTGAGCTGAGAGTGGCCGAGAAGGGTTACAGTGCAGGAACTTTGAGCTGGAGTTTTTTTTCAAGAACCGGGAATTGAGGGAAAAATTCGCTCCAAGAACTGATTCTGAGCTGAGAGTGGCCGAGAAGGGTTACAGTGCAGGAACTTTGAGCTGGAGAGACGTGCCTCTGAAACTGATCTCTAGGTTTTTTTTTGGAGCTCTTGGAGGAGTGGGTGCGCGGGAGGTATCATTGATTCAACAGTTGAAGAGCAGGCTTTCTGAGATCCGTAGTATTATTGGTGCTGGAATAGATCTGGAACTTCTATTGGGATAGCTGAAGATTGGCTGGGGACACTCCACTGGATCGAGGATGAGAAATGGGCTCCAAGAAGAATCGAAGGAGTACGTTGGCAATACTGTTGGAGGGATCCTGAGTACGCTGGATTCAGGCAGATGCTGTGGTGAAATCAAGAGCCAAGATATTGCGTAGGCCAGCCGATCTCCTTCAATATCGCCCAGACACTGGACAGATGAAAGGCGAGCTCCAAGATTATGGTAGCTGATCGATTTACAGGATATGAGTGTGGAGAACGTGCAGAATGACTTACAGGGTTCCTTTCTGAAGACCTGGGCATACAAATTCGCTGGCATTGCTGATCATTGACTGATATTTGGATCTGGATGGAATACTGACGGGGATAGCAGAGGGAGAAACCTTGCTGAGGCCGATTCGGTGCTGATTGGGTTGGGGATAGGGCTTTGGGGATTCTATTCTGTCTTCCCTGTTGATCTAGGGCGATATGGCAAGCAGTTATGAGCAGGAGGTGGACTACACCTCGGATGGAGAATGTGCCAGAGGGATTTTCGATCTTGGAACCATCACTGTTGCGGCTTCTGGGTCGAGGGCAGGATCACTCTTGACTGGCAGGGGGACAGGGTTCTTTCCTGGGCCAGCGGATGAACGGCCTGACTTGGCGGACCTGTTAGGACGGACACTACAACCAAGATTGGGGAATTTCACAAACTTCCCAACCTGCTCGGATACCTTATGTGTGGAGGGGAAGACTAGTAGTGGCAGACGGAGGAAGGACCTGGGTGGTGGTGTGTTATCAGCTGGGGATGTGGCTAGGTCTGTGGAATCTGGTGATTCTGATGACAGGGGACAGGGTAGGGGAGGATTGGGTTCCTCTTCCAGTGGACACATAGCGGGAGTTACTGGTGGTGGAGATGCATCCATGCTAGCTCCTCGTGCAGGGATTTCTACGAAGGCAGAATTACACAAAAACACTGCTAAAAAGGTCAAGGAACGGAAGAGGAAGGATAAACTTGTGCTGGGCGTGGATGTATCGATTGAGGAGGCTGAAGATTTCTCAAAAATTGCAGTGGTTGGCCATGTCCGTGGTAAAAGAATTGGACAAGGTTCTCTCCAGCGATGGGCAGCCGAGCAGTGGAAAGATATCGTGGCTACGGCACCTATTGTTCGGGTTTTAACGAAAGGATGGTTCTCCTTCATCCTGTCGAATATTGGGGAGGTTGATGCTGTCTTACGCCGACATTGGTTAATGTTGGGCGTACCTATTATCCTGAAACGTTGGTCTCCTTTCTTCGATTCCAAACAGGAGAAAATTGACAAAGAACCGATATGGGTGAAGCTTCCTGGGTTTCCCATGCACCTATGGAATGAAACACGGTTTGCAGCGATTGGGAACTACCTTGGAGACTATGTATGCTCTGATTATTCCCATATTGAAACAGGCATTTACACAGTGGCAAAGATTCTGGTTAACATCGATCTTTGACTGGGATTAACAGCTGAGATCAATGTCCAAACGAAGGATGGGGCATTCGTTCAAATACTCGACTATGTGGGTGTGCCGTTTAGGTGCCACCGCTGTCACACTTTTGGACACTTGGTTGCCGGTTGCCCATTTTCATTTAGGGGTAGCAGACCGAAGGTTATGGCAGCAGCTGCTGATTGCACAGAGAAGGTGGTGCACACATCGGCGATGGGAGATGAAACTATCGAGCCTCCACTTGGCAATTGGGCAGAATCTCCAGTGGTACCCGATGCATTGAGTGGGCAGCAGGGATACAAGGAACATTCAGCAAAAATGGTGAACAATGGGTTGGATGTTCCTCGGAACATGGAAACCGTTGAAGCAGGGGCAAATATGGGTACCACGACACCATTGACGCGGGAAGCCTCCAGGAAGCTCCAGGAGCAGTTAACTATCCGCCGGGGCTCATCTTCGAACAACTTGGGTTTGTTTCATTTAACCTCTGCTGTTTCTTTAATTAATGACCCTATTGTTTTGGGGAAGGATTGTCTTGGGACAACTTCTCCGGTTCGATCTGCTATTTGTCCCGTTGCTCCTTGTACTGTTCCAGATAGTGTATACACACCGTCCATTGTTTCTGCTAAACACTCTCCCAGCACTGGACGTAGTATCCGATATGCTCTCCGAAACAGGATGATCACTGCTGATGGCTCGGGGGGTAAGGGACTTGCTGAAATGGCTGTTAGTGTTGGGGGGAAAGGGCGGGGCAGAAAATCTCATTTGTCAATAGCTCAAGAGCGGGCAAAAGTTGATCTAGTTATGGGTACACAATCCTCTATCGAATGGGCACTTAGAGCAGCGAAAACCCAGGAAGGGGGTTTCATATGAAATTATTGTCTTTCAACTGTCGTGGGTTGGCGAGTCCCATTAAAAAATCGTCACTTCGGAGGTTGGTGGATTTAAATCAACCGGATGTCCTACTGTTACAAGAAACTTTGGGTGGCAGTGAGGAGGTTGTTAGGGCATTGGAACTATTGCTACCTGGTTGGAAGTTTGTTGGTGTGGATGCTCGTGGACGCTCTGGAGGGCTGGCCACAGGATGGAAGATGAAAAGCTGCAGATATGATTGCTCTTGGGGAATTCCCTCTCGTATTGGATTGGAAGTTTGGGATGCATCGATGGGGAGGAGGATCACAGTCCTCAATATATATGGGCCCTATGTAAATTGGGTTGGATTCTGGGACTCTTTGTTTAGTATGGACATCTTTGCTGGAAGGGAAGTGATATTGGGTGGGGATCTCAATCTTACACTGGGGACTTCTGAAGTTTGGGGGCCTCAGGCTGCTTCGGATCCACTTGCAAATTATTTCATACAAGCCTTTGCAAGGCAGGACCTCCTTGACATACAACCTACCAGGATTACCCCTACATGGAGGAATAAGAGAACCGGGGATCAATGGGTGGCTAAGAGGCTGGATAGGTTTTTGGTAACTGATGTGTTGGCTATGGGAGTTGATGTGGTCAAGCAATGGGTTGGGATAGGGGGGGTTTCAGACCACTGCCCAATCCTGCTGGAATTACGAGGAGGTAGAGAAAAACCCCCCAGCCCATTCAAATTCAATCCTAGCTGGTTGAAGGAGGAGGATTTTCTCAAATTAATACAGGAACAGTGGGTTCATCGACCACCGGAGTCTCTGATGCATGCGGGAGAACACTTTCAACACAATCTCAAGCGAATTAAAGAGGTCACCATTTGTTGGGCCTCTGAAAAAAGAGGGAAAGATGAACAAAAGCTGAGAGATGCTGAGATGAATATCGATCGACTACTACATTGCAGGGGCTTGGGTTATGTAGATGAAGTGCAGAAAGGTGAGCTGTTGGAGTGGGAATGCTGCAGAAATGTGATTCTGTCTGATAGAGAAGAGATGTGGAGAATGAAGAGCAGGGCGCTCTGGCTACAGTGTGGGGACGAGAACACAAAATTTTTTCAAGCCTATGCAAAGGGGAGAAAAGCTACAAACTCTATCTGGGAACTATCCTCTTCTGAAGGGGAACAGATTTCCAGCTTTGATGGCTTGGCTGATATGGGAGTACGACACTTTGGAGAATTATTCACAGCACAACCTGGGGCCTCTATTGCTGAGGTAATTCGAATGGCTCAGCTCTTCCCTCATTTTGTGGGAGAGGAGGAGAACATTATGTTGATGGAAGAGGTGTTGCCGGATGAGCTTTCGTAGGTTATGCACTCCTTCCAGAAAGATAAGAGTCCGGGGCCCGATGGGTGGCCTATTGAATTTTTCTTGGGTTTCTTTGATTTGTTCGGGGAAGAACTTTTGAACGTGGTGGAAGAATCTAGAAAGGCTGGATTTGTTCATGGACCCTTCAATTCGACCTTTTTAGCTCTCATACCCAAAACGGACAAGCCTGAAAGCTTTGATGCATTCAGACCTATTTCTCTCTGCAACTGCATCTATAAGATTATTTCAAAGGTTATGGCGAGGAGACTCAAGATTATCCTGTCTCAGAATATTTCTAGTGAACAGTTTGGGTTCTTGGAAGGCCGGCAAATTCACGAGGCCATTGGAGTTGCACATGAAGGAATACACACCATGAAGGTGCAGAAGCAGAAGGGTGCTGTGATCAAAATTGATCTCTCCAAAGCATTTGATCGGGTTAGCTGGCTCTATATCCGGTTGCTTCTAACACACCTGGGCTTCTGCTATGAATTTATACGCTGGATTATGGCCTGCATCTCCACAGTGAGCTTTGCTGTTCTAATAAATGGTTCAGCGAGTCCATTCTTTCACGCTGGCAGGGGCCTACGACAAGGATGCCCACTGTCACCGCTATTATTTTTACTTGTAGCTAAAGGACTCAGTCGATTTATTTTGAAAGCAAAAGCTGAAGGTTCTTTTCGTGGCATTTCCATCTCACAGGTTTTGTATATTACACATCTCCTTTTCGTTGATGACATCCTGATATTTTGTGATGGATCGAGACAGGATATCGACAAGGTAGCTGAAGGTCTCATTTTACTGCAAGAGGCAGCGGGTATGTTAGTTAACATAGATAAATCAACGATCACTTGCTCTCATCTAAACGAGATGGATATTCACAGATTGGTTATGAGACTACCCTACAGGACTTTTGATTTTGATGCCGATTTAAAGTACCTTGGCTTTCACTTAAAACCGAATGCATATTTGAAAGCAGACTGGCACTGGCTCATTGCTAAACTAGAACTGAGACTTCGCGGATGGAGTAACAAATGGCTTTCGAGGGCAGGGAGGCTGGTTTTGGTTAAATCAGTTTTGGAAGCGATTCCTGTGTATTGGATGTCACTCGCTTGGATTCCCAAAGGAGTCTTGGAGCTGATCCGGCGGTTGTGTTTTGCCTTTCTTTGGAAGAGTAAGGGTGATAATCGTGCTTTGGTGTGGGTCAGATGGGATAAGATCGCGGTCCCCAAAGCACTGGGAGGATGGGGCCTTAAGAATATTTTCCTTTTTGCTAAAGCCTTGGGGGAAAAGGTGGCATGGCGAATCATACAAACTCAGAGTCTCTGGACTAGAGTGGTGTACCATAAATATATTGCTCCATTAACTCTTCTCGAATGGATTCGGCAGGGCAATAAGACGCGGGCAAATTGCTCTTTGGTCTAGAAAGCGGTGGTGCAGCATTTTCATCTGATTGGGTCTGGCTTAGTATGGAGAATCGGCAATGGGAGACACGCTCGTATTGGACTGGATCCCTGGGTAGGCTGTAGCGGTGGACATGTCCTACCGGCGGCCTTAAGGGAATTTCTGGCAGCTAGAGGTTGTCACTTTCTGGCTGATATTGAACAACCGGGATCATCCACTCTATGGCAACAGGGGTGGATCTCTGCACAACAACTTGAGATTCCAGATGACTTGCTTGGAGCTTGGGAGAATTATATTAGGAATTTAAGATACACTAATATTCGCCTTACAAATCGGATTGATGAACTAATCTGGGAACACCATCCATCTGGCAAATACACCCCAAAACATGGATATATTCAGCTGAATGTGAATATACATAACAGGGATTTGGTGTGGTGGTGGAAACATCTGTGGACACTAAAGTGCCCGAGGAAAGCAAAACTACTCTCTTGGGCTATATTGGAAAATAAGGCACCGACATGGGACATTCTGCAGAAGCGATTCACTCAGGGGCCGGGGTTCTGTCCTCTTTGTAGGGAAGCGGAAGAGACAAATTCACATATTTTTGTTCACTATAGTTTTACTCAAGCTGTATGGGCTGCCACTTGCAAACATCTGGTGCTCAATGTGAGTTGGTGGGGAGTGGACTTTCCTGACGCCTTTCAACAGTGGTGGACATCTCTCAAGCATCCAACGTTTCGGGCTGTCCCCTGTATTCTCGCCTGGGGCATATGGATCACTCGAAACAAGATCATATTTCAGGATAGTCGGGTCCCTTTGGAGCAGGTTGTGGCACAAGCGGTGGCTGTTATTCTACACTACAAGTCATCCATAAAAGCGATTAGCATCAGACCTGTGATCATGGAACTCATAGATAAATCCATGCCGTGGGCTTATTTTGATGGCTCATCTATTAACCAACAATCAGTGTGTGGTGGAGGTGGTGTACTACACAAATCAAAGTCCCATTATTTTCATATAATGGCTGGTTTGGGGAGTGGTTCAAACAACTACGCTGAACTTATGTCACTTAAGCTACTGATGCTTTTCGCACTTGAACAAGGATGTTTAACACTCCAGATTTTTGGAGACTCTCTAATTGTTATTGAATGGGCACAGGAGCGTACACATTGTCATGTGATGATACTCTTACCAATATTGGAGGAGATATTACGGTTAAAACAGGCTTTTAACTGCATTACATTCACACATGTCTACAGGGAACGAAATGGGACGGCTGACCTGCTATCTAAAGAAGCTCAATCATTGATTTTTGGCACATGGAGGATCACGATTCATTCAACAGAAGGCATCTACATCTATATACACAAGCCTTTCTTTGGGGAAATTGTGGACCATATGGAGAATTAGACCAACATTTTAATACTGTATGGAGAATTTAATCATCGGCTGCTTGGAGAATTTAAACAGCTAGATATTGGCTGTATTAGACCAGCTATTTATCGGCTGTATGGAGAACTTAAATATCTGCTGATTGGATACCTTTTGAGACAGTATGTTGCTGATGGACAGAAGTTCGGATTTGTGGACTGTATCAGCTGATTGCGAGCTGTATTGGATGCTTTTATTGGACAGACATTAAGATTGGACTGTATCGAGCTATATGGACAAAAATATTTCTGTTGATTGACTTCTTTGTGAGAGCGATTTGCTGCCTATTGGCTGTATAATATCTGCTGATTGGATACATTACACAGAACAGTGTGGACTATATCGAGCTGATAACTCAGATACATTGGACTGTATCGAGGGAGAACTATTTCTGCGGAGTGACTACTTTCAGATCTGGAATGTAAGGGACAATAGACAGTCATCTCTGACTGTCATATGTACCCGGATATCGGTGGACTGTTTGGTCATATGGAAAGTATATGTTGACAATGTAGGGATCTCTAAGATTCTATTACATGTGCAGAATGTAATTTTGTTCATTAATGAAATAAAATTACGACTTTTTCCAAGGAAAAAAAAAAATCATCATCATACTCCTCATCAAATCAACATCTCCATCATCATTATCATCATCTTCTAAACATCATCATGATCATCATCTAAACATCACCATCACCATCACCATCAACATCTTCATCATCATCACCATCACCATCATCATCAAAATCTTCATCGTCATCACCATCACCATCACCATCACCATCTTCATCATCATTGTCATCTCTAGGTTCCCCATCAACATCAACATCTCCATCATCATCATCTTCTTCATCATCATCATCTTCATCACCATCATCATCATCATCAACATCTTCATCATCATCACCATCATCATCATCATCATCATCATCATCATTATCATCATCATCATCATCATCTGAACATCACCATCACCATCACCATCACCATCATCATCAACATCTTCATCATCATTACCATCACCATCATCATCAACATATTCATCGTCATCACCATCACCATCATCATCATTGGAATTTGTAGGTTCCTCATCAACAACTCCATCATCATCATCATCATCTTCATCACCATCATCAGCAGCATCAACATCTTCATCATCTTCATCACCATCATCAGCAACATCAACATCTTCATCATCATCACCATAATCATCATCTTCATCATCATCAGGTCAACATCTCTATC